>JBAMCJ010002175.1:0-600000 GCA_037075205.1 Drosophila prostipennis | reverse complement strand
ATGTCCGTTTGTTCGTCTGTCCATCAGTCTGCCTTTTTCTACGCAAACTAGTCTCTCAGTTTTAAAGCTATCGGGCTAAAACTTTCCCAAAAGTCTTCTACTTATGGCAGGTAGTATATAAGTCGGATCCAGCCGGATCGGAAAACTATATCCTATAGCTCCCATAGGAATAATCGGAAAAATAATGGAAAAAATGATGGAAATGATAATGGAAAGCTTCGGTGATTTTTAACATTTAACCTTCTACTTTTGGGAATATTTTTTTTTTAATATATTTTTGAATTTTGGATTAAATTTTAAAAAATCGGACGACTATATCATTTAGCTGCCATAGCATCCATCGAAAAATTAAAGGGGAAAATAATAGGAAATAAATTATAGTTTTTTTGGTTTTTATTGTATTCTCTTCTACTCTAGGACATGACTTCTTTTTAATATTTCCGAATTTCCGAATTCAAATTTAACAAAAATCGGACGACTATATTATATAGCTGCTATAGAAAGGACAGGAAAAATAATGTCGAAATAATACGATATTTAACATTTTTAACATTAACATTTTTGAGATTTTAAATTAATAGGAATGATCTGCAAGGGTATATAAGCTTCGGCTGGCCGAAGCTATCTTCCTTTCTTGTTTCTTCTTCAATTCTACAAGTCAAAACATAAAATTTATGGATGACTAACATTTTTATATATTTTTAATGCTAAAGACTCTTAATTGTTTTTTTTCTGGGGATTTCGTTGTTATGTTTTCATCAAAGTAACAAAAATGTTTTTGCGTATATAAAAATGTACTTAGAAATTTTCGTGGTATAACAAATCATTTTTAAGCATAAATAACGGGGTATGTTCGAGATCTCAGAAATTATAAATAGTACCTATTATCAACCAGAGTGTCCCATGCCATTCGCAATGGAATTGCTCTTTTTTAATGTGTTTCTTTGAACTTGATAATGGCTCATTTTAATTTTAGTAGCTTTGAGTTGACTTAAGCAGTCTTTGAAATAATTCATTGTCAGAAACATTTGGCAAGCTGCTCAAAATGCACGCGTCTTCTTTCGTCACTCTTTGGATCGTATTCCTGCTGGTCCTGGGACCAATTTTTGTCACATCCATATCGATTCTTACGGGTACCACCACTACTTCTCCTGCTTCTACTACTACCACTACTACGACCACTACTACTACCACTACTAATACTTCTAAATCGCCATTTCACAAAGGAGGACAAGGAAGCAAAAAAAATAAAAAAATAAAGAATGTTTAAAATAATAATTAAATAAAAAACTCAACCATACCAATTATTGGATTATCATTTTACCTATTTTATTACTAAATACCACAAAAAAATTGTATGGTGAATACAAACTTTCTAGATTTTTCCAGGATCACAGCGTATTGACGGACAGGCAGACAGACAGCCGACATGGCCAGATCGCCTGGGCTAGTGATCCTAATAAAGAATACTCACCTTCCGACGAATACAATATCTTTTTGCGTCATTTTATCCTGGTATAGCTGGAATCCTTATTAGTAAGACCAAAAAATTAGGTTTGATGAAACCTTTTTTTGTACTTAAATTCTACAAGTCAAAACATAAAATTTATGGATGACTAACATATTCATATATTTTTAATGTTAAGACTCTTAATTGTTTTTTTTTCTGGGGATTTCGTTGTTATGTTTTCATCAAAGTAACAAAAATGTTTTTGCGTATATAAAAATGTACTTAGAAATTTTCGTGGTATAACAAATCATTTTTAAGCATAAATAACGGGGTATGTTCGAGATCTCAGAAATCATAAATCGTAGCTATTATCAACCCGAGTGTCCCATGCCATTCGCAATGGAATTGCTCTTTTTTAATGTGTTTCTTTCAACTTGATAATGGCTCATTTTAATTTTAGTAGCTTTGAGTTGACTTAAGCTGTCTTTGAAATAATTCAATGTCAGAAACATTTGGCAAGCTGCTCAAAATGCACGCGTCTTCTTTCGTCTCTCTTTGGATCGTATTCCTGCTGTTCCTAGGACCAATTTGGGGCAAACCACCGAAGCTCAAGGAGTGGATCAAGACCCCGACCCCAAAAGAACCCAACAGTGGAACTATATTGACCGGTACCACTACTACAACTCCTGCTTCTACTACTACCCCTGCTTCTACTACTACTAAGGAACCACCATTTCGGAGGGGCAGGACTACTACTACTAAATCACCACTTCAGGGATGAAGGCGGAAATAAAGGAACAGAAACCGCGCAAGCAACCCAAAAATAAAGTTTATAATAAAAAACAAGAGAGAACGCTATAGTCGGGTTGGTGTCCCGACTATCTAATACCCGTCACTCGGCTAAAGGGAGTGCGAGGGAGATGGAGATATAAACTTTGATCAGCTATAACTTTTTAACGAATGGTCCGATTTAAAAAATTTCTTCTACATTTCGATAGGTATTGATAAGCACAACAAAACTGCATTTTTACTTTTCCAAAATATTAAAATTTTTAAAATCGTTTATAAGCTATTGCGGGCGTTAGAGGGGGCGTGGCACCTTCTGGAAACAAACTTGCGCTGCGTAGGAACTCCAAGAATCTTCATGCCAAATACCATACCTCTAGCTTTTATAGTTTCCGAGATCTCAGCGTTCATACAGACGGACAGACAGACGGACAGACGGACAGACGGACAGACAGACATGGCTAGATCGACTCGGCTAGTGACCCTGATCAAGAATATATATACTTTATGGGGTCGGAAACGCTTCCTTCTAGCTGTTACATACTTTTGCACGAATACAATATACCCTTTTACTCTACGAGTAACGGGTATAATGAATCAAGTTCCAAAGTTGAAAAACATTTTTTTTATTTTTCTATCGTAAATCTTAGAAAAGTTGTCAATGTGCGTGTGTGAAATCGTAGCCCCAATCCACCATAAAGATCGACCATAAGGAGCGTAACTTAACCCATGATGAAACCTACAATAGGTCGTCACTCTCACATCCACCATACCCAAGAGGAAAGATAGCCAAAAACCTAGAAAAAACTTTTAAAAAATACGCATATAATGAAAACTAATGTACTTTACTGAAGCATTCAACTGAATTTTGGATCACTTTACTTATTTTATTTGACGAAAAGTAAGTACCACACAGAAGGTACCTTATTTCGACACTGAAATATCCGCATTAGTGATTAGCGTTCAAATTAATATGAACATCGAGATCTCAGACATTATAAAAGGAAATCAACTATTTTGTAATATAATTAATTTTAAAAAATAAGAGATTACACAGGTACACTCAAAAAATTTTTTTTTTTGAAATATAGAAAAAAAAATTTTTTTGTGCTTTAGAAAAAAATTTCTATAAAAAGGAAAAATTTTCTATAAAGAGAAAAAAATTTCTAAACTTCAGAAAATTTATCTGTTAAACGATATTTTTTAGACATTTTTTTCTAAAAATGAGAAAAATCCTTTTTTTTTCTAAATTATAAGGTGTTTTTTCTAATCTGCCTTTCTATATTTGAGGGTTAAAATCGCCATTGCTTTTAGAAAAAAAAGACTAAACATTTCTAAAAATAAAAAAAAAATCGCCATTCAAATTAGAAAAAATTCTTATATAATAGAAATATTGTTTTTCTAAAAAACAGAAAAAATGTTTAAAATTTTTCTAACATTCAGAAAAAATCGCCTTTAATCGAAGAAAATTTGGTAGCCTAGGGGTCTAACGCGTGCGTGCATGAATATGTTATACATGCTAATCGCCGCAAGTGTGAGTTCAATCCCACGTCGAGACGAAAAATGCATGGCGTCTTTTTATTTTTTTTTTTTAATCTTTAATATTTACATATTAATAAAAAAAAAATGTGTTGCATTTTTTAAAATTTTTTTAATAGTTATATTTTGTTAAAAATGATTTTTATGTTTTTCAAATTTGAAATTCAAATACTGTTACTATTGAACCATAGTAAAATATATTTGTGTATAAATATTAAAATTAATCAATAAATATTTACGAACAAAATTAAATAAACAAAAAGAATAACTAGAAGCGAGCCAGATCGATTTGACTAAAAATAAGAGAACAAAATGTGAATAGACTTTGGACAGCGCCTCACGCGATGCATCCGTGGCGCAGCGGTTAGAGTGCTTGACTGCAAACTCCGAGGGAAGCGGTTCGATTCCCGCGTGGGGCGACCCGAGATGTTTTTCTCAAAAGTGTAAGTTGTTGGGTTTTTATATTTATAATTTGTAATTTGTATACTCATTTCAGTTATAATTACAGGTCCGATTTGAAACTTAAAAAGCATGTACATAATAAACATATACATCACCTACACCACGTGCACAATATAAGGAAATTAAAATACGATGACAAACAAGAACGGAGAACAACAACACAAGGGGGGCGTGGCGTCACAGAAACAACCGGCATAATTCCGATTACCACCAAAGCATCATTTTTGTATTTTCTGGATTTGAGAAATTTTTTCTTGTATTTAGAAAAAAATTTTTCTATATTAAAAAAAAACAGTATTTCTATTTCTTAGAAAACCTTTATTTCTAAATTGTAAGACATAACTTTTTTACTTTCTAGTAAAAAATTTCTAAATTGCAGATTTTTTTTTTGTATTTTAGAAAAAAAACGCCATTGATTTTAAAAACCTACTTTCTGTAATATAGACAAAATCGCCAGTGACGCAAATCCATAGGCGATTTTCTAAAATCAAAGGCGATTTTAGGCGTTTTTTTTTTTGAGTGTACACAGCCAAAAATTTCCACAAACCATTTCAAGTTTTCCATGATATTTGGGTGCTCCTGAGTAAAAGTCCCATACAAAATTATTTTCCATCACCTACAGGTTCCGCGGTATAGCTAAGAATACAAAAAACCGATGTTTGCCGACATTTCGAATTACGTGGCCTATATAATTGGACTTACCTTAATTATTTTTGCTGAAATCTCCTCTCAATACATCACGGCATTCCTAAAAAATAGTCCCCATTGTGAACCATTGCCCATGTCTTTGGAATTCGACGCCAAAGTTGAAAATCCCAAAATTGTAGAGATTTTTCTAATGGAAAAACAATTCTGAGAATTAAATCTTATATGGAACTAATTTTAACTATTCATTGAATCTATTGTTCATTGTATGCTTTAATTTCGGTTTAAGGCGTTTTCATGAGGACATTTTATTGGATTTATTAAACGAATAAAACCGCTTTTTTTATTTTATTATCTACTCCTATGTGCTGTCAAATTTCAAATAAGTCAAGGCATCCTATAGAATGCGAGTAAACATGTATGTTTCTCTATGTATGTTCAGTGAACGTTTTTAAAAGTTTAGTTCTAGAGGTTGCCATGACTTTTTCAAAATTTGACAACATTTAGGAGTAGATATTAAAATAAAAAAAGCGGTTTTATTTGTATAAGAAATCCAATAAAATGTCCTCATGAAAACGCCTTAAACCGAAATTAAGGCATACAATGAACAATAGATTCAATGAATAGTTAAAATTAGTTCCATATAAGATTTAATTCTCAGAATTGTTTTTCCATTAGAAAAATGTCTACAATTTTGGGATTTTCAACTTTGGCGTCGAATTCCAAAGACATGGGCAATGGTTCACAATGGGGACTATTTTTTAGGAATGCCGTGATGTATTGAGAGGAGATTTCAGCAAAAATAATTAAGGTAAGTCCAATTATATAGGCCACGTAATTCGAAATGTCGGCAAACATCGGTTTTTTGTATTCTTAGCTATACCGCGGAACCTGTAGGTGATGGAAAACAATTTTGTATGGGACTTTTACTCAGGAGGACCCAAATATCATGGAAAACTTGAAATGGTTCGTGGAAATTTCACAAAGTTTAATTTTGTGTTCCTGTGTTATTAATATAGGGTATAGGTATATTCATATATTTTGTACAGTTTTATGTACCCGTTACTTGTAGAGTAAAAGGGCTATAGCGTTCTCCCTTGATTATGATTAAAACTAGCTCAGATCATCTCAGCTATTTATACCCGTTACTCGTAGGGTAAAAGGGTATATTGTATTCGTGCAAAAGTATGTGACAGCTAGAAGGAAGCATTTCCGACCCTATAAAGTATATATATTCTTCGTCTGTCTGTCCGTTCGTATGAACGCTGAGATCTCGGAAACTATAAAAGCTAGAGGATTGGCATTTTGCATGCAGATTCTAGGAGTTCTTACGCAGCGCAAGTTTGTTTTAAAAGGGTGCCACGCCCTCTCTAACGCCCAAAATCGCTTATATACGATTTTAAAAATTTAAATATTTCGGAAAAGTAAAAATGCAGTTTTATTGTACTTAAAAATACCTATCGAAATGTAAAAGAAATCTTTTAAATCGGACCATTCGCTAAAAAGTTATACGTGATCAAAATTTTATATATCCATCTCCCTCGCACTCCCTTTAGCTGATTAACGGGTATCTGATAGTCGGGGCACCCGACTATAGCGTTCTCTCTTGTTTTTACTCGAGTGAAATTTAATGTGTTTCTTTGAACTTGATAATAGCTCATTTGACAGTGTAGACATTGTGTAGCTTTGAGTTGACCTAAGCA
This sequence comes from Drosophila prostipennis, assembly GCA_037075205.1. Taxonomy (NCBI): domain Eukaryota; kingdom Metazoa; phylum Arthropoda; class Insecta; order Diptera; family Drosophilidae; genus Drosophila; species Drosophila prostipennis. Next base: position 593,415 of record JBAMCJ010002175.1, on the reverse strand, counting down.
GTCTTTCAAATAATTTATTGTCAGAAACATTTGGCAAGCTGCTCAAAATGCACGCGTCTTCGTTCGTCACCCTTTGGATCGTATTCCTTCTGTTCCTGGGACCAATTTTTGTCACATCAGTACATATACTTCCGGTGATTATTTCGGGTACCACCTCTACTACTCCTGCTTCTACTACTACCACTACTACTCCTTCCACTAATACTACCACTACTACTACCACTACTACTACCACTACTACTAAATCGCCATTTCGCAAAGGAGGACAAAGGAGCAAAAAAATGAAAAATTAAAGAATGTCTAAAAATAATAATTAAATAAAAAACTCAACCATACCACTAATTGGATTATCATTTTACTTATTTTATTACTAAATACCACAAATAATTTGTATGGTGAATACAAACTTTCTAGCTTTATCGAGGATCACAGCGTATTGACGGACAGGCAGACAGACATGGCCGACATGGCCAGATCGACTGGGCTAGTGATCCTAATGAAGAATACATATACTTTATCTTTTACCTGTTACTCACCTTCCGACGAAATACAATATCTTATTGCGTCATTTTATCCTGGTATAGCTGGAATCCTTATTAGTAAGACCCAAAAATTAGGTTTGATGAAACCTTTTTTTGTACTTTCATTCTACAAGTCAAAACATAAAATTTATGGATCACTAACATATTCATATATTTTTAATGTTAAGACTCTTAATTGTTTTTTTTTCTGCGGATTCAGTTATTATTTTTTCATCATAACACTAAAACAATTTTAGTGTTATTTCCAAAAAAACAAATTATTTAAAGCTATTATTTCCACGAAAAAACAATTTTATTTAAAGCTAAATTCAAAAATGTTTTTGCGTATATAAAAATATACTTATACATTTTCGTGGTATAACAATTTTTTTTTAGCATAAATAACTGAATATGTAAGATAAATTTTCTGAATATGGCAAATATTATAAAGAATATTTGTAATTAGTTTGATTTAGTTTCAAGAATATAAAGAATATAAATTTAACTTTAAGCCTATTAATAGGAGAAATTAAACTTTCTAAGAAGTTTGATTGAGCAAGTTTAATTAGTTCTCAAAATTGATGAGCTGTAATTTTTTTATTTCTTGTAAGGTATATTTATTACTATTACATTATAATTAACATTGTGTTGTTAGTTATGTTGAATATAATTAGCTATTCACCGAAGTAAATAAGAATGTAATATATTATTTTATTTTATTTAATGTACTTTTGCTTTGTTTCATTTTCATATAGTCTGTGGACTGTAATCTAATAAATATACTTACAAGACAACAGGGAGAATAAAAATATATAGCAATATATAATAATGAGAGCATTATCTCTCTGTGGCTTTTCCCAGACATCAACACGCTTTAATTGAATAGCTCAGTAAGCTCTTATCGTTGAAAATGCTCGCGTCGAGATTCTTCGCATTGGGAATTATATTCCTGATGCTCCAGGAGTTTATTGCGGGACAATCCACCACAATCCAGACGGATATCAGTAACTCAACGGAGGATTTAATTGAATACAGGGCCGCCTTTGGAGTTCGCTATTCAGTTAATCCCAGATGGTCAAACAAAAAAGGATAACGCAAAGCGAAAAAAAAAATCTTTGCATATCATGGAGATTATAGATGTTTTAGTTTTAAAATAATTAACACAAAAATATGTTAAAACCCAAGCATTAAAAATCTCTTTTAAAAGTAAAAGAAATGACTTTAAATATTTAATTGGCAAAATAAATAAATATAAAAATTATAAAAATAAATAGGTTCCGGTTGTGTAAAAACCCATTGTTCATCATTTCTGAAAGCAATACGAGTTCTACCAAAGTTCACCAGTTAATTTTATGGGTATTATTTAATTTATTCAGAGCAAGCTGATAACGATTAATATTGCAGTACAATTCAAACTTTTTATTCAATAAAAAAATATGTTTTGCATGTTTTATTTAGTTTTATTTAGTTTAGACAAAAATAAAATCATTAGATTGAGGAGATTTAAAACATATCAAAAATATAGGAAGTCCTTATCGTTTAAATTTTTATCTACATGCAAATCCAAACCAGTTCTCTTTAATATGGCCTCTCTCTTCTTCACAAAACAACAAATGTCGAAGCTTAAAATGGTCTTTTTATTGTCTATACGACTTTTTAAATCTATTTTATTAAATTAAATTCTAGACCCCATTTTTTTACATTTAATTTATAATACTAGTGTAACAATTATTATTGCCGGCTAACCCCCATCTAGGAACAAGATAAATAAGTACCTACCAACACTGATATTTGAAGAGTATTTTACTCTTTTTTTACCAACATATGTCCCACAATCCATTCTAGAATATCCCGACGTTAGGGAAGGTTGTACAAGATATAGCTAGTATTAGTAGTATCTATAATTTTTTTTCCTTCGTTTTGGCGGCGCAATTTAAATATAATTAAACTGTTAGGCAACGCTGCAAATTTTCAGAGCGTTGCCAGATTAACGCACAGCTGATTTTTGTTATGGTTCAAAATAAATCTGTTATTATCGGAGTAATATAAAAAGGTAGATATAATATTTCATAGGCGTCTTTACTAACGTGATACTGAGTAATAAAAGTAAGAAAGTTTTCTCCCTGAAACCAGATTGAAATTTAGCCAAGAAAAGCGATCATAAATACAAAACCGAAATATTATTTGAATTACTTTTTAAAAACAACAAATAAATAAAAAATCTAGACCCATACAAAGAGAGAATGTAAGTTTTATTAAATTCCTGTAACAAAGGCCACAAGCGACAGTCTCCAGCGTTACCGACACCTAAAGTACATAGTTTAACAATTATTTGATCATATATGATACAAAACGTCTATTGTTTCAGGGGAAACGGCGGCACCCAGCCGCCAAAGGTCCGCTCCAGTTCCTCGGCGACCGCCAGGCAAAGCCGATCGTTGTTCGGATTGGCCACCACCTGGATGCCCAGGGGCATGCCCTTCGAGTCCAGACCCATCGGGACCTGGGTGGCCGGCAAATGGAGCACATTGAACAGGCTGAAGTAGGCGAAATCATTGAACTTCACCAGCGGATAGAAGTGAAAGGGAGCTGTCCTCGGGGAGCTGTGGAAGAACAGAACTCCATCGTCGCCGAGTAAATCCTGGACTGATTTCCTGCACTTCGCGGTGGCCTCCCTCATCAGTTTCTCCTTCTCCTTGGGCAGAACACCATCGATCAGACCGTAAATGGCAGCCATACTGTAGTCACTTTGCCCGAGGATCTTCTTGAAGAGCTCCACGAATGGATTGAGTTCGGCTCCGTTGCCCAGCAGCAGATTAAAGTTGGCCGGCTCCTGGGTCATCCAATAGCGCCACATCTTACCAGTCAACTTGGTGTTGGGTATGTTGGCATGTCGCACATCCTTGCCGCACAGCCCCTCGAAATGTTTACGTATTTTGTACATAACTCTCTCGGTCTCTCGGTTTATAGGATTGCACTGAGCCATGCCATTGGAGGCCACATAGAAGTAACGCAGCCGCTTCAGATCCACCTGCTCGTCCAGTTTGAGCTTGGATTTGAGTGAGGGTTCTATCAGGACCTGCATCATGGGCAGCAAATCCCGGGCGGAACGACTCATGGGACCGGCACATACCATAGTTTCCTTTTCCTTGCCGGTCCTGAAGGTACAACCCGACATATTGACTGCTCCCGAGGTGGGTTTGTGCCCAAAGACGCCGCAATTGAAGGCGGGTATGCGGATGGAGCCACCGATATCGGTGCCCAGACCGAAACCCGTACAACAGGCGGCGATCAGAGCGGCTTCTCCGCCCGAAGAACCGCCCACAGAGCGTCGGAGATCATAGGGATTGTTGGTGCATCCAATCAGCATATTCCTCGACTCGATCCACTTGTTGACCTCCGGAACATTGCTGGTGGCGATGATGATGGCGCCGCTCTCCTTCATCAGGCGAACGCATTCGGCATCCATGGACGAACGTTCCTCTTTCCGGGACAGCAGACCCAGGGTATGGAGCTTGCCGGCCACAGCGGTGCTATCCTTGGTGGAGAAGGGCACGCCCAGGAAGGGCTGACGCCGGAAATCCTCATCGCTGTACTCCTTTTTGGCCAACCTCCGGTCGATTTCGCGTGCCTGATCCAGTGCCTCCGGAAATGGACCGTCCACGACGGCATTCAGATCCCGATTAACGCTCTCGATGCGTTCGCAGTAGGCCTTCACGATGTCATAGCTCCGCAGCTTGCGTTCCCGGATCTGTTGGGCCAACTCCACGGCGCCTTTGGTCAGCAGCACCTGCTGTTCGAGGCTTGGTGGACCCGGTACCCTCTTGTGCTCGCCCAGATACCATCCCAAAACGAACTCCAGCAGTCGGTCGCTCAGGATGTGGACCAGTGCCAGCAGGGCATCCAGTACGTGGCTCCAAAACGACATGATGACACCGCACCGTTGGTTTTTTTCTGATGAGATTTGCACTTTGCGCAATGCAAATGCAAACTAAAACCAGAGACCACTGAGGTTGCGATAAACCTTATAGACGTTGCCACCCGATATGGCAGGCGATAGCTGGCGAGGAAAGCTTTCCCACAAACCAGTTTCAGTACCCAAGTACAGTGGGCATTATCGCTTACTTTTTGGGAATTATTGGTTTATATTTATTTATTTAGTTTTACCAACTGAAAAATCAATTTCCTTACGTTTTACCTGACTGATTTGACTGATAATTATCATATTATAATATTATATTATATTATAATTATAATATTTGATTATCCCATTTTACGGAATTCACTTAATTTCAAGTTTATTTCTTGAAAACAAATTCTATAAAAAATAATTTTTTTTGTGGTACATAGCTGATTTCAGTGATTTTAACGAATGAAACTCGTATTTTAAAAAGTGTGTCCTCACTTCAATCAGACCGATGAAATCTAATTTCTAATTCAAACCTTAAAGTATTTACTCAAATATACTTATTCATTGTAAAGTTTTTAACATATTAAATCTTTTACTTTCGTAAAATTTTATTTTAAAAAAAAAAAAATAACAAATTTATTTATTTTTTCTCGAATTATCATAAACTAGTATATTTTTGGAAAGCAATTTGTGACGTCGAGGAATTAAATCATATTTTCCCTAAATAATCCAAATACTACAAAATGTAAATACAAATGTAAAATCACTGGAATACCTCCATCATTTTCCCAATAAACCACCACCGCGCATGAACAGCTGTGCGAAGAGTGCCCCCAATGCTGCGGTCGCATCGTGCAGAGGTGCCCTACAATCACCCGACCGTCAAACCGTCAAATATCGATTCGCAGCTGCTGCAGATGTTTTTTCGTCAACAAAACAAAACAGCCGCCTCCGCTGCCGCTGCAGAAAAAAACATAAAAAGTCGGTCAGCGAGATCCGAAATAAGTTGCGAATTGTGAATTAAATGCATTAGAAGCGGAGGCCACGTGCAGTGCGAAAGAAGAGGCTATTTAAATTCCTGCCTGGGAAGCTCATACCGAATTTGTCAATCCCAGTACGTTGACCGGTAATACGAATATCAGATACCCTGCAAACCGCAGTTCGATCACCCCGATAATAAACCCCACATTACTAATCAAACTTACGGCCGCTATCACCATAGTGAATCATTTTTTAATTGATTTTGGTAGTAGAAAAGAGTCTTATCTCGGCTGAAAATTAGATTATTCGATAGTGTGTCACATACGTAACAAATTAGTCAGCATGCTTTTGATACCCAAAATGGCATATAAATAGAAAGTTTTGCGAAAAACAAGTGCATTTACCAAGTAAATATGCGATTTTTGTTGCACTCGCAAGGCGTATTTATACGGAAAACCAAACAAAAACCCATTTACAACCCGTGTTAAATTGCAATTACCGGTTAAAACGGCAAAACGAAGTGTTAAATGCTACCTGTAAAAATTTGTAGTGTGTGTTTGTTTGCCTGGGAGCCAACACAACTGTTAATTTTCAATCGAAAATCATTTCTTATTAATTTTTTACCCCAGTTGCTAGGCCATATATTGGCCCGATTATTTCTTGGCATTATCTTTTGCACTCGATTGAGAGGGTGTGTTTTTATGGATTTATAGCCCAGCCAATTGTTTTTAGTTTTTTATTCCCGCCCAGGTAGTGTTCACTCACCTGATGAGTGACGTTATCATCAGAAATGCGAACGTGTCGTGACACGAATAAATTACACGCGTGCCGATCCGATTTCCAATTTGAGATAGGTCAGCAATCGTTATGAAATGTTTTCGAGCTGTCACAATGGCTATTTGATCGCAATTTGATTTAAAAAAAGTTGTGCGATTCAAGTTTTGAAAAAAAAAACATTTTTCAGTAAACTTACTTTTATAATATAAATTTATTTAATTCGTATAAAATAGCCTCGTTTTAACAATATTATTTTTTAAAGTAAATGCTAATTAAAAAATTCCTAACCACATTAATATCAATTAACATATGTCTGTTAGGTTAAAATACTTTACAGATAGCAGAAAAGTCAATTAAAAAATTGCATCCTTTCAAGTTAGGTGTATTTCCAACCACTTAATGTTAACCTAATACCTTACAGAATTTAGTAATTTTGAAGCTGCTGTGTTGGAGACAATTTCAAACTCTTATCTCAAGCGAGGTTTTTGGGAGATTTAAGGTTTTAAATTTAAGGGTAAACACGCGTTCACCTTTAACACGCAATCGTCTCTAGCCGTTGATTACATCAACAACTTTGAATCTGTCAGATAATAAACCTTTGGGATAGCTGAGCACTTAGAAAAAACCTATGGTACTATACTAGCTCATATATTTTAAAAACTCCTTAAAATCCAGTTAACAGTGCCCTTTTTCAAATTAAAAGTTATTTCAAAATTCTTCCTTATCATTCAAATATATTTGTAACTCCTTTTATAAACAAACAAACTAAAAAATGTTTTTAAGGGACCCTATTTCCAAACATGGAAATATAAAGTGGGCTTTTAAATATTTTAATCTTTCTTTTGAACAAAAGGCAACCATAAATATTTGTTAAAAATTCATTTTTTAAAACGCAGAATCCTTTGTTCTTTGTAACAACATTTCTTGGTAAATATTTTCTCCGAGTGCCGACGATATCTCAGCAAACAGCGAGTTTATGGCAGTGTGTCGGTGTGTCATGTCTGTTAAGTGGGGCCGACTGCTTGACAGTTGATTCGTCAAATAGCACCGCACTCGACGCTATTTTCCTTTTATTTTTAGTTACCCACATTGTACCTCCAGAGATTCTCAACCACGCAACGCACGTTGTTTTCCACATTCACAGGTGAAACGCAGCGCGATGGAGAGGAATCCAGTCACGGTAACCGGCGGAGGAGGAGGATTAGGAGGAGTAGCTGGTGAATCCAGTGATCAGGAGGAGAAGAAGTCGGCGACGACCAGTGCCGCCGAATACATGAAGAACTTCAAGAACATCATAGCGCCGGGAAATGAGGCCTCCATGACCAGGGAGTTCAATCCGCAGGTGGCCTACGAGTTCGAAAAGTATCTCAATCCCCAGAAACTCAAGCAGCATGTGCTGAGGAGCGACAAACTGCGCTCCATCCTAGAACACTATGCCAAGGAGTCGGGACAGCCGGTGAAGCAGCTGGAGCGGCAGGCCAAGGCGATCATAGATGAGATCGGTCTCGAGAGGAATATGGCCATCATACGGTGGTGCGGCATAGCCATCACTGCGATCGGCCAGAGGATCTGCGATGGATTCTACGTCAATTCGGCCAGCATGGCCAATGTGCGCAAGGAAATGGGCAAGTGCCCGGTCCTCTATCTCCCCAGTCATCGTAGCTACATGGACTTTATCCTGATGTCGTACATCTGCTACTACTACGACATCGAGATACCAGGAATAGCAGCCGGAATGGGTATGTTTGTAGCAATTCCAATCCCATTTCTCACAAGAAATATGAGTCTTTATAGCGATCAAAGGCCAAATAGGAATATTCGTCTTGTAATCTTTATGCTTTAATTGTTTTTTTTTTAAGAATGCATATTTTATGAGTAAGCTGCCATTTTTATGCCCGTTACTCGTAGAGTAAAAGGGTATATTGTATTCGTGCAAAAGTATATAGCAGGTAGAAGGAGTATAAAGTATATAGTATATAATATATTATTGATCAGGATCACTAGCCGAGTCGATCTAGCCATGTCCGTCCGGATGAACGGTGAGATCTGTGAAACTACAAAAGTTTGAAAGTTGTCATTAACAACAGAAATTCTTGGGCTTCCTAGCCGACATCTTTACAGATTTTTTAAAAGTGTAAATGCCACTTTGTTGTGTTTATTAATACCTATAAAAATGTAAAAGAAATTTTTAAAATCGGACAATCCATTAAAAAGTTATGATCAAAAAATGAAACAGCCACTAAGTATCGGGTATCTAATAGTCGAATTACTCGACTATAGCGTTCTCTCTTGTTTAAATTTAACCCATTAAATTTTAATGGGTTTCTTCAGAACGATTATTTTAGGAGTAAGCTGTCATTTTTCCTAAATAAGTTCCTAAAAACAAGATTACTCATAGCTTAGGTCAACAATTTTATTTTCATTTTCCGAAAACTGTAAAAACTTATCTAGCGGAAAATTCGCTATGAATATTAATAGGCGTTGCCTTTCGTTTAACACATTGTCAATATCTAATTAACATTTTACAAAGTGAAAATATTTAACGCTAATGACATGCTACATTTTAAATATGTTTGCTATTCAATTAGTACGAATTAACAAATTAAGAAGTCAACTTGTGACTAGATTTTTGGACCGCTAATTAAAGGTGTAATAAATAAAGGCGTAAAATTAGAAAGAAAAAAATTAAGTGTTCTAATAATATTTAATAATATTTTTCAGATTTCCACTCGATGTTCGGAATGGGCACAATGCTGCGGAAGACAGGAGCCTTCTTCATGCGGCGCAGCTTCTCCAACGACGAGCTCTACTGGGACATTTTCCGGGAGTACATGTACGCACTGGTGGCCAATTACCACATCGGTGTGGAGTTCTTCATCGAGGGCACGCGCTCCAGGAATTTCAAAGCACTGGTGCCCAAAATAGGACTCCTTTCGATGGCCCTGCTGCCGTATTTCACTGGCGAAGTGCCCGATGTGATGATTGTGCCAGTGAGTGTGGCCTACGAGCGAGTTCTCGAGGAGCAACTGTTCGTCTACGAGCTGCTGGGAGTGCCCAAACCCAAGGAGTCGACGAAGGGCTTCTTCAAGGCCCTGAAAATCATCGACGAGCGATTCGGCAAGATGTTCCTGGACTTTGGCGAACCCATTTCGGTTAAGGAATTCTTCGGACACGACAGTGGACAGCGGATGCAGCGAGCCGGCGTTGGTGGTAGCCTGCAGAAGCTGAACCGCCAGGAGGTGGAGCTGGTCAAGCAGCTGGCCAATGAGATTATCTACCAACAGCAGCGACGCATCGTGATCACCACCTTCAATCTGCTGAGCTTATACTACGCCAGTCAATTGTATGCCCAGAAGAGTGTAAACATCGACGAGCTGTCCCGTGGGGTTCTGCATCTCAAGCGGATCTTCGAGCAGCTGGGCGCCCATGTTAGCGCTACGCCGCGTAGCATAAAGGCGGATATTATTGATGCCGTCGAGATCCATGCGAATATTTTGCATTTCGCCAGCGCCAGATTGCAATTTACACCCATGGCAGCCAAGCAATTGGCGGCAACGTATCGATGTTAAACGCCTGAAGGCGCATGCCCTCTGTCCACAAACTATGGCAGTGGCCGTTCCCATGTTGGCCCTGCAGCTCTACATTAATCCCTGCATGTTCTGGTTGGCCAGACCCGCCTACCTGCTCCTGGCAGCTCTAAAGGAACAAAAGAATCAGGAGAGGCAATCAACGGACTGCATTTCATACGATGCCAGTTTGAGTGCCCTACATGCGCATGTGACCAGCATGGATGCCCTGTTCCAGCACGAGTTCATCATTGAATCGAATCGCGAGGCAGCCGAGTTTGAGACACATCTGCAGCTGCTCCTGGACGAGCGGGTGGTGGAGTTGGAGCAGAGCGGCCATATCAAGGTGCAGGATAATGAGTGTTCGCATGTCATATTGGCCGCCTTGGCGCCTTTCCTCTGCCTCTATTACCAGCTGGTGGTCACGTTAAGAAAAGTAAGTAGTAAATAAATTAGTAAACATATAAAATAAATCTCCTAATTAAATGGTTTCCTTGCAGATCCCTCTAGAACTCGAGTTCAGTAACAAGGATCTTCTGGTACGCGTCCAACAGCATGTGGAGCAGCTGCTGCAGCAACCCGGTGGCTCCGCCTCCCATGTGCATCCATATTGTCTGGCCCTGGACAATCTGAATATAGCCATATACGCATTGATCCAGAGGGGATACATTGTGAAATGCAGGGACTCGGGGCAGATGAAGATCGCCGGAACGCCAGGAAAGTGCCTGAGGGAACTGGAAGCCCAGCTCCTCGAGTACTGCCAACTAATGCCATTCGCTCAATACTCGACGGCGGCCAACCAGCAGGCCCAGTTCCACATAGCCAAGTTATAACTGGCAAATGGCAAGCGGCCGGCGGGGGAAGCGGGGGAGGCGACGACGCCTGGGGATGTGGAAACCGATCCGAATCCCGAGGCGGAATCAAGTCCCAAACAGTGTAGTACAATTAGCATTTTATTGCTCATGCAGTTCATCCAGTTTGTTGTCGGCCTGCTCAAGAATTGTCGCATCATCTGCATTCTATTCTTCATTGTGGTGGTGGCGCCGCTTTGGCAGCTGCTCCACTGGGTCATCGTATCCTCACACTCATTCACGTAGGTTTAGCTGGTGTCTGTTTAGGATGGGTCGATTTTAAAAGTGCCAAGAAATTCTGAAAAGTCTTATTTATGCATTTTTCGTTTTAAAGAATAAGTGCAATGAGAAGTGATAGCTTCTAGAACAAAAATCTAAAAATGCGCTTTGAAATATTCCGCTTAATAATTGCTTTATTAGGTTTTCAAGAATTTTTAATGTATATTGGCAGTATTTTGCATTCCCCTATTTATATTTTGAAATTTACATGATTCCCATTTATTTTAAATAATTGGGAATATAAATTATATTATATTCAGTGTATTTTAAAAGTCAAACATTAAGTTAGATCCTAACACACATTTTCTTATAATATTGACAAAGCAAAAATCGATCCATCCTAGAGTTGTGCGTGTATCTAAGTGCTTAGAATATCTGTAATCTTAGAAGCTGAAATTTTATGTCCAGTTTGCCATAGAAACAAATGAAATTCGCAAAACCGCCAAAAACATACACTTGCAAGATATCGAATTTTGATCAAACATTTTTGTATATATGAACCGGTAATGGTAGATCCCATCGAAATATATATTCCTTATATTTTTAGCCGAGGAAATCATAGAAATGTTGCCCAACAAAATACAAAATGACATGCAAATGCACACTTTCAAGATTATTTTAAAGCTCAACTAGCTTAGATCTTTTTTAAAAAATTATTGTGGGACATTATTTTATTCAAAATTAGTGATAAATGACATTTTAAGCCCGCTTGAGATGGCTAATTGTTCAGTACTATTCACATGATTAGGAAAATAACTCATTTTAACTATTTCATTTTTTTCAAGAGTGAAGGATGCATTTTTTATTTTTTAAGGTGTTTTATTCGTATACGTTTTTGTTACTTTAAGCTGGTGTTAAGTTTGTTTCATTTTATAATCTTAAGTTGGTTATATTCACAAGCCATGGATTATTTTTAAATATTCTATTGTGCCAATACAAAGTCAGCACCACACAATAAAAATAAAAAAATGCAAGCCACAAAACTTGCCCATAGGTATAAATAAAACACGGTTAAGTCCGAAAACTCCTAAAAGAAACCACAGCACAAAAAAGTCAGCAAAGTGCAATACAAATATTCTGTTTAATGATATTTTTAGAGATTATTTCGTTTTATTTTTGTGGTAGATACTTTTATATTTATAAAGAGTTTAAAGCGAGAAAACAACACCAATCCTAACTACACGCGCTAATTAATAAACCAACAAAAAAGAGAGCAATAATAAAAAAATGTAGTCGGTGCCAGTTGCGCCTCAGAAACTTGATTCACGAGACTTTGAATTCCTTATTCTTGGGGTCACCGGCAAAACTGCCGTTTGAATTGATCCAGGGTGCGTTGGCTAATGACCACGTGCATCATCAACCGCTCGGGATTCTCCTCATCCGCTATGGTTTTCACCACAGCCGAGTTTTTATACAGCCAAGCCATTTCGGGTCCACCGCTGGGCACTCTCATTTGCAGCTTTCTTCGCCCGGTGGCGATCAGTATCTGTTGTTCGATATCATCTAGCAGGGGCTCCAATCCAGTTTGTGCTCGCGCTGATATGTGGTGAACGACGGGATCTGGAGATGACTGCGTTTCGGCGGAAACCAAATCACATTTGTTGTACACATTGATGATGGGCGGCAATTGGCTGGCCGTGGAGTCGCCACCAGCCACATTGAAGGCCAGGGAACGCAGCGTGGCCTCCACATGATTGCGTTGAGCGGCGTGGCAGGGATGCGAGAGGTCCTGGACATGCACAATAACGTCCTGTGGACAACGAAAATGTCAGTGTAAAACTTTAAAAAACTATTCACTTACAGCCAGCATGGCATCCTCCAAAGTGGCCACAAAGCACTCAAAGAGTCCCGTGGGCAAATCGGACATGAAGCCCACGGTGTCCATGTAGATCACCTGCAGATTGCAGGGCAAGCAGCCCGCATGAGCTGTCACATCGAGGGTGGCAAACAACTGATTCCTCGGCTGCAGGGCATCCTCCACGGTTAGGGCCTTGATCAAGGAGGTCTTGCCGGCGTTTGTGTAACCCACCACGGCCACAATGGGATAATTTTGCTGCTTTCGTTTCTGGCGCAGCAACTGCCTCTGGCGACGAACCCGATCCAGCTCAGCACGCAATTTGCGCTCCCTGGTGCGCAGAATCTCCTTCTGCAGATCACTCAAGGCGTATCCCTGGCGACGCGTCTGCGTGACACTGGCATCCTTGGCCTGGGCCCAAATGTAGGGCAGTTCAGCCATGGCTACCTATTACAATTAGTTTAAAACGATGTATTTAGTTCTTATCATTGCTTATTTGGGGGCCAGAACCCACCTGTAGCTTTGCCTCAGCGCTGGTTGCATGTAGCCTTAGGATCTGTATCACCACGGAGTAGCGATCCATCACCGGCAGCCGGAACTCCGCCTCCAGGAAGCGTTTCTGGGCAAAGGACAGCGTGCCCTTGCTGACAAACAGGCAGGTGAGTTGCCTTTCCTGCCTCAGTTCGCTGACCAGCTCCTTGAGCTCCAGCAGCTTGCCGCTGCCAAAGAGGGTCTTCTTCTCGAGGCTTTCCAGCGGAACCTTGAGAGCCCTAGCCACCTGCCAGTTGGGCAGGGAGTGGATCAGAGCAGAGGCCTCAGCCAGTTGATCCTCGGGCCGGACATCAATGGGTGTGCTCTGCCGTTTGGCGGCCCACTTTACATAAGGCTGAAGGATCAGCACTTGCTGGGAGCTGGCTATGTCGCGGGTGATACGCATAGCTCCTCCGGCCACCTCGTCGTAGGCTCTGAAATAGAAATAAAAGATTACTTTATCAATTAAATGTATCTTTTATTGTATTTAGAACCCACCGATCATCCAAGAACCGCATGTCTGCCAGATCGCTGCCAGGTGGCCGCTCCTCCTGCTGCACATCCTCATTATCCTGGCCGTTGGCCTGCATCTGCGCCTCGAAGAAGCTCTTTCTGTTGCGAATGCCCTTAACGCCTTGATGTTGGGTGTACTTGTGGCGCAGGGGAATCCCTGCCAGCGGACGGATTGTAAGACTCCTGGCCAACCGGCCGAATATCCGTAGAGCAGACATGACTTAGGCTAACGTGGGGATTTACTACTGATAACTTGGACTAAAAGGTTTCTTCGTTGAGCACGGAATGCTTCTCCTCAAAGGCCATCCACGCCGCCTGACAGGATTTCGTGCGCGACGATGTCGTTTGATAGGACACCCCAGTGGCCACCAGGGAGGAGACCAGTATATTGTACTTGGCCGGATAACGGATGCGGGATTGTACGATCTTCTGGGCGAAATAGGTGCCGGAGAAACCTGTAATTTGTGTAATTATTATGCAATTCTGAAAAAACCAAGAGAAGGGAACTCACTCAAACAAAACGTGGCGAGGCCTGTGAAAAGGGAGCGGGTCATGCAGTCGATATAACCATCGAATCCCGGATGCTTCTCGCGCTGCTGATCCTTGAGTCGCTTGATATCGTTCATAATAAACGCTTGATAAGGTTGCTAATTTGCTATTTTCATTGGCTTTTTGCCGGCGCGCAATTGAAACAGCTGTGTAGCTAGAGGTGGGTGTTAAGAATTGTTGGGACCGATACAATCGGTATAACAAAAATCTATTTTATCCCATATTTATATATTTTTATTACTTATTTAATTTAATTTATATCATTGAAAAAATAAATGTATACAAAAATCAAGTTTAATTTATGCATTGCTTTTTATAATATTCTCGATTTAAAGAACATATGTTTTAAGATATTAAAATTAAACCTAGTTGTAAATTGCAGACCTTCGTTACCAAAACTATTTATTATTTAAATAAATTAAATAAAAGGCTAAATTTTTTTAGCTGTTTAAAAATTAAATTTTAATTTGATTACAACCACAGAGTCTCGATGCATCGTAGGTGTCGACCGCCCGATAACTACTCACATCGATATCAGCTCCGACGCAGTGGCAACGCCGGAATAAGTTTAGTATTAGGGGTTTTCCCCCTGATTTTTTTTTTTTAGAAATTTATAAATTTTTACTGGAAGAAAGTTTAGGGGTTTTTTTTTGGAAATGGTATTACCCAAATATTTTGACAAAACACTTAAATATTTTAAAAAAATAATTCGAGATTCGACTACACAGTTTCGACCAAGAGTTTTTTGGATTTTTTAGGGCGAAAGCAAAATGTCCATCTGGCAACACTGTTTAAGTATACCCAACTTGCAATTGCGGCGGCTTGCGCTGAAAAATAACAATTAAAAGGTCGCGAAAAGGAGTTCAATTCGAGTGGCAGGATGCAATGAGGCGTCCAAGCAGCCAGTAGAAGGTAAAAGTAGCACAGCTCAGTGGTCTGAACAACAATTTAACAGGATAAATGAAGGGTTTTCGGATAAATAATAGATGTACAAGTAGTGCCGACGCCACACACAAAAAAAAGAGACAGACGCAGATTGCAAAAAAAAGGCGAAGAGAGCGGAAAGAGGAAGAGCAATAGAGGGAAAGAAGAAGACGTTAGCGAAGCGAGGAACGCGCGGCAAATGCTGACAATAAAAAAATAAAAGAAAAAACAAAACTTTTTGTAGGGTGATAGAGGAGAAACAGAAGGAAAAAAACCAGTAATACAACCAAATCGCCTTTCTTGCAGATCTTAAACGTGCTGGGCGGACAATCAGCCGGTTACCTATGGGAAAGAAAAACCCCAACGCCCGTCACACAGATGCCGCAACACCTTTGACCACAGACGACTCCAACTGCTCCTCCGTTTCGGAGTCCGAATCCGAGTCCGAAACAGAAACCGAAACCGGATCTTCGTCCTCGAAACGGAAGCCGAAAACCAAGCAGTCCAGCAGCAGCAGATCATCGCAGGGAAATGTCAGGGCATCCGGAAAGGTCAGCACTAGCAGCAGCTCCAGCTCCTCCAGCGATTCCGATCAGGCAGTAGCCAACAGTTCCGGTGGTTCAGCCAACGAGGAAGGGGAAGAGGAGCAGTCGTCGGCCGTCTGCAAGATACGCATTGTGCCGCTCGAGAAGCTGCTGGCCAGTCCCAAGAAGACCAAGGAGCAGAAGACGGCTCGCAGAAGTCAGAACAACAACAAGAAGATCACCTTGGTGGACAGTTCCAGCGACAGCGAGTTGAAGAACAAATCCCCATTGCCACCGCGCAAGAGGAGCGCTGCTATCATCGAACTAAGCGACAGCGACGAGGAGGAGCCTCTGCTGCTGGCCAATCCCTTGCGCAAAAAGCTGGAAAAGGCCAAGGAAGCCCCTAAGAAAGAGCAGGCGAAGCCCCAAGAAGAGGCCAGCACATCCAGCAGGAAGGCAACCATCAAGAACGGATCCCTCACCAGCGAGAGATCCTCGAAAGCCAGCTCACCGCGAGCCGAATCACCCGCCAGGCCCAAGCGCTGTGTGGTGCGCTTGAAGCGAGTCAGCCTGCCCAAGCCAAAGCCCGCCCAGAAGCCCAGGAAGATGAGCACGGACTCGGAGGAGGCGGCCACCACATCGAAGAAGAGCCGACAGCGGCGTTCCAAGAGCGAAAGTGAGGCCGACTCGGACTATGAGGCGCCGGGGGCAGCGGAGGAACAGGAGGAGGAGGAGGTGGACAGAAATGCCACCGAGGAGGAGGACCAGGCGGCCAACAGCAGCGACAGCGAGGTGATACCGCAGCGCAAGCGGCGCCGGAAGAAGAGCGACTCCGAGAAGGGCTCCTCCGATTTCGAGCCGGACGAGAAGCAGTCGAAGAAGAAGGGTCGCAAGCGCATCAAGAAGAACTCCAGCGGCGAGAGCGACGGGGACGGCGACGATGACAAGCAGAAGAATAAGCGCAAGCACATACGCAAGATCATCAAGACCAAGGACTTGGATCTGACGACCAAGGAGGCGGCCAAGGAGGAGGATGACCGAAGGAAGCGCATCGAGGACCGCCAGAAGCTGTACAATCGCATCTTCGTGAAATCGGAGAGCGTGGAGATCAGCGAACTGGTGCTGGACTTCGACGAGGATTCCAAAAAGGCCCTGCTGCAGGTGGACAAGGGACTGCTGAAGAAGCTAAAGCCGCATCAGGTGGCGGGCGTGAAGTTCATGTGGGACGCCTGCTTCGAGACGCTCCAGGAGAGCCAGGAGAAGCCCGGCTCCGGCTGCATCCTGGCCCACTGCATGGGTCTGGGCAAGACGCTGCAGGTGGTCACCTTGTCGCACACCCTGCTGGTGAACACCAGACGCACCGGTGTCGATCGCGTCCTCGTCATTTCGCCCCTGAGCACGGTTAACAATTGGGCGCGGGAATTCACCAGCTGGATGAAGTTCGCCAATCGCAACGACATCGAGGTGTACGACATCTCGCGCTACAAGGACAAACCGACGCGCATCTTTAAGCTCAACGAATGGTTTAACGAGGGCGGCGTCTGCATCCTCGGCTACGACATGTACCGCATCCTGGCCAACGAGAAGGCCAAGGGTCTGCGCAAAAAGCAGCGCGAGCAGCTCTTCCAGGCCCTGGTCGATCCCGGTCCCGATCTGGTCGTCTGCGACGAGGGACATCTGCTCAAGAACGAGAAGACCTCCATTAGCAAGGCGGTCACCAGAATGCGCACCAAGCGCCGGATTGTCCTCACCGGCACCCCACTTCAAAATAATCTCAGAGAATGTAAGATTTAATTAATTTCTATAAACAAAACACCCTGGCTATTTGTTATAGTCCTTAGAAAATAGCCAAGCATTGTTAAAAACTCATGACTAATCTAAAAATCTCCATCTTCCCCTAGATTACTGCATGATTCAGTTCGTCAAGCCGAATCTGCTGGGCACATACAAGGAGTACATGAACCGCTTCGTCAATCCGATCACCAATGGCCAGTACACGGACTCCACGGAGCGGGACTTGCGTCTGATGAAGCACCGCTCGCACATTCTGCACAAGCTGCTCGAGGGCTGCATCCAAAGGCGGGATTACTCCGTCCTGGCGCCCTATTTGCCGCCCAAGCACGAGTATGTCGTCTACACGACGCTGTCGGAGTTGCAGCAGAAACTGTATGGCTACTACATGACCACGCATCGGGAGCAGAGCGGCTCGGATGTGGTCGGCAAGGGGGCACGGCTGTTCCAGGACTTTCAGGATCTGCGACGCATCTGGACGCATCCGATGAACCTGCGGGTGAACAGTGACAACGTGATTGCCAAGCGGCTGCTCAGCAATGATGACTCCGATATCGAGGGCTTCATTTGCGATGAGACCGACGAGGAGGAGGCGGCCTCCAACTCCTCGGACAGCTGTGAGTCCTTCAAGTCGGACGCCAGCATGTCGGGATTGGCGGCCAGTTCAGGGAAGGTGAAAAAGCGCAAAACTCGCAATGGAAACGCTGGCAACGATAGCGACTCGGATCTGGAGCTGCTTAGCGGCTTGCCCGGCGGAGCCAGTGTCCAGAAGGACGACCCTTCGGAGTGGTGGAAACCATTCGTCGAGGAGCGAGAGCTGAACAACGTGCACCATTCCCCCAAGCTGCTCATCCTTTTGCGGCTACTGCAGCAGTGCGAGGCCATTGGCGACAAGCTGCTCGTCTTCTCACAGTCCTTGCAATCGCTGGACGTCATCGAGCACTTTCTGTCGCTGGTAGACAGCAATACCAAGAACTACGAGTTCGAAGGTGAGTTGAGTTAACCAAAAATCTCTACTATTTTTGCTTATTTAATATATTTTCCCCGCAGGCGATGTGGGCGACTTCAAGGGCTGCTGGACGAACGGAAAGGATTACTTCCGACTGGACGGCAGCTGCAGCGTGGAGCAGCGCGAGGCCATGTGCAAGCAGTTCAACAACGTGACCAACTTGCGCGCCCGCCTATTTCTCATCTCCACGCGGGCCGGCGGCCTGGGCATCAATCTGGTGGCCGCCAATCGTGTGGTCATCTTCGATGTCTCCTGGAATCCCTCGCACGACACGCAGAGCATATTCCGTGTCTATCGCTTCGGGCAGATTAAACCGTGCTACATCTATCGTCTGATCGCCATGGGCACCATGGAGCAGAAGGTCTACGAACGCCAGGTGGCCAAGCAGGCTACGGCCAAGCGGGTGATCGATGAGCAGCAGATATCGCGGCACTACAACCAGACGGACCTTATGGAGCTGTACTCCTATGAGCTGCAGCCGAGCAGCGAGCGCGAGATGCCCCTGCTGCCCAAGGATCGGCTGTTCGCCGAGATTCTCACCGAGCACGACAAGCTGATCTTCAAGTATCACGAGCACGACTCGCTGCTGGAGCAGGAGGAGCACGAGAATCTGACGGAGGAGGAGCGCAAGTCCGCCTGGGCCGAATACGAGGCGGAGAAGACGCGAACCGTTCAGGCGTCGCAGTACATGAGCTACGATAGGAATGCCTTCGGCAACCAGGTGATGGGACAGTTTGGCAATGCCTCCGGCAGCGTAACATCCAACAAGATCTTCGGCTTCCGGTCGGACATACTGCTGCAGCTGCTCAACATGAAGATATCGAAGGACCATCCGGAGCTAAATCAGAACCAGGTCATTCAGCTGGTGCCCACCTATCTGCAGCAGCTGTACAATGAGATGAACAACGGCGATCCGACCATGTACAAGGATCTCCTCAGCCTGCACTCGCACATTGTCCATCCCAGCGGGATGTACATGAATCCGCTGCTCTACGCCAACCAGAATCCCAATGCGGCTGGCTACAACCAAGGCAGTGGCGGTCCGCCGGGTGCGGCTGGATCGGTGCCACCGGCTCCGGCTCCTGGTTTCGAGCCGGACAAAGTGTACGAGATTGATTAAGATCGGCGATCCGAATTGCTAACCATTTGGTTACACACTCTTTAATTTAATCGTAGGTAATTCGTCGACCTTGTCGGCATTTCCTTTGAACTAAAGTTACAAATGTGGTTTATATCCTATCTAATTACCATTACCGATTACCCATAATACCCGAGCGCATAAGATTATACTTTTTATCAACTCATCTCTAAGTTCAAAACTGTCCTAATTCATGTGTAGTCTTACATTAGTTACAAGTAAAAAATACAACAAAAAAAACAAACAACATAATTACACAATATAGACCATGGCTATATACATACATACATACATACATAGTGCGGATCCGGCTAGGAGAAGCAGGAAATTATTTAACACGCGACAAGATAACAAAAAAATAAATGGCACAGATATTAAAATAAAAGCGTAACAATTTTTCTCCCCCCACTTGAATGTTTTAGGGATATGGGATAAGTTTGAATCCTAGTTTCCCTAGATCCAAAGCCAAATAAAGCTCTTTTCATAGGTGTTTCCATCTTTTTAACCAGTTATTATTTGAATTAAGATTTGGAATGACCCAGTTTTCGAATAAAATCCAGGATATACATATAATCGGTTTATTGAACTAGACGACGGGTCTAAGTTAAAATCCTAGTTTCCCTACATCCAAAACAAAATAAAGCTCTTTTCATAGGTGTTCCCATCTTTTTAATCAATTCTTATTTAAATAAAGATTTGGAACGACCCAGATTTCGGATGAAATCCAGGATATATAATCGGTTTATTGAACTAGACGATGGATCTATGATAAAATCCTAGTTTCCCCACATCCAAAGCCAAATAAAGCTATTTTCATAGGTGTTCCCATTTTCTTAACCAATTAATATTTAAATAAAGATTTGGAATGACCCAGATTTCGGATAAAATCCAGGGGATATATAATCGGTTTATTGAACTAGACGACGAATCTATACAAAACTACAAGCTAAAACTAAACGCGCTCCCTGGATTACTTCGGTGGCATCTGCCTGCCCATCATGCGCAGCTGCTGCATCTGCTGTGCCTGCAGCATGTGCTGTGGACTCGGTTGCATGGGTCCGCCAGGTTGCATCGCCCCCGGCGGCATGCCGGGCATCATTCCTGGTCGCGGCGGTGCTCCTCCGACCATGGGCGGCATTCCGACGCCGCCGCCGCCGGGACCCTGGAGCATCCCGGCGCCGATGGGCGGGGTGGGGCGACTGTGGACGCCCTGCTGGATGTCCGACAGACAGGCCTTCCACTCCTCCAGGCGATTGTAGTGCTTCTGGAGCAGCGCCTCCTTGCGCTGGATCTCGATGCTCAGGTCCTGGTTCTCGTCCTTGATCAGCATGTACGGCTTCAGCGTGGAGACGAGGAAGCGCTTCTGCAGGAAGAACGCCTCCATTTGGCGGGCCACGTCTATGAAGCGATTGGTGGTCTTCTGCACCTCCAGCTCGATCTCGTCCTTGTTCGTCCCCGAGTTCGGCTCCTGCTTGGTCAGCGTCAGCAGGCACGACTGGAAGGCCTCCTCGAACTCGTCCATCAGGTTTCCGCCACCCGGCTCGTTGCTGGCCATGATTCCGTGCGATCCGCAGGCGTTTAAGCAATTAAATATAAACAATTTAGCCGGCGCAGGCGGAGAACAACAAAAAGCAACAGAATTACGGCAGGGTTGCCACTTCTCGGCAAGTGCGGTAGTGATGGCAGATTCACAGTGCCTATCGATAGTTATAGTTGTTCAAAATCGATGGTTGATAAATAAATAAAAAAATTTGGGAATGTATAATTTTCTTGGGAGTAAATAAAATAAGTAAATATTAAATAACATTTTTAAGTCCAAAATATAAGACAGGTTATTTACAAAATCTTAAATTTAAAATAACTAATATAAATAATTTCTTCTCTTGTCTTTCTTTGAGAATATTTAATTTTCAAGGAAATAAATAAATTAAGTAAATATTAAATTACACTTTAAGATCCCAAATAAGGACAAGTTATTTACAAAATCATTAATTTAAATAATTTCTTCTTTTCTTTTTCTTTCTTTAGGAATATATAATTTACTAGGAAATAAATAAAGGGAAAAGTTATTTAAAAAATCTTTAATTTAAAGAAATTAATATAAATAATCTTTGATTGATTTTTTATAAATTTACTTTTAAACAACTATTAAAAAATAGATTTTTATACTGTTTATATATGGTATTCCTGTTCAAAACATATATCGATAACTGATAATAAATCAGCTGTTCAAGTCTTTGCCTGCATGTGCGCCTGTTTATGTAAACAAAAATAGTTCCTTTGCCAAATGATCAGAAATTATCCAACGAGATGACCGCCCGAATGATCCAACGAAGTTTCCACACAGCTCGCTCCTGTCTTTTGGCCCGAGTTCCGCGCCGCGCCAATCCCGGACTGGGCTACCAACTGCAGCAGCTGCAGGAGCATCCGGCGCGGCCGAGCGAAGCTAGCGAGGATTACGCCGATCTGGAGTCGGACTTCATGGGCGTCCAGAAGACCCATCGGCAGTACGAGAAGGAGCAACAGCAGCAGCGCGATCGCATCCGTCAGTTTATGATCAAGCACAAGTATTTCCGGGACTCCAAGTTGCCCAATCTTTTGCTCCATGCGGAAAAGGAGCAGATGCGGCTGCTCCACGAGCGGGATCCCGAGGAGTGGAGTGTGGAGCGGCTGGCGGAGAGCTTTCCCGCCACTCCGGATATTGTGCAGAAAATCCTGAGGGCCAAGTGGCGACCGAGGAGCGTGCAAAGGATTCGCTCCCACGATGAAACGGTCATCCAAAATTGGCAGCTTTTGAGGACGGGCAAAGGTGACTTCGATCTGTCGCCTGCCCTCCTCCAGCATCTCCAGAAATTCGCCGAGCGAAGGCGGCAGGATCTGCGGGAACTGAAGACGCAGGATTGGCCCACGAAACCACAGCTGCCAACTCCCCAGGCTAACGAATTCCGGAAGCTACTGGGCAGTAGCAGTAACCTAACACCAGAGGAGCCTCCTCCACTGCAAATTCCATCCGGCTATGAAGCTCCCCCGTCGGCAGCCGAAGATGAAACCTATTTGCTGGACAAAATCCGCAACAAAAAGAAGATGCGTCTGCAGGACCTCAAGGAGTTGAAGCTGGTGGAGTCTGCACCCAAAGTTCCCGAGGAACTGCAGCGTCCAATTGAGAATCCCAGTGGCACTGGCTTCCTGCCCAGCTTTGTGCCCAAGTTCGCCAGCAGCGAGATTGTAATCAGCGCTGCGGATCAGCGAAAGTATGAGATAACCCAGGTGAAAACCCGGATTGTCATCCCACGGAAACTGCATCGCCAGGGAGCCACTTACCGCGTGGAGGATGCCTACTACGATGACGATGGGGAGCTGCTCTACCGAGTGCCTGGAATGACCGGAAAAGAGCATTATTAAAGTAATACAACTCGAAAAAGGTTTAATCACAAGCGTTATTCAGCATTATTGATATAAAAATATATATAAATCTCTTGATACACAGATTCTTGGTTGATGATCATGGTCAGTGGTTAAAAGCGGTGGCAATCAAATCGCTGCCCGCCATTAGAGAGTCAGATGCCACGGTTATTTGGGCGCCCGTCAGCTTGGCCACAAAATCGCAGGCCGCAATTTCCGCATAGCTAGCTCCGCCCACCACAAAAACAAAGAGATTCCTCAGGCGCAATGGGAACACGTCCAGATCCGCAGCACCTCCATGCACCTTCAGTTGGTTAGCAAAAGCCTTGGGCGTCGTTGTTTTTCCACCATCCAGATGCAGTTGCAAACCTTCAATCATGCCCAGCTTTGAGGACAACTCCTCGGCACTGTTGGTTTTCAACAGAATGGAGCAAAGCTGCGCCACCAAAGGGATGTAGGTGCCATTGAACACAAAGCTGGGACAGGATTGCAGGCCAGCAGCTTGGTTTTTCGAGCCGGAACCACCATCCTGTCCATCGCCGCTGGATGTCAGAAGCTTGAGTCGATTGGCATTGGCCTGGAACTCGGTTTGCTGGAACTTGGGCAGCGGCAGATTGGCCAGCAGCTTGGTTGGCGCCTTCTTCTCCGCCACAAGTGGCGGCAGCAGTCCCGCCTGGGACAACTGCTGGAAGACACCCAGTTCCTGATGGCCAAACAGATTGCAGTAGTTCCTCGCAAAGATCTGCAGCTCCTCGGGCGCCACGCCAACACAATGATGCAAAAGGCACAGCAATCGCAGCGTATTGAATCTCTGACCATCGGTGGTCATCAGCTCATCGATCTCGCCCAGCAATCGCTTCCGCGACACATTGTTCAGTATGTCCTCCTCCAGAGTTTGCAGCCGCCTAAAGTTGCCCATCATTTGGATCACAATCTCGCTGGCATTCAGGTGCCGGAGCACCTTGCTCTTCAGCTCGGTGAGTTTGGGCAGCTTCCTGGCCACATAGTCGTGCATCTCCTCCAGCTGCATGTCGTTGAGCTTCTGCAGTTCCAGGCCCAAGGCCTTGACTTGTGCGTGAATCAAACTGCTGACCTGTGCGAACCGCTTGTAGCGATTATCGCCGTAAATCTCATCGCAGCTCGAGTTGAGGCGTATGGAGCAGGGTTTGCTGGCCGGGCTAGGTGCTCCTTTGGATTTCCTGCCCTGCAGCAGCTCCACTCGCTGGCTGCTTATCTTGTTCTTCGAATTATCCACCAGAATCTCACCGGAACGCTGCTGGAAAACCTCCAAAAGTAGACCCGCATAAATGGCTGGCGTCAGCAGGCTGGCCGGATAATCCTTGTCCCGATCAATTATTAGCCATCCGCCGTAGTCCGGGGGACTCGTGGATTCCGGTAGCTTGCCCAGGGCCTTCAACATCTGCAGCAATTGGGACGAGTGGCTGCCAAAGCTCAGGATCAAGCCGGGTTGGCCGCAGATCATCTGAAGCAAACGCAGACTTTGGGCCACAGAAGGCAAGGGAGATGTGTTACCTTGGAGGTAGAGGCATTCATAGAGCTGGGAATTGATTGGGATATAATATAATACCACTTCCTTAACTGATAATAAACCCACTCACATTGGGCAGCTCCAAGCTTAGAACACCCTGATCGAAATATATGAAATCCCAGTTAAAGTGATGAAGTTCCACCAGTCCATAGAGACCGGCTTGTTCCAGGAGGGTTTGGAAATAGGAGTAGCAGCTGGGCACACAGACTATGTGGTACATCTTCAGGGATATGTCAGGCATCTCCTCCAAGGCCACGGGTTGCAATTGCTTGAGTAACGTCTGAAACGTTCCCAAAACACTGCGGATCATATAGATGTGCACCTGATCCACGGATCGGGGTAAGAGACTGCGCCGCATCATGTTTGTAGATCCTCTGAATGCCCTTCAGTCTGAAATGGATAGTATGTACATATATAGATAAGTCTTATGTATCCCTAGACCATAGTTATAATCCTTACTTCAACCAAGAGGCAGTGACAACATGTTCCAGTGGTTTGATCAAGTCTGGCTCCAAAATGAACTCCTTTTTTCCAGGTATGGAACATAGTATAGAGCAAAGCTGCGGCGAAATTCACAGATAGTTATTAATTGTATCGGTTTTAGCTGGTTTTTACCTTTTCCTGGGCCACCAACTGGAATCCCTGAAGCTTTTTGTCCAGCGTCAAATCCATTGTTAGCCAAACAACAGAAACAGCTGATGTACCAGGGTGCATAAATATAAGGTGGCGCCAAAAACAGGAGAAAATACAATATTGGTGACGTCATAATTCGCCGTCTATACCACTGAGGTAAATTATGTTAAAAAGTGTAAGAAGAAATTTTGCATAATTTTTGACTAAATATAAAAACATATTTTTAATATTTGCTTTGATTTCACATCATTATTAATTAAAGAAAAATCCAATTTTTAACAGGTTTTTTTCAAGTTGTTTTGAAATATATAAGTTATAATTTATCTGAATCTTTTTATATTTTTTTAATATTGCTTGGTTGATTTGATTTAACATCCACCCTTTTCCTCCTTTTGCCCACTGTGCGCAGGTTGGTCGCTCACGAACTATCGAACTGGTTCATCGCTCACAAACAGTGCTGCCGTTGACAAGCCAAAAAAAAAGCCAAACGGAGAAATAAAACCGAAAAAAAAACACTAAGAATAAACATATTTTTTTTAAAGGCACAGAACCGAGTATCTTTAAAAGTTTTAGAACATATATAATTTATTATTAATTCAACTTTAATTTTACTTTTAAGGTCATTTTAAAGTATTGTCCAAATTCTTCGTGCATGGATTTGAGCCCAAATAGTCAGAAATGTAATAATTATTAAATATATTCATGAATTAATATTTATTAATTATTAGGTTAATTGTTGACGTTCTTGCCCTTTTAGGCTTATACTAAAAAACGAAACTAATTAATAAGTCTCAGTGGCGGATCTAAGACTTGGTTGTGGGGGGTGATATCAGAACAATTTTGTTGTTGCATACTTTTTGAATACCAAAATTCCTTTCAATTTTGATATATCACCCATATCACCCCCTTTGGATCCGCGCATGATTAGTCTATTACTTTAAAAAGGACAATAGGAGTTTCTTATTTTGAGCCAGATAGCCCAAAAAAGGCTAGACTGACAACCCTACTCGCCAGTGTCATCTCTAGTCGGGTATTTAAACGCGATTCGCTTGCACAGTGCCCACAGTTTCGTTCAAAATTCCGAAGCGAGAGATTGTCGTGGGAGGTATTCGCGCGCCCGTTCGCATTTATGTGTTTTTATCGTGATTCTGTCAACCGAAATCATATGTTTTTAGCCAGGAGAGAGACGATTGCCAGAACAGCAGCAAAAACGGGCGCAGTTCTGCGGTGGAAAATCGAAAATTAGCAGGCGCACGGCACACACAGTGATTTGTGATTAAGGCGAATTGAAAGTGAATCAAAATAATCAAAATACCGTGGAATAAAAACGTGAACAAACCAGAAAATAAAATTTTAAATTGTTATCGCTCTCCGTCTCTTTCGCTCTATCTCATCCTCTCTCTCTCTGCGATTTGCTCTCCGTGTGTTTATGTCTCAGCTGTGCGAGTGTGTGTGGCCGAAAGTGTGGGTGTGTGCGTCGTGCCAGTGTTTGTGATTTTATGTTGTTGTTTTGCTTGCTTTCGCGTGAATTTCAACAAGAACAACAACAGCGACAACAACTACAAATTTAAATTGAGATTTTCACATTAAGTCTTCAGTTACAGGCGCCTATTTTCCATTTACCAGGTGAGCTCGACGTTACTTTGTTTATAAATAAGTTGCATTTCGCGAATGTGGGTGAAATTTGTGCGAAAATAAATGGGAAATAACTCGCATATTTGTTCAAATGACAAAAATAACTCGGCGGTCTTTGTTTTTTTTTTGATATTGCAGCTTGTTGCATGTTCTCGCCCTCCCTTTTGTGCCTGAGATTCGTCTCTTTTTACCGCTCTCCCTGTCTCTCTCTGTTGCACTTTTACATTTTCGCCTTTGTCAATTATTTATCTCTTGTTTTCGCTTTTTCTTCTTTTTTCTTTTAATGCCTAATATTATTTTCTTATAGTCTCTCATGTGTCTTCTTCGCGTTTTCTTGCTTTCCGTTTGTTTGTGATACCGGTTTTAGCAGCTGTCTCGCTCTTTCGCGTTGCACAGGTTGCCGTTTAGTTTACTTTTAGATTTTCTATTCTTTGCTCCGTGCGTTTTAATCGCGTCTTCTTCTTCGTGCCCATCTTCCTAATGCCTGTTTGTTGTTTTTGTTGTTTCCCCCCTCCCAATTATGCTTTATTTGTTTGTATTTCCCTCTCTCCCATTAAAAGTTAATTTTTGCCGTCTTTCGATAATTTATTGGGTTTTTTAAGGCCTTTCAATTTTTCGCAAAGGCTGTTCAACTTTTATTAATTACCTTGCTCAAAATCTAAAAAGGTTTTAGTAAACACGTTATAGATCAAGATTCTTTAATTTTTAAATGAGTCTCTCTCAATTTATTCTTAAAGCGCGAGAAAGTTTCAAAAATGAATCATAAAGTAGCAGTGAGTAATTTTCGATTACAGGAAAATTTGTAGCTTCCGTTTATACTTTTCAGAACTAATAAAATTCTCTGAGAGTTGTTTATGTTTTCCTGTATAGATTTTAAAAATCTTGAACAGATACATATTACTATCAGAAAACAATGATGCTAATAAGCAGTTTCGAAGTTGTACACACACTTTTCACTATATCACCATGATTTATGATTAATAACTTTAGCTTTAACTACTTCAAAATCCATAAATATTTCGCAGTTCAACATTTGGCTAATTTATATGATTTTTTTTAACCCTGGAACATTTTAATCGTATAGAAGTGTCGAAATGAGGCTATGAGTCGTAAAATTAGTAAAGCTCTATTTTTGTATAATCAATAAAAATTCCACAAAGCAAATACTTGTATTCTTTGTGTTTTGAAACCGATTATGAAGAGTATTATTAGAAACTGTTACTAAAATGATTCACTGATTTCATCTATCTGTTTAAAAAATAAAAAAATGCTAGGGAAATCCACGGAAAATGGGAAAAACCGCTGAGTTTATCGAGGCCATCGGCGTTTCTCAATTCGATTTCTCATCCCAAATGCGCTTCGTCCGTCCAATAAAAACAATAATAACCAGCAAAGCAAATCGAAGTAATTCATTTGCATTTAGGTAAATAAACAATACAATACCACCGCTCGAAGGTGATTCCAATCACACCTCCATAAATTCCCCAGCAAAAGTTCGGCACTAATTAAAACGAGAAACAAATTACACATCAAGAGGGAAAATGGAAGCTTCGGGAGAGACAAGACAAGAATTTGTGTAAACAGAAATCGTTTTGGAAAAGAAAACAAAAAGCATTTTCATTTTTGCAACATGCGTCGCTCTTGATTTTCTCGATTTTTCTCCCCAAAACTCTCTCCCCCGTAAAACATTCTCGTTTTTCTCCATTGTGTTGGAGGCGTGTGAATTTTCGTCGGTTTGATGTCTGTTTTTGCTCTGCTCATTTCTACGCACACACATCAAACCCAATTAGTATTGTTCTTCTGTTGGCATATGGCAAATATTTCCATTTGTCTGTTTGTATACATATAAATTGCTTTGTATTAGCTTCGGTTCCGTTTTTCGACTTGTGTTTTTTTTTCGATCTTGTGTTTGGAGTAAGTCTTTGGGTATTGAGTTTTAGAAATTTATATTTTCCCATACTTCGCGATTCTATTTTTGGACAGGTTCTCTGAGCATTTCCAATTCGCTCACACGTGTGGAAGATTGCAATATTGTATTTATTTCCATGTTCTTTGTGGGGGATTTACGTTTTCAAAAAGAGATTTATTATTTTAAAATAATTTTTGGGTTACTTTCTTAAAAACTCAAAAAAAATTTTTTTTTCATTTCGAATTTAAAAATCTTTTGTTTGTTTCAGTAAGTAATCTCTATTAATCTTCAGTTACTAATTTTAGGTATAAGGAAACGTTACCACAGTTTTTGTATATTCTCTTTTTAAAAGGTACTCTATTTTTAGTTTAAAAAAAAAAATGCCACAGTAAGAAGGCGAGTGCTTTATTTTAGCAAACTCATCAAAAAACCGCAAACAATCGCGTCATGTCGCACTCATGCGTTTCTTCCCATTAGGGTGACTCACTCGAAGACAAGACCTGTAACAAAGAATTGTTCATTCTTCGGCATTCTCCGTTCTTCAGTTTTCATCATACATAATTTTTTTCAGGACGGAAGCACTGAGCCATGTTTGTTTTTCTTTCGCCAAAGAAGAATGGCGAAAGTGAACCCTCTTCTCGGGTTGTGGGATATGGGATATAGAATCTGGGATATGGGATGGATGACTGGGGCTCACCGACTGACGGACGGAACAAGAAAAAAGTGTGTGTTTGCGGGTGTGTTTGCCTGCCTTGAGCAAAGTATTTTGGCGCGTGTCCAAGTAGAAACAAAGAAAAGCAAAGAAAGGTGCGGCAAATATAGCGAATAAATCAGCAAATGGTATTGGCCACTATGTCTGTGTAGCTGAGCATGACCAGGCCTACAAAATTAACCAAGAAATGGGAAAGGAAAGGGAGACGTAACGCTCCAGATGAATTGATGTACAATTCATTCTTTCAATTTATATATGTTGATATATACCGCTTATCTGTTCACTCCTTTATTAGTTTAAAGAAGAACACCAATATTAGATGGATATGTTTTATGATTGTTGTTTAATTATTAATTTATATTTTTTGTTTTCTGCACACAACTAGCCACTTGTACTCGAGGATCAGAAAGAGAAGGATAAACGGAAAGTGTGCCCGAATATTCAAAAGTAGGGATTTCTATAATGTTAATTTTTGTAATTTACACAGGGATGTAACAGTAGGGATGGCGTATTAACTGTTATGTTCAACAATATATTTAGAAAAATATTTAAGCAAAGAAAGAGAAATTTGTTCTCATATTTTTAAAATCTTGTGTGCCAACTGAAATAAATTTGTTTATTTTAAGAAGAAATATTCCAAATCAACATTGCACTTATTTATAGCATAAAGTAAATACAAACAGTCGATAGATAAACAACTTTGATCTCTGCTCATTTGCAAATTTTCGACTTTGGCCATTTGGGCCGTTAGGAAATTGCTAATTTAATTGGAAAATTCTGGGAAAAATTTATGCAAAGCAGCTAGTCGGCCATTAGGTTAACTTGTTTCGACACGGCCAATTCATTTGGACAGCCCACACCTACGGACCAACCGACCGACCTTTTCCTTTTCACACCGACGGCTTTCACAAGTCCGGGGTTTTCACATCTTCGTATCAGC
Organism: Drosophila prostipennis; assembly: GCA_037075205.1. Taxonomy (NCBI): domain Eukaryota; kingdom Metazoa; phylum Arthropoda; class Insecta; order Diptera; family Drosophilidae; genus Drosophila; species Drosophila prostipennis. The sequence continues at coordinate 562,976 of JBAMCJ010002175.1, read as the reverse complement.
CGCAGCCCCAGCCGCAGCCTAGCCGGAAAATGTCGAAAAAAACTAAGAAAAATCGGATTGCTTTCTGGTCTGGTCGTGCAATCTCCAGTTTGGTTCCCTCGAATTTCTCACCTTTCTCAGCAATTTGAGCGCGAGGCAACGTGCCACGCATAGCTGAGAAGGCGGAAAAGCGTTTGACGCGACTCCGTCTCTGTATTTTCCCTCAATTTCCCGCCTTACCACTCCACCCACCCCCTTCCTAACGTCCTTTGTTTACCGGGTTCAGTTTAAATTTCCCGCGATGTCGCCGGCCAAAAAAAAAGAAATAAAGAAAACAGAAAAAACTAAAACCAAACAATAAACGGAACCAACTAGTTAAGTTAGCTCTCTTAGAAAGTGCCGACATAGAAGGCCAGTGTTGTCGGAACTCGAGTTGAAAAAATGCTTCGTTTGCAAATAAACAAATATTTTAGGGGTAAATATTTAGAGTAAACAACATCTATTGCGATATGCAAAGTTGTCTCTGATTTCTTTCTGTACTTCAAAAAATAAAATTATAAACACAACTTTGTATGTAGAAGAAATATTATTTTTCTGAAGATCATGTCATCTTATTAATATTTAATTTTATTCATATGAGATTGAATTTCAACAAAAGATGTTCTTCTAAAACTGCCAGAACGATAATTAAAACGTATTCTAGGGTGTCAAAGAAACCGGCGACGGATTTGGGTACGGTTGGTTTGGAAACCAACCCTTCAAAACCATAGGTGTCAGAATCTGTAGAGTTTTCTAGGATGATTTTCGGAACATTTGCTTCAATGCCTACTATTCGGTAGGTTTAAAACCGTGGACTTGATTTTTAAACGATTTTTTTTGACACCGAGATTTGCTTTTGGGGGAAAATTTGGTTGGAAGAGATTTCTGTGACACCCCCGATACTACAAATTTCCAGCTCCAAATTAAAAAAACCCGAGATGTCAACACTATTGCAGACTTTTTTTTTTAGAGAAGCGAATGAAAGAAACCGAGGTGAAAAATACAAAAGGCTAGATTTGAGCAATTGAAACGAGCTGAACTCTTTATTTTGCACTTTGACTCAGCAGAAATTTCTTTTGGTTTTCATTTGGCTAGTTCCTGGAGTAGACTCCCCAAAAAAAAACCCCAGAAAATTGGTAATCTAAATTCACCGGATATTGCAGTTGCTTTCGGTTCAATTAGCAGCGATGAGCTATTTTTATTTCTCCTCTTATAATTTTAGATATCATTAAAGGGTTCCGTTGAGGTCATATAAGATTTAAAGATTTTGCATGATGTTTATGCCTTGTAAAGGATTTTTGCAAAAACACAAGTGCTTTCTCCCGGGCTAAAAAGCAAGGAAAACTATCGATGCATTCTGTTCACTCAACCGAGTTGACATTTGCTAACAAAATACGCTGGAAAATATGAACAAGTTTGTTTACCAACAGAGCCAGTAGCAGTGGAAGTCCCCTTCTCCATTTCTCCCAAGTCGAAGAAATGTTGCACACGAAAATATATTCAAAAAGCTTCTGCATTTTAACACATGATTTCATATGCAAATATGAACAATGCGAAAGAATCGAGGGAAGAAACGGGATGTTGAGACGAAAATTTATGAGAAATCACAAAATTTATGGCATTTCTTCGGTGGAAGAGAAGGGGAACAGGGAGAGAGAGAGAGAGCGGTGGAAATATCTGGGAAAACTCCGGGCAGAGTTGGCAAGAAGTTGATGTTGTCTAAGCTGTTTTCCCCGTTCATTTTCCGCTCGCGCTCGCTCTCTCTCGTTTTTCACTTACTTTTCTTGTTTGCCAAAGTTATACAATTTTTTGAGTGTGTGTTTGTACTTTTTGGCACGTGACAATAAATTGTTGTTTGTTGTCTCCCACTGTATTTGTTGTTCGTTGTCTTGCAAGAAAGCCAGCAAGAAGAAAAGTGTGTCATAAATGTCATAGTTAATATTTGCTGCTCTGTAAATTTTTGGTTCTTTTGCCCGTTGTTCTTTTTTTTACTTTTATTTTTCTTTTTTTGGGTTTTTCAACTTTGGAAGCTCACTGCTTTATAAATATAAAAAGTATATCGCAGCGCTCTGTCAACCTTGACCCAGCAAAAAAACAAAGGCGTTCGCGACGAACTGAGATGGGATGGGATGTACGAGGCGATATAAATTGCAAAGCCAGCAAATTTATGGATCCAACTCAGTCACCAAGCGAGTGTGAGACTCTGGATTCGTAAACCAACAACCCGCAAAAGTTTCCGACGGGGTTACTCGTATTTTCAATTAGAGAACCAACTAATGGCAAAGACAGGAAATCAGAAAAAAAATGGGAATACTAATGAAACTGGAATCGAAATCGAATGAAAACTTGAAAGCAAAACATAACGAACACAAAAAGGTTTATGAAATAGAACTCACTGAAGAAAATAATATTTTCATTTAAATAATATTCTTAAGCGAACGTACTGTTTTTGTTAGATTTATATAAAGACTTTTTCTTGTGTGAAAATAATGAAACTGGAATCGAAATCGAATGAAAACTTGATAGCAAAAACATAACGAACACAAAAAGGTTTATGAAATAGAACACACTGAAGAAAATAATATTTTCAGTTAAATATTATTCTTAAACGAAATAATGTTTTTGTTAGTTTTATATAAAGACTTTTTCTTGTGTGAAAATAATGAATTTGAATCGAAATAGAGAACTTGAAAGCAATGGACATGAGACACATTGAAGAACATAATCTTTTTAGTTAAATATTGTTCGATTGGGATGCAAATTTGATAATATGAAATATTATCTTCCTGCATAGTTTTCCAGAAGAAAAAATTAATTAAAATAAAAAAATTATTAAACAAAAAAACAACCTAAAACCTTTTCAATTATATGGAGTTATTTGATATTTTATAAATGGATTGAGCAATGGACTGCACATGGCCTTGCTTTTGCTTTTGTTCGATTGGGATGCAAATTTGATAATATGAAATATTAACTCCCTGCATAGTTTTCCTGAAGAAAAAATTATTTAAAAAAATCAACCCAAAACCTTAATGGAGTTATTTGATATTTTATAAATGGGCTGAGAAATGCACTGCACATGGCCTTGGTTTTTAAAGGCACTTTTTTCTCTATTTTTATTTGTTAGTAAAGATGGGAAAAAGTGGATAGTCCTATTACCAATTATAAAACTTTTTGCTAAATCTGGAAATTTGTACTTGCTTTATTTATTTTTGTGAATATTGGTAAATAGCTAGTAGTAGTATTGTAGTCTAGTATTGTAGATTAGTATATAGTACTTTAGCTCTACCAAGAGTGTTCGATTTCCTGTCATTTTCTTAATGTACTTCGAACATCAATTTTCACCAGAATTATTTGTTCCGGTTACATGCAATAAACCAGCAAGCAATCAACTTAACCCTGACCAACTACAAAAGTTTTTCGCAACAATTTGCGTCGATAAAAAGCCACAAAAGGTGAAATTCAATCGACATATTGCCATAGCTTTGGGTTACGTTATACGTTACCTTGAACAATCAGAACGAGCAGGTCAGAGCGAACGAGCTGATAATACGCATTAATCTCTCACCTGCCGACGAGAACTGGGAACTGAAAAGTGGGAAGCAGCCTGAATGAAGAGCGGCAGCTAGAAAACTATGAAAATGAAATGTGTGCGAGCCGTCGATTCGATGGGGGGAAAGCCCTGGAAAACTGTAAAACTGTTCACCTTGCGAGGGAAAAGCAAAGCACTCGCATAAAAAATGTTGATTATTGTTTTTGTTTCTCCTGTTGCTTTCCGACGGCTTTAGTTTTCTGTTTTCTGATTGCAGTTCAGTTCTTCTGCTCGTTGGCTGTATTTTATTGTTGGCTGGCTGCTCTTGGCCTAAAGTTGATTGCATGACATTGTTCTTAGCCAGCTCCCTTGTGTTGTTTTTTTTTAGTGTGGTTTGTTTACATTTATTTTGTTTTGCTCACACAATCAGGGGCCTTCGATAAAAACCGAACACCAACCAAACCAAACCAAATCCACTCACCATTTGCAATATTATTGAAAAACCACTTGAATCGACCACCTACCTCCCCCTTTGTTTGCCGTTCAACTTTGATTTCTATTTGGTTTTTCTTCTCCTTTTTTGTAGCTTTATTGTTGGGGAATTTTTTGGTTGAAAATACTTGAAGTGCATTTTCATTTCGTGTTGCAATTGATGAATGCCCGAGTAATAAACTTGAAAAATGCCCATTTCGGTGGTTTGTCGGCAGTTTCTAAGGAGCCTAGATTTTTTTTTCATCTCAGTCGGCTTTTCCTCACGTATTTAGGGAGTCACTTTTTGGGTGGAGGAGTTGAGTGTAAACTTCAGGGGGTTCTGAGGCCTGATGGACAAGACAAATAGCTTTTTTTTTGAAGGCGGTGTGGGGCAGTTAAAAATAGTTGAAATATTGAATATAATTTGGGGCAGCGGAAAAGCAATAGAAAAATACTTCACACAGTGATTGGCAGCCGCTTAACAGATGTTTTTCGCTCGGAAATTAGGTGATTTTAAATTTAAATGTGTGGAGGTCAGAATTTGATTGGGGCTGGCATTAAAAAAAAACCAGAACTGTCAGCTGTACTTTAATAAACTGAGAATTTTAGGATTTTTAAATAACGTATTATCATTTAACAAATCTTATTGCAAACTTGCCCATTAAGATCGTTCTTAAAGCTTGAATAGTTTTAAAACTGAATAGTATTCAGTAAATCTGTCGACTAATTGAGAAAATAGCCCTTCGAAGTGACAGCTACGACTATTAAAAATATTAAAAACTGTTAAAAAACCTTAAATATAAAAACCATAATTGGCAAATGAAATGAATGTTAAAGAAAATAAACTTTTTATCTTCCATGGAGCGCCCATCATATTGCATCAACCATGCTGATGCAGTTTAACTACACTTTAATGCAGACATTGATAGGATCGTAAAATTCAGAGAGAGAGAGCTTGCAGCATATTGTGCGAATCGAAAGACACACACAAATGGGCCACATTATTGACAATAATGCGACAAGCCAGGACAAACATTTTCGAAAAGGCGTTTATAATAATAATCGTTAATACTCGCTGATGGAAGGCGATGAACATAAAGATGTGGAAGTGGGAAGAGGGCGAATGGCAAAAGAGGATAACGCCATCAGCACTTGACTTGCATTTTATGCTGAAATTATAATAAAGAAAGAGGTTTTTAAGAATTCGAGCTGTTGGGCAAAAGGAAGTGCTCGAAATACTCCTATAAATAAATAATATCTGGGGTATTTTAAATGAAATGATTAGTTAGATAACAAGAACAAAAATACATAAAAATAATAAAATAAAATAAAATAAAAATAAATACCGTAATATTTATTTATTTATTTATTCTCTGGTTAAGAGGTACATTGGTAATATATTAAATAGAGATCTGATTAATTTCCTTTTTTAATGAATAGACCATCGTTATTTTTAAGTGGGGAAATAAAAAAAGCTCTTTTAATTGAAGGTCCGGTTTAAAAATATGAATACCCTCTGGACAAAGAACTTTTTGCGACTTTCATGACATTTTGCCACGCCCCCGCCCACAGCAGTGTCAAAAGAGTTGTCAGCTTCAACTCGGCAGACACAGCACACATAATTATATAAATATATATATGTATATGAACTATATACACCCGCTGGGTGAAGCCTCTTTGCTGTAGTTGTTATTGTTCAAAGTGACATTATTGTTGGCTTTTCGGAGGCGGCCTTTTGTCACTTTGTCGATTCTCGTACTTATTATAAACAGGATATACTCTATGGGGAGTTGAGGGAATATCTCAGCACTTGGGTTTTTAAGATCATAACTCAAACATTTTTTAAAAAATATTTTCTTAGTAAACTGAAATTAGCTGAGATAAAAATGTATAAAATTTTTTATTAAAATTCGAAGGAGATCTTACATTTATTTATTTTAAAAATCTTTGTGTTAGTATTTCTCAGCACTTGGGTTTTTAAGATCATAACTCAAACATTTTTAAAAAAATATTTTCTGAGTAAACTGAAATTAGCTGAGATAAAAGTGTATTATTTTTAATTTAAGTCCCAAAGATATCTTACATTTATTTTAAATATCTTTGTGTTAGTGTATAAATTTCCTCGACCAGATAATTTCTTTCTTATTTCACCCTTCCTTACTTGCACATTTTGCATCATTTCACTCGGTTTTGATGCTCCTGTTATTTATGTTATTTCCTCTTTACCGAAATTGCGTATGTCCGCTTTTGATGCGTTATTGTTGTGGCTGTTTGCCGCTTAATTGAAGTGCCATTAATTTGTATGCATCATTATAATTAAGCATAATTACGATTAAAAAAAAAAACCAGACAGCAATTTCAGATGAACATTTTCTTGGGCATCATGACATGACGAAAATGAAATGCAAGAGTTACCAAACCGAAAATGAACCGGTCCGTTGACCCTCGGTCTCATCTACTTAACTGAATGGAAAAATCACTCTGTTTTCCTGTGTTTTTTCCTCAGTTTTTTTCTGTTTGTTGCGCATTGCTGATTTACATGGATTTTCACAGTTTTCGGGAGCTTTATCTTTAACCTCTTTTTATGGGAGTGTGTACTTTCTGGTCAGCTGAGTAAAACAAATAAAGCGTTTGGCAATTACCTTATCTTTCATTGAGCTTACCTCACATTCGACAATGACATAATGACTTTTGTCGGTTGACTCTGTGAGTTGCTTTAATTTTATGATAATTTTCTGTTCTGTGGACACTGAGTGACTGTAAAAAAAATACATAATTTCGTTGGTTGAACTTCCTGTGCTGTGCGGTTCAGTTTTCATGGATTGATTAATGCGGTCATGAACTTGGCTTTGGTTTTAGTTTTCAGGGGTGGATATTTAAACTGGAATGCATTTAAAATATTTTAAAGGAATTTTGAAGATTTTTAAAGCATTTGAAAGTTGTTTAATAATATCTATTTAAATTTGTTTGCTTATGAACTATTTTGAGAATATTCAGAAAATTCATAAAAAATATCTGAGATAATTTCTATTTACTTTTTCTTCTAATCTGCATGAAAATTTTACGTTCATCTCAGGACCTCCTTTAGTTTGTTCCATATAATACCAACTCCAGTTCGAAGTCACGTACGCCAAAACTCAAAAAAGGACGGCAACACAAATTGATTTTCGTGGCTGCTGTCCGTCGGCGAGCAAATAATCAAATCAAACCAGCTAAAATCATCCCAGCCGAGAAACATCCATCCATTCATCGTTTGCCCCTCGAAAATATACATACATCATATGTATATATGGGCTGACTTATATATATATGTTTGCATGCATGGCATATACCAAAAAATCAATCTTTCAGTGAAGAAGAACGCCCCGAAAATTGTGGTCATTAGTTTTTGGCAAAGGAATAAAATTGGAATTTTTGTGTAATTTTTGGGGGGCCCCCTTCGAACAAAATATGTTCATGACCAAAACGCCAGCAAACTACTTAGCCAAGTTGGCAGTGGATTTTGAGGCCATGGCTTTTGTTTAAACGTCCAGAGCGCCACAATTCCACAATTCCTCTCTCTCTCGCCGACTTTGGATGAGTGGCATCAATCAGTTTGGCTCTGGCTCTCAACTACCCATTGTCTGAACTTGAAATCGACTTTTAAGCAGTCAGAAAACGCAGACCGGGCCAAACAGGAAAAAAAACGGAAAAAACAAACGACCGCAACATAAAAGCCTAATGATCTCAGCCAGCGATTGAGTTACATGCATCGAATCTCTGGCGATCTCTGGCTCCTCGGAAGCCCCCTAGCTCCTCCGAAATCCCTGCCGATTGTTGGCTCTCCACCTCTCAACAGTTAATCACGAACTGGGCGAAAGAATGCCGGATTAAGGCGGCGTCACTCTTTTAAACGGGGGGGAACACATTGGAACCAGTTTTACGGAGCGCCGGCTTCAAAGTTGTCGATTGTTTGTGATGTTGAAGTAGCTCCACACTAAAGGTATATGGATTTTTTAAATTACAAATTATTTTCTAAAAAAAAACATATTAATTTTAAAAAAATGTATTATCTATATTATACTATCTTACTATATAAGAAATAGTAATATGAAAAGGAATATTATTATAAATAATTTAATTATTTATTAGTGCTATACTAGGAAAAAATGAAAAAAAATTGTGTATTCAAAAAGTATGCAACAAAAAATTTTGTTTTGAAATCCTCCCATAACCAAATCTTGGATCCGCCACTATGATATGATAGTACAATATTTATTTATTTATTTCTTTATTCGCCAACAGTAAAATATAATAACATAATTTTAAGGTTTAAATGAAATAATAATTTTGTATTAAAAGAGTATTTAGCGATATAGAGAAAATCCTTTAATGTTCTTCAGATTGTTTTCATCCTGTTCGTATTAGTTTATTTATTTCCCAAAATTATTTTATAATCATTAGTGGTTTATTCGGTTTATCTACCATGTCTACCTCGCCATAGAGCATCTATGGTTTATTGTTGCTCGCCAGAGTTCTTGTTGCTTGTTTTTCGTAAATCAAGTTTTGCAGTTTTTCGGAGTCGGGGTCTCTGGGCTTTTTGAAATGTTTGTTATTCCGCCAGAGTTGGAGAGCAACTCGTTTATGGCCAAAAGGGCAAAAGGGGGGAGGGGCAGGGGCAGGGGCTAAACTGAGGAGTCGGAGGAGTCCCTGGATGAGCCTTGGCTCTGGATGATTGTGTCTGGGGCCGCTTTAACTTCTCCGCCTCGCGGGCTCTGGCTTTTGGCATATTTACTGTGCGGGTTGCGAAGCAACAGCAGCAGCAGCAATAACAACAACAGGAGAAACAGCAGCAACAAGCAAAACGTGCAACGCCAAAATATGCAACTGCAACAAGATCTTGCGCTCGCAATGCAACATCGTCGTCATCCCGTCTAGCTTGGGTTATTTTCTTGTTGGCTTCCTTTGCTCTTGAGGGGTCGACTTTTGGTCTCTCCGTTGGCCTGGCTATCTGCCAATTGTTTGGCAAATTAACAGCCCAAAAGGAGTTGCCAGTTGCGAGCTATTCGAGGATGTTGCTGCTGCCGTTGCCGTTGATGCTGCTGTTGCTAAGTGCCCTGGCAGGCGGCGTTCCTCTCTAAATGTTTGGCCAGAATAACATTTAAATATGCCTTTGTTTGGCCAAGACTTTGGCCTTTCTCCACCAAAAAATCCGGCTTGCAATCGTTCCCGTAGGAAAATCTTTTGGGTTGTCCTTGTTTCTTGTGCGTTACTACATATATGTGTATACGAGTATATATGAAAAGGCTTTCGTTGGAATTTTTGGAGAAATATCTAAGAATTGTCATTTTGTTCCATCAAAATTAAAATAATAAAATCTAGGTCTTAATTCTTTGAAACGTGTTTAATATTTAACTTATAATAATATATAATAATATTAAAATATTATTTTCTTCCCTTTTTAATGAAAAGGTGATTAATATAATTTTTTTTAGTGATTGCATGTTTCTGCAATTTTTTAATTATTCGCTTTTAAATCTATTTTATTTTATTTGAAATACATATAATATCTATAGGGTATTCCTCCTTCGCCTTGCCAAAACTCTTGTCTGCATCGCCGACATTATCTCTGTTTTTTGTTGCCATTGAATTTATTCATGCATCCATATTTAGTTAAATTACATGTTTCACGATAAGCAAAAAGCAGCAGGAAAAAGCTGACTCCGTTGAGATCGTATAATCCTTAAGTCCCCTTTTCAACCTAATTAGAGAAATGTGTGTGTGTGTGAGTGTGCGAGTTTGCTTTCTTTTCCAAGAAAAGTTTTTCTTGCATTTCTTGGATGCATAATTAGCCAACCAGTCAGTGCTTTTTCTGCGGTTTTTGCATTTGTTTTCATTTCAGCAACCTCATTTCTAAACTGTCTTTTTAATGCACTTTTCTCCTCTATTTCTTTGCAGGTAAGCTCGTCATTTGCATTGAAAGATAAATTGCATCAGAATCGCGGCGCTTTCCGGTAAATATTTTAGTTCTTTATACTAGTTCCAATTCAAGTGGTTTTATAGCTGCAAATAAGAGAGATAGTTGGGTGATCTTAGAACTCATCAGAAAATTGGTGATAAAAGATCAGGAATTAGCTTCGTAATATGTAAATTAAATCTTATTAAAAAACTTGCTTTTAAAGTACTGAAAGATAAATGCAAATGGGTTGTAAAATCTATTTTTTTTACCGTTCCCATATTATTCGATGGTTTTATGATTTCTATCGCAGTAAAATAGTTTAATTTAAGCGCTCATCCATGTCTCACATCTCACATGGTTAGAACTTTTTAGCCACATGGAGCATTCATTCCCAGTTACCAAGCTAAATTCCTTGACTTGCAGTCATAAAAGGAGGAGCTATGGCTTTTTGCTGGTATAAATTACATAAATATATCTCTATACATAGAAAGAGGAACGCCAACTGCCAAGTGCAACTGCAATTGCCACTGCAACTACAACTTGCAGCGTCAACTGGGCCAAACTAAATGTCAGCAAGTTTAGCCCGGCTTCTTCGCCAGTTTTTCTTTTATTACTCTGCCGTGTGCACTCACATATCGGGTTATATATCTGCAAATCTTCCAATGGCAGTCTACGTTTTATAGGCTAACTGCTTTTCGGTCGCCGCCTTTGGCTGACTTCACCTTTTTACGCTCGATCAAACTACGAAAAAAATGGGAAAAATATTGGAATAAACCGCTGCAGTCAAAATAGTGCAAAGGTTACGATGTTTACTAGTTCAAAAAGTAAAAAAAAAATTAAATATAAAAAATAAATAAATTTAAAAACATTAAATATTATTAGTTCTTTTAAATATAGTTATAAAATAAAACGATGGCTGATAATATTTTACATATAAAAAAAAAAACAAATAATAAAAAGTAAAAATGTTTGAATTTGTCCCATGCTTAACTAGAGGTTTAATTATTTTGTTTAGGCAGCTTCTTAAAATCATGTTTTAAATACAGACAAACAAACAAAATAATGAAATAATAGTTTTATTCAAAAAAAGAAAATATTACATTCTTTTTTTTGTTTTAATTGGTCCTATGCTTAACTAGTAGTTAAGTTCTTTTGTTTAGGCAGCTTCTTGAAATAAGCAACCCAAACTAAACCGGAAGTCAGCTCGAAGTGAATGGTAATCGTTGGTCCGGTTGGTTCTGTTTTCTCTACTACTTTGTGGTTTTTTTTTGTAGCCGACAAAGTTTTGCAATTAAAATGCCATTGAAGTGTTTGAGTTCTGCCAGCACTAATCCAATCCAGTAATCAGTTAATGAGCGAACCCTTTCCTTTTCCTCCTGAGTTTCTGACAACCGGAATCAGCTTGATGGATGCGTGCAGAAATCGTCCTCCGATTGGCTGCCACGCCCCTAATTGAACAGGTGTGTGCTCAGCGAATGTGATTCACTTAGGCGATTAATTAATCCCCAACAACTGCGCTGCACCTGGCCAGTCGATAATTGCAGGTTGTTTTTTCTTCTTTTAATTTCTTCACAATCCCAATGTTTTTGTGTTTGTCTCAGTTGGAAATTAAATGAATTGCGATTGTCAAGCCGCCTGGTCGGGCATCAATAAAATTGCTCCATTTTCAGTTTCATTTTCATTTCCATTTCCAGACCGAACCATTCCACCCATTCCCATTTCCATTTCCCATTCTCGTTCGCCGCTTTCCCATTGCCATTTCCTTGGCGGCTTCTGCGTGTGCGGTGTGTGAAAAATGTAACAATAATTGAAATTTAATAGCCACGCCGACAGCCCGCAACCAAATGTCGTCAGCAGCCAGCGCAAAAAAAAAAAAAGGAACTGAAAAACTGTTGTAAGCCGCGTCGCAACGTCGTTTCCCCATCACCAGGACTTGGTTTTCTCCTCAGCATAAATGCATAAAGAGTTGCTGGAAACGAGGGGCAGTCGGGGGGACAAGGAGCGAAAAAATCGCATTCACTTTTACTATTATATTCATAGGCGAGCAAAGTGGGGAACTACGCTCCGAAAAGGTATCGACAGCTTAGTTACCAGTAAAACAAAGATTGCCCATATTTATATTTAAATAGATTCGATTGAAATAGTTTTATCTATGTTGAAATAATTTTTTAAATTTAATTTACAAATAATTTTAACAACTTAATTATAAGTTGAAACAGTTTTAATACACACAATATAGAATGCTTTTTTAAAAGAAAGTTTAGATTATTTTTTAATATTTACAAGTCAAAATGTTTTCTAAATAATTCAAATTTAGTATAATTTAAAATTAGAAAATTTTTTTTTTTTTTTTAAAAAGCTTATTCTATTTTTTTAAAATTTATTACAAGTCAAAATATATTATAAATAATTCAAATTTATAATAATTTTAAATATATATAATAAATAATTCAAATTTATTATAATTTCAAATATTTTGTATTTGTTTATTTCATATCTATTTATTAGATTTATTTATTGAAATGTAATAATTAAATTAACTTAAATTTGCACTTTTGATTCTAATATTTTAGACAACTAATCATAAATATTGCTAAAATATTCCGTAGTTAATCGCAAAATTAAATACCCCAGCAACACGGGGTATCGAAATGCATACGTTGCTGACGTTGTCGTCATCGCCGTTGGCGGTTCATAAAAAGGAGCTGAAATAAAAGTGGGTCAAAAACTGTAAATGATATTTGTTCTACTTGGTTTAAGATGTTGTTGGACACAAACTCCCTGTTGGCTCACCCCTTGCATCCCGCGATTTCGTTCACATATCGCATTATCGCTGGGAATACATTTGGCAAAACGATTTGTTTGCCAAAGTTCATGGAACAGGCGGCAGCAGGAAAAAAGGGGGACATTTGAACCATTAAAATGCTAAAATGATTCTCTTTTTTTTTCTCTGGCAACCAAGAATGAAGTGTAAAATTCAACACCCTACCGAATCTCACACTCGACTGCTGCTAGTGTCGTCAGAATGATGTCGAAGTCGATGAACTTTGTTTGCTGCCGCCGACTTACAGATACAAATACAGATTGAGATACGGATGATGATACCGAGAGACTGCGAGAGCACCAAATGTGAGAAGGGCGATAACACGTTCACTACTTCATCGGTCCACCAGACTCAGACTCCGGACTCAGAATTAGCATACATGTGCCAACTGCTGATCGGGTTCACGAGGTGTACAAAAACCAGAACCAGCCCAGTGCCCCAAAAATACCGGAATTTCTATAATATACATGTTCCTTGTTTACTCGCTGGCTACCGAGAAGACCTACAAATGTAAGATTGCCGAGTTAAGGCCATTCGCGTCAACAGATAACGCAAGCAAATTATAAAGATAAAATTACTCATAAGTCATCAAAACAATATGAAATAATACGAAGCTTGAAAAGAGAGCGATTTTTATCAAATTGTTTTCCATTTAACCACTTAACCAGTCCAAATTAATTTACCTGCAGCTAAAAAAAATAAAAAAAAGTGTCGTTCTCTCAAAACAAGTTCTATAAAATGCTTTGAAGAAGTTAAGTGATTTATCTAGATTTTTAAATTCCTTCGAAAGGCTGTAAAAGTGTTTTTGTCTTCAACAGCCACAATTAGCAGTTCGAAAATTTCTAGCTCGTTAACTTAAATTGCCGTTCCAATTGCAAAGTATTCATCAAACAGAAAATTTGCCGTCAATATTTAGAAAAACTGAATTTTTAGGGCAACGGAAAGCTTCGCCTTTTTTTTTTGAGCACATAAATTCAAAATTCAAAGCGAAGATTTCGCGGAAAGCAGAAGCAAATAAAAACAAATCGGAATTTCCTGTTAGGGCCTTTGGCTCCTGGCCAAAATCATCATCATCATAATCATATTCATTAGGTTAATGATTATAACAGACATTAACATCATTGTCAGTGGTTGTGTCCGGCCATTTTGATATTGTGCGCAAAACCAAATAAAGTTAGAAGCGAAAATTTGAATGAGATCCTAATTAGAGAACATGAAGTTACTTTCATTGGGTATTTTAGTATTTCTAAGCAGTTTGTTTATTATCATTATAATTCCTAACACATTTTATAATTTTTTGTATTTTTTAATGAATATTTATAAAAGAAAATAGTTTAGAACCCATTAAAATATTTAAATTATTTTGGAATCATTTTCTTATAATACAATTAAAGCTGCTCAAGAGCGTTTCACTTTCATCACAACAACAATTTGGGCATTTTGGCCTCATCCATAATGAAATCATTAAGCGACCCACCTTAACCCCAGAACGCCGAAGGGCTTAGGCTCGGGCTAACTAATTCCTGTGTGGGTTGGGGATTTCGGAAAGGGATCCAAGGAATGGGTCAGTCTGGGGCCGTCGGGCCTGTCTGTAAATCATATCAAAAAGGGGTCGGGTTCATTTGGGGCTGCGTTGCCGCTTAATTTATGTGGTTTGCACTTTGTTTGTTTTTCCGGTTATGTTTTTTGTTTTTTTTTTGTTCTCTAACCGGAAGTTTTTCTTTGACTTAATTTAATTAATTAACTGATGATTTTTTGCTGGCTTAAATGCATTTTACGCTGTGCTTTAAAAATAAATCTAGGGAGTTTTGTTGTGCGGACTTTGGTTCCTATAATTAATCAATTGAAATAGTATACAAATTGATGACCCATGAAGTATAAATTGTTAAATTACTCGATCACTGGTTTATTTAATTTTTTCAATCTGCATATTTACTAAGAAATTATTAATTGTTTATTCATTTTTACACGCGAATATGACAGATGTATAAATAAGCCTTAAGTGTGGCTGAATAATAAAGTGGGTTTAATCTTGTTATTTATCACTAACTACTTATTGGTTTTAACAGTACAAGAAATCCAATTAAGTTTATGATAATCTGCAATTTGAAATTTAAGAAAATAAAAATGTAAACTAGGAAGTTTGATATAGAAAGAAATTTTTTATATTTCATTAAAATTTTGTGGTTCATAAAACCACCAAATGTTTTTAAGTACTTCTCGGAAATACACCCCAACCGCACATTCCTAATTTTAATTAAGGGAACCTTGCTATCAGCATTTTTCATTAGGGGCACCCAACCTAGTTTTCCAAGAAAACCCATTAGGTTTATGTTGAAATGCAATTAGCTATCGATTTTTGATAAGAGTTTATGAAATGACACCATAAGTTCATCAGTCCTTCCGTTCCGACTAATTCAGCAATAACGAAGAGCGGCTGTAAATTAAGTAGTTTAATCATATGAAGTCAGTGGGGAGTATTTGGAAAAAGGAAATCCTACAGGGCGGCCAGCCATCCCTTAGGAAATATAGCCAAAAACCAGAAGGGGCGATAACAGATGACCGGACGGAGTTGGTGGCAGTGGTAAGGTGACAAAAACGGGGGAGTTACTCAAATAGAGGGTGGGATCTCGTCGTCATCCGTTGCCTTTGGACTCGGACAATACGTGCGAAAAATGCGGCAAAAAGAAAAGCGAGGAAAAACTGTGGACAGCTGGTTGACAACCGAAAGCAATTGTTCGTCCTGATGAAGAGGGTGCTGGTCCTCTCCGGTCTGGTCTCTTTTCCATTGATGAGGAGCAAAGGAGGCACATACCCACATCACAACGTGACTGGAGAAGTTGGCTGTATGTGCAGTGCGGTTCACTTAGCCACGTGTTTTTCCCTGTGGTTTTTCCGCGAGAACTATGGTCGTTCATCGGCGTCGTCTATCCTCGAACCCCCGAAAGTACCGTGAAATCCCCGACCTCCGCCGGAAACACGCGCAGACAGAAAACGGATGTAATTAAGGATTTTGCGTGTGCCCATTGCAAAATTTTGCAAAAGTGTGCGTGGTGTGTGGGTGAGTGTGTTCCCCGGGGCGAGAGAATTTTCCCCTAAAGAAGCACACTTCGAATAATCGTTTCTCATGTCCCAAAACCTGTCCCCCTATCCTATCCTGTCGTCTCCCAGTGTTTGATTAGCCGAGCCGAGAGTCTGTCTTAATTGCTTTTGTTCGAAGGACCAGAAGGAGATGGCCTTCTGATTTGCTTATCCTGGTAAATTACATGCATAGTTAGTTGCTTCCACCTCAGGTAGAGCTAATTATAGAGCAGTAATGAGTTGGCTCCAAAAAGAGGAATGAAAACCACATACTGGCTGATTGTAGAACCCAAACTCTTTGACAAAATCCACGGCAGGCAGACCCTAAAGTTAAGCGTGCTAAACTAAATTAAAATTCCTCACCCATAGCCGAAACTCATTTCCTATGCGATCCCAAAACTAACCCAGAGGAAAATCCTTGGCTAAATTAATTTCGCACATAAAACATGCCGAAACCCGAAACATATTTTCTTTTCTTCTGGCTTGGGTGTCCCATAAAGAATCACAAAATCAAGGCAAAACGAAACCAGAATTAATTTCCAAGTCTAGAACCCATAAAAAAGGGGCAGATGGAAAATCCCGTAAATCCTTTGAGCGGACCAAGGGATAGCTAAGGAAATTAACAATTTTTTGGGAAGCAACAGGGGCAGTCGATATATAAAATACTCGGAGAAATGCAGCAAAATAAATATTCCAAAACTATTTGGTGTTAAAAAAATTAAAAAATATTTTTTTTTATTAAGAAAAATTAAAACTAATTTCAGGTAAAACCAAAATCAGTAAAAGTATTGACTATTTCTCAATTCCATCAGCAATTTCTTTTCAAAAACTTTTCTCACACTAACTAATGGCAAATAAAACGAGGAAAAAGTAATATAATTTGACGGAAGGCAACCCAAAAAATTCATTGACCACAATTTGGTTAGAATAACAAACCACATACCCCGCATACCCAAAATCACAAAAAAGGGACAGATGACAAGAAGGTCTAATAAAATAAAAATCAACAACATGCACATCATAAAATAAATAAACTATGGCAGGGGGGTAACAATTGAGCGGGTATGGATATGCGACGCGACTTGAATTTCTACGCAATTTAACTTTCTTATATAACAACGGCAAACTGCGAAAGGGAACTCTGCCAAAATTGGCATAATAAATGCGATAACAGCGTCGGGAGCTTCGGCAAACTTAAGCGGACCGAAAAAAAAAGTTTGCCTAACAAGCGCCTAACAAGTATATAAGTATATACACTCATACTACATGTGGGCACACACATAAATATAAATATGAATGGATTCCCTAAGTAGTATATCTTTGATGACATATAGAAAGGCACGACTGGCGAAACCAACTTTTGGGGCATATTAAACCAATAAAGGCCAAGATTTTACTCATCCTCTTCTTGGCGGCTGGCAGACTTTTAGCGGGTTCTTCTGGTCTTTTGCCGTTGTGGCCAAAAACTCATTTATTTGGTCGTATGATAACAACAGCTGAAAAAAAGGAGCAGCAAACTGTCAGCAGCCATGACGTCAAAGCGGTTTTCATGGCCAACAAGGCTATAAACGATTTTGGTACCCTTTAAAAAAAAAGATTTAAATTACGAAGTATTTATATATATTTCAAGTAATTTGTTTAACAATATTCCTACCTATATTATAAGAAAATAAAGAAATTTATAAAAATATAAATTTTTTTATTAGAATTTTTTTTATAATTATTTTTAATTTTTATTTTTTTATTTTTATATTATTTTATTTTATTTTTATTTTATTATTTTTTTTATTTATTTATTTATTATTTTTTTTTATTTATTTTTTTTTTTTCTAAAACCTATCATTTACCAAAACAACATATTTAATAGGTACCCGAAACTCGAATCTTCAATTAAATTTTATTCACTGGCTCTCAATCCTACTTCATTTTGTTTTGGCATTTTATTTTTTTTTTCCTCAACATTTTGCACATCATATGGCACATAGTTAACGATTTTGTTGTTGCTTGTCGCCATTGTTATGGTCGCAGTACGTTTTATATGCATCATATCTATATAGAAATACAAATACGTATATTGGCAGCCAAGTATGTAATGTAATCATGATTTTAAGCAGCTTTAATATTGTATTCCGCCCCTAACATTTTCACCCACCACCACCCATCCTACAACCCCCGAAAAAGGCGTCTGGAAACGTTAAGAGGTTCGACATATAGGGGGAGAAAAATAAGGAGATATAAAGGGAAAATGCGAGGAGAAGTGGCAAATGGAGTGAGGTTCAAGGGCCTTGCAGGCATGAAATTTTTATTATTATGTTGAAAGTTTTTCTTTCGGCATTGACAACAACAGAAAAGGAGAAAAAAAAGGAAACTTGGGCTCATGTTATTTTTGTGTTACTCGAGAAAGATGAACTGGTCAGCAGATGTATAAAAACAAAAAAAATTCAAAGAAAAAGAAAGGATATTATCCGCAAAAAATTGAAGAAAAAATATCCGACTTTTTTTTGTTCATGTTTTTTCTCCACTCATCGTAATGTGGTGCATTTAATCTTTGGAATTGCGTGCCCTCCACTTGCTGTGATTTTGCTTTGGTTTCATTTCTCTCTCTCTGTTTTGTTTTGATTTCCTCTTTTATGCTCGTCAAAATGTGACAACAAATTGCCTTTTGACGTGCTTAATGAGCGTCATTTCCCCCGTTTACTTCCCTTTTGGCTCCCTTTCGTTTTTCCGGCTTAAGTTTTCACGAGAACTCTGGGATTCGTTATCGGGATTTGGCATGAAAATCGTCTGATGGCAGGCTATTATAGCCAAAATAGCCATTTAAAGTGACAGCTCGACAAGATCAAAGTTATTTTTCAGGAATTTAGGAATTTTCAAGAACCGGATACAAAATAGAGAGCTGAAATTAAGTTATTTTTCTTAATTTAAACAGAACTAAAATTAAATTAATATTATTATAATGTTCAATGACAAATATCAACCTTCAAAATACATTTATTTTCACCCAAGTCACCAGAAAGTTAAGTGAATTCCATCATAATTCCCTTTATGGCCACACCTGTGTGCGTTTTATTTCATAATGCAATATTTTGGTCACATCTTGGCCTTTTAACAAGATTAAACATAATTTTGGCTCCCGCATCCCACAATTTCCGTTGCGAACTTTCTTTTGATTGCGGGGAAAAGTGAGTTCTTAGGGGCTTTCAACGAAAATGTACTTTCTTCCAGCTGAATGCTTCAGTGAACAGATCAGGTGCAATTGCAGTCCAGTCACCAGTCCGGACCTCCACTTAGTTCGTCCATTTATTTATTTATGATTTATTACGAAATTCTCTCAGCGACGTCATGTAAATGCCACAAAGTGCAAACAGGGTAAAATGGGTAAACAACCGAAAACAGACAACACGAACTTATCTAAAATTCATTTTCCTCTATCATTAATAATTATGCATTTGTTTTGGTCGCCAAACCCTGTCGCTGGCCCGAAACGCAATTAAATGCCATCGGTTATCAAAAGCCAAATACAAAATGTACAAATAGAGGGGCAGATAAGCTGAGTGGAGCGAGTGACTCGTATACCTTGACATTATTTTTGGTGAACGCATTTGATCAATAAAAATCTGTCATAAATTGATTTCTTTTCATCAGAATGTTGAATGAATTTCATTCAAGTCTTTCCTTCTACCATTTATTTAATTAGCTTTATTTGTGCCCACCTGTTTATTTGCTTCTTTATAATTTCGGTTGTCAGGGGCGCCACAGGTTTATTTGTTTTGGTTTTTTTGTTGAATATTGTTATGTCAGTTTGTTGTTATACGATAAGAGGGGTCTTAGATGTTTTTTCAAGGGTTTTATGGCGGTATACTAAAAATAAGTTTTTTTGTGAAATTACAAAATTATAAAAGAAAAAGTTAATGTAAAATTGTTACTTAAATAATTAAAATCTGTTTTAATTTTTACATATATTTTTTTAAATTTATATTTTTATCTTCGACACCTTTTTTTTAATTTCACCTCGTTCCCTAGAATAACATGCACTCAACACATTATTCCCTTTAATTAAATGTAATGAAAAGTATGTAAGCTTTATTAAGTGGCCATTTCCTCTTTCCCTTTAGTTTCCCCGTCCCTTTTTCTACAAACTTATGTTTTTCACACAATACTTATGATTGATGTGAAAAAGTCATTAAAACGAAATTCCACATTTCGCTAATGGACCGATCAATTAAACTTACAATCCCATATTGATGGAACACAATAAGCTAATTACCTGGCAATCACACAAATTGTGTTAAATAATTAGCAAAAATTGTGTACATGGTGTATGCGCGTCTGTTTATCGGGAGATAAGATAACAATTGATTGCAAAAAAAAGGGAAAAAGAAAATGGTAGGAAATTCATTTAGCTGCAAAACAATGACTAAGAGTAAACAGAAAAGCAGAGAGTGGGAGGGCCAGACACATAAAATAACATAAAAGTTGGCGTGACAGGAAAACACTCAGAAATCACTCGAGACATGGTTGTTCCTGTATGAACGAACAACCCCTTCAAGGTGAAAAATAGCCAGGATTAAATGCATGCCGGGGGCCAACTTAATTAGAGTGGAAAAGCCGCAGGAGGAGCATGAAAACTCTAGGAATGACAATGAATACATTCATAATAATGGCCAGGGAAAACCAGGGAAAACCTCAAGTGGCAACAACACACGGAGCTGGCCACGTAAGGATCATTAATCAAATGTCCAGACAAGTGTAAAGTATGAAAGAAGCCCCCACACAGACGTCAACTGTTGAAAAGTCTTGAAAATAAAATGAAGTGTACTCCTCGAAGGATCTGCGGAAGTACAGTGAGCTATGGAGAGATTTTCTTTAAAATATGTTAATTATTATATGTTAATTAATGTGTTCCAGTGGAATAGGTCTTATCTTTTAAACTTTGGTATTGACAAGCCTATTTTCCTTATTTATTTTAAAAAATTTATAAAATATTATTGATTATTATTTTTTGTTCACTTCTTCGATCGCTTACTGTACAGTCCATTGCCTTTGGCTGGCAACTCGAAGATGGCGCCTGGCGCTTCTGAACACGTACACTTTTTGAAGAGCCTGGCAGACCCGTAGGCCCAAACACTCCACCTCCTCTTTTGGAGGTGCCCCAACTAACTGTCCTATTCCTTACCCTGTGGAAAGTGCCACTTGAGGCACCTTTGGCTGTTGACAATAAACATTGCGATTTACCGACGACACCGACGAAACAACGCAGAAAACTCAGACAACGCACTTTGTCAGCCTGAGCGTGGTGGGGAAAATGTGATGGAAAATCTAATAAGCGGCTGTTGAAAACAATATTAAGCGTCGAGGGCGAAGGCGAAGGGAACCAGGTCTCTGCTCCGTGCCGTTCCAAAAGCACACGCAAACACGCACTAGAAATCCAGCCAGGGCCAGACTGCCAGATCCCCAGCACCGCATTGTTGACATGGATGACATTTTAGTGTCCCAGGTGTGATTAATTCCCGTATTGTTTGTGGTCGCACGCAATTTGGTACGCCACACTGGAAGAAAATTGAGCTTAATTCTTGATTTGAAATTATTCCATTCTTTCTATATACTTAAAAAGTGTAAAACTGGCATGGATAATATTCTTCAAACTATTTTTGTATTTTAAAATATTCACATATATTTTTATATATGTTCACCTACAATTTTTTTAGTGTCTAGAATTGTGTGTTAATGGAATTTTCACAGTCTCTTAGTTATAATAGATTTCTGTGGAAAACTGTGTTGCCAAATAATAATGGTTTCTGATTAGAGATTAATATTTTTTCTAACATATGATCCCAAAAAATGCATAAAATAACGCCTAAGATGAGGGAACATCTAAATATAAAAACTTTTGTAATTTAATTAATATTTTTTGTTCGCAAACATTTTTTTTTTTTTTTTGCTAAAAACCGTACTATTAAAAAACTTTTATTTTAAATCCCAAAACTTTTTTTTGTTCACCAAACTTTTTAATAATTTTCCTTCCCCTATTGTACTATTAAATTTACCTGCTCGGCAACCACCCCTTTCCTATTGTCGAAAACTCAATTAAATGCTATTTTAAGCTTCGTTTTTAGTTGTACATGGCGGGTAATCATTATTTTAGCGCGTAATTACTAATTTCATGCAATTTGCGAGTGATGAGAGAGAGAGAGAGTGGAATTGTACCCGAGAATATCTCATGTTCGCAATTCCCCGCTGCACTTGAACTGCACACCATAACACACATGGCTTGCCTGTCGCGCTGTAGTCGCAGTTACTTTGTGAAAATGGAAAATAATTAAACTAGAAATTAGTAGAGCGTAACGCGGCTTGGTCCAAACTCGACTAAACTGGCTTTTGCACCTTTTTGTCCCGACTTTTCATTTATCTGGGCCCCGCATTTCCATCGTCAGGTGGGCCGTGTGTATGGAAATGGGAGCAAGGTTGTTAGAGGTGTTGCCTTAATTAGATGGCCATGTTTTACTTTTGTCTTTCGGACCAAATTATGTAGCTTACAATTTGCTCAGGTCGACCCATATTCATTATCTTTATCGCCTTTTCTTTTCAAGTGCCGCAAATAATCCCCCTGAGAACATCTTCATTAATTGATTTTCAAGAAACTTTGACAGCCCCTCATGGGCCAGAAAAAGGATTAGCCAGCCCCAAGAAAACATTTATGTTCAAACTTTATTAGACCATGAAACACACATTTTAAGCGCCATTAAGAATTAAATGTTGACAGCCTAAGTCGGTCCTTGGGGTTTATTTTCAAGTGGTTTCAAACACGATTAGATGTTGCTGCTGGGCGTCAAAAGTTGTTGCTATTTAGTGTTATTGTTGTCGCTCGTTTGCCGCAGCATCTGTGCAATTTCCCTTGCCCTTGGTAATAACAATAATATGTTTTTCATTTCCTTTGGTCGATTGCGACACACAAAAAAGTAAATATTGATTCGATTTGAACGAAAATACTTGTAAATTTAAAATTCAATTATGAAGAATAACTATATAACTATATTTTGTAATTGGAAATAAAATAATATTTTAAGACTGCAGATAAAAATTAAATTAAAAAGAATAACTATTTAAAATCTTTAAAAATCTGACACCTTTTTAAATGGCGTTATGACACTCTTAAAAGTGTCACAAGGCCCAAGGGCCTTAAAGCAAATGTACTTTTATGTAAATATCATACAATTTAGTTGATAGACATTTAATATTGATTTATTTTTGTGTACAACTGGGGATGTGTCGTTCAGCAACAGTAGCAATATCGGCAGCACTAGCAACATGTGTCGCTAATTGCCGTTGCCAATGTTGCTGCAACTTTTTATGATGTTGTCGCTAACTGTGCCAGACCTTCTTTATAGGAATTGTTACTGCCATATTGCCATTGCAATTGCAATTGCTGTTGCTGCTGGCACGTGTTGCTGCCGTCGATGTTGCTGCTGCTGCTGTCGCCAATTGAAATTGCATGCGACATGCTCTCTGCTGCTCGCCACGCGTTCCAATTTCCCAGCTGCACTCGCACTTAAGCTCATTGCCCCGCATTTCATGGTTTTTGTTGTTGGCCTGGCCTGGCCCCATTTTAATTGATTTCACCGTTCGGAAACACCTCTCAATCGGCCATCCGATTCGAATTGGGAATTGCAGTTAATGCCGCTGCAATTGGAATCGCCGACGCTGCTTCTGCCATTGATTAGTTGCCACCGTTTGACGCTCTTCCTGTCATGGCCTCTAAATTTGGCCAATTTCAGAGTAGTTGATTGGTTTTCGGGATTAGCTTTGCATTACTTTCGATTGAACCAAGAGCAGAGAGTGTGTGCGGGCAGAACTATAATTAGAAGTCGAATAGAAGTTAGGCAGACTAAAATTCAGCGACTTATGGGCTGACTTTCTGTAGGAATTGAAAACCTTTTACTTTAGAAATTATGTGTGTTAAAATTAAATAAATCTAGTGCCATAAACTTAATGATTTTAATACCTACAAATATTTTAAGCTCATAATCATTAGTTTTTTAATTTAAGATCCCATCCCTTATATTAAAGCCTCCTTCCTCATAATTAATCCAAGTCAAACAAAACTAGATAAACACAACTAGTTGACTTTCGATTATTTGCTATTAAATTAGGAAAACCTCTTTTTGTGCAAACATTTGCAGAGCAATTAAATATTATTGACTTACCATGCCATTCATTCTATTTATTTGCAGGTACGAGTGTTTTATTTTTGCCATTTGATTCTAATTCTTCCGATTCCGCTTGCCCCCCTTCTGCGTAAGTCAAACAATACTTAACATCTCTCAGCCATTTGGGCAAATAAATAATAAAATTTTATATTCGAGAGATAAATTCAACTGACAAGACGGCAACAAAAGACAGTTCTTGAATATGCAAACAAAAGTGTACAAAAAAAATATATTTCTCCCGTTTCGATATATGTATGCTTGTGAATGTGAGTTGTGAGTGGAATAAATAACATTTGCTGTGTGTGCGAGTGTGATGGCTGGGAAATATGCTTACACTTTGTGTATTTCGTATTTGACTTTTGATAGCCAGCCAATCTCGTCTCTTTGTGAACTTGACACACAATCGAAGGCGCCACACTTGTCCATTCTGAAAGTGCAGCAAAACTTTCTTTTACTCTTTATAAAAAGGTATATTAAGTCAGCACAATTTTTTCAAAAAGTTTGATTTATTATATTGGCATGTAAAACTGAAAACCCAATTGGATTTTCTATGAAGAAAGATTTACTATACCTTCAATCATCACTAACTTTTTGATATAAGGCAACTAAAATTAAGCACTCGAAAATTGAATCATTTTATAGATTTAGAAAAGTTTTAATTACCCTTTAAGGGTATTTAAGCTGCAGTATGGAATTTATGTATATTTCCCTTCACTCGATTCCGTTTCATTAACCCACTCGCTGTGGAGTATTCAAATTTCCGATTCCGAACGTGTGAAAAGAGTCGGTTGAGAATGCTTTGAATCAGCTGAGTTGAGCAGAGTTAGTTGTTTTCGAGTCCAGCTGTTTGACACGATTGCGGAATGTGTCCTCGTTTGCATATTAAATGATGCAACAGATGTGTCATCGCAGGGAGTTTTGTGGAATAGATTAAATAGATGCTGATGGAGAGTACTTAAAAACTGTGTACTTCTTAACTGTTTTTATAAAAGTAATGTTTTATTTTAATAGTAATTTTATGAAATTTTCTGTTTATTAAGAAATATATTTAGGTGTTTTATATTTTATGTTGTGCATAATTTTAGTATTCATAATGCATTCAATTTTCAATTGGTTTACAAAATGAATTTTAAATTATTTTATATTAATTCCAAACTTTTAACCAACCCATTTGATAGATTTTCAAGAATTAAATTATATTTCTCGGCAGTATTTTTTGTCCTTCCCACGCAGCTCTTTTACCAAATTATATGAAGAATACACAAGGGCTTACATATTTATGACACCGTCTTAGGGAGTAGACAAAACACACTTCACCCGAATCGATTACGAAGGTCTGCGATTTATGCGTTTTGAAAGTCCCAAGAATGAAGTGATCCCAAAAGCTAAACGGTGGCTAGCGGCTGCCTCTTCAAACTCGAAGAGTGCCTAACTAATTTCCATAACAAACACACAAAAGATAAGTTTTTGGTTGCTGGTCTCTGGAGGTGCTAAAAATATGTAGTTCAAGTCCAAAGCGTCGGACAATCTATTATACATCAGGCACCGAACACACACCCATTTCTTGGTTGACAAAATTGAAAACAAATTTAAATGTTAATGTGTGCTCCCAATTTAATATATTCCACAATGCGACGCCGCCTAGGAGATTAATGAAAAGCCAAGCTGGTTCCCCAAGGAGCGTCTGTTTTGTTTGTTCGTCGTTTTCCAGTACGAAGGCGTCTGCTAAGCATTCTACGGATATTCAGACTTGATGCATGCAATTTGCATAAAATACTTCATATAAATAGAATTTTCAAGTAGCCACACTCGTGATTGAAAAATTGATCATGCGGAATAGAGCAGTATATATATCTAATTTTAATACCAAATAATTTGTTAGTCAACTTGATTTGTTTATATAAATTTTAATCACTTTAATTATAACATTTCCTGTTTGTAAAAAATACACAATTAATATGCTTATCATCATTATTGTAGTATCTAAATTGTTCAATCTGTTACCGCATTTCGAGTACCAAAAAAAAAGGAGAAATCAAATAATCCCAAATTCATGGTCAGACCTTCAATATCAATTGACTGGCATCGTTTTTATGGTCCACCACTGTGTTAAATCGATGTGGCGTTCGATAAAACGCACTGTGTGTGCATGTGTGTGGGTGCACACTGTAAACAAAGCAGCAGTTAGACTGCATCTTTTAGAGCCTGTAAAGGCATTTGTTTTTGTTTTCTTTTTGGGTCATCCAACCAAAAACAAAAAGGGGTAAAATCAAATATAGTAGCAACAGCATGTGAAAGAGATGGGCGCTGAAAAAGTGAAAGAGATAGATAGAGGCGACGGCAAATCCCCCGAACCCATTGAACTGTAGAACCAAGCGCCGCATTGATGTGGAATTAATAAAGCGTAGCCCCACGCTTAGAACAAACAAAAAGGAGGAAACTACACACATGTACATACGTATATGTTGAATGGAGAAAGTGAAAAGAGAAAGATAGTGGGATAATTGCAGTCCGCGGCGCGACGGTTCAGCTGCAGTTTTGGTTTT
Organism: Drosophila prostipennis; assembly: GCA_037075205.1. NCBI lineage: Eukaryota > Metazoa > Arthropoda > Insecta > Diptera > Drosophilidae > Drosophila > Drosophila prostipennis. Next base: position 536,359 of record JBAMCJ010002175.1, on the reverse strand, counting down.
TCCGCAGACAGCCCCTGAGCCTCTCTGGATGCTATAAAAGCGATTTATTAATGTCAGCCAGACAAGTGCCTGCTGGCGTCAGTGGGTGCGGAGCCGGAGCCCCAGGCGGAGTGAGTGGATGCGGAGCATAGAGTAACTGCAACTGCAACTGCAACACCACCACAGCAGCAGCATCAGCTGCATCACCAGACGGCTGAGTTCTGTGTACTGAGCACTGTGGCCGCAAGCCCACCAACAGTGGCTTACATCGTGGCATTAATCATTTTAATTAGCCACAGAGATTAAAATATTTACCAAAATATGATTAATGTACTGAAGGAACATTCAAAAAAAGGGGATAGAGATATTTACTGATTTAAATCGTTAAAAAAACTATTAAAAGAGACATTTACAGATCTAAATTGGTAAACAAATTATTAAAAAAGATTTATACTGATTTAAATCGTTAAAAAAAAATATTTTCTGATAGCTAAAATCTAACTATTCCAAAATTATACTTTTAAAAATTTAATTATGTCTATTTATTACACTCTATCTTAGAAAAAATAAAAAAATTTCTTTACTAAGTTAATTTACTAGTTAATTTAATATATACACAAAAAAAACACAAAAAAACATAAATTAACTTAGAACTTACGTTGATTTTTAGATCTTTAGAGTTTGTTTTACAAACAAAAAAATTTTTTTTTATAACTATAATTGATTATTGTATTTTGGCCCACTGTGGATGGCATTGAGAGCGTGTTTGTAATATTGTAGCTAGTGATGAGCATCGGATCATGTTGCTTCTGCCGCTGATGCTGATACTGATGTTGATGTTGCTGTTGTGGCGGCGATGGCAGCTGCACATGTTTATGCCGTCTCCCTCGCTCCCGCAGGCCTTCTCTTTCGCTCTGCGTGTGTGGAAGTGTAATGTGTTCGAGTCGTGGACAAAGTGATTCATTCATTCGCCTGGCAACTACTGCTCGCAGCCAGGCCAACATTAATGTTGATTACATGCCGACAGTTTGTACATAGACTTGTCATTTGCACCATAAACGGCAGCCAAGGCCCCACTTCACCTCGTCTGGTCTCCCATGTTACATACACTGAAACAAATCGAGTTCTAAAATGTAGAGTCTAATTGCAAATTTTGAAATAAAATTTCTGAACATAAAATGGTAATTTAGAAGTTAACAAAATTTTTTTTTTTTTATTTCTATATCTTAAAGTATTTTTTCTTCAGTGTACCAAAAATATACAGATGCAGCCAATTGTCAAGTTCTTGTAATATGAATTTCCTTTTCTTTCTTTATTCTGTTTTTCCCCTCTTTTATTAAATTGTTGCATTGAGTGAGATTCTCGATTTGGGGGAACTCGTGTTGGAATGCGGTAATTTCTTTTGTGCAATTATTTACTTAACTCACCCCATCTTGACACCCACTCCCTTTTTTTTTTTTGGGGTAGGTCCTCCTTGTTTGGTTTATTTTCTTGCCGTAGGAGTTTTGTTTGTACTCAGTGTGTTGTTTGGTAATTATTCTAATTATTATGGAACCGTTATGGGAAGAAGTGGTGTGTCAATTGGGAACTTGATTTCTCCCCACCCCTCTTCCCCCCTTTTCTGTACGTTACGGTTGGTTAACCCTTTTGCAACAGCATCAAAGGCCGCCGAGATGTATCTCTGAGATACTTGAGAGTGCCTTTCAGCCGAGTTGAGTACAATCGAAAAGTTTGCATCGTTTCAATTGCATAGTTTTGCCCCCCGCCGCCCCAACTACTGGTATTAATTAACCAAAGCAGAACCAAGTTGATCCAGTTGCTGAGTGGCGAGCGCATTGCAGGTACTCCAGTGCCATTAACAGACCGAAAATAAAGTTTTCCCCAAAGTTTTGGCTATGGTAAAATGCATTACCCAACTATGAGTGCAAGATGCATTCCATTTGATGGTTAAATTTCAAAACTTAAGTTTCAGAATTATCCCAATTAATAATGTTATTAAGCAAAGAATAGTTATTTCAAAATAAAAACGTTATTTAGATTCATTTTCATTGTAAGTCTTTAGGTTTTTAGTAGACATTATTTATTAATGGGTTTCTACATTTGATATAGCAGAAATGGAAATCATAGCCACACAATGAGAAACATAAATCTTATAGCCGCAAATGTAATGTAATCTTGGTAACAAAAAACAGCAGTCGTATAAAAAACCCTTGATATGGGTTGTGGGCTAAACAACAGGAAAAACCAAATCAAATTAACGATGTTTTGGGGACCCAACCGCAGAACGCATATTTCACGCCAAACAGAAGAAACGACCCAAATTCTGCCGTTTAGTGTAACCGAAAAGGGAAAAAAACCTAAATAAAAAATCACGAAAATTATGTGAAAAATGTGCAATTTCATGTTGAACCCGTTTTTCCTCTCTCGTTCCTAGTGGATTTAGCCCTTGAGCCTGGGAATCCAATACTCAGTGCTCCACTCACCATTCTTTATACGCCTTTTTCGGGTTTCTGTTTCATATTTCTAGTCATACAGTTGAGTGAATTTGACAAATTGTAAAATGGCCCACAACCAAAAACCCAAGGACTACAACGAGAAAACATCAAGGCGAATAACATGAAAGTTTTTTGCACATACACATTATGAAGGACATGTTATACAGTGTATACTAATGATTATTAATGTTCATAAGGATTTGGCCAAAAGTTCTCGTTTCGCATTTTCTTTGTTCGCCCCCGAGGGTTTTTCTCCGAGTTCGAGTTAAATTGTCTGAGGAATGAGCCTGTTGCCCCGAAAAGTGTCGGGTAATTGAAAAGAAATTTAATTCGGTATACATAATGGAAAAGGTTTGGAAAACAGGTTCAAGAAGGGATACGCATAGCTAGGGATTTTTATATTATTTATTTATTCAACTAGTTCCATTTCTACAATTAAACCAATTGCAAAAGGACATTTTAGCGTCGATTGCCTTTATTGGAGAATAATGCAAATAGGAAATGACTTTGTTTACTACAAATTACGCGCAACTGCACGCATAATTATTTGCTAATTAAATCACTATTTCACAGTTTCGATTGCGGAACCGCAAAAACAATACAATAAAAATTTGTAAAATAATACAGATAAAACAAATAAATGAATGTGTTTGCTGGCCTTGCCCCCCGATAGGTTTGAACAGATTCACCCAGATTATATTGGACAATTAAAAAGTCCACAAAATGACCAAATTTCAAATTCACTAATTTATGACGATCAATTTTTTGATTGTCAACAAAAACCAACGCAAGCAATTTATAATTGCTGCCTAATGAAAATTGACCCGAAATAAAATTTCAAATGCAATTTGTGCCTGCCTGAGATAAACTAAATTAAAGTCTGTGTGTGAAGGCTACCGACAAATCTGATAGTAAAAATAAATGTGCGGCACTTAAAAATAGAGTTGTAAATTAAAAATGCATGTATACAAAGAATTGATGATGGTTTCACGTGAAATTATATCGATAAGGTCTGAGGGAACTCAAGGTAAAGGTAATTAGGGAATAATAATTTGTTAAAAATTGCTTGTTTAATTGATATTAATGTGTCAGGAAATAGATTCTGTTATATTTTAGCTTGGATATGATTTGGGCGCTAATAAATCAATACAAATATCGTAAATATCTATGAAAATATTTGTATTTACTTATGAATTAACAGTTGATAAGAAAAAGAATTCAAAAGCTTGTACACAAAATCTTCAAAATGGTTTACCTGCATTCTTCTCTCTGAAGTTGACAAAGAACTAAACTAGTTGTGCTTTTAAATTGATAAACTTCATCCCGATGACACCAGATTCTGTACCATCCTGTACATTCCCCACTACAGAGTGTAATTACTAACAAAATCAAGAAACTTTTCCCCTGCTTTTGGCCAGCTAATGATTGTTTGATAAGCTCTCCCGGGCAGAAGAAGGGTATTGCAAGGAAAGAAAAAGGGAGTACCGACGTTCGTAGGAACAAAATGCGGTAGATTATTTATATACAAGGGGTAGAGAAGTGTAAGGAAGGGTAGGAGCGAAATGGACTTGATGAAGGACCCTGAATGGCGGAGCAACGAGGCATAAATAAATAAAACAAAAAGCCGGGGAAAGTGCCGAACAAGTTGCACTTGTCGTCGACCATTGGCCATTGACCATCCGTCTCGTCCTTTCATCCTGGCTCGCAGCTAGTTTGCCATTATATATATATATATATATATCTTTCCTTTTTTTGGGGGGGCTTTCCTGCTGTGCAGATATGCAAGTTGCATGACAAAAGTTTCACAATTAAAACGGCAACAACAGCTATACATTTTAAAGAGAGAGACTTGTGGCTGGCGCGTTAAATTTTATATGCGGGCCGAGTGGAATTCATAGCCAAAGTCTATTTTATAGCTGCAACGAAGTTTTTCCCCCATTTTCGACTGCCCAGTAGTGCCCTTTCCACAAAAGTTTGCCATTTTTCTTGTTGGCTTTTTATGTTTTTGTTTTACAGCCCTCCCCTTTTTTTGTGTTTTTTTGTCTGGTGGCAAGCCGGAAGTTGTTAGCATGAAATCTGATTTGGGGAGGCAGCGACGGGGAATTTCTGGCTTTTTGGATTTTGTGCATTGTGTCGGCTTAGGACTCGGAAAGTTAAGGTCTGGCAGATAGTTGAATGAACTGTGAAAGGGTTTGGTTTTCATAAAGATTTGCTCGATGATTTGCTCAACGAAAAAGTTGGAGAAACTAGATGATCGTCTAAATAATAAAATGTCTGAATAAATTTGGTTTATTGCGAAACTTTAAAATAACATTTAAAGTCAGAGTTGATTTAATGTTGACATTAAATATACAAACTAATAATATACATACAAAGTTAAACTATTTTCAAAGCTGTAAAATTTTCGTTCGGAACCAAAGGCCAAACAACAACTTAATTTAAAACCCTTCAACTTTTGACATCTCTCAAACAACAATTGTCATGGCATCAACATTTTGTGGTTTTTTAGAGGAGACCCAAACATACAAAGTTATTAACACTTAGCAAAACATTTAACCCCTTGACTTTACTGTATTGCAAAAGCTTTTGAATGCTTTTTAATGACCACAGAAATGAAACTAAACTTTCATATATGACGATTACACAAATTGTAAAAACAAAACACAAAGTTAAGTCGGTTAGGGTTAAGGGATTTCAGAAAGAGCTTTAATTAAAAGTTACCAATTTGTTGACAATATATGAAAATGAAAACTGTTCCTTAGAGTAATCCAAAAACATTTTCGACCCCATTATTTTAATTTGACCTTTGGAAACTTTTTCCCATGGCATCCAAATAAATTAAACATTTTTACGAATAGTTTTTTTTTCAAATAAATATATTTAAAATATCAAATAAATTTCCCTATACCATTAAAAGCCCTAAATTGGGAAAGTTCATTAGAAATACTTGTTTCATGCTTCAATAATTTTATTTATCAATATTTATTTCCATATTAACAGCGTAAACGTAAACCGATTTTCATAAAGCTTTGCCACCTCAATGACCGCAAATTAGAACTTTAATAAAATCGAAATGGTTTTGTTGGAATCGCCTTTGCATGGAATATATGTATGAACGTAAATAAATGCGGATGAATTTGCATAGGTAGAGATTTATGCTGGAATTTTAAGTCCCATATTCCAACCACAATGCAACTGGCCGCTATTTGAAAACTAATATGAAATGCAATACAATTCTGCTGCCTAAAGCCTGCCCATCGGGGGCGTGGCAATGCCAGGCTAAATATTTCACGCTTTATGATTTTTACATGTCGACGTCCAAAGGGGAAAATAGTGACAGATTATTTCTGATTTACTTTTTAAATCTACATACCGCAACAATCGGAAAAAAATAAAAATATTTTAGATGTATGACATAACAAATTGGTTTATAATTTATACATTCCAGCTAAGCAATTAATTAACAAAAATATTGTTAATAATTAATACAAAATATTAAACTGCTGATAAGATAAGTGAACTCATCTTTCTCGCATCATCATCAGATTATTGTCTCTACAAATAAGTTCATAAACAAGAATTCTGTTAAATAGGCACATATTTATTTTAATTAATTCCTAGAAATCTTGAAATTTTAAAAGTAAACACTGATGAGACCGCTTGTGGATCTAAACTAATAAATTTCCTTTTGAAAAACTCCATATACAATTTTTACATTTTAAACTAATTTCTAGTTCGCTTTAGTATTTATTTTTAAAGGTCATTTTGCAACTGTTATTTGTAATTACACATTCCATGAACATTACTTGCAAGGCACGTTTCTGCTTGATATATAGGTTATGCAGCCAATAAAAGTGGGTTGCAATTGTAATATCCCACAATAAGAATAATTTCCACAAACGAATCCTTTGAGAGAGAAAAACAAATTCTAGAAAATTGTATTTAATGAAACAAAACTTCGAGAAGAAATAGAAATAAAATATGCTGCGAGTAAAAGCGCGAAAACAAAACAAAAGAAACAAATTTGCATGTAAATAAGTTCAAACTGAATGAAGAATTTTTTAATTACGCTAAAACCAAGGCTGCAGGTTCGCAACGTTTAACTTACTTACAATTATATGTAGAGTAAGGACTTGCCGTAGGCGGGTTCAGCACAATTATGTAAGTCAACATACAAACATTGCACATTTAGATATATATTGGTTGTTGTTGTTGTTGTTGCTTCTGCCGCTTGTCAAGTCAATTGCGTAATTAACATTCGTAAGCACTTGCAGGCAACTCGAACCCCTGGCACTACTCAGCCTAATTGAAATTTTGGACTGAAGCCAAATAGAAGCAACTAGCAGTCAAACAATTTTGCCCTTTGAATTGGCATCTCCCTGGCTTGGCTGTATCTGAAAATCATAATTTTAGGGAGTTGGTCGGATTTAGTTCTCAGTCCAGCTCTTCTTGTCATTAGCATATGCTATTTCAACATGGGCAACCAGTCGAACCAAACCCTCTTCATTTGGCAAGACGACTAACAAGGCAACATCATAATCATCGCTTTGGTTGTTGCACACTCTCAATATGTGTTTAATGTCCCATCTTCAAGTGTGCCTAATGAGCATTTATAATTCATGAAATGTAACATTCACAATTCATGTGCTATTCCATTAAATTCATATTTACCAAGCCTCTAATTGAATAGATACGAATTTTACCAGCAATCCGTATTAATTGCTTGTTAAATTTGAATTTGAAATTTTGTCAACTGCTTATAACGCTTCAGTTAATGAATATAAAATCACCTAACGCTCTACCATCTCTCTATTTGCAGGTAAACAAAATTAAATTGAAGATATCAGATAATACAAGCGAAAAATAAGACAAAAATTTAGCTGATAATATGTATTTTTTATAAGCATATTTAAAATTGTAAGTAAAAATTTTTCTTTAAATTTTGAACTCTTTACGGTATTTAAATTCCTTACACATTTAAAAGCATTGGGGAATTATTTTTGCAAATATTTCGCTAAAAATATTTTATCAAAAGTCAGTTGTCAAAATTCAAACCTCAAGTGGGACGTCTCTCATATTTGGGGCAGAGAGCACTTAGAATATTTATTAATTATTTTTAATGGAGATGCATTTGCAGCTGTAACCAAATGTTGTGCTATAGTCACGCTCAAAAGTGCTTAGTGGCTTCGTGATAATTTTCAGCCCAGCTCTCATCGCCACCCAATTGGGTTTCCCAATGGTAATTACTACAAAAATCTAAACCGTACTTCGTGTTCGAGAGATTTTCTAGCAGGAAAAAGGAGGCAAATGATAAATATTTCGATTAGCGTTCAATTGAGCGCACATAACTGTAGACGAACCTGCAAAACGGGCAACTGTCAGAGTGGGAAAACTGTTAATTGAATTGCTCTAGAAAATCGAAGCCTATCCAGGTTCATTAGGGAAGAAGTCGGGCGTCGACATCTCGGTAAACATCGATGTGTAAAATCGCTATTACACCGAAAAAATGTATTAAAAAATGAAAAACTATAAATAGGTTTGGAAATAGTAACTTTTGTATTTTTAACACACTTAGATTAACAGAAAAGTTTTTTATAATAATAGAATGAAATTAATTTAAGGGCGAAAAAAGGTGAAATTCATTTTCTTGAACTTAGTTTTGATTGAGATTTTTTCCGGTGCAGCAATCCATAGCTGAAATTCGAATTCAGCTTTTAGATTGCTTTCATTAGCACTGTGTAAATTCGTTGGGCAAAGCCCGTGTATCTGCGTATCTGTAGTTTGTATCTTGTATCTGTTAATTGCTCCGATTACCGCACTCGCTTGCATGTCAAGCAAAAGTTCAGTAAACCCATGCATGCCGTTTTTGCATAATAACAATTATAATATAATTCTTTTTATTATATAATTTATAATTTCTTTGCATGTGGATTGTACTGATAGAACAGAATCTCTCCGGGCTTATCATTTCGACCTGTTCCACCTTACCCTCTACTCCATTGTAAATCCCAAAAGCAAACAGATAAGGCCCAGTATATTTTCTATATATTTATTAATATATAACTTGTAAAATTCCCAGCTGTTATTGCTGCATCCGATTCGGTTTTTGTTTGCTCAGTAATTGCACTGTTTTGTTCTGAGTTTTATTACCTGCCATTAAATGTAGATTTTAATTTTGAAAAGCATTTTTAACATTTACACGAGCGCATTGCAATTAATCATTTCACCCCCTCGTCATCATTATAAAGGCGGGTACAATTGATTATCAGCAATTATTTGAAATTCTCTGTTTATTTCAACCGCTCGAAATTGCGGAGAGAAATTCCCTCAGCCAAGTGATAAGCTAAACACGTTCTCAAACGGCTCAGTTGTGTTCAGACCTTGTGCTTAGCCGGTTCAACTTTCAAGAGCGAGCGATAATTTCAGTGCAATAGTGTGGGTATGTTAAATATTTTTATCGGTTGGTTTACAGTTTGTTGTAAATTATTAGTTAAACATTTATAGTGAAGTTTAAGGTTGATTTTGTGCTGTTTGCAAGTGTATATTATATAAAAAACCCACGTCATAAAGAATTCCCCAATGAATATGAATCACAAATGTTATAAGGAAAAAATACCAAGTGCACAAAATAATCTAAATGTATTTAAATAACTCAATTTCATATGAATTTTGATATATTTCTTGGAATTTATTATTGGGCTTTCCATATAAATAAATACAAATAAATATAAATAAATATTTGGAGCTCATTTCAAGCGGCCACACTCGAGTGAAATACATTTATTCTTTAGTCAACAAGCAATAAATCAAAGTTAATTCGATTAGCAGCCTTGAAGTAGATCGCCCACTTGATAGCCAAATAAATTTTGTTGAGTGTCTGAAGACTATGGAGCATTTATTAAACTTGGCTAAATCTTCTGCTTGATAATATCTTGTCATGACAGAAAATCACTCGGTATGACGCAAAATAATGTATATAAATATAGAAACAAAGCTAACTTCCGCTTGAGCCACGAGCCACTCGACGACAATCATTTGCCGAAATCTTCAAACCCATTTTTAAGCACTCGATGCTTTTGCCAAGGTCAAGTTTGTTCACCCAGAAAAAAAAGAACGAAAAAAATCAAGAACATTTTTCATGATTTGAGAACAATCCGTTCGCTATTTTTCGTTCATGAAAAATGAACGGTGCGGGGTCAAATCATGAACTTTTTGGTAAAATTATGAACGCGTCTCTGAAAAGTGTTGAGCTTCGAACGATTGTGGTCAGAACAATGAACAATGGTTATAAAATTGCGAACGCTGTTCTTAAACAATTTCTTGCTCGGACCAAGAAATTTAAAGTCTAGTGCCCCGTTTGGCGTGCTTGAGAAATTGGTTCTGTGGTCCAACTGTTAGGCCGTCCGCCTTTGACACATATTAGCCCAGGTTCGAGTCCGCCAGAGGACGTCGTGAATCGTAAGTTTTAATAAAATTTTATTTCTAATGTTTATATGTACTTCTAATAATAAATAAAATGTATGTCAACAACAAAAAACTAAAATACAACATTTATTAATAATAAATCAACAACTAAAAGTAAACAAATTAAATACAAATCTACCAGGCGCACAGAATAACCAGCAAGTGCGTGTCCAGAAATCTGTTATTTTTTGTTTTTTATGAACTTTTCGTTCTTGAATTAACCCCAAAATGTTCTTAAAATGACCCCGTTCGTTCGGAATCGAACTCTAAAGTTTCGGTCAAATTTTATGAACGAGCGTTCATGAACTGACAACAAACGGGATTACGCACTTTTTGACCCCGTTTGGGGTTGATTTTTGAACGTTTCGAACGGATTTTTTTCTGGGTGTTGTTATATTTTTAGCAATTGAGATAGATTCCGGTGTACATACATATATAATTTCAATTTACATTCGATGCGCTACAGAGGGGCAGGCAGACCAACAAACAGAAGACACCAATTAAGTGTCTCAAGAAGTGAACGGACCATGAAGCACTTTTCAATGTCAACACTAAGATGAAAATGCTCATATAGCTGTATCTTTAGCCACAACCAACTCAACCGAAAGGTCAGCCAAAGTCTGTTGGGGCCCAGTCAATTGAATTGTGTAACTTGAAATGTTTAAGTATAATTAAAGCAGCCTCAAGGCAGCGACCAGCGATGCCGAAGATTGAGGCCCCAAGAGATCGCTTTTGAAGTTTGCATTTTGAGTGGAGTGAGTGATGAGTGTGCGGAGTGGAAGCCAGCTGCTCACCAGTGTGAGCTTTGATCTTTTACTATAGGCTGACTAATAACAGACATTACTGTCTACAGAGAAAAAGAATACATACTAACTTTTCATAAAATAATTATATGATCCCTAAAATGTTTAAAAAAAATGGGAATTTATTTTTAAGAATTTTCTTTTTTATATAAAAGAACTTGACTTTGGAATTTCTTTCTCTATAGTACTAATTATACATAAGATAACCAAAGTTTTATAGCCTTGGGATCATAAATAATGAAAAATATTCAATGGTGCTTTATCCTTCCATCAAAATCTCCTAGTTTAAAGGCAAAAAGTTCCACATTAATAAACATCAGTTTGAACCTATTTCCATATGACCTGTTTTTGTTAGATTTTCATCCATTTCCTACGCTTTTTCTTTTTCTTTTCCTTTTCCCCTTTTTTTTTTTGCTTTGAAAACGCCCTGAAACGAGCATGTGAAACGGCATCTTCTCCAACACTCTTGAGTTCCAAGTCCTGTTCAAGTTCTCTGCTGCAGCATAATTTTCAATTGCTTTGGAAAAGCCAGAGCCTTCGGTTCAATTCGATTCGATTTTTGCCCAATCCACCGCAAACTGTCAGGTGAGAGAGGGAGAGAAAGGAAAATGTGGAAAATTTCCATTGAAATCTATCCTGCACTGATTTTGCTGCACAAATGAGCAGACATCGATGTGTCTGAATTGTCATCTGGGATGGTTGTCAAATCGATGCCAAGCAAAAATCTATTTCTGCCTGAACGAGGAGGTGAAAAACATTTCTATCTCTCCGGTTTTCGGTCAGAATATTTAATTAGGACAATTGACTTGACTTGTGATTTCGAGCCCTCCTATTTTGTGAGTCAAAATTTGATGAACTCGTTGAAGTTTAATTGTTGGCAAATGGTTTTGCATACTAAACACTGGGAAATTGGGGTCGACTCAGCAGTTGTAACTGGAAATTACATTAGGTGTTAATATAACCTTAATCAGAGATCAGAGAAAAATAAAAGAAAAACATCCAGTTTTATGCATAAAAAATAAATAAATATATTGCGAATTTTATCATTAAATTTAAATTATTCAATTAAAAACTTTAATTATGATAAACTAGGAAAAAGTCTTAGTTTGCCGCAAAAATAAATCATAATTGTGGTTAATTTTCTCCCCACTTACAAAACCAACAAAAACGGCAACACAACTCCTGTCGCCCTTAAACAGTCAAAAAAGGCAATTTCACATAAAAGCCGCAAACAGATGAAACCAACACATATGGGGAATTTGACCACTTTTGTTAGCCAGAAATTAATAAGCTCAGCCAATTGAGAGGAATTGACCAAGGAACTTAGCCAGTCAGCCATTTTTTATCCCTACAGGCAGTTGTATATGAAAAATAATGCGTGCCATTCCAATTTCCAAATGCAGTTCACCCAACAAACTTAAACCCCTATCCTGTCCTAAAAAGTGCAGAGAAAACGGGGTAAAATTTTAATAAAAAATATTTTTGGATTATAATAATTTTAAAATATTTATTAGAATATTTCCCATGGTAATATAATAAGATTTTTCAATCAATACAAATTTAAAATTAGGATAAAACTCAAACAATATTTTAATTTGGAATTTTAACTCACACTCTTGTGTCACAAAATAATTTATATTTATGGATGAAAGTAAAAGGTAAGCTCCCTACACAGAGAGAATTCTAAGTAAGTTCTGAAATCTGAGTATTTGGTAATAATCTCAATTTCAGAGATGTACTTACTTCCTTGAGTACACCATTTTGAGAAAACGATATAGTGAGTACAAATTTGAACTCACTGGTCTAAGAAATCAAATTACTTGAATTGAGTGACAAAAAGTCTTAATTCTAGGAAACAAGTTATTCAATTTCCAACTTGAGTACAAATATTTTCATAATGAATATGACATAATCTCAACAGGAACCTTCTAAAAGGCTGGCCTACGGAGTAAACTGACTCTGTTGCCATCAAATATTTGATAGCTAATGTCGTTCGGGTACATGAGTTCAATCTTCAGACCACTCCGGTAAACACAAATCATTTTTGTTTTTGATTATTCTGCGTTTTTTTTTTTCGTTTAATTATTTTATTACTTGGTACAATCAGCCCAATCCTTTAATTTAATGTTTAAAATCCAATTAGATTGCTAAGAACTCAAATTTACAGCACTTTAAAACTGCATAGCGAAACGGTTTGAAACATAATAGCTGAATGTGATGCTTGTTTGGCTCAGCCGAGTTAGTGGCTGCGTGCATGAACACAAGGGCTCGATGGGGTTCGAGTAGACGGAGAAGTGTGACTTGGTCGTCTGTTAACACATCCTCAAATGAATTTTTTGTTTTAACGACTTTATAACAGTTGAGTATTCACATAATTATGAAACAATCAACATACACCATAGTGCTGTATAAGCCCTTAAAATAAAGTGTAAGTAAGAAAGGAAGTTCTCCGGCTTGAGCCACAATTTTTTCTCACAGGCAATCATTTGAAAAATAATGCAGTACCATTCCAATTTGAGAAATGGCAATCACTCATAAATTTAAAACCCTATCCTATCCTAAGTAAATTCAGAGAAAATGGAGTACAAGTTTAATAAAAAATCATTTTGAGGATTATAATGTATTTTATAAATGTATTATTAGAATATTTCCAATGTTAGTATAACAAAATTTTTTCAAATCAGTACTGATAGTTAGTATTTGGATAAAACTCAAGCAATGATTTTAATTTGTGAATTTCATGCTCACACTCTTGTGTACACAAAATACTTCATATTTATAGATACAAAGTACTTAAAGGTAATTCTCTCTGTGTATAAACATTGAAATTTTACTATTATTTTTCCCTCTGTGTGATGGATTTGATAGACACAGGGCATTGCACAAAAATCTCATTCGGCATTGTAGACTCGACCAGAAACCGGGTTTTGTGACGGATTCCGGGGCCAGTTGAAATTAGCATGCATGTGGATATGTGTGAGCGTAATTACCAAAGGCAACAGACACTCCCGCCACATGACAGACACCACCCATCCCAGTCATCCCGCCCATCCGCCCATCCACCCAACCACAACCACTGACATTTGACCCACCTAACTGGGTTCCCTGGGATTGGGATTGCATTATCTCTTTTGGGCGTGGCGCCATCACTTGATATTAAATTGCCTTGCAGGCTTTTGGGCCAAAAACTCAATCGCTTGTCAATCATATAATTATTGGGATACGAAAAAAAAATAAAAACAAAATATAAAACCAACAAAAACAAATCAAATAACCACCCGGGGCCAGGCCACTTAATTGTTTTTGCTTGTTTTGGCTTTTGCGGTTTTGCATTATTCATGAGAAGGAACTGGAACAACCCTTTAATCCTCCACTCAGGGGAATTTTGTGGGTGCAATTTCTGAACCCCGTCCGTCGTCTGTCAACTGCAGTCGTCGGTTTAATGTTTAAGAATTATTCTCCACTTTTGTTGTCGCCCGGAATTAAGTGAATTGTCAATTTGCTTGTCAATTGCGCATTTACCCCTTGAGGTTGGTTTCTGGTGGTTTTAAATTTGCGGGTCTCGTTTCGATGGGTCAGCTTTTAAGGGGCGTAAGGATTGGCCTGAGGGCAGTTTACTTTCGCTTGAATTAGGTCAAAGTTGAAAGAACTTTTTACCGGATTTTAGGGGTTGCTTTTGAAGCTTATCAATAATGAGGATTTACCAAAGCTATATTGTTTATCGTTGAATATTATGTTTATTAAGTAGTAGGTGGGTTATAAGTTTAGCTTTTTCAATTTTATGTTTTGTATTTCCAATTTACTTTTTAATTTTTGGATAAATAATATCAGATACCCGTTAATTAGCTTAAAAAAAGTGCGAAGGAGATGGAGATATGCAAGAAGCAGTATAACAGCGCCCTCTAGCGGCTTTAAAAGGTTTAAGCTCCAATGAATTATTAAATTTAACACAAGTAGGCGTGGTGATTGTATTGATTTCATTTGATATCCGTCATTTATTATTTCGCTGATTTAATTAGGTTTAATAATATATATGGCTTTCATGTTGTAATCTAATAACCCTTTAAACCATGTTCACCGCAAACTGCAATTAGTTTGCATTTACCCATGCATTACCTGCTCTCACCCAAATTCCACGGCCGAAACACAACCGAACCCGCGAAAGTAGACCGCAAAAATTTTGAAAATTCCTATTGGCATCCCGTGAACACTTTGCTCTATAATCCGTTTAGTCGAGCTTCGGTTATTTGTTTATACAATGACACAGGTGGAAAATGGATGGTAGGGAATATATCCAGGCAAACGAAAGCCACACATACCACCCGTACACCATCTATACCGATAACAAATCCCTGTCATATTTACGTTGAACGTGGAGGTCCCTGCTGTCAGGAGTGATTCTAGTTGTTGGGGCCGAGTCCTTTGTCAAAATGCGGCTTAAAATATTTTGCGCAAATATTTTCATGACAGGTGCATGAAACAAATACACCCACAAGCATGCAACCAGAACTGTATTAGTGTCAGCAGGATACGTGTATCTATATATACACATATACTACCCACCGCACATCCTCTTTTAGTTTCGTTAAATCCGTTAATGAAAGCCAGCTCAACCTAATGGTGATATATATTGTTTTCTCACATTCTGCCACATGAACTAACTGTCATATTTATTAGATTACGGTACGTGTCTTTCACCTGTCATCATTGTGGGTTTACTTTTCATGGATTTTTATCCCGACATCATCATGTGCATGTTTGGGACTCGCTAATGTGCTAAGTGCAATGTGAAATATCTGGAAAAGCAAAATGATTTATGGCCCATTTGCAAAGGGGATTACTTGATTTGTATGGCCATTATGTTGTTTACAGTATTCGGTTGAAAGCTATATATTTAATTTTTATATTTTTATGAACAAGTTTTATAGAAGTATATCTTAAAATCCGTTATCTCACTAGCTTAAATTACAAGTTTTAAAT
This sequence comes from Drosophila prostipennis, assembly GCA_037075205.1. NCBI lineage: Eukaryota > Metazoa > Arthropoda > Insecta > Diptera > Drosophilidae > Drosophila > Drosophila prostipennis. The sequence continues at coordinate 520,638 of JBAMCJ010002175.1, read as the reverse complement.
GCTAATTAGCTGTAGAAACTACCTGTCAATTGGGATTTTGTTTTTCTCCTTTTGAAATCCAATCACATATAGTTGCTCATCACGCATTCCCATTACATATCTTATTACTGATCTGAAAAGCAGTATGGGGACCCTTAGTCGATAGGGCAGCCAAAGCCTTTAAAACTAATTAGTATAGCCAGCAATTAGCAGTAATTAAATCATATTCCAAAGACAGCAGCCAAACGCATTTCTGACAATCTCCGACTTTGTCTGTATCCTTCCATTCGTATCCTTTGCCATCCTTTCCTCTGTTTATTTAAGCCCATCGACAAGGACTTAACCACGCACAGAGCCAACTTCAACGATTTGCCTCTGACCTGCCGCAAGAAGATCCAAATGAATGGATGCCATCCACGCTCCTCTGGCAGGTGAAGAGAAAGGAGAAAGCGGAGAAAGGGGCCGACCACTTGACACACATACACCTACAGACAGAGGCAGAGACAGAGACACAGATACAGATACACCGGCGGCCAAGACGGCAAAGTCAACAATGCGCCAAAGTAGAAAAGAGGGTTTGGGGTTAGTGGGTGCTCAGTGTTGTCAGGTTTTCATTTAGCTATTAAATAAACTTAAACTAAAGGGTTCAAAATAATAATAAAATAATAAAAATAATACTAATAAAAATTATATAAATACATAATAATGACTTATTGGTTTTATTATTTATTCTATTATTAAAGAATAAGCTATACTTTTCTGCAAAAAAAAAGCCAAACCAACAACATTGATTTGGTGGTTCTCTGAATGTCGGTTTCTTTTTTTCTTTTTTTGCTTTGGCTCTAGATCTTTTCTTGGTGGTTGCGGGTAACACCTTTGGCCAAAGGATTTCACTTTATGCTGCGGATAAAACCTGCCAGCCAAATAGACTTAGCAGAATTTTTCATACGGTGCACACGGGTTACGTGGAAAAGCAGTCAAGGAAAATAACAGGTTTACTTGATATTAATATCAAATCTTAAATACCTCAACAAAGCATTTTTCTTTAAAAAATGAACTTTGAAATCTTGAAATTTGTATTAATTTCCTAGAACATTCCAGAATTCGACTTAGTGACTTGTTTTATAAGCAGATTCTATTTGTATCCGATGTTGTTGTTTATGTTTGGCATTTAAATTCTAAGCGCCTGGCAGCTTATTGGGTGTGAAAAATCCGGGGCAGCCGAGCGCAGTTTTCCCTAGATATTGACAGAGGATGGCGAAAAATAGAGAGTGAAAACTGCAACTCTTGTATTTGATTTGCTTTCGGCTTTCGATTTCTGCTGTCACGTCTTGTCTCTTTGTGGACTTGACTTCCATCGACACCATTTCCAATCTACATCAGAGCAGCAGCAGTTCACTTTATATCGATTGCAATGGACTTTTTTGTCGTTTTTTGCATGAACTTTGCGCCATTTTTGGTTGGGTTGATTTCACGTTTAAAGTTTTGTACTTTTCCCGGAAACTTTTTCTTGCTCAGAAAGTTTTTTTCGCAAAGTGGCTACGAACCAACACAAAAGTAGGCAACAAATTGTGAACACACAAAATGATGTGCCAACTACTTTGACAGAGGCACACGATTAAACATCAAATGTTTGCGTTAATTTTTAGGAAACAAATCCAGAAAATAATCTTTTGGCCAGGGGAATTTTTCCAGTGGACGCCTTTGGGCTCAAAAGTCTGCCATTTCATAGAAATAAAACTAATTGAGTCTGTCTTTCACATCGTCCTCTTCACCAACTGCCCTCATAATGCGAAAACTTTTTCTCATACACAAATTTCCTTTTCTGTATCATTTTCTAGTCTGAAGTCTCGGTCTGAAGTGCTATCCTGAACTCTCCTTTTTTGCCGCCGCCTGGCCTCATCAAACGTAAGTCTTAATTTATGCTTAAGAGCGGCCTGTGTTGGGCCAGAATGTCTGGTTTGAAATGAATGAATGAAATAACTTTTTAGTCAATGCCATCGAAAAGTTATTTGCTTAGGACAGGCAGCCTGTGTTGCTGAAGCGGAAAAGAAGGCGAACGAAAGAACATCAAGAAAACAAAAGCCAAAATGATGACAAATGATAAATGATTTTATCCCAGCCAAATGCGAGTGTCTATGACAGGTCGAAATGGAAATATGGAAAATGTTTAAAAGATACCATAATTTAAAATATGATTTACAGCAAGATTTTAAAAATATTTTTTTATAATATCTTATAGCTAAAACCTTTTAAGCATACAATTTCATTAAAGAACGAAAAGCCAAATTCTCAATATCATATTTTGGAGGAGAGGAAAAAGACCAAAAGTAAAATAGGGACAGCGGAAAATGTCAAAATATTTTTTCTTGTTCTCGCCGCTCGCAATTTCCTTCTTATTCAACATTGAAGGCAAATATTTGTAAAAAGACCGTGAAGAGAAAAAAGAAAAGAAAATTGTAAGGAATTAGATTTGAATTTTAAGCTTGCCAAAGCAATGAGGAACATTTTCGGCTTGGATAAAAGCGTATAAATGCCTTGTTCAACTATCTCTTGATGACTGTAAAGCAAAAATTATTTCTGTGATGCCGCCAGAAAATGATGGTAAATGTAAACAAAGTTCCGGCAGCGGGACAATAAACGCTGACACTTTGCATAATAAAATGGATTTTGAGATGGAATTGTGTACATTGTGTACAAATCCATTCAAAGACAATGTTTATTTAAAGTCAAGAAATTTCTATGAAGTTACTCTTAGTTTAGCCAATCGAAAAAAATATAGAACTCAACATCAACTTAATTCCTTAAAATTTAATTTTTAAAACCCAACCATACGGCAATTTTAGAACCATTAAACCAACATTGAATAGCCTGAAGTAAGACTACTGAATTATGGCCAATGATTAGAAGAAAGGTTACAAAAATAAAATAACAAAAAAGTGGTAGAAAAACGAAAAAGAAACCGGAAAATCCTAGCTCTTAGCCCGAAGTCATAAATTAGTTGTAACCAGAGTGCAAAAAGGACGAGCGAGCTGGGGGGAATGTAACATAAAAACGTCTGCTTTTGCTATAATTGGCCACATATTTTGCTGGCAAGGCCCGGGCCCAAAACAAACCAAAAACCAAACTCAGGTAACGTTAGTCCTGGCTTTTCCCCCCAGTTCCCCAGTCCCCAACAAAAGGGGATTTGTTACCATTACCAAAGTCCCTTTTTCGGTTATGCATCCTGTAAACTAGAGCACTGTTTTCGGCCATATCAATATATATTTTCCAGTCCCATGGACAGGCCAAACGAAACCCCAAACGAAAAATAAAATAGGAGCAAATAAAATGGCTACAACTATCCGCAGATCCCAGATCCCACGTTGATGTTTGTTATGGAAATCCGGGCAGGAAGGCTGAATGGTAATAATTTCGTAGATAGTTCCGTTGGGCTTCGCCTGTGTGAATGGAGATTTCGGGATAACACGTAAATGGAAATGAGCCTAAAAGAGATTTTCTGGATGGTGATGTGACCTGATGAATAGAGATTGCGGCGGTGGGAAAACTGTGATCTTTGGTGCGGAAAAATAAGGGGGAAATAGAATGTTTGCTTACACGCTAGGAAATGTAATATATGATAACATTTTTTAAATATTTTGTAATTCTGGGAAATTATTTGAAATAATATTAAAATTTATAGAAATATTTTAAATAACATTTCCTTACATTTACTTGTTGCATTAACTGCACCCAAAATAAAATCGATATGAAACGTATATCGATTTTAAATTATGTAATATCAATTTTAACTTGATATGCCGCCCCGTAAATTCGATATGCTCGAAAGGAGTATTTCATGTCAAAACGATATGCGTATTGCATAACCAGAAATTTACATGCTGGTATCGATGTTACGGCGACATGCTTTTTTTTGTGTGTGCATTTAACTTTTCTTCCCCAAAACTTGCCTATCATAAATTTATATTGCCCAATATTGCTTTATCAAGTTGCATAAAACACATTTGCAAAGTTTATTTTTCATGCTCACAACTCCGCACTGAAAATGCCAAAGTTATTGCTGAGCAATCAAGGTATAATTTATTGGCCGCAATCCCATGCATATTCAAGTCAGCACTTTGCCTCCTGCCAAAGCAATCAAAGAAAAGGGCCTAGAGGAGATACAGTGGTAAAGTAAAAAAGTGACTGCAACATACACAAATTGGCAAATGTCGATGAGTTTGTTGGTTGGTCCTGCAAAGGACATCGTAGCTGCAGACTAAGCTGGCCCAACTAAAATGCCAATTCAATCGCCGGCAAAAGGAGAGCACACACACGCAAATTGAAAGACGCAGTCGTCGTCGTCGTCGTCTAACGATCTCCAGCTTTTTTGCCCCTCCATTCTCTATTCTCTATTTTCCTTAAAACATATTGGCAAATGTCGTTTGGCCGTCGTTATAAAACAAACACAGACACACAGAAGTGCAGTTATAAAGACACAGAGACACACTGGCATACACACAATGCTGCCCTCTAGTATGCCATTCTAATAATATAAACTTTACATAAATGTTTTCCTTGCAAATAGAACGGAGCAGCGAAACAGAATGGCTTGAGTGGGTTGAACACACGAGAAGGATGGCGAGGGGGTGGGTGGTGTGGTGTTTGTTTGAGTGTGTTTGCACTGGACGCATCTGCTGAGCTGGCAATCGCATTGCAGTTTGTCAGGCGGCGAGACAGTCAGTCGACACAGTCAAAAAAGGCTTTTTATCTCACAAATAGTTTCCCCTTTCCACGGTATCTAAGTCGGAGGGGGAAAAATAGTAGGCATTATATGAAGGATGCCAAATGGAAAATAAAAAAGATTTTTAGGTTTGAAAAGAATTAAATATATTAAAGAATAAAAAAATATATAAAAAAAAAAAAAATATTAACAAAAATATAAAATAAAAAAAATACAAAATGAAAAAAAAAAAAAAATATAAACAAAAAAAAAAATTATAAAAAAATATAAAAAATAAAACAATCCCAAAAATTACTTTAAAAAAATATTGAAAAATGTATAAAAAAACTATATAAAATCTAAACGAGAAAAACATATTTTTGTTTACAATTTTTTTTTAAACTTAATATTTTTTTAACTTTTAACTATTAAAAATTTGTAAAATTCAAAAACAATCTTAACTATTATAATCTTCAATGTGATTTATCAAAAGGTATCCATGCATTAGACTTCCTTTCTCTTACCAAAATTTCGCCATACACAAATATTTGGTTTTATTTGCCTTGCGCTTGATGTGTCACACATGTCGTATGATTGATTTATATTACAAAACACACAGTCGGAATTTGTTTCACTTTTGTGATTTGTGTTTGTGCCTTTTGCTTTTGCCTGGAATCTGTGTTGGTGAAATATTTTTTTGGAATGAACAAAACTGAAAAATGAACAAGAAACCGCAAGTTTGTGACTTATCTTTGTTGTCAACTGTTGCGCTTTTTTGTTTTTTGGGCTTTGGAAAATACCAAATTGAATAATTAATTGGGAGTGATTGATGTTTGATATCATGCTGGGCGCTGGGAGAGACCAGAGGAGAAGTGAAGTTAAGCCCAAACAATGCAAGTATCCTTGCGATTGGCCCCCTACCCACACTCACATCCTTTCACCCAACTAATTGAACAGCCTTGAGCTGCTGTCAGACACAGAGCACACACTCAGTCACATAAATAAACATGGCCCAAACAACCCGACCGACCACACCTGACCAATCCTTCGCCTTCCGTCGCCACATCCTCGTTTCTACATCCACATCCTTGCAATTGCTTCATGTGGGTCATGTCGTATATTGACCACGAAATGGCAAACATTCCCGTGGTTATTTCATAGTTCAAATGTATGTGGCTTGGGCAAATAAATAATATATAGTATTGTGCTGGCGACTCCTTATATATTTGTACGTGTGCCGGTCGAAGGGAATATGCGGTTTAAATGACAAACAAAATAAAATGAAATACAAAATGGCGCTTGGCCAAGTGAAGTCAATGATGCACAGCCATATCTTGGTTAGGAAATATAATTCTGCAAAGGAAGGGGTATATTTGCTAAGTGAGGTAGGTAGAAAAAACACGTTAAAAATATATATATTTTAATGTGAGATTAAATATTTAGAAAAGCTAATATTATTAGAGGGGAAAATATTAGTTTTTAATGTACTTTCACGAGATAAACCTACTTTGCGGTAAGCCAGCGCTCAGAAAAAGGCAAAAACCACAAAACACATTTCCAATTTTTTCTATTTCTTTTTTTTTAGAACAAGTGTGAGTGCCAGTCATAAACTATGGGTCATACGTGTAGGTTCCCTTGAGTTGAGGCATTATAGAAAGCAATCGGAAGACTTTAAAAAAGAAATGGTTCCACAAAAAAATGAAAAGAACTTATCTTAGAAACAATTTATTTCCCTGGCCACATAAATCGCAAATGTGAACGCCTTATTATCCCCCAATCTGGGTATTACTTACACCCAACTTTTACTCTAATTGACCACGCCCTATGCCATTTATTTATTTTTTTCCCCGTTTTTTTTGCCAGTGGGTGGCAGCTTGTATTTAACTTCTCGGCTGAGTAATATTTCAGCCATGCTTGAACTACCCAGGTGATTTATGTCGTGTATGAAGTTGTGTTTTTATTGTTTGGCCTTTATATATCGGTGCAAGCGTATATATATTTTATTGCCAGCGGTAGGCGACGGCAGGTGGCGCCACCTAAAATGGAACATAAATCTACAGAGTTGAAAGGGTTATAAAAACGAGCAGCGGAAAGCAATTTGAGTTAAGATCGAGTTCATCTGGTAGGGAAAAACTCGGTAATTTCTTGCTCATATATTGCTCGAATTGTTGGTCGAATTAAAACGCATAATTCTCTTAATAGTTGCGCCTGCCAAGAGAAACCAATTAAAATTAAACCCAGCATAAATGGTTGATCAACTGATTTAACACATATATATTTTGCTGCATACCTCGCGGCATACCTGTCCATATCGACAAAAAAATGGCCGCACTTTTTCTATATTTTTCCACTCAAATTGAGGAACAGATGTGTGAAATTGTCCCTATATAAGGAAGGAAAAAATCGAATGTACATATAATACAAAAAAATGCCGGTGATTCAAAAAAATGTTCATGTTCATTATTTATTTGATGTTTTCCCCGCGTTGCCTGGTTTTTATTTATTTACCTGTGCACTGGTATTTATTTAGTTTTTCAATTCAATTGAATTTCCATTAACAAATTGCGCACTCTGCTCCTCGTCAGTTCCGCATCAACTTCACCGACGTCATCACGGTCCCCGTTTCCATTGCCAAACGAAGTTTCCACATTTTTCTGCTTGTCCAATTTATGGTCAGGTTTTGTTTCCTTTTATTTATTCTGGCGTGTGCTACATAAAAATAAAAATGGCAATAAAAATAAATCAACACGATTCAACATCGTTGCGAATGTGCAGATGAATTTTAGATTTTCCCTGAGACTAAATTATAAATTTAGAATATAATTGAAAGCAGCTTTTTGTTATGGTCGCATAACAAATGGAACTGTTGAGATTTATTTATTTGCGAATAGAACAATTGAAATGAACAATTGTAGGTAATTTCATTATTTTAAATATTTTGTTTATACAATTGGGTTCTGAAAATATGATTTTTTTTGCACATAGGCTCTCAGACATTAGCTTGTGTTCTACCTGAGATAAATATAGGTTCGAAAATGAAATTCCATCACCAACCAGGAAACCAAATTTCCACACTTTGTGGTGTGGCCAACGAACTTTGCTATTAGCACTCAGAAATGTGCCACATAGACTTGCAGTAACAAAGCTACACCACATCCTTCCACTTTTGAGGACTCTTGAATTATAAATTGGCTTCATTACCCATCCAAACAGCCTTGACCGCATGACAAGCTGGAAAATGTTGTGTTGAGTAGTGAAAATTCCATAGGCCAAAAAGGGGGGACATTCTTTGACATTCCCCACAAACATTCATCTCGGTTCCATTCCATTGAGAGCGCAAATAAATTGTGTACAACTTTCAAACCAATTAACCCACAAATTTTGCACTCAATTAGCTTTCCTCGGGTTCTCGGGGTCCTCGGGGTCCTCGGAGGAGACTGGCTGCATATATTACACAGTGGAAATAATTTATTTATTACCACGCCCTGACATTTTATCAAGTTTTACTGTGGCCATTGCACTTCCTCCGCCTCTTTCGCCAATTAGCCTGGGCAAAAGCAAATTATTTTCCGCTCTGGCGGAGAAAAAATAATAAATAATTGAATAAGTTACTCATTAGTGTGCTGACTGGAAGTGACTTGTGGGTTGAGAGGGAAGCGTAGAAGGCGGGCAAAAAAAAGAAAAAAAAACGTACTCACAATATCCTGGTAACTGTCTGCGTCGGTGTCTCTTATCTAACCTTAACATGCACATTTAGTTGCCTCATCCTCATCCTCCCCCCCATTTAACTTGCCTCATAACCCCACCACCTGCCCCTCGACAAACCAGCTTTATGTCTCCTTGTCTGTCTGTCTTGCTGCGTGAATTTGTCACCATTTTGCCGGCAACCTAAGTTGCACTAACTTGTATTTGTCCCTTTGTATTTTATTTCTTACCCTGCCATAGGGTGATATAATATTTGAAAAAGGTTTGATTTTCTTTGAAAAAACCTGACAGAAAAACTGTAGAAAAAAGTTATAACAATTGAATTATATTCATTTATTTATTTTATTTTATTTTATTTTGGCAAATTAAAAATAGTATAATACTAAACTTAATGGAAAGAAAATGGCACTGGAAACTGAAGTCCTTCAAGCTAGATATAAATTCAAACTAAGTAAACTTATTTTTATTACATATTTGCGGTTCAAGTGTATGATCTTATTTTTTAAAAACTTTTTTTTTATTTTTACTTTGTATGTTGGAAAATTTACCCATTTACATTTACTAGAGTATTATGAACCTGAGTTAAAGACGTACATCCTTTTTTGTTCTTTGTTCTTTTTTTTCTTGTTAGTATTCTTCCTTTTTCCCTCGTTTGCCCCGTCATTTATCAATCATAATGCTGAGTAGTCTCATTACTGTTTTGCGCTTAGCACTTTGCCTTTGCTTTTGCCAGGCAACATAGCTGCTTTTCTCGCCCTTCTCTCCTAATTTTCTGCTTAACATCTATCCATCTCTCCCCTGCTGTTTCTTTGCTGTTGCGTAATTGCTTTATGCCCTGATTTACGCTTATCTTTAGTCATATTTTTACATTTACCTTTATCACACCATCGTAGACGTAGATGGGTGGTAAATGGCGGGGAGTCTGCTGGGTTTGGGCTGCAAAACGGAGGTTGACCTAATTTCATTGAACTTAATTTTTTCCTTCGCTCATGTCTGTGTCAGCGAGAAGTAATCTTTCAGTGTATAAAAGAGATTTACAGGGTGTATCTAAAAGTCAAATACGTTTTGTAAATCAAAAAATCTTTATAAATATTTTTTTATTTATTAAAATAGGTATTCATTCTATTATAATAATCATAAAAAAGGCATTAGTTAAACTTCAACGATGTCACATCTGTATCCTGTCGTCCTCTCACGTTTTTGTGCAAACATTTTTCGAATGAAGAGATGTTTATCAACGAAAATGACCATCAGGACTCGCATTTTTTCGCTGGCACGACTAAGTGGGCTGTATAAATTCCCATAGATATCCATCGTGTATATTATGGAGTTGCAAAAAAACGTTCCCAAGCCCTGCACGTAATGAGGAAGTCACAGAGCAATTAATGTGGCTCATTCATTCGTTTTGTTTTCGCTTCTTTGGCTCATTTCCTTCCTTATCGCTGAGGACCATGAAAAATATATATGTTTACAAGGCGTGAGAGAATAACTTTAGATAACACTTGATGTAGGGGTAAAAGAGTTTACACATAGAGTAGTCTAAAATTAAATAAAAATACAATTAAGCCCTAAAACTGGTGCTCTTACTTGTTTTCCTTTTCTGGTATCTATTTTCCAGTTTTCCTGTTTCTGTTTTTGAATGCGGAGCTCAGCATTAATCTGCTGGAATTTGGCTTCAAATTTGTTTTTCTCCCCCCAAACTCGTTTCCTTTTTAGTTCCATTAAAGCGTAAATAGAGCAAGCAAGTACAGTGGTGATTAGAAAAGTAATAGTATTTGATTTTTAGAATCTACTTGTAGATTAAATTTTAATTCATATTTTTTAGGGTTTATCACGTCTATAAACAAGAGATTGATAATAACTTTTACATATAAATAGTAATATTATAAATGTTCAATAAATATTTAAAATCGTGCATTGCAAAATTATATATAAATTTTTTTTTTTAATTTCTAAAATCTAACCCCTAAAATCTTGACCGCAACTGTTCGTGTGCAGCATCTGTGGGTGAGTGCAGGGTATTGCTGCATACGTGCCTGCAACACCTAAATACATGCAACAATGGCTTACAGCAGCGAAAGGGACAGGGAATGAGGGAGAAAGAGCAACAGCAGCACACAGAGAGACAGACAATGCACGAAGCTTAAATTGAAATTCTTTGTTTCTTTAAACGTCCCTGGCCCTGACTCTCCCCGAATCTCTATATCTATCTCCTGTCTGACTTGTCCGTCGCAACAAAAAGTTCTACGCTGAGCCTTAAAGTATGCTCGGGATTTTTTATATTTAAATAGTTTTCCCCATGCGGGAGTTTGTTTGAGTGAATGTTTAGCTGCAGACAAAGCAGAAACTTGATGGGCATGTGAGGATTTTGTTGTATATACAACGCATACTGAGCACAGGAATTAGAAATGTCGGAACTAAAAGTAGAAAATGGAATTGCGTATGCACCTTTCCGGCGATGTCAGTTTTCTACTTCTACTAAAGAAATATATTTTTGGTCTTTGGGAATGTTTATAATAATTCTACGGCAGTTTAGGAATTCATAAATAGGAATGTTAATCAACTATTTCTTAGATTATTTAAATAATAATATAAAATATGCAAACCCAAATTATTATTTTTCTATTTTATTTAAATTATGAAAATGATAAGCTACACAAAAATATGATTGATATGTAAGCTACTGCCTAGTTATTTTCAATTATTTTCCATAGCTGACAGCAACTGTCTGTCAATCGGAATTTGGCTAGTGGAAATTGCACTCAACGCATACAAATTAAGTGACATGCAATGTTTTTGTAATTGATGTTGTCGTTGTCATTGAAATGCATTATTTTGCCATTGCCTGCATTTTAATGACCACAGAGGTTTTTCCTGCACTGCACCGAACACTTTGATTGACAGCTAACACGTCAGAGGATCTAACAAAAGTAAATTGAAATGGCTTTGGATATGTTTAAAAATGCATTCAGTTTGGTAATTATGCATATTTCCCATTGTGATGATCCATCCGACAGGAAAACAAAAACTTTTTAATTAAAAGGAATTGAGACGAGAGGCCACAAAAAATTCAAAATTTGCATAGCCAAAGGGGTAAAGGGTGCCACCACCTGACACTTGCCACACTCGGCTGGAAAAATGGACTAGACCCTTGCTGCCTCTCTTTCTACTGCATATTAGTCTACTCACTCCGACACTCTTTAAACACGGCTGATGCCTGCAACACTCCTGGCTGGCTGGCAATTCAATTAGAATCCAGAAACACACACATTTTAATTAAATAAATTCAGTGTTTGCCTGATGCTTGGGCGTCATAAACATTTTGGGGAAAGAAGCATGAAAATGAAAACATTTAACTGCCGGTTACGTTAGTTTGTCCCCAGGGTTCGAAGGGCGTATACTACGGATGTTGTTGCTCGGCTTGTGTTTGCATAAAATGCAAGAAAATTGCCATGCCTGCAGTTTTCCTTCCTCAAGAAGAAGGGGAAGGGAGAAGAAGGAGCAGCAACAACACATCGTTTTGGCAAAACGTCAACAGATTTGCTTTTCAGCCTTCGTGTGAGTTTTCCCCTGCTCGCTGCTCCACATAATCAAATTTAACCTGACTGCCAGCAATGACGACGATGATGATGATGTGGCTTTTGGAAAACTGAAAAGGGAAAGCTCCGTAAACCCGCATCCCACTGCAGTTGTCCGAATGCAGCAGTATTTAATTGAACTTCCTACATACTTTTCGTCCTGCATTCTGATCTCTACAACACATGCACTTCGTAATGAACTGAACCAATTTGCATCTGCAATTCGGGTAATATGAACCCATGGTATGGCATAAATTGTTCCGCCTCCTGGGGCCAAAACTCAGACTTGCTTAGTTAGAAAACAATTTTCAGAGCTATTTGCGTTTACTTCGAGACTAATCAATTTTCTTCGTTGTATGTTTAATGGAAACTAATGTGGGTTACAACTTTTGAAAGATGATTAATTTTCCCAAAATACATTACAAAGTCTATAGAGTTTATATTTTGTTATATATCACAGTTGTCACAGTTGTTTTTGTAAAGTCCTAAAGCATGCCTGCGGTCACATGCTTATCTAGCATTGGGCACACGTCCATTCTTCTTTGTGTCGCTTTTCGCACTAAAGGCAAGCCAACAAAAATGCCATTGAATTTTTTTTTCTAATCGCTAATACAAAAGCAATTGGTTATTCTTTTTCTATGAGGACGTGTGTGCAGTTTTAAGCACCCCTGTTTTTATGCTCAATAATTTATACTCCTCGATTTTTCTGGCCCCCTCTTCCCCCATTTTAACCAGATTCCAGTTCTCAAATATTTGCAAAAGCCAACAACTTCAATATTTATCCTACCATCCAGCAATGGCAACTAATTAAGCCATTTTTTATGGCCCACTCCCACTCCTATTCCATCGGTTAGCCAACTCAGTTCTGCAGCTGGCCATCTCCCTAAGCCACCCAAAAATCCACCCGCACCACACCATCACCGCAGACTACAATGAACGCTAGCTAGCTAGAGAGTAGAATGCGGGTTTTGGGTCTTCATGTTATCCTGTGGCTTTCGGTTTCATAGTAAATTATTATTATTATTATTATTTTACGGGGACGACGAAGGAGGAAGGAGGAGGCGAAGTGCCAGCTGCAGTTTTAGTGTTGTGGTTGCGGACAGTGTTGAAATTAAACACTGTAAGCAGATTTCCTAAGCTCCTTCCTCTCCTGTAACGAACGAAATCAAGTTGCTGGCCAAATGGTTTTGTGGCTTCGGTCTTTCAACAAAATTAGGCAACGGCAGATAATTATTTATATTTTGCTGCAAAGGAGCAGAATCCGAAGCCCAGGCATAATTGCCCGTGGCTGGGATGTCTGAATTTGTCAATGGTTTTTGGTCCGAAAGTTCCTGGAAATTCATGTGGTCGTTAGACCAAAATGTACATGTTGCACTGCTGAAAATGATTCATTTGCATTTATTTAAATTTCACTGTACAATTTCCTTGTTGGCCCATAAAAAGTAAGGTTGCTTTTTCAGCAAATCCTGTTTCAACTTTTGGCTCATTTAAACTTTTGTTTTCACCTGTAGATCGTTTGTAAAAATCCCGCTCAGTGCAAACAAAATAATAATAACGCTTAGTGCCGGCCAAAAGTTTAAGCAAATAAAAGTGCCCGAATCGTCGGGGCTTTAGACTGAAAATAATGGTTTAGAACACCACCCAAAAATCGGGAGAAAAAAGGAAACTTTGCTGAGGTCTTTAATTTAATGCTTGGCTACCTTTTTTTTTGGATTTTTCTTCTGTTGCTAGGGCAACCAGTCTTAAAAACTGTTCAAGTGGTGCCTCGGATAACTTGAGCAGAGAAACAAGTTTAAAGTGTGCTTACAGGCACTGCCAAAAATGAACGAAATTGAGACCCAAACGCTTACCTTTATTGTAAGGGATTTACGCCTGAAAGCATGTTATAAAACAATAACTAGAAGATTTATTGTACGGCCTACCCGGCATGTCGGTGCTTCTGTTTTCATTAATAAATGCCCAAGGTGGTTGCGCTGCGCCTTTCAAAAATTTTCGAAGGAAACTGGGTACCCCTCCGCTACCAAAATGTGTGCAGAGGCCTCTTATTTAAACGGAATTTTTATTCAACATTCTCTTACCCTTATGATTATTGTCTGTTAGTCGTTAGACTAATTCGTATTTATATCTTGAGATCCGCAGAGAAATATGGCTTATACCAACGAAAAAGGGGAAACTGTACTTAAAATTATGGGAACCATTTCTGAGATATATTGCGATTTATTTAAAAATATGGTACTTTGCCCACACTGTAGGTAAATTTACTTTTACTGACACTGGGTGTAAATTAACTCGTTTACCAACACTGCTGATAAATTTATATTCTTACCAACACTGGTGATAAATGTATCTTCTTACCAACACTGGTGATAAATTTATCTTCTTACCAACACTGGATAAATTAAATAACTTCCGCACTCTTGTGCCCTTATAAATATTCTTCTCTTATTCACATTTATAACATGTAACCACATTTAATCAAGTGATACATTGTTGCCTATCTGAGGGAACTCGCCTTCAGTCTTACCGCTTAATTGAAGAGGCAGTAACTTTTTCGCAAGTCAACTTGGAGCTTAATCATCTGTGCTTAAGTGGAACGAGATGGAGATGCTGTGGTCTGGTCTATCAGCCCGACAAATCCCTGAGGCAAATATCATTTTAACAATGGCATTAAATGAATTTGCATAATTAGCTGCAGCTTAGTCAAGTGGTCGTCCTCCTCGTCCCACCAGCCCAACTTCCATTTATCCACGTTTTTCGCTCCCCTTGTGGTGATGGTCCTGTGGTTATGATGCATGTGTGACATTAGCTCAGACACGTAATGCCAAATGGGTTTGCACAGCGGGTGGACCAAGACTTTGGGGGGAGGGATAATCCAGTAAATAAGGGAGCGAAGCTATTGGGAATGCGGAAGTCAGGACTCGGAATTTATGCGCTTTAAGATGAAGCAATTTCTATAAGAAAATGCAGCAAACATTACCTAAATATTGTTTAGGATTCATTATTTTATTGTCCAATATTAATTTACTCTTGGCATCAAGTAGTTTGCATTCTTAGCACAGCTGATTGAGCACTTTGAAGCATTTGGAAATGCATTTAACTGAGAAAATCCAGCTAATCCTGCCTCTCAATTCATAATTCAATCTTAAGCGCATCAAGTGAACAACAATTTGCGAACTAATTAATTATGGAAATGCAGCAAAACGCATGCAAATTGAATGAGCTTAAGATGCAATTGCATTTGCTGGCGGCTAAAAGCGAGAGAGAGAGAGACTGAAACTGGTGGCCATAAATCTCTCAACGGCAATATCCAGGGGGAGAACGAAAGGCGAAAGGACTTTGAACAAAGTTGGCCGAGTGAAAGTGAGATGTGAAAAGTTTAGAGGCCAAGTTAAGTCAAGTCCCCGGCCAAGCATGTTTAGCAAAGTTCATTAAGCACTTAACAAACAGAGCGCACCAAGGGAACTTAATGTGCTTTGGCGTAATTCAACTAAACAAAGTACCAAAGTTCTTAGCCCAGTTGGGTTCGGTGTTCCCGGGGAAGAGGGCAATGTTGCATAGATGAAAATCAAATGCGGTCATATCCTCACACACACACGCACTCTTGCATCCAACCATGTATGCACATTCCACCCACACATGCAGGCCGAATGTTTTGGTCATTCAGGAGCGTCCTGGCATTTTTGCATTTACCGTCAACGTCCCCGCCAGTGGCTGCAAAACTGTGCCACAGCACAATGTTGTGGCTGTGGCGGTGGAGCCCCTTAGTTATCACACTGCAAGAAATATATGGAAAGGTCCTACTACGAAGATCAAATAAATTACACACAGAAAAAAAATAGATATGAAATAGGGTCGATTCTAACTTATTTCATATCAATAAATCACCGATATGATTTATGTCAAATTTATGATTCAAACATATCAACATAATATTCTATCAAATCAAATAAAATACCAAATGTAGTATTTTTTTTAACAAATAAAGTAAATTAAGATAAACATTATCTTATCAAAATGATATAAATAACTTGATCTTTAAAAAATATAAAATTGACCAGCACATATCAATCTGCTCATTTGACAATTTTTTTCTGAGCAGATGAGGACATTATCTACTGAAGAACTATTAAATATATTTGTTTTAAAATTTTCTAAAATGGTGGTGTCATAAAAATATATTAAACTGGTTAAACTGGTTAAAATATATTTGTTAACATATATTTATTAAAAAATATTTTCTTTTTATCTCTCTTAAAAGTTTGTAAGAGTCTTACAATATTTTTTTTCCAGTGCACGAGTATGGCAGAATGTAACCAGCGAGAAGGTTCAGAGGGGCAGAGTTTGTTCAAGCGAACATTGTTAGCCTGCGGCCAAAAGGCTTTCAAAGTTTTCGTGGTTTGGCTGCCAAAGGGTGGTGAGGGTAAGGGTAAGGGTGCGGGGGAGGGGAAAAGATGGGCCAAGGGTTGAGGGGCGGGTGCTTTGAATTATTGCCAAACATGGTGGGTGGCGGGCGGTGGGGCTGAACTACAGAAAGGGGTAACCAATCGGCCGATGCTCTCACTCTTGCCAAAGGATAAGGAAAAAAGTTAATTGGCAAATGGCCAAATGAGTTCAATTTGAAGTTGGCTCAAAAGACAGGAAAAGCGAGCGAGGCAAGTTGGTTCATTGCGAATGGATTCAACTGGAATGAAAGAAATAGTTGAAACTGCTGAAAGTACTGAAAAGTTTATGAAAAACTACAGAGTTTATACCCCATTTAAAAATGTAAAATTAAATCACATAATTAGAAATGTTGGTAATAAATATTTAATAATTAGTAGTGGTTTGTATTTTCCTTCTTGTCAAAGAAATATGGGGGTTACATATTTTTTCACCATATTTCGTTGAAAGTAACGAAATGCATTAACGTAATTTGACTGACATTAGGCATCAACGTCAGCGTTAACATATACGAAACCCCAAACCCCAACTTGTCATTGATAAATTTAGCCTGACTGTCAACGCTTTTTTTTGTTTGTGGGTATCGCGTTGTGTCTTGTTGCTATTTTTAATATGCATCCCATTTTCGCTCGCTAACCCAGATACAGATACTGGGTATATATGTACATTTTTTTTAGCTACTTCTCTTCGTTACTTTGAGCGACATATTTCAGTGCGACGCTTTGCCCTCGTCTTCTACCTTTTCATTCTGTTTTTTTTTTCTTTGCCTCCTTGGCCATTACCATTAGCATAAAATGGCTGCCGTTTTGCTGGCCATTTTGGGCACTCCGCCGCCACTTCGAAAGCTTCTTCTAATTACGCTCTTAAAACAAAAAAAGTTAATGCATAAAAAATAGCTCGTTAAATGTCCCCCCTGCAGCTCAATGACAACTTTGGTTCTTGCTTTTGTTATTGCAAAGCATTTTCCGTAATGCATTTTTAACAGACTCTTAACAAACATATTCATATATATCTAATGATTTGTATCTCCTTTTTTCTTTGCAGATCCAATTAATTGAATTTTGTATTTGGTAAGTCCTGGTTAGATTAAATGTATCGATAAAATATATGTTTTAAATCCTGCAGATAAATGCTTGCGAAAAATGTATCTCTATTTAAATACCTTAAATTTAAATGAAAAGAATAATTCAATGGCGTTGGCATTTTTCTCTGAAAGCTCAAGTTTTAAAAATTAATTTGTGGAAAATATTTTATATCTGCAAGCAAATTGGGGGAAACTTTCCAAGAATTCATCAGCTTAAATTCGGATTAAATGCAGCAAATGGCACGGCAAATGATTCGAACTTTTCGAGCTATAGCCGCGCACATTATGCTGACCCCAAAACTCATTAACTATGCTTTTTCGGGACCGAATTCGAGCAATTTAGCGCCACAGAAAATGCAACGCTTTTTGGCTCCTAATTGCTGGCATTTGGCATCCGAAAATTTGCCTGCCCAATGAAGCATGCCACCACCCAAATCCTTTTGCCCCCACGATTAAGCAAAAGATGAAGGAAAATGCACAGGCAAAGCGCGAGAGGCAAAATGTAATTTAAAATTTTCTGCGACGTTGGCGGGAAAATATTTTTCTCTGATTAAACGGCATTAAGTACGCTCTGCTCATCTCAGATCCAAATCACTGATGGCCCAACTAACCCAACCCGCATATGATGTTAAATTAGAGCGCCAACTTTTGATGCAACATCATGATTGGGTGTTTGGCATTTGGCGTTGATTCCAAATTGTGTTCTCTTTGAAAGTTTCATTCGGAAAATGCTTTTGGTTTTGGCATTTCTGGGTTCGCTTAATTAACTGCTTTTGAGTATATTTGGCGGGGCCAATTGCCATTTTAGATTGAACTATTCCGTAGCATACTTTTGTGGGTAAAATGTACTACTACTTTCAAAAGGGTGAAGTACAATTTTTACAAGCTAGCTCCTAAATTTCAATTGTATCTTAACACATGTTAAATTATTTATAAGGAAAATAAAACTACCAGATTTTAAAAGTGTTTAATGCTACAAATATTACGTAGCATACTTTTATGGGTAACATTTATTACTGCTTTCGAAAGGATAACAGAAAATGTATTTGTCTTAACACACTTATTTATAATCGAACAAATTAATTAGGAAATTAACCAAAAACAAATATTATTTGCCAGTGAATAGTTGATAGGAAAGTCCATGTTTCAATAATGTTCAGTATTTAGTTTTGCTGTCAAAACTATCATAATTTCATCATAATTACGCACAGGAAATCAAATTTGTCATTTTCGAAGCCCCTTGTGTTAAACCACCCACTGCTAATTGAATTAATGAACCCTTAGGTTATATCACACCAAAGGCTCATTCTCCAGTTACTCAAACATGCTGAACAAAACCGCAGGAATATTTGTGATGAAAAGGACTCTGGTTATGGTCGGTCCAAGGGACTGGCCACTCCGTTTTCCCTGGCATAGGAAATTGAGCCACCTAAACAATTGTCAATTAAATTTTGCTCCTGTTGCCTCGTCGTCGATTGGGTTGTGTGGGTGGAATAAGGATGGGGATGGTGACGTTATAAATGCCAAGACACGTTCGATGCGGTGGTGGAATTTTCAATCGGTTCACAGCTCCACACTCCCCATCCCCACGACTCTGCACGGCCTTCCACCCTCTGGAGGTCCGCAGACGCGTCTCTAATTTGCATTAAAAGGTGAGCCAGCTGGTTGCACCCCTTTTGGCCACTGGATGCTGCTGCTGGCAACCAACTGTTGCGTAACTTGGTAATCACAACTGTGGAAGGGGTAAGGGGCAACCCACCACCAGTTGTTGATTTAATTTTATAATTTTAACGCACAATTTCCCCAATAAATTTCCATTGTAGGTATTGGGTATCCATGATTTGTGTTTAAATATTTGCTGTCCGGGGAAATCATTTCGCAAATGGAATAAATTACTCATTGATTGGCTTTTAGAAAATTGTTTTCGCCAAAATGCACTTATTATGCCCCACGTTTTCCAATCAGCATTGTACGGTCATCAAATTGGCTATTTAAAAATTTTTTTGAATATTTTTTCCATTAAATACTACTATTTTTCTAGTTTTACACCAAAAACATCAAAGTCACTTTCCATATTATTTAGTCAAGTGTTCGGTTTAAAATTGTGACTCACTTGAGCGAAATGAGTGCAACCCATTCGAACATTTAATTTTTCCTTTTATTTGGACAAAAATTGAAATTTAATTTCCTAATTGAATGGTTTTGTCATGTTCTTCGTTCACCCTCACTCCTTCTCTACAGCCAATTCCCATTTAATTGGAAATTTATCAGTTGCATTTGCATATGCTCCTTTCTCTGCTCCTGAAATTGACATTCCTCCATGCATTTGTGGACCTTTTGAACGGCAAAAGCCAACAAATGTTCTACTCACAAGCGGTCATTATTACTTTCTTTGAATTGCTTTTGGACTTTTTCTCAGACCTTCTTGTATGTGATGAAAAAATATTACGTTTTTATACCCTTGCAGAGGGTATTATGATTTCAGTCAGAAGTTTGCAACGCAGTGAAGGACACGTTTCCGACCCCATAAAGTATATATATTCTTGATCAGCATAACTAGACGAGTCGATCTAGCCATGTCCGTCTGTCCGTCTGTCCGTCTGTCCGTCTGTCAGTCTGTCCGTCTGTCCGTCCGTCTGTCTGTTTCTACGCAAACTAGTCTCTCAGTTTTAAAGCTATCGGGCTAAAACTTTCCCAAAAGTCTTCTTTCTGTTGCAGGTAGTATATAAGTCGGAACGAGCCGGATCGGACAACTATATCATATAGCTCCCATAGGAATAATCGGAAAAAAAAATGAAAAAAAATTATATCTTGGGTGTTTTTGAACCTAGAACCTCCTACTTTTGGAAATGCCATTTTTTATCTAATCCTGAATTTCGAATAAATTTGTTTCAAAATCGGACGACTATATCATATAGCTGCCATAGGAACGATCGGAAAATTAATGGAAATATAATAGGAAATAAATTATTGCTTCGTTGAATTTTATTGTATTCTCTTCTACTCTGGGATATGAGTCTTTTTAAATGTTTTCGAATTTTGATTTTAATTTTATCAATATCGAACAACTATATCATATAGCTGCCATAGGAACGATCGGAAAATTAGTCATTAATAGGAATTATCTGCAAGGGTATATAAGCTTCGGCTGGCCGAAGCTAGCTTCCTTTCTTGTTTTTAATTTGCCTTCATGAAATTATTCAACAGTTTTTTAAATTTGTGCTGTGGTATTTTATTTAATAGCCTATACCAAAATTTTAAGTCGGTAATATAATTTTCTCAGGAATTCCCCAGTCAGAAAATCTAACTCTTGTCAACTATTTACAAGTTAATATTTTTATTAAATTTATTAAATATTTTTAAATATTTTTTATAAATTTATAAAATGTTTTTAATATGTTTTATGAAAATATTTTCTATGTTTTTTATATTTAGATCTTGAGCTTTTGAACATTTTTTCACGAGTACTATTAACTTTTACAACATCTTTCTCAGGCTTAGATCCATAATATCTCCATAATAACAATTTGTGACTGCAACTGCATATGGTCGCTTTAATGATATAGTCGCCCTTATTGCTGCTCCTTTTTAACTCCACCCCTTGCGCATTTTATTTGCCATTGACAACGTGAAAAACTTCACATGGCATCGTTGAAATATTTGCGTGGTTCTCACCCTGTCATTTCCTCCGCTTCGCTTCCATCAACATTAAATGACTGCGTCGTCGGTCGCTTAATTGAGATTGTCGGGGGTGTGGGTATCATCGCGCGCTTATTAATTTATTTTTATGCTTAATAACAGGCGCAACGCTGTGGCGCCATTGCAGCGGGTGACGCCAAAAAATACGGAGAAAAAAATGGTCCGATAAGAGTGACATTGTGAAGAGGTTGTAAATTAATAGCAACCCACAGCAAACTGAGTTGGCATGCGCCACCCACCGTCGTCATTATCTATCTATCCATCGTTGTTTATCGGTTGTCCAAAGAGCCGAGAAATAGGTTCATAAATATTCCCGAATTTATCGCGGAACCATTTCCCGATTTCCTGTTTTAAATGCAAGGTGTAGCGGCTCCAAAAAGCCACTTCTGCGGGATTATGGATATCGTTAGCTTGGCTGGGTCCCTCGCCTCATTCGGTGGTGGTCGTTTAATTAATAGCAAGCTGATTAATTAGTATTTGTGTGCGATATCCTTGGTCGCTTGGGGGAGCGAACGGGTCACTTCTGGAGCTCTGAGGGCATTTCCGGGTTTAAACTGATACGCGGAATTGCATTATTTCCATCTACTGTCGTGTAAAAGGCTCTGATGCTGCTGCCAATGCAAATTGCCATTAATTTCATTAGTTGATTGTCGTCATGGCAATTCCCTTTGTGGATTTTATAATTGCCCGAACCGCACGGACGGTGGGAAAAGGGGGTGAAAAGGGTGAAAGGGGGGCCATTGGCTAAATGGGAAATATGCATATGGTGCTGGCTAATAAATTAATTGGAGTGAGTGTGAAAATGGTGAAATTCTGTTTGTTTTGCGGTGGCTGCCTTTAAACTTTCACCCATTAATTGCTTTTAATTGAATAACGTTAGTAAAATCGAGCCTGTTTTTTCCCCCAATCGATTTGGTGACTTTCGGACAGCCTTTGATATTTCAAATAAATTATTCATAATTTTGTTTCCCAATTTATTTAAATTGTAATATTCTTTGATTCGATGTTCTTCATTTTATTTATGGCTTGTCATTTTTTCCGCACAAATATTGTTTCTACAAATCCATCAAATAAAATCAATTTATTTTAAGCTTCACAAACCACACTTCTTCTTTGCCTACCGCTTTATTTTTTCTTATTTTTCTCTTATCCCCATATCCTTCTAACCGCTGGGCGGCTGCAATCGAAACTTTTCAGATTACCCTAGACCAAAGCAAAGGAGCAAACAAATTTTATATGGAATTATATTGCATTTTTATTACCTACCGCATATAAATTTTTTGTCAAAGCAGCCGCCGGGCACGTAACATTTTAAAAAACAATTTTGGCTTGATACAATTTCTTGTATTATCACCGAAAATGTATGCAAACACACGAACGAGGCGAGAAGCGGGAAGCGGGAGTCGCACAAGGAGACCGTTCAAAGGGGCGTATGGGCAATTTTATTTGCATGCGTGCGCTTCAACGGTCGCCCTGCGGCTCCTTATCACTTTATATACGTAAGGGTGTGGGTGAGCGAGTGTGTGTAAGTGGGCGGAGGGAGAGAGGGAGTTTCCATGGTGTGTGTGAGAAATAGAATTGGGGGAAACGGTGAGTCTCGGAAGCGCAGGCAATCAAACTCCATGTTCCGGAACACGTATACGCCACGTTGCCTCAAAAAATATCAGTACTTTCGTTTTAATGATTTTTTTTGTAAGCCAATAATAATCTTAAATGTTTTAAATTGTTTGCATATTCTATTTCCTTAAAATATATATTTTTTTTACGAAATAATTTAACAATTTAATTGGCCTGACAGCTAAAATAAAGAGCTCTGGTAATATTCGGCATAATTTTTACTACTTTACATACTTTTACCTGCACATAAAATCCACAAAGAGACAGGAACGTAAATAATGTCAGACCATCTTATCGGATATCAGAGTAAAAAGCCGAGCAACCAGGAGGGGATGAATGTTCGTGTGTGTGTTTAAATTTATAAATATACATATACAGCCCGGGGGGAAGCTGTTGTTTATTGTCTGACAAGGTGGCGCCGCCTTTAATGCGTTTTCATGCCTTATTTAAAATGATTTTCAGTTTACCACTCAGGAAATTACTTTCATTTATTGCTTTTGTTTTTTTTCCGCACATGTCGCAGGCGAATCCTCTATCTTCACACCTGTTGTCAAGTTAAATAATGTTTGAGGTGACTTTATTGTGATGCCCAATTAAATGCAAACGAAAAAAAAAGAAAAATCATAAAGGAAATCTCAGTGGCAGAGAGAAAATTTAATTTTCCGCCACAGAAAATGAAAGAGACGGGCAGCCACAAAATTAAAACTCAATATGTGCGAAAGGGCGGGACATTCAATTAATGGACTGGAATGGCGCACACAGAGACAAACCAAGTTGAATTAGTGGCAAACGGCAAAAGACAAACATCAATGTGTGAGCCAGTGTGAGTGTGAGTGCGAGTGTGAATGCGAGTGTGAGTGCGGTGAACGGGAGTGAGCGAGAGGGCCATGGCCAATTCCCAGGACTCAAAGGAAGCCAAAGTCCCAGAAAATCGCCCTCGAGGCGTACTGAAGACAAAAGCGTAAAAGGAAAAAGTTCAACATCTCAAAAGGAAGCCGAGATATTGGTATTGGGAGTGGCAGGAAAGGGATGACAGCTCAGCATATTCTGAAATGGGTAGAGTCGGTTCTTGGGAGGAATAAGAAATGGAAACATAGTGAAGAGCGATACATATGCAGATACTAAACGAATTGAGAATTTCCATGAATAATTAATAGCTATATTATCCTAACTTTTACATTATTTTTTATTTCTGCATGGAAATTTCTAGAATTTTATGTTTATATAATTTTTCATTAGCATTTTTCTCGTTTAAAGATATTTATTTGTTTTGTATTAAAGTGATCTGATTTAAAATATATTTATTTTTATCTTGGAACTATTTTGTTGAGCTCATCTGTACATATATTGACATTCCGGCAAGACAAGTCCTTCGAATGCAATGATATTGCATAAGTTTGCGATTAAGAAGAACACAATCCTGATATTACAGACATATAAATGCCTGAACAGCCGGAGAGAGAAATCAATGTCAGTATGACGCCCTTTGATGTTGTGGGCGTGCCCGGGGCGAAAGTAAACTGAATCTTATGTGTAATTGAATGTGTGTGGGGGTGTTCAACTAAGCTGCCTAAACCGCCCTCGACTGTGTCTCGGATTGTTTAGCATAAGTTTCTTGCAACCCAGTTGCCAGCCCCCCGTCCCCGCCCCCTTCTGCGCTTTATGCAAATGCGTTGGCACTTTATTGCTTTTATTTATGTAATTTGTAGCATCTTCTTGTCATTTACGAAGGCAAACATTTGCATTTTCCAACTATAGTTTGAGTGGGAATTCCGCAAAATAGCAAAAAACTTTGCGCTTGTTTTTTTTAATGGCATTTTGCGGGCAACTTGGTTACAGATCTTTGGAATTTATTGTGACAGGCTGAAAAAAAACCCGGAAAGAATGTGGAATATGTTTCGGAAGTCAATTTATTGACACTTAATGCAGTTGGAAATTATCTACGTTTAATTGCTTTTAAGCTTTAAATATTTAAATATTGAATTATTTTCTGCTTCCCTTATAAATGATTATTTCACTTTCTTTCTTTGCAGGTAAGCTGTCCCAATGATAATTGTTGACTCAAAAGGAGGCTCATTAAGATTTAGTAAGACATATGTTTACAAATAATATTTTTATTTATTTAATTTAACAAAAAAATAAAATGGTTGGCCAATTAGACGCCCATTTTTATTTTCCGCTCACCCAAAATGGCTGCCGCAGACATATTTATGCTAGTCAGCAAACTGTTTAAAATGGAACAGACGAGAGCTTAGGAAAAAGGAAAACATTCTGATAGAAAGCAGAGGGCGAGACACTAAAAAAAGAGGGAAAAAGAACAGATGGCAGTCAGACAGGATCTGCCTGGGTTTTTTATTGTTACGGCGATGTGTGTGTGTTATTCCCTTTTGTCGCCGAAGCCTTTTCCCCATTTCGTTCGTCTGGCCTGCAATCGAGTTTGTGGATCCGGAATCTGAGACACAATCTGAAACAGAATCAGCGCCCGAAACTGAATCTGAATCCGAAACTGAACCTGAGCCTTCGGCCTCCTTCTCAGTCCGGAGGCATCAATCACGTTTTTTCACGGACTTCTGGGGCCCAGCACTTTGGTATTTCCACTTCATTTTTGTCGATTTCGTGGGCAATCAAGCGCAAATGCCCACGGTAAGCCCGATTCTACGGTGCGAGAACCTGGCGGCTGATTCACGTATTTATTAAGTTCATGAAAGGGCGTGAAAACAATCCTGAACATCATAGAGTCGGCCATTTTGTTGCATTTTTCAGCCATTTTTTATGAGTAAAAGATTCCTCTCACCGCTGCCAATTTATTTTCCACCTCTTGATGTTCTATTTATGCTTCATTGGAGCCGTTTTGTAGATTGCCTTCAGTTCCTGGGAAAATGTCTTAATACTTAAACCATTTGATGTGATTGATTTCTGATGCGGTTGTTATAAAAACAAATATTAGGCAACCTCTTAAGATATTTTATGAATAATAATTCACTTATTAATAGAAAAGGTTGAACTTTTACCAAAGAATATATTTAAAAACTTTATATATTTCTATTAAATGTTACGTCAGTAGAGGTAGTTCTTTAGAAACTTTTTGTTGAAGGAAAATTACAAGGACCAAAAGCTGATTCGTGGCCCCGAAAATTTCCGCAACATTTGCCCCCTGATAAAAGAACATTTTGCCAACTGACCGAAGGCATTTAAAGTTTTCGTTTGCATTTTCCAGTTCTTTCTTTTGCGTTTTTATGTTTTTTTTTATGATTGTCACGACTTTTGCCCGGCTCATCTGGCTTGTCCATCAGAATGAGAGCCCGCAGGCGAAGCGGCGACTCTCATTAGTTGAACAACTGAATTTGCCAGGGGCCAACTTTTGCGGAGATCGGGGGATAGAGATATACATATATCTAGCTGGATACATGCCTTGGCATTTCAATCAATGAGGCTGAAGGGGAAAAGTTGTTCCTGCACCCGAACGCATACTAAGGAGGCCACCAGCTGATGATGGGGAAAATGATGATGGTGAAGGAAAAATAAAATGGGAAAGAGGGAAAGTTAGGGCAAATTGAATTTTGAGCAAAAAAAAGTTTTCCGTTTCAGCGCAAGGCAAGAAAATCTTTTAATTCAATCGGCGCCGCGCTGAAAGCTGTAAACTTGTGTTAAGTTATTGGCGTCTTGTTGTACTAGGCGTATACTTCATATTTTTTTCATCCAACATCTTGTTCCGTCTAGGCGTATACTTAACATTTTTCCAAAATTTTTTTTTCGACCTTTTCCATCTATTTTCCCTGATGTTGTTGCTGGACCGGAAGACGCAGATTTGCCTGCCAGTTGCAGCTGCTGCTGCTTCTGGCGAAAACGGAAATGAGAAGTCATGGAGCATTTATCCAAGGATCTGGCCGCCCCGAGAAAACCCGAACCCCCTTCCATCTCTCATCTTTGTACTTTGGGTTCCACTTTATTTTATTATTACGTTTTTTTTGGGTCTAGGGTCTGCTACTCACATTTGCATATCAATTTGTTCGCATTCGTTCGTGCTGGGCTCCCTAGTTTTCCATTTCCCCTTTTTCCCGCGAATTCCATTGCATACTTTTGGGAGTCCGCACCGAAGTGCATTTCCCATTTTACCATTGTTGTGTGTAAGAGGGGGGTGAAGAGTGAACGCTGCGCGTAATCAGGCAAAAATCTGTCTAGCTTTTAGTTTTGTTTTCGCTCGGGGAGTTGCTACGGCTTTCGGGTCTTTCGGTCTCAGGGATTGAAATCTGGATTTGGCATTGGGTTCCTTCACTCCGCATTCTAATATTTTAGTGCCTTGTTTATTTGCCATTTGCTGCTATGTTTGCTTATCGCTTCTGACAAATGGCATCTGGTTGGAGGATTTGTGCTGCTCGGTTTTTATGGAGACCCCTTCGCTGCCGCTTAGCTCTCATCCGAAATTTGTCTAGTATTTATGATGCATAAATCTTCAGGGATTTGACTTGATTAAATGTGACTGTCGAGACATGATTAATGCCGCCAAAGATGGTCAACAAAAATATTATTAGTTTACCCGTTTTCGCCTTTTAAGCAAAGTAAATATTTATTCAGTTGGTTCTTCAAATATTGAAGCAACTGCTTAATGAAAATAAACGTTGCCAAATTAATTTCCATTTTTCTCAATTTTTTTTCAACCAATTCGAGTGTTACGTTATGACCTCAATTCAGACAAAAAATCCTTCGCTGTTTTACCAATTTAACAAACCAAATTGTTACACAACAAAATACAAATGAATGTCAGCTGTAAATGGAAAAAAAACCCGCTGGGAAATTCTGCAACTGCTAAATGGAAGCTGTCGTTTGTTTTGACATTTCGCTAATAACTGAAAATTAGTGTTTCGGCAGTCAACGGAATTTCAGCTTTCAGCAAAAAAATAATAGTGAGTAAAATGAAAAATGAAAGCTAGAGACTTGCATTCATAAATAAGAGCAAATTATTACTTTATTAAAAGTCGTAGAAGTTTAATAGATTAATTTGGATTTGTATGTTTAAAAAATTGTCTTTTATTAGAAATATATTCTTTAAATTGCCACCAAATATTCCTAGATTTTAGATACATATCTAGACATTTTTAGGACACACCAATGGTTTTTTATTACGAGCCACTTTGCCTCTTTTTTTGCAAGTGTCAAAATGTCAGCGGTTTGTTTCATTTAGCGACTTAAACCGGCACAAAGCTGCATTTAAAAATTGTTTACTTGTGCAATTTAGCCACTTATAGTGGGTTTTACCACTGGATATTTGCATATATGCATGAGCTTCCTTCCCAGCCTCCGATTCCCGGTTATCTCGGCAATATGGCGACACTAAGCTCTGCACTCGAGCTCAACACAATTGGCGCATTGAAGAGGAATTTGCGCGTTCGCTGCGTTTTTTGCTGCATCAGCAGAAAAATGCGGGAGAAAAGAGGGTAAAATCCAGCCACTGATTATGAAGTATTGTGCAAATATGAAACTGCCAAGTACATGGACCAGGGTTGCCAACTAAG
Source organism: Drosophila prostipennis (assembly GCA_037075205.1). Classification (NCBI taxonomy): domain Eukaryota; kingdom Metazoa; phylum Arthropoda; class Insecta; order Diptera; family Drosophilidae; genus Drosophila; species Drosophila prostipennis. The sequence goes on along the minus strand of JBAMCJ010002175.1, from coordinate 492,321 downwards.
CCCGCTGCGGTTCCCTTGAGCTCCTAACAAGCAATACCAGAACATGGTCAACTTTCGGAGCCAAAACCCCTTTCCCTCCTATTTGTCATGCAAATAACAAGGACAAAAACAAGCGAAAAAGTTTAGACCAACAACGAGAAGTAGGAAATTGTTACAGGCGTAAACTTTCTAATTGTCTAAATTACATAGACACCGCACAAACTATGTGCACCTACGACCCAATGAAATGGAGTGGTTTTTGGATGGGCTGGGGTCGGTTTTGAATGGGAGGGGTATAGACTGAAGTGGGGTTAAGTGGGTGGCGCGTTGTCTGTTTGTTGTTGCGGCCAGCGGTGGTCTTTGGCGCAGCTTTTCAGCTTTTCGTTGTTAATTTTTATTGACATTTGCAGCCTGGGTTGCTTTGACAAGGTCCTGGTTTGTTTTAGGTTTGTTTGGCGAATTTAAGGGATTGCCTTGAATTTTACTGCCCTTTTATTTAGATTTAAAAATTTTTAATTCATGTATTTCATGTTAGTGTCTTAAAAAATAAGTAAATTATAAAGTAAAAGCTTTTAGAAATATTATGTGACCTCCGTTGCAGTTGAATACAAAATCTCCACATGAACTTGGCTGTGGATTATCCATTTGAGCAAGCAATTTCCATGGAAATCTCGTAAAATACATATATGTTTGTTCGCCTCTTTGGCAGGCTCCCCAACACAAATGTTCTGCATATTTTTTGGGGCGTGCAAAAATTATTAGCGCATTGAAAACTTTGTTCGGCTGTTTTGTGGGCCTGTCATTTGCCACTTTTGGCACATTTGTTGTGCGTGAACTCGCGGCTGTCTCGCTCTTTGGCCTTTGGGTGCTCCCTTTCTCATTTTTTTCCCAACCATTTCCATTTCCCCTGCGAACACTTGGCCTAATAATGAAAAATTAATCGGTAAAAATCCGCACAAAAAGCATCCATTGCATACATTTCGGCGCCGGGCTTAATTGAAATGACGACAATCGGCGAAATCGGGCGCCGCCATGCAGCCAAAAGGTGTGTGAGTGAAAGAGACGGAGTGTGCCGAAAAGAAAGAGAAGGAGAAGGAGAGGCGTGAAAGAGACAGAGACGAGCGAGCATGAGCGAATAGACACGCATAAATTCTGCACAAACAGGCGAACAAGGTTCCTGAAAGTATGCAGCAAGCTGTGCATACTAATAACCTGCAACTCTGGATATTCGGTGGCACCACCATTACCATTGCCCCCGCGGGTAACTGATGCCAGGGCCATCAGCACCACTAGGTTCCTGCCCCAGTCCCTGTCCCATTCCCAATTCCCCAACTACCGCCACCAAACCAGACTCTGTGTGGATTACTCGCCGTGTTGTTCTCGTTTTTGTATTTGGCGGTTCTGCCAGCAACTGCAGTTGGCATCAAAAATTTGCGCATATTAAGTTGTTGATTTGTTGATTTACACTTGGCTTCGCCGCTTGCCAACTCCACGAAATTCCCCACAGAAATTCAACCACAAAAACAGCGATTTATGTGCAGAGTGAAAGGTCTATTTAGAAAGGTCACAATTTAATCATTTTTATTTATTGACCTAAAGTTTTTGATCATTCACAGATATTAATTATTTACATAGTTTTGTAACCTTTTTCGTATGTTTATCTCTTTATCTATTGTCTCTTTATTCGACTTGAATTAACACATGTAGACTCCATTATTTTGTTTTCATTCGAAAACTAGTATTTGAATTACTATGTAGACCAGGGCTTGTTTAACCGCCTGTTCTAACCCACCATTCTTTTCGACCTAAGTATTTAGGACCAAGGCCTGTCCTGAACTGGAATGGATCCTCAGTAGTGCTGTTCTCCTGCATGTCCACCCCGTTGTATTGTCCCGAAAGCTGTCCCAAAAGCAGCAGAAATACGATTCCAAAAGTAAGAAATTTCGATGCGAACATGTTGGGTACTTTTAAGTGACTGCCAAAGAAATATTTCTAAAAGAAAATATTCGATCGATCGGCAGCAAAACTCTTATTAGTATATGTACTTTTACATGCAATGCAATGTACTATGCACAATGTACATGTATATATACATTTAATCTCTCTGTTCGAAGCACAGCCCATGATAACAAATGTACAATCATGCAGTTCGGGTTCCCAAATTTAAACCGATATCAGTTTAATAGTTGAACGCATTACGGGCTGCATAGTTTTTAAGAAAACTTTCAGCTTTGATTATAAAAATTCTCACGAATTCAAAATGTTTAAAAAGTTTTTTTGGAGCTACATTAATTTAACAGTCTATTGTTAGTTATTTACCTTACTTTATATTATATTTTTCAAGATTTCGCTTACTAAAGAACATTTTCATTATCATTGTCAATGTTAATGCAGTCCATCAAAGAAAAGAGAGATGCAAGGAAGTGCACTTTGTCTGTTTACTCCTCTACCTACAAGGACTTGCATCTTCGTCAGCCTCCAGATCATCTTTGCCTCCTTCGACAACAACATCTTCATCATCATCATCGTCGTAGTCGTAATCGTTGTGCTGCCCACCTGTCTCGGTGTTGCATTACCCATCTGCATTTCCGCCGTGAGCGTTGCAACTGTTGCAAGAAATGGCTGCTGCCACATCCTGTAGCAGACGAGACTGACTTTTCTGGATGGCTTAATAGCCTTTCCCGGGATGCGACGGGGTTACCAGGCGACTTGTTGAGTCTAGGGGAAATATGAAATTTTCTGAATTCCGGTGGTGGAGCATAGTTTGTAGTGGCATAGAATTTAGCTCAAAAGAAACTAGATCTTTTGGAATGTGTAAAGTATGTAAAGAAGTTAAAGGTGGATTGTGGCTTAAAATGTAAATATTTTATAGAATATTAGATAAAATACCAAAAAATGCTAGATATTTTAGCTTTTTTAAATGTTTTGCATTTCACACCTCTTAGGGTATTTAAACTTTCGTTTGCCTTCTGGTCGTTTCAATTGTTTAAAAAGAAGTCATAATTGTGCTTTGTGTTTATATGAGCAGCAAAACAGAAGTTGAGAATTCAGTTGAGTTGAGGGAGTCATTGAGTGGATGGAGAGCTGTCAGAAAGGGTCCTTCTTTCTCCTGTTGTTTTTTATTTTTCTTCCCAAACCCTTCTACTGTCGGATTGCACTTGAGGTAGGTGCTGTTGTTGTTCTTGTTGTTGGCTCTTGCCTTGAGGCGTCTTTTGTTCTGAATGAAATTTGTATGGACCTTTTTGTTTTCGCATACTTTTAGGAGCTTCTGCGCCGCCAGGTACTTACATTAAGCGTTATTCAGAGCCCGCTGAATGGAGTGGTGGTGCATTTTCCACCTTCCGAGTTAATTTCGCAAATGCAGCGGCGAAGAAAAGCGTGAGAAACAAAAGTAGTGGAAAAGCCCTTCCATCGGCATGACACATGTTGGGATTGGCGGCATTCTTTTCGTTTTCCATTATTCTTTCCCATTTTTTTGTATGCCATCCTTGGTCATTTATCTTACGCCTGGGCCGCTGCAAGTGACCATGCAAAATCAATTAATGCCGGCGAGGCACTCAGATTGCATTGCATACCGCAAGGCGTTTTCCCACGTATTTCGCCCCCATCCATTTCAACCATTTTTCAGGTCCTCACTTAATGCGCTTCGTTGTTTGCACATTAAGAAGCAATCCGATACTCGAGTCCGCTCGAAATTTGCATCATAGCGGTGGAAAATTCTTACAAATATACACAGAAAAAAAACCGATCTGAAATATGGTCAATTCTACCTTATTTCATATCAATAAAAAGCCGATATGATTTATGACAAATTTACCTCAAACATATAAACTTGATATTTTATCATATCATATTAAATAACAAATAATGTAAAATAAGATAAATATAATCTTTTTTCATATCAAATTGATATTAATAACTTTATCTTTAAAAAAATATAATATTGAACAGCACATATCAATCTGAACCTTTGCCAATTTTTTTCTGTGTACTTACGGTGCACAAACAATGCGAAATAATTAAAAATCCGTTGGTCCGAAAGGCACACGATACCATTATCCTACAGATCGCCAGCATTCGGGCGATTCACATTCATTACAGCACGAATGTGTGGGTATTAACATAACTTTAATTTTATTATTGCTCAGGTAAATTTGTTCGCCACGAGAACTGATTGATTGACGGCCGAGATTTAATAATAATATGCCTGGTTGATTTTACATTCGATTTTCCTTTTGACTTTTTAATAAATGCAGGATTATCTTTAAGTATTCTTAATTATTTTAATGATTTTTAAATATCGCCCGATGGCAGTGGGTAGTTTTTTACATAAAGTTAAGTCTGACAATTGTGAATGCACTTTTTTATTTATTAACTTTTAAATTGTATTTTTTACTCACAAAAAACTGTGTACCAACTAGCAACTTCCAGCACAACTGTACTTTTTACGTTTTTGTTAGTTTGTTTTTTGACATCAAAGGTAACCCTCGAAACTCCCGCTGATTTGGCCAAAAACTAACAGGACCTGACAGCTTCTGGCCAATCCCCGATGCAAATTCTCACGCCGTCATCTGTCAAAGCCATTTGGTGTGGCCTGTTGTCGCCTGCCTACTTGGTACAGTCACCGCCGCATTCCGGCATTTCTGTGCTGCGGCAAATGGCGTTTCCATGCATTTAGCCTGGCCGCAAAAACGTATGCAACACCTTTTGTTTGGCGATCGTGTGCTAATACGCTGTGAAAAAAGTGGTTCACCCCTGCGCAGCACCCCCTTTTTGTCACCATGCCTCTGACACTTTGCCATGGCTTTTTGTTCGGCATTTTGTTTGGCCGGGACTCTTTCCTTTTTACGCCTTCTTTTGGGCTTCAGTCGCTTTTCTGCGGGCGTTAACCGAGGCTGTTTTGTTGTTGACTTTGCGCTCCAGTTGCTGGTCGCGAAAAAAAGATGGCTGTGGGCTGCGGGTTTGACGGGGGCTGAGTAAAAGCCAAGCTCGTGTTAGAGAGTCCATATTTGCCTTTGTGGAACTATCATTAAACAAGTGAAGCCACCAGCAGAAAACTGTGGAAAACTACTGCATACAAGCCACCACACAAGCAGCTCACCTCAATCTACCACACGAAACACATTAAAAGCGAGGCCAAAAGACAAATGCAGCCACACAAACAAAGCAAGAAAGGAGCTAAGCTTTCACTGAAACAAAAACACGTTGGAAAAATGTAGTAAGTTGTCTCTTAATTAAGGGGCAGTGTGACCATTAAACTAACAGATTGTTGAAGACAAAACTAATGATACAGTGTGACCATGCCAGCATTATTTTGGTTAAAAATAAGGTATTTTAAAAAGACATTTACAAGTCGGAAGATGGTAATGATTTCAATTGACTTTGTATTTAAGAAAAATTCAACATTTAAAATTATACTTTTTTTCCTTCAGTGCATATGCTGCCTTTTGACTTCTCGCAGGCACTTTTGTAGCCTTTCTAAGCTTCTAACTACTGCTGCTTCATCTGCAGCTTCTTTTTTTTTCTCCCACTGAAGCAGCAGCAGCAGCAGTCTCTTCCTTGGCTTAATGTGTTTTGCTGCTGCTTCCCGCACATCCGAGCATCTCGGTATCCTGGCATCCTGGTGTTCTGGTATCGTGGTACTCTTTAGCCCTTTCAGTACTGCATTTGACACGGCATTTTGCATAGAGCGGCGATTCACAGGAACTAACAACACTCGCAGGGCAAACAACCACAAAGGATGCCAAAGCAGCAGCCAAGTGTCGGTCTATTTGCCCAAAAAATGCCTCGAGGACTGTTAAACCGATGCCTGGCATTGTCATCTCCCTATGATGTGCTCTTTTATTTTCTTGCGTTTGTTTTCCTTTCTTTTTCTTCCTGCCTGCCAGCCAGCCAGCCAGCCGGTTGTGGTTTAAGCAATTTAAGGATTTCTGTTGGGCATTTGAGTGATTTCTGATTGCTGTGTTTTTTTGTGGGCGGACAGTTTTTTATGCCTTGTTTGCTGAGTGAAAATAGATCGGTTTATGATGCGAAAACCTTAAGGATGTTAGCAGGGCTTAGGTAAATTGCTTGAAAAGCAGAGAAAGGAGGTAGAAAAGTGTGGGAAGGCTTAAGGGAACAATTAGAGGGAAAAGTTGAAACCATACTGCATTGACTTCATTTTTTATATATTTATCCAACAGAAGTTGCATCAACCACTAGTTTGTTTGTAAATTCAGGAACTGGAACTTGACTAGTTTCCACACTTTATCGGTTGTCAAGCGCTTTCGACCCCAAGGACCAAGGCATCGGTCCTTTTTCCCCTTATAGAGAGAAACAACGCTTCAATTTGTCTCAAGTTGTCAGGTCGCTGGTTGCTGTTGTTGTTGTTGTTGTTCCACCGTACACTTTCAACTCATCGCTGCCACTTTGCTCGCCCTGCAACTTTCGTCAGCCAACTAGTGCGATGTTCTTGTCGGTGACTTTGACACCGTTTTCCACTTTTCGTTAGCATGTGAGCGAGGGCAAGGAAGCCAGCCAAGGAGAGTCCTAGCCCCTCCTGCCACGCCTACATTGACATGGCACTTATTTTCTTATTATTAAGTATACGCTTAGTGGGCCTGCGAGGCGTTGAGAGATGAGGTGGAGGCGGAGGTCGAAGTGAAGCTGCAGCTGCTGTGGAAGTGCGCCAAGTAATGATTACTTTGTGTCTGCCACTGACAAATGCCGTCAGTCAAAGTCAAAGTTGGTGACGAAGGACGCAAGGATGGAAGGGACGGTATGGTGTTGACGACGACTCAATGCGGAAGGAAGTTCAAGCACAAAAGGTGCACAGTCAATGTAAAGGAGTCGCCGGTCTCCTCCGGTCTCCTCTGCTTTTCTCCCATCCACATCCAACAGCTCCTTTTGGCCTGTGCATTCATGTGCATCGGCTTTCGATGAGATCAGAGAGGTGAAGCAGTCCCTTCCCCGTTGACAACAGTCCATTTCAATGCCCAGAAAGTGAGCTGTAAGCCCCGGCAGCGAAAAAAGTGCACATTGTCAATTTTGAAATTCTAATAAGAGTTTCACTTTTTCAGCTCACAGAATTCGTTGTTGAATTTCCAATGAGAGCTTTTTGTGGAAAGAAATGAAGCCCTCGAACCTTTAGTAAATATATAGCGGAAAACCAATGAATGTAAATAAGAAATGGAGAAAAATTCTTCAATAAATGTAAGTGGATTAGAACTCAATAAATAAATAAAATATGGCTTTTATTTCGCCAGCTTTTGTTTGGGCATTTGTCCAAATAAAAGCTACAGAAAAATACCAAACTTAAAGTTTATATTTTGGGTACAATTTGATAAGATATGTGCAAGGTCACACGATCTTTGTTATCAGTTGATTTGTCTGGAGATAAAAATGATGAAATTTTGCAATAGAAATAATATAAGGTAAATTTGCAGACCGAAGACCTAAACAAGAGAGTACCCCGACTATCAGATACCCATTCCTGAGCCAAAGAAAGAGAGATGGAGACATGCATGTAGTAAAACGACTGCTTGCACTGCTTGAATTTCATAATTTGCTCATAACTTTTTAATGAATGGTCCGATTTCAAACACTTTTTCTACATTTCGATAGGAATTAATAAGTTGAACAAAATTGCATTTATACTTTTTTTGATATCGGAAACGTTTTCTTCTACCTGTTTCATAACTTTGCACAAATACAACATACCCTTTTACTCTACGATTAACGGGTATAAAAGTAAACCCTTTATTAATTTGAATGGGGAAATATAAATATAAATAATGGAATTCCATCAACCAGCTTTAATGGTATTAGGAGCACACCAGCAGATTACGAAAAATCATTTTGCTTTAGGCCATGTCCGATTGAAAGCCATCCCCACACAAAATTCAATTTCCTATCCACTTAGCCATTGATTACCATGGACCGAACACTGCACACCAACACGACTTCCGTCGCAGCCCGTCAAATCCGTCCAAACAACACATCGCCATCGACGTCGCCATTGCCTTTCGGTGTCTCTCCACTTCAGGCCTCCTTCCCCGAACCCCAAAAACGATCCATCTCCTTGTGCTTGGCATTTCCGCTGTCACTCGCTTTAATTACGCCCCCCACTCTCCGCTTCGATCCGGTGGACTTTCTGGCCGAGTGACTGGCCAAATCCAGAAATCCTCTATCAATAGATGAAATATGCCCGTCAATGCACTGGCCTCTGGCCATCATCAGTCATGGGCATATTTTGACAGTGGCATTAGTCGGAAGCTTGGAATCATCCTCTCTATGAGCTCCACTAGCTGGCTCCGCGTTGATTCTCATTTGCAATCGAAACTTGTCCACGGGTGACAATCAATGCGATACTGGCTACTGGCTACTGGCTTTTGGCCAACAGTTTCCCCTTTGGGCCATAATCCATTCTGAACTGCTCTGCAGCTTGTCAACATTCAGCATTCAAATGGGATGGCCTTCGTTTGGCATTTCCACGCTAACGATGCAAAGTGGCAATCAATATTTTTCTTTTGTTGCCTTTCCCCAATTAATAGCAGATAAAAGTTCTTGTGTGCATATTTTGCCCTTACACGCCGCCCGTTCTGGCATATTTGGACTCTTTGTAATAAGCCAAAAGTTTTGTATAGCGGCCTCAAATTGGATGTGTCAGTTGCAGGCGATTTGTTAGCTTAATTGGTTGGGACAAGGCAAATATCCGCTTGGCTTGCAAATTCAGGGTAATTATCTTTCTTAGCGAGGCATTTCTATACATGCCGTATATATCGTTAATTAATGATGCCTGAAGTAAAGAAAATTCTACTGCAAAAAGCTACAAAATATATTTTTTTGTCATTATCAATGGGTTTTTACCTCCTATCAGCTGTCTGCCGTTTATCAAAGTCTGCAGTGCCAAGTATAAAACAATAGGAACTTAATAGAAGATATGAAACGTGTCTAGAAGCTGTAAACACGTGTCAAAATATAAATAGCCCTCACCATTGTAATACATGAAACGGAAGGTTTTACTTTGTCTTGCAAAGATAATTTTGGGCATATTTGATAACAGCAAAAATAGCAAAGTCCCATACCGCCGAAAGGCCAATTTCTCAAGAATTTTGATAAGACAGTCACAAACTTTTAAAATTTACTAGTTTTCAAACCGCAAGTTAAGTACTTTGATAAATTTTATTAAATTGATTTTGGGATTAAAAAATAAAATGTTTGTGTACAAGATAAGAGTTTCCAAATATTTAAAAAAAAATATATTTACTTTTAAATGTTTTGATTTAACCAAAAAACCTTTGATACGAAATGGAGCTCGACAAAAAAAATGATAACTTGATCACGAAAGCGTGCGTTGATTGTGATAAGAGAAAATGCGATACAGATCTTGTTAATAAGTCAGTATCTTCGGCAAAATTTCGTTAACCAATTGACTAATGAGCATTTTGGCAAATTGAAAATTTTGGCGCGGTATAAATAGTGGGGCGTATAGCTCGAAATGGTCACAGTACCTTCACAGTCTCGGAAAAGTGAACCTGAATCATCTGCAGACATGAGGAATATATACGGTAACCGAATTCCCAATGAAGCGAATAATTGGAGCTAACCAATCCTTTTATGGTCCCACAGCTTTTGCCCTGCTGCTCATTGCAGTCTTTGCAAGCACCACCAGCGGTGCCAGCGTTTCTGACCTTCTGTGTCGCAACAAGGCCAACGGTATTCGCGCCCTGGTGCCCGGCAGTTGCTCCAGGTTTTACGAGTGCCACAACGGCGTTGCCCAGGAATATACCTGTCCCAAGTTCTATGACTTCAGGATCCGCAGCTGCGTGACCTATAACCCTGGCTGCGTCGAGGGTGTTGTGGTGGAGCCAGTGGCCAAGCATTCCGTTCGCGATACCGCTGAGCCGTGCAATGGAGCCACCACCACACCACCGTGCGTCAAGACCACAACCAAGCCTCCATGCTCAGATTCTGAGACCACAACTACAACATGTGCGCCTGGAGTAGTAACCACCACTGAGGCACCAACCACCACGACAACAACAACAACGTGTGCCCCAACAACCACGACCACTACTACCACAACTACTACCACAACCACTACCACAACCACTACAACAACGACAACTACAACAACGACAACTACAACAACCACAACAACATGTGCCCCAACAACTTCGACAACGACAACCACTGAGGCGCCAACCACGACGACAACCACAACCACGTGTGCACCAACAACCACGACCACTACTACTACTACCACAACCACCACGACCACTACCACCACAACCACTACCACCACAACAACTACTACAACGACAACCACCACAACCACTACAACATGTGCCCCAACCACGACGACAACCACAACCACGTGTTCACCAACAACCACGACCACTACTACTACTACCACAACCACCACGACCACTACCACCACAACCACTACCACCACAACAACTACTACAACGACAACCACCACAACCACTACAACATGTGCCCCAACCACGACGACAACCACAACCACGTGTTCACCAACAACCACGACCACTACTACTACTACCACAACCACCACGACCACTACCACCACAACCACTACAACATGTGCCCCAACAACTACGACAACCACAACCACTACAACATGTGCCCCAACCACGACGACAACCACAACCACGTGTTCACCAACAACCACGACCACTACTACTACTACCACAACCACCACGACCACTACCACCACAACCACTACCACCACAACAACTACTACAACGACAACCACCACAACCACTACAACATGTGCCCCAACAACTACGACAACCACAACCACTACAACATGTGCCCCAACCACGACGACAACCACAACCACGTGTTCACCAACAACCACGACCACTACTACTACTACCACAACCACCACGACCACTACCACCACAACCACTACCACCACAACAACTACTACAACGACAACCACCACAACCACTACAACATGTGCCCCAACAACTACGACAACCACAACCACTACAACATGTGCCCCAACCACGACGACAACCACAACCACGTGTTCACCAACAACCACGACCACTACTACTACTACCACAACCACCACGACCACTACCACCACAACCACTACCACCACAACAACTACTACAACGACAACCACCACAACCACTACAACATGTGCCCCAACAACTACGACAACCACAACCACTACAACATGTGCCCCAACCACGACGACAACCACAACCACGTGTTCACCAACAACCACGACCACTACTACTACTACCACAACCACCACGACCACTACCACCACAACCACTACCACCACAACAACTACTACAACGACAACCACCACAACCACTACAACATGTGCTCCAACAACAACAACGACCACTACAACATGTGCTCCAACAACAACAACGACCACTACAACATGTGCTCCAACAACAACAACGACCACTACAACATGTGCTCCAACAACAACAACGACCACTACAACATGTGCTCCAACAACAACAACGACCACTACAACATGTGCTCCAACAACAACAACGACCACTACAACAACGACAACCACCACTACATGTGCGCCAACCACTACGACCACCACAACAACATGTTCCCCAACAACAACAACGACAACAACTACGACCACAACCACGACAACATGTTCCCCATCAACGAAGTCCACCACAACAACTTGCTCCCCAGCAACTACGACAACCACCGTATGCGCTGAGACAACAACCACAGTATGCGCTGACGAGACAACAACCACTGCTTGCGCTGACGCCACAACAACTGTCTGCCCCACAGCCGCGAAGGCGTTGGCTGCCACCCAGTCGAAACGTAATCCCACCCGCCGCAATCCTGTCCACCGCCTCCTCTGGGAAGTGGCCCAATGGGCGGGTATTTCGTCCGCCAGTTCCGCTAGCTCCGAGGTTCAGATCAAGGTTTCCTGCGCCGGCAAACCCGATGGATTCCTGATGGCTTCTCCCGAGCGGTGCAACGACTATTACATCTGTCGCCACCAGCGCGCCCTGAAGGTCAGCTGTGGTGATCGGTACTTCAACGGACAGAAGGGCATCTGCGATCTCCCCGAAAACACTAGCTGTGTTCAGTCCTAAGTGATAACTACCCGGAAGGCTGAGACCAACAACATCATGGAAATGAGACAACAAACTATGGATCGAAACTTTTAATTATTGTAAAAGCACTATTTGAACATGCACTTAAAAAACAGCAAAAGCTTATAAAAGGCTAAAGAAAAAAATATATTTTGATTCTCTTCAATTTTCTGGGCACAAAATGTAAAACCAAAATGAGCTTTTCGTCTTTATATTTTTGATTAAATCATTGCTTATAAGTAAATAATTTTTCCAAAAAGTGGTTAACACTTGGGAATAAGAATATTGGGTGTAATTATAATTTTGCAACGATTTTTGGGACGCACAGCAAGCGTGGGTTGCATTTCTTTCGATACAGATACAATATTATTATATTATTTATGGCGCCCGACCTGGGTCTTATTCTTAAATAAGAACGCTTAAAAATCGCTTTAAATTCTAATTAGGAAATTATTTAATTATTTAACTAACAAGACCTTGTCTTTTTTATTTTTGTTTCAGCATCACAAACACTCGTTGAGCCCGTCATAGCCAGAATTCCGAGCAACGCGCGCAAAAACCATTGGAAAAATCCTCACGCACAATGAAAAACGACGTCGTGCGATGGAGCAGGCAGCCAACTAGCAACATCAACAGCAGCAACAGCAACAGCAATAGTAGAAGCAGCAACAGCAACAGCCACAAACACAGAAGCAAAAGCAACAAATTAAATGCTCGACAATTAGGGCCACATGCTGCCAGAAGTTGTCAGCAGAGAGAGGAAGAAGAACAACAACAAACAATCATTGAATGTGATATAGGAAATTTCAATTTCGATTGCAATTTATTCAAAACTAGTTTTTTAACGCAATACAAACCGAAACTTAGTGGCAACAGCAGCAGCCAGAGGAGAAGCAACAGCAACAGCAAAAGCAGATGCATTAGCAGTAGCAGCAGACACTTGGCGAAAACGAAAGCTATATTGCTGTTAGCTCTGCAATTTAGTGCCGTAGTTTTTTTATGTAATTTTAATGTCGGTTTCGTGGCGGCGGCATCATCAGCAGCAGCAGCAAGCGGCTCATCACCATCGACGGCCCCATCCGCAGCGCCATCATCCCCGCCCGCACCACCGGCTGCACCACAGCAGCAGCCACCGTCATCGCCACTCAAAGTGGATCCAAATGGGCAGTCGCCAGTGCTGCCGCCCTATGTCCTCGACTACGAGACGGGGGGCAGGGTCAAGTTAACGCCAAACAACGGCAAGTACAGCGGCCAGTCGGGCAGTTCCGGGAGCAACAACCAAATCGTCGGACACTACACCCACACCTGGGCGGTTCACATACCGAACGGCGATAATGGCATGGCCGATGCTGTAGCCAAGGATCACGGTTTCGTCAATTTGGGCAAGGTAGGCGAAAAAAGCTAGTCCAGATTAAATATTATGCATTTACCATTCAAATATTTTATGATGATTAAAAACAAGTATTCAAATGTAAACGAGTTAAAGTTTTACAGCTCTGAAATTCTATAAAAACTAAATTAAAAACACAAAAATATTTCAACAGTTAACCTTTTAGTTATTTTTCAGAATTATTTTTTATTTTGCAAAAAAAATAGATATGAAACGAAGATCGATTTTACATTATGTAATATCAATTTTAACTTGATATGCTCGAAATGAGTATTTCATGTTAAAACGATATGCGTAGTGCATAGCCAGAAATTGACATGGGCATATAGATTTATGTTCAAAAATTTACGGAAATAATTAAAAAAACAAGAGAGAACGCTATAGTCGGGTTGGTGTCCCGACTATCTAATACCCGTCACTCGGCTAAAGGGAGTGCGATGGAGATGGAGATATGAAATTTGATCAGCAATAACTTTTTAACGAATGGTCCGATTTAAAAAATTTCTTCTACATTTCGTTAGGTATTGATAAACACAACAAAACTGCATTTTTACTTTTCCGAAATATTTAAATTTTTAAAATCGTTTATAAACTATTGTGGGCGTTAGAGGGGGCGTGGCACCTTTTTGAAATAAACTTGCGCTGCGTAGGAGCTCCAAGAATCTTCATGCCAAATACCAATCCTCTAGCTTTTATAGTTTCCGAGATCTCAGCGTTCATACGGACAGACAGACAGACGGACAGACAGACATAACTAAAAATTTAGAAAATTTTAAGTTTTAATAATATTTAAAATATTGCAAAACCATAAAATATTCCATAGTTATTCATTCCTTTTATAATGAAAAATCATCTATAGTCTCCGTTTTCTTGTCAAAACCAGGTCTCCTTTTTATTACCCCACATCATTTGTCAAAGAAGTTCTGGCCAACACCTAAAGCAATAGCCAGTGAGACTCGTTAGCCAGTTTAGCATATGATTAGAACACTCAAATGTGAGACTATTAAAAGTTTGTGGCACAGGAGAGAAGTTTCTCGTTATGGAAAGAAGCACTTGGCTCTCGGGGGTGAGCATATCAGTTGATATGGAAGAGGAGCAACGGACAAAGTTTCGCCTGCTGAAATCAGTGTTTTACCATTTGCCTCCTCTGCATCCGTGCTTTCCCAGCAGCTTTGCCTGCTTGGTTGCCAGTCTGTCAGTCAGTGAAAACATTGAGGGGGGAGGGGAAAAGTGGTTTTGAAATGCGGGCACAGGTGTTGCCGCCGGACAAGTTTAATCCGAAAGCATTTCGACCATGTACTTTCAACTGCTACTTTGATACACACACCTTTGGATCTTCTCCGATTTCTGCACTCCGCACTACTTCGCTCCGAACAGACAGACGCGAACCCGCTAAGTGACTGTCAAGTTATCCATGGCAATGGGAATGGCCAGCACAAATGGAGCTCAAATCGCCTTGTAATGGCATCGTTTGCGATAAAACAAGGCAGATGGTGGATAGATGTGAGGCGGTGGAAGTAGAAGTGCCCCTAAGTATGGATTTACAGATGCTAGCTGTAAGCTACACAGGCAGAAATCATTGATAATGTTAAAAAAAAAATATTATGAAATCATTTATAAATGTGTCTGAAAGTATGCTACAATATTTTTCTTAATCTGAAATATGTCTTTCATTTTTTACTGCATACTTTTAGACACCTTTCTAAGTGATTTTAAGACCATAGTAATTACTATGTTGTTTTTTATGCTAAAAACAATTTTTAAAATTACCGTTTTATTAAACCTGTAAAATATATTGATGGTGTATAATATTTCAAGTGTATAGCAAGAACTATCGGGAACATCCACCATCCAATGGGGGCATTTGGAAGTAAAATGCATTCCAAACAGTTATTTTTGCGGCTGCCAAGGGTTAAGTCCCTGCTCTCCCGCTGTCTGAGCCCCAAATGGAGCCCGGCATTTGTGTTTTCAATTGAGCAACCGAGCGGCGGCACACGCAGGTGGCTGATGTGAAAAGCCCGAGCCACGGAAAAGCTCAACTGTGTCGATTTCCATTATACGGCTCTCTCCTTCCTTTTTCAGTTGGCGGATCGAGCGAAAGACCGGGAGGAAATGAATTGGGCGGATGGACGCCGCGACTTAAGTAGCCTTCGCGTCGGTGGAAATTAGTATCACTCACAATGCCGCCCGTACTCTTTCGACCATTGACTTAATTGGCAGAAACAAAAAGCGGAAAATTCAATTTATGAGGGGTGCGGCGCGCACACAAAACTTTTGTTAGCACTCCGAACTAGTCGTCGAAATGGACGAGCCCGAAAGTCCCCGGCATTTGCGAGGCAGATGGCCGGACTCTGGGGCCGCGAAAGTTAATTGAAAATTAATTTTAAATGGCATTGTTAAAATGAATCCAACTTAAGGCCAACCTGAATGCGAACAGACACCGACTCTCTCTATCTCTCTCCTCTGCAAATGAAATGTGCCATTTTGCATAATTAGATGACGCCCGAAACGGCTGTAAAACTGTAATGAGTTGAGCGCCAAGCGGAAGTGGAAATGAATCCTAGACTTTCTTCTGCCTTACTTAACTTTATTAATTGCCAACTAGATTGTTGGGAAATGAAAAATGAACAGGTAGAAAGGTATTGCTTTCGCAATAAAGAATATTTTTAAATTCACATTCAAATGTTAAAATGGGTGCCTAAAAGTATGCAGTGAATTATAAATAGTCGTCTTACTGTAAGAATTCTTATAAAAAATATATTGTGGCATACTTTTAGACACCTATTTTGATTTCAAAAATAAGCTAAACAAGTTTTAAAGTTTATTAAAAAAGTTTACATTTTCCGTTGCTGCGTAACGGAAACATAAACATAATTAATTTGTTAAAAACTTTTTGAGAAACTTGAAGTATTTCCCCTTAAATCATATTAAATTGCCTTTTTGGTTCACATATCAAAAGCATTATTTCAAAGTGAATTTGTTGTTTTGGATTCTCTCACCTATACAATTGAAATTAAATGCTTTGGCAACCCTTCAACCTGAACCTTGTTACGCTTTGCTTCATCCGACACGAACTTTTCGGCCCCTTGAACTTTCGGCCCGCCTTCAAACATTTGAAACATAACTCGTCGAAAGTGTTGCCAAACATTTCGCACTTGTTCGTGTTGCTGCTGATTTTCCTTTCTGTTTCTCATGTTGTAATTTTTTTGCGGGGGCGAACAAGCGTTAAAAACTAAAAACTAAACTCGCTGCACAAACAAGTTACAAGTGCCGACGACGTAGGGCAAAAACAATTAATAAAACCAAAAAGATGAAGTTGTAGAACGCGGGACTTTTTGCCATTTGCTCTGTAACAGCCAGAATTTTGCGATTTCAAATTGCAACTCCCAGGGTCGTTGTGGTGTATTTCAGTTGTTCTCCTGAAGGAGGGGCGCATCAACAAATTCGGTGTGTCAGAAGTTTTAATGAAAACGATGCTCTATATATATATACATATAGTATAGCTCTCTAGTTCCAGCCAGTTCCTTGGCTTATGCCCATCAAGTTTTCAGCGCTGCAAACTTTTTGGCACCGAAATTATGATGATAAAATAGAGAGAATAAAGTTTTCTGGACAACGAGAGTTGGTGAGAGATATTTGGAGACAAGAAAAGTAGAAAATTGTAAGGGAATGCTTATTAACTGCACTTTTTGTTTGCATGTTTACAAGCTAGAGAATTTTAGTAAATAATCTAATTTTAACATTTACATAAAAAACTTAAATGTTGAAGGGATGTTTTAATTAGTTTGAATAACACATTTTGTAAATTAAAAATGGAATTAATTATTTCTCTTGGTTTTAATTTAGCTCTTAGCTGCACAATCCAATTCGTTTCCCTTTTTTTTGCTAATCAAGAGGGTTTCCATTACGTAAACATTTGAAATGACAAAAAAATGCGCTGAATTTATAAAGAAGGCACCTTGATAAGAAGTCCTGCCTGCTGGTCCTTTACCTTCCGCCCTCTGCTGTTTGTCATTTGCTTATCTGACTTTAGTCTTCCGGTCTTCCCACGCCCACTTTTCCCCATTTCTCCCACCCATTGTTCGACTTTTGTATAGCGTCATTTACATAACACTCACTCTTTGTCCGTCTGCTGCAGTTCTTTGGGTTCCTTGGTCCTTCTTAAGCTCCTATTGTCTTCCTTTGCTCTCTGGGCGGCTGCTGATAAATGTTATCCCCCGGCCTCGGCGTGGGCCACTCATCAATTTAATTGGAAAGCAAGAGAGGCGAAAAGCTTTTACCGTCCGGCGGCTCTTCTTTTGCAGAAATTATTTGCCTTTTTCGGGGCTGATTTTTTGCTCTTTTTTAATTTATTTGCCACTTTCTTGAGGCAGCCAGGCAGGGTCAATTGAATTATTGATCGATCGGCAGATTGATTGATTTTGTGGCTGCCCCAGGCACGCGGTTGCATCGCACGCTTATTGCATTTACGTAATTAAAATCACTACCACCAGCCGGTTGTCCTTTGAGGACACTCGTTTTCCACCTGAAAGCCCTTTGCACTTAATTCCATCTTTGATAAAGGTCAACGGCTTATTAATAAGGGTCTGCCGGGAATCGCAATTCGGGTCCAGAGACCTTAAGCTGAAATGATGGCTGCCCTTTTTTCTCTTCGATTCCGTTTTGTCTCAAGGGAAACGTCAACAAGAAAAGGTAAACTTTTCAATGGGGCTTAATTGGTTACCAATTTGACAAGTTGTCGGGCACTAAGGTGACACATTTGGTAGAAAGGTCTAAGCTCTGCTTAAGCTGAGGCCCAGAAAAAATCCACATTTTATTAATTAGTTCTTGGAAATGTGTAGAAGAAAGTAATTTAACAAATGGAAATTTTACAAACCTTTTTATACCAGTTACTCGTAGTGTAGGGTATATTGTATATCGTATAGAGTATATCGCCAGTGTCTGGTGCCCACATTTTTAAAATTTTTGGAAAAGCAAATGCAATTTTGTTCCGTTTAATATACCTATTGAAATGTAGAAGAAATTATTCAAATCGGACCATTCTTTAAGAAGTTATGAGCAAAAAAGCGAGCAGTGCAAGTAATTGCTTTGATGCATGCATATCTCCATCTCACTCGCACTTCCTTTGGCTGAGTAACGCATTCCCTCTTCTTTTGGTTTAGAATGTAAATTAAAATATTTAAAAATATCATTTCAGCTTTGTTTCTTGACAGCTTAAAGAAAATTCCATTGAATTTTTTTTGCCAGATTGCATTTATAAATTTAACCATGCCAAGGCTTAACAGTTTAAGCAGCACTGGCTCAACTTTAACCCCAGTTGACAAATTTTCCAAATACATTTTTGCACTTTTGCATGTCGGAAAGTTTGCGCCACCAAAGTTAAATATTGTAGGTGTCCATGTGTCTATGTACACATTTGTACTTATGCCTGTGTGCTGGCGTGTCCTTTGTTCGGATTTCGCGTGGCTGCAGGGCGAAGGATATCGTTGATAAATTTTAAGTCAAAAACTCGGAAAATATTTATGACTTAACTTTTGTTTAGTAACAAAGCAACACGCAGGCCCTCGTATCTCGTATCCCTCGCTCTCTGGCAGGATATCACAATTGTCACAGAACTTGAATCCCCATGCAAATGGCAGCAGAAAAATGGTAGAGAGAGTGGGGGATTTGTGCCTTTAGCTTGTTTTTGAGAACTTTGTACAACTTTAATCACATGACATGGGGAATACCAGAAGTTTACATAATTTTCTGCTTTTTCGCCACTGATCCTTGGGACTTGGGGAAACTTTTCGGTAGGAAATTCGCCTGCAGCTGACAGCGGGTGGTATCGGGGATATCGATAGGGAGTGAAGTCCTGTTCCTAATTGAATATGTAAAACCGAAATGCGATTGAGTGTGAAATGACTGCCAATCGGGGAGGGCAACTGCCTTTATGTACTCGTTCGTACGTCCTCGCAAACTTTCTCAAACGCAATTGAACAGACAAGTTTTGGGGGTAACATATTTTATTCAACTTCGTCTTTTTTTTCCATTTTATTTTTTTATTGCGTCGAGTGAAATTAAGTTTACTGCTTTTGTGCCGCAAATGAATCAATGATTGAAATAGAGTGAATTGAACGTGTGTGTGGAGAAACTTTTTGTGCATTTGCCAATACGGCAGAAAAGTTCGAATAAAGCTAATAAATATTTCGCAATTCATTGCAAACTTTTTTGGCGAAAATTTGCATCGATACCGATTCAATTGGCCTAAATAGTGAGCCAAGGACTTTGTTTTCCAGCCATTGTCGCCTCGGAAAATTGTACCCTCAGCTTTTTACCTTTTCACCTGTCTAACAGACAAACAGGCAACAAAATAGCCCAGTTTAAGGAGCTCAATTAACTTGGCCATGTTCCTGTTGATGACCCACCCAGCAATTTCCTGATCTTGTGGCAGGAAGAATAAAATTTTACAGCCACCTGACCTGCCACAATGTTCCAGTGGTTTGGCCAAGAGGCAACTTTGTCGGTAATGGTGATGAAGTTAATGTTTATGTTGCTCCACTGCAGGCAGTTAAATTAATTAGCTAAATTTATGAGACAGACGCGTGGAAGCTTTTCTGAAACGAGATCTTATTATGGCGATAGTTTTTCACTTCACAGCTAATTGAAAGACAGCTGAAAGTGTCATATTCAGGCACAGGTGGGATGAAAATACATTCAAATATATATTTAGATATTATAAACGAACATGCTTATTTTTCATCCTTTTTTTTGCGCACTTACCAACTCCTTCAAGTAGATGCTTTTCATCAAAATATTCCTTATCCTTTGGCTATGCATGGACTGCATAAATATTATAGATATCCATCCTCTCCATCAAAAGTTCAATCATCTGCTCCATCATCAACTTTGAGGGGAGCACTTCACTTGACTGAACTGACCCACCCGACTCAAAGGAAAGTTTACTCTTTCGCACTTCTTCCTCCAATCATTTTTTTTACCATATTTTAATGCATATTTTGAGGCATCTTCTTTTAGGGTTTTCCATTTTTTTTTCTGTGCTTGGTATTAACAAGAAATCGCCAACGAAACATGAATAACGAGACGAAGACGTTGGAAAGCGTTGCGTAAAAGTTTTTCCAAGCTCGTTGTTGTTGTTCTTGTTGTTGTTAACGCCCAATCGCATCGTGTTTGCTTAGCTTATCTTTTTCGGCTGCTGACAGTTTTTGTTCTCGCAGCTCTTTAGTAGGACTAGCCTTGGGTGGTTTGGGGAAAATGGGAAAATAAAAATATTTGTAAATAGGAATCCCGGGGAGATAGGCTAAAGTAAACGGGCGGTTTTAGCCACGGCTTAACCACGCCTCTAACTTGGGCTTTTTTGTCCCGAAAAATGCTTTCAGCATTCTGTTTGGCATCTTCAGTGGTATATCTCTACCATCCGTTGTTGTTTTCGTTTTATATGCAGGCTGAAAATCATTAGAGAATCGCGCTTTCCCTTTGTCTGGTTGTGGATTTCTTTTCTTTTTTTTTTTTTGTTGTTTCTCCCCGTCTGGACACGCCCTGGCTTTTCCCGATGATCTCCTCCCTTTTGCTGTACTGGCAATGGCAATTGGCGTTTGGGCCTCAGTCGAGTGGAAAATTGCTAATGGCCAAGCCCCAGACCCTCGGTGGAAAAAAAAAAGAGGAGGAGAATAAAAAACCAAACAGTGACTTCTTGCAAATGGCCGTGGCTGTGATTTTAATTAAAAGTCCTGGGGGACAATCGACGTTGGAAGCCAAAAGTCAAAGTTGACTTGATTTTTAGGGTCCTTTTAATTGCCCTCGAAAGCGGGCAATGAAAAATGCGCAAAATAAAACGAAACTCGTAAATTTATACATTGCTCAATCAAGTGTAACGATTGTATTGCAGAGTGCAAAGCGAGGGGAGAGAAAAGTTTGGAAAATCACGGTAAATATTTCCCCAACATAAATATTGAAAATTTTCCGCTTTGTATATTGAATTTTTGGCCCTCCCTCCGCACACACACACACACAGAGAGCTTGGTCAAACAAATCGTTAACAATTGCAGGTCATGGGGTGATGGCAGATTGGAATCAAATCAACACTTTCCGCTTGATTAGAGCAATATGGAAATTTGATATTTGACCGCCTGTCAGTTGGAGGGCAATTAGAAAATATTGTTCAAATATTCGGAAAGCTATTGTTTTAATTTGTTTTATCAAATTAAAGCCGACGAGGGGATTTAGTATCGAAATTGATTTTTATTTAGGTCACACCTTGCGTATACTTGATGGTAAATCACTCATACGCCTGGTTATCGCATGGTCCAAATATTTTCTTTTTTCAAGACTTAAACAGCAGGTAATGAACCGGTGAATGCCATTAGAAAGCATAAATGAATTGCCATTTCTGTTGTATCTGTGTGCTTAATTAATGTTTACCCCTTTCCAATGTCGCAATAAATTATTGATCGCCCCGATGACCCGACCTCTATGGCCCATGTATGTGTGCTCCTATCCCTCTTATCCACTTGGCCCGCATGCCAAATGACAATTTGAGTTATTAGTGCCACATTCATATATCACGATTGTGTCTGTAGGAATGGATTGGCATTTTAATTGCCACCGACACATTCAAGTGCCGTTTAACGTTGATCCCAGCTAAATGGTTTCATGATTTAGATGGATTCTAATGGAAGTGGGTAGTCGGAAAATGCATTAGAAACTGGAACAATTATATTTTTAGACTTGCAATAAGTGTTGCTTGTCACTCACCCTACTTTTTTGGCACTGACAAATTCCAAATTAAATATGAGAAATGTGACATTGATGCACAATTGATTGCCTTTTCCTCCTGCAAACGTTCTATTTTTAATAATCCCTGGGGTGTCAATGGCAAAATCACTTTTCAAAGTTCGCCTTTTGATACATTTTTAATCAACTTGACGACAGCATTTGCAAGTTGACACAGTGACTATAAATCTGGCAACGATTATTCCTTTGTGCTGTCCAAAAAATTACCAAGCCATTCCCTCTGCTTCTCCCTTCTCCATGAAACTTTGTCCTCGTTGTGATTTGGCATGCATTCAAAAAGTTTTACACGATACAAAAGCATTTTGTTCTGCCAGCCAGCTGACATTGAAAAAAAGACGCATATAACGGATGGCAATCAACGCTACAATTATGTAAGTGTGTGTTTGTATGGTTGTATGGGGTGTGTGTGAGAGTGTGTGTGTGGGCTGTCGCCTGTCGCCTGTATATTGAACTTGCAAGCTGACCTTAGCCTGATTTTTAGCCACATTTCAGTTGCTTAGTCATTTTGGCACTACACATTGGGCCAGCCGATCCGAGTTTTGGCCAAAAATACGATTTTTTTTTTTAGAAAAATGACCAATATAAGTTTGAAATCCTTTTCATAATACATTAAACTAATTTATGACAGAGTTTTAAAGAATTCGGGCAAGTAGTTTTCTTTTACCGTATTTTCAAAGTGGGAAATTCATCAAATATTGATAGAAATTAAAGAAAATCTTGAAGTCAAAGATGCTGATGTAGCTGTTCGACTCTTAACTATACTCGTAGATGTGATTACATTCAACAAATAAAAAATATAATATAGGTCGTATGACTTACTTGTTTCCTAAAATAAATGTATTTGTGGATTTTTATGGCTTTTTTTAACAAATGAGTACTTTGCTGTTCAAGTGCCTTTGAGTGCCATCCCCAAATTAGTTCATTCCTTCAAAAAAAAATTCGTTGATCAAATTACTAAAAGCGTATACCGCCGACTCGATGCGGTTTTGCCTTAGTTTTCGGTAATTTAAGTTTTAATTGAAGGCTTAACTCGAAGTCGAGCCATTTTCATGAGCTTTGCTAAGAGAGCCCAAAAGTATGCCGTACTTTTTTCTTCATGTTCTAGTGAACATTTTGCGCGCCAAATTTGATTTTAGTGTGACTAACATCTAAAATCAACTTTTTACGTACACTAATAGACCATGGTCGTTTCGAAATCTATATAGTTTAGATTTGGAAACCATAAAACAGGAAATTACAGCGCAGAGACGAAATGCCCGACAGAGCGCCTAAGGGATTTAAGGGAAGACTTTAGTATGCCCAAAGGTATGCAGCATTTCTTGTACTTTCTTGTACTTTCTTCAGATGAGAACTGAAATATGACTAACCTGAACTATACAAGTATAAATGTAGCATTCTTTTGTGATGACTTCAGAAAATGTCAAATTAACATTAAACAAATTAAAAAGCAATATTTTTTAAACAATTTTTTTTAATAATTTGATTATAAAAATCTTAAAAGAAAAGAAGAAAAAAAATAAAAATTTTTTTTAAATCGATTGTTTGATAAACGTTGAAGTGGGAGCTTCCGAAAGTTGCAGTTCTTTACGGTTCATAAATCTTAAACGACATAATATTTTTTAGTGATGTTAATTTTTTTTAAATTGTTTTATCTCATACTTTATCGTGTATGAAAATGGATTGAGTGCGTCTTCTAGTTATTTTTTTAAAAATAATAAACCGAAAAGTGCATAAAATTTTCCGACTTTGGTTTGGATTATCTATATCATATAAAATTCCAAGAAATTTTACTTTTAGTTCGTTGGAAAGTTCAATCTTTTAAGAAAAAAAGGCAAAAAACTGCATCCTTCTAACTGTCCTAGGAAAGAAATTACAGATTTTTGGCCAAAAAATGAACTTTCTGGCCCACAGTGCACTAGAAGTACAGGAAAATATCAATATCGTGAATTACAAAATTGATTTGTAAAATCAAAATACATCTTAAAGTCAATTTTTATGGTTGAAAAAATAAAGCAGAACCAAGAAAGTTAAATATTTTTATGAAAATGGAAAAATAATTTAGATTAAGTTTTCTTAATAATTTATAATTTCCTTTTTAATAATATTATATTTATAAATATTTAAATTCATAACATATTTTTAAAAAAATATTAATTCTATTGAAAAAATTCAATTTAAGTAAGTTCTACTGTACCCAGAAAGTACTGCATGGCAAATGTGTTGCATATTTTTAGGCTCTCTCGCACATGCAAACCCCTTCAGATCCTGCCCTCTCTTTCCCACGCTCGATGCAGCCCTCGTCCATGGCCACATCAGCATCGGCTTTAGCTTTAGCTGTAGCCGTAGCTATAGCTTTCTGCTATAGCTTTGCCATCGGCAGCGGCTTCAAAGTCGCGTTCAACGTCAAGTGGCCCACTCGGCATTCCACTTGAAGCGTAATGAAAGCATTTTTGCCACTAACACATGTGAAGAGCCAGTCGACCAGCGAGTGGAATAGGGCAAGGGATAGACTGTGCGAGTGAGAGGGAAAGGCAGAAATAGAGAGAGAGGGGAATAGAGAGGACAGCACTTGCTTAGCCTTAGTGTGTGTGCGACATCAGATTGACACTTGTCAGAATCATTTCTGTCTACACTACAGCAAATTGTGGCCCCAAAGGCAGCGAACAAAAAATGCTGGGAAAATTAGCCAAAAAGGACCAAAATAACACAGAATTAACTTCCCCCCCCTACCTCTTACAGTCGTTCTGGCTACCCAAACTCGATTACACAAAGTTCGAGATCTGTGTAATTCCATTAAGATTTCTGTCTCATTGCACAGCAGTGTCAAGTTCATTTGTTTCCACAGACTCTGCAGGTTGTGTGCCACCTGGCTGCCCAAGAACAATAAAACACATTAACACCTATTAGAGGGCTGCGAGGGTTGAGTTCTGGGGTGAAAGGGGAGTGAAAGGGTCCTGGCCATTGTGCAAATGGGAACATAAATAAAAGCGACTGTCTGCCAAGTTATGAATAATAATGACAACAACAATGGAAGCGTCGGACAGAGAGAGAGAGATAGAGGGAACAGGAAAGTCAAGCTAAACTGCTTTAACTACGCACAGATAAGGTCAAGATTATAGGGTTTTTTAAAATAAAAAACAATATTACTAAGATCATTAATTTGTACTTCCGTTTAATATAATAGGTTAGGTCAGGTTTTAATTGTTCTGGGCAATAAACAATGAGTTCAAGTACTATTTTCTTTATTTTAATACCCCTGTAGAAAATTAATTTTTTTCTGTTTTTTTCTTTATTGAATTTAGAATCTGTCCTTTGGAAAATCACTAAATGGTATAGGGACAAAAAATTGTTTGTATAATAATATTGTAGTTAAGTACAATATTATTATACAAACAATTTTTTAAGAAAATGAATAGAACAGATATTTTAGCTTCGTTGATATTGATCGTATTCCCTTTATTTTTGAATTTTGAAGACTTTATTATATACGAAGGATTTAAAAATGAATCTTAAAAGATAGTTAGATAGTTTTTAGTTTTAAGATATAAGAAAATAAATCTAAATTTGACATTTTTGTATTACATCTGAGATTAATTTTGGATTTAATAGCAATGCTTTGTTTTGATTAGATTTTTAGTTCCTATTTTCTTGACCTTCTCTGTACGTTTGCCTACATGTGCGCAATGGTAATTAAGGATTTGGTCTTTGCCAAGGCAGTCCAGTTAAAATGGCCCGCCGCTTTGGGCCATTTTTATGGTCATTGTGCAATGGAATGGAAGGACTGGACCGAAAGAGGGGAAAAAAATAGAATCCTGCCGAGACAAAACCACACCTGGCTTTCCACGGGGCAAATGGCAAACAGGACATGACCGCAGATAAGACCAAGGCTCAGCATGTATGTGTGTGTGTGTGTGCTTACAAATCTCTGCGCTAATTAAAAGTCATTAGAGTGTGGTATAATTGCATCTAAATGAAATGGTCGGGGAAAGGCCGCTTTGGCTCAGATAAATCTGTTAGAACTTTAAGTTGAACGGAGGCGATAATAAAACCTTATCTAATTACGTTTTTCTTGTTATTTTCTTTTTAGGTAAGCAAGCGAGCGAAACATGAAAGTGAATTGCCAGCAAAGGTGTAAGTTTTTACCTGTTTTTTACCAGTTTTAATGCAAATCCGACTAATGAACAGGGACGAAAAGTTCAAAAAGAGCATTTTGTTGGCACATGAATATTTTACCAGTCAGTTTCATTAGCACTTAAGCCGCTCTCCAGTTCGAGTGTCCTGTGAGTCCTGTGTCTCCGCCGCTGCGGTTTCCATCAAATATTAATCGGTTCGAGCCGCATTACAAATGCAAATGCAAAGCGAATGAATAAATAATGGTCGAGTGTGCGAAATATTAGAGTGAATTCGGCGCGGCGCACTAAGTGTTTGCCCGAAAGTTGCGATCGAATCGCAGTGTTCGTTTCTTCATAAATTTCTGCCTCATGAAATATGCAAGTGCCAAGCTGGCATGAAAATGGCGGAGCTTCCGCTGCAGCCGCTCATCCTCATCCTCTGGGTCCTCTGCCTTATCCTATTATCTCTGGCCAAGTTCTTTTTTATTTTATTTTATATTTCTTTTTTTTCTGTAAATCTTCCGCTCTTTTCTGTCCGCCTGCTGTTTTGTTTAAATTGTCAGTTTGCACGCAAAACGCCGTAGTTCCGGCCAGTGTTCATTTCGCTGACTTGGCCTGCAAATTACAGCCAACTTTTGTTCCTGCCACTTCCACGCGCAGCAGCTCTCTCTTGGCCTTTTAAGCTCGCTGAAAATATCTATTCATGGCAAATATTTTACAGCAATTTTTTAATAAACTCGCCTAGCTGGCGGAATGTTTTTTATGGCATTTCGGATGATCCTTTTATTTGCAGCGACTTTATATTAGTTTTTTATATGAAACGTTTTTATGAGGGTTCTCTCACAGCTAGTTGTAAATTGATTGGATTGTTTTTCACTACAATTTCAATGCAAAATAATATCTATATTTTTTTCTGCCACCGAATTTGAATAATACACGTGCCTTTCATTTCGGCCACTTTATCTTCTGCCACTGAGACACGCAATGGCCCCCCACAACACTTTATTATTTACTGCCATAATCATTTTAATGGCAAGAAGACAAGCCAAGCAATGATAATAACGAACACAGCACGATAATCATATTTATTAACATTTTAACTTAATCAGCAGGGTGCCGTACGTCTTTTGATGTATGTTTGGGGAGGAAAGGAAAGGAAATGAAAAGCATCCTAATCAGTCAGGTGTTGTCAAGTGAGTTTTGAGTTTCCCCGGGTAACAAACAAACATTTTAATTCAAATTTTATTCAGCTTCCACTCGGTTAAGTGCAATATATATTTCCACCGACAAACATGTGTTGGTAATTATTTTCTTTTTCTTCTCGTGTTTGTCATGCTGTCTTGACATCAGCTTTGTCTGTGCTTTTCATTTGAAATTTACTGATAAGAAAGTTTGTCAACGTTATGGGAATTTCGCAGGGCAGAAGAACGAACGAAGCTTCCTGCAAAGAGGCTTCAACCATCATCCATCATTTTGTGGCCCCAGTAAAACTGCAGCTGCTGTGAACGAGACAAGCACTAAACGTATGAAACATTCTCATTTAATTGAAACAAATGCGTGCTGCGTATCAATTGAGGCAAATGTGTGGGTTCTTCGGATAGCACAACTAAAGAGCAATAAAAACTAAATGGCAACCAAAATGGGTTGAGCTTGTATGTGGGCCATTTACCAAATGAGCAACTGAGATGGCAATCATTTCAGGTGCCGCCGTCAATGGGGCCACATAAAAAAAAGAAAGAAAATAGCAAAAAAAAAAACATGAAATACAAATTATAAAAAACGCTCTATTTGCCACCCCCCTAGATTTGCTGGCAAGTGATATTAAAATCCATGTAAATTACACACAATCATCGTTGTGCTTACGTCTGCATGTGTGCCAAAGCCTAGCGTCCCATAAACTGACACCAAACACGAGCATTCCGCTAGACCTTTTATGGCCTGACCACAACGCCAACGTTTGACACACTCGTTACGAATGGATACGTAGATATAATACCGCAGATAATGCCAGCGACGTGCTCTTCGAGGTACAAGTGTACCGGCCACATGGATACAACTATCCATGTCGAATGTACAATAATGTACATATACCATAATCATAGATTAGAGGATGCCCCATAATGGAGAATAAAGTAAAGCCAAATGGTAGATACAAGCGATTAGAACACACGCACGATGGATACAATCGCAGAGTACTACATCCTGTGAACTA
The DNA here is from genome assembly GCA_037075205.1 of Drosophila prostipennis. Lineage (NCBI taxonomy): Eukaryota > Metazoa > Arthropoda > Insecta > Diptera > Drosophilidae > Drosophila > Drosophila prostipennis. Next base: position 463,737 of record JBAMCJ010002175.1, on the reverse strand, counting down.
AAGATTAATATTTTAAAAATAAAAATTTAGAAAATATTCTAGTGCTGTAAATAAAATAAATTTGTTTATATAATATAATATATATTTTGTTTTGTACACTTTTTGAGATATTTGAGATATTGAGATTGAGAAGTATAAATGCAATTTTGTTGTGTTTAGTTATACCTATTGAAATGTAGAAGAAATTTTTCAAACCGGACCATTTGTTAAAAAGTAATGCCCGATTAAAGTTTTATATATCCATCTCCCTCGCACTCCCTTTAGCTGAGTAACGGGTATCTAATAGTCGGGGCACCTGACTCTCTTTTTTTTGTACACTTTTTACCATATATTGTTCCTAAAAATTCTCAAAGAAAATCCAATAATATAAAATATTACATTTCTAAGTTATTTTGTCCTTCCCTAATTTAAAACCATTTAACTTTTAGTTTTATTTCATTTATTTATTTGTCTGTTCAACTTTGATAGCCACCGGAAAAGGGTGTGTTATACTGGGGCTTGTTGTTGAGATTATTGTTGCTGCTGCCGGTTTGGGTGTACCAAATGCTCTGGGGTTTCTGAGCCGATTCGCCGGCAGGACCTCGAGGACCCCGTGGACCCGCGGGTCCTGCTGGACCCCGCTGTCCTGGTGGACCGGGTGGACCAGGTGGGCCGGGCACTGGAATGGGAATGTAGGCTGTGGCGGGTGGCAGAGGCTCCTCCTTCTCAGCGGCCGTTGATTCACTGGGTAGCAGATTCAGACCAGGCCAATTGAAACCCGACTGTCCTTGGACATTGAAACCCAATTGGACGCGGGGCACCATGACAAGGGAAAGGCCATTTCCTCCTTGGTTTTGGCTGATTGCATTCTTGTTGGAAATTAGCTGAGGACCATAGGCCACCGGATAGGCAGCCAATTGGTGGGGAAGCACGTACTTTACATTCTGATCGTTCACCATGGGAATGGCATTCGAGTAGAGATAGTCGGGCACCTTGCGACTATCCTTATCCAGTTCGGAATCCTCCCTCACTTCCTCCCTGATCTGCGGCTCATGGAAGGTGGGCTCCTGGTCATCCATGGATCTCGCCATCGCCTCGCCTGGCGAGTAGATCAGAATTTGAGGTCCCATCGGTTCCTCCACATCCACATCTAAAGAACTGCGTCCCGATCCCACGAGACGGCGGAGGTTGGGAATACGCGCCTGAAGGCCACAAACCAGACCCAAGATCACTGGATATATATAGGATATTTATAGGTAATTTCATTTAATTTTAGAAATCTCTGCTTTCTTACCCAATATTTGCACTCTGCGATTCATTTTAGTCGACTGTTTATTCTTCGATTTTGGCTTGCCCCTTTTATACCCAAGTCTTTGACTAAGATAAAGATAAGATCTGCAGAAAGGTTCTTGGTAATGGGCAAGTTCAGTCAACTTGTTCGGCCATCTCGTTGGTAATCAATTTTAACTGCCCACTTTAAGTGGGTCAGCGTGCTAAACTGGTTCGTTTAATCGGGGGATCTTGCCATTGAGTCATTGGGTGCAAAAAAACAAACAACTTTCATAGAAAGACAAATTGAACCCTTTTCTTTTAGGTTGTGATATATTAAAATTTCTTTTTTTACATGCTGGTATTTTTGGGTCGCACGCATTTCTTATAATAACTCTTGTTTTAACATGAGTTTAAATAGTTGGCATTTTTTAGGGGATTGTTTGTTACTAGTGTTTTCCTATCGAATATTATTTCCAAAAATTCATAGAATTAATTAATGGTTATGGTATGAAATAGCGTTTCTCCTTAGCAATAGATTCAAAAATACCAAATAATTACTCAACCCTTGTTGCATTCCCATTCGTTTTTTGTTTTCCATTTCCTACTTTAAAAAACATTCATATTCATCAGTGAGACATGTGCTGCTTCGAAACGAAACCCAAATAATGGAATGCAATAATAATAGAAGAGTGCAGAAAAGCAAGTACCTATATGTAAAAATAGTTTGTCGCACGAGAACGAAATTGAAAGTTCAGCATGAAACATTTTGGAATAGAAACCCAACAACGGGCAGGGGTTTAATTGAATTAAATCAAAAACAACTGCCATGCGACCCCTTCAGCGTTGTTTCTGCTGTTTCTGCTGAGCTCTACTGCTGATCCGATTGAATTGAAGCACCCGCATCCGCATTTGGGGTCGCATAGAACGGAATTTCGGATTTGGAATTCAGATTTTTAGATCTCCGGATCGGTGGATCGAATGGTCAAAGCAGTTCAGCCAGTTGCGCCGTGGCGAGCGCTTCGTTGGCGGCTCCCGAGCGAAAGGATCGCATCGGTGGTCACTCGGGAGTCCTAAAAAAAAGAAGAGAGAAACGTTGATCGCGAATTAACCTTTATAGCTATAGATCATGGCGGTACTTTGGTGGCTGCTCTTGTTGCAGGTGGTGCTGGTCTTACCGCCCAGTTACCACCTGGCCACGCCCTCCGGCGGCGGCGGCGGCGGCTCGTCCTCCGGTCAATTGCGCCGCCTTTGGCTGCAGGATCATTGCAGTGCGGGCATCTGTACGAACGTCGAGATCGCTCGCAGTGACTATGTGATCCTGTCGCAGGCCCCCATTTCGGGCATGACCATGCTCACCTTCCTGAACTCGAGCATTGCCAAGATACCGCACTTGCTGTTCGACACCTTTCCGGATCTGCAAGTTCTGCGCATGGAGAACTGTTCGCTGGAGACGTTCGAGAAGCCGCAGTTCGAGGGTGCCAGCAATCTGATGGGCCTCTTCCTGGGACACAATCGCCTGAAGGATATACCCAAGAACATATTCTTGGGTGCCGACAATCTGGCCACCTTGCAGCTGCAGGCGAATCAGTTGAAGCAGCTGGGAAATCACAGTTTTCATGCCCTGAAAGAGGTGAAGGAACTCTCGCTGGCGGAAAATCAACTAGAGCAGATTTCCCTCGGTGTCTTCGCTGCCATGCGAAAGCTAATGGATCTAAATTTAGCTGGCAATCGATTGGAGGCTCTGCCGAGAGGGGTCTTCGATCGGAATCTGAACCTTACGAAACTGAATTTGGCCCGCAATCGGTTTACCGCCTTCGAATCGGAACTCTTGAAGCTACAGCCCGTTTTCACACAGCTGGATATTTCGGGAAATATCTTCCAAGAGCTAACACTCAACTTCAGTTCGCTGCAGGTGGCCATAGCTCAAAGTTGCGATTTGAGGAGGCTAACCGTTTACGGATTGGTTCATGAGCTCGATTTGCGCAATAATTCGCTGAGGGAAATGCCGCATATTCCGCTGGCCGCCAATGTGAGCAGTTTGGATTTATCGCACAATCCGCTGGGAAATCTTCAGGGTAATCCGCTGCGAAGATTCACCTCGCTGCTGCGCTTAAATCTTTCGGCCACGAGTGCCCACGAGTTGCCCGAGGGATTGTTCAAGAAACAGAACCATCTGCAGATGCTGGATATATCGGGAAATTCCATATACTCGCTGAAGATCACCATCTTCGATAATTTGAAGGCCCTGCAGTATTTCTACTTTCAGCAGAACAACTGGAACTGCGATTTCCTGCAATTGCTGATGAGTTCGTTTGTGAAGCGCAAGGATATATCCTTCATGGAGGACATAACAGCACCCGAGCTGGTGGACGATTATGTGGACGGCATTGCCTGTTGGTATGAGAGCGATAAGCAGTCGAAGAAGTGCGAGTCTGGCGGATCGGAGGCTGCCATGGAGCTATCGGTGGTGCGGAACGAGATCAAGACCTTCACCGAGTTGGTGGAGAAGAAGTTCATCAAGGTCTATCGCATGTTGGAGGAGCTGAAAATGAAGCTATAACCATATATTTATCAAAACCTATTTAATCTCCCCCTATTTAACCAATCAAAACAGTATTTAATCGCATATGATAACCGTATCTTAAGTTATTTGACACACGACAGCAACAAATGGATATTTTAAGATATGTTACTAGAACCCAATAAAGCACTATTTGGAACTCTAGGGAAAAACAAGTGTTTAACTAAGAGGAACAAAGTGAAGAAATTATTATGTTCAGAATTAACTGAGCTTTGAACTTTTTAACTTGTAAGTGGCTAAAAAGATTTCAATCTCGCATTATAATATTTTTCCCATTAACATTCACTCCTTTTTGATAACCACATTATAAAACTCTCTCTTTTTGGATAATCAGTTTCGCTCTGCCAAAAATGTTTTCTGGCTGCTCATATTTAAAATTCCTTTGTGCATAAACGTGAAAACTGTTTATCAGACGATAAATCCCCGGCTTCACGACCAGCTCAAAAATCGCATTAAAAAAAAACCAAAAATTCGCTAACGCTCAATTTAATGCCATAAATATTTTATGCAAAACACGAGCGAGCCAGAAAAAATATTTATGGCATAACAAAATATTTTTTATTAAATGAATCTTATCGGCGTAATCGTGCATCGAGGGGACAGAGAGACAGACACACTTAAAAACCGACAAAACTTAATTAAATGCAGGCACCCAGGGATGCGCCCACAAATAAACACACGCCAATGGAATTTTTTTTACGGTCTGGCAGCGTCAATTGAACATTGCAATGATAATAATAAATACATTTTGTAAATGTTTTTTTTTACCCCCGGACTATTTAAGAGTTTGTTCGGTACTGCCGCAAAAATAAACAAACACAGTCGTCGCACATGGGAATACCATTAAAATATGGCTTACAGTTGATTGGGCTGAAAAGTGTGGCAGGCACATTTTTTGTTTGCCAACTGCCACAGATATCAAGTTGTGGGTAGATTTTTGTGTGAAAACTGAATGTTGGTTGAAAACTTGTCGATAGTGCGGGATTTATGGTGATTTATGGATGAAGTAACCCATTCGTTATCGAACCTATTCCGTTTCGTGACCGGAAGAGAGCATTTCCAATGAGCATAATTTGCATTTTCAATGCTTTTGCCGTCTGCCATTTCGTTTTTTGGCCCAATCACAAAAGATGGCGTGGCGTCTATGCAAAAAGGCTGCGAAAGGAAAGATGAAAGACGCCATAAAGTATGCAGCAGTACATTTTAAAGCTTAAGCCATTAAGACGACGCAGTCTCGTATGATTCTATCTCCCTCTATTGTGTGTGTGTGCCGAGTGCGCAGCTTCCTCTCGCCCTCTCTGTCGCTCTAAGAGTCTTACAACGCTTGTAAGCAACTTCTGTTTCCGTTATCCGACGCGTCGTTTGTTCTGCCATTGTTGCCGTTGGTGCTGCCGCTGTTGCTTCCTTTCATCTCTCCCTTGGATTCCTGGAATGTGACTTTACACTGCAGTTAATTTTAAATTTAGATTTCTGTCATTTTAGAAACGCATACGAATTGTATACTGTGCGTGTGGCGGAAGAGCCCGGGCAGAAATTCAATTAAATCTTAATTTTCAAATAAACAATATTGAATACTAAATCAATTGTGTAGGGTTGCTATAGATGGTGACCACTATCGATATTATTGATAGTATCAAAAATTAAAGAAAATAAAAAACAATTTACGAAAATTAAGAAAAATAATGAAAAAAATAATAAAAAAATTATGCCTGTATCGCAAAAGGTATGGGGAAAACAACGATCTTAATTTTACTAAGATTAAAGTGAGACAAAATTCAATGTTGGGCCCTAACAATGAATATACGGTCGTGTTATAAAAAATATACCAAAACATGTAAAATAGAATTATTTTTCTGAGTGATATTATCCATTGTGATCCCAAACCATCGATGCTTCCTAAATTTTGTAAACTATCGAAAGTATCGGTAGTGCTATCGATTTTTAACAACTCTATTGTGTACTGTGTGTGTGGCGGAAGAATTTTCCAACAGTTTGCTACAATTAAATCTTATTTTTCAAATAAATAATATTTTAACTTAGGCAAAGACTAAAAGTGTTCTTTTTCAAGTGTATTGTCTTTCCTTTTACTTGAAATACTGTTAAATTTCTCTCCGTGTAACAACGTTAACGTGCCAGCTTTGTGCAACATATGCAGCACACTCTTGATGGCCCTCCGCCTCGGTTCGCCTGACTTTGTCTTGTCTTGGGCTCAAATGCTTTTTGGCCAAGTTTATGAAATTGCTGTTTGCAGCTTGTTGCCAATGTTGTTGTTGCTGTTCCGATGCCGCAACTCATTAAGAAAACAAAAGCAAAGTACAAAAGTTGCTCGTTACCTACCGCCAGCACCACTTTGTTGTAATTAAGTTGACTTTATTACCCCAACAATGTTGTACAAATGCATTTAGCCTTAGTTTTTAGTGCTTTCGAGGTTACCCGCTGGAACCTTAATCGAACTTTCGAGCTCTCTCGGAATATTCATTATTTTATGGAGCAATTTTCTTATTACCTTTATTATTGAAGGGCGGGCTGCCAGCTGCTGAAGGAAAAGTTTTGGGCCAAACTTTGGGTTAATGGGTCAAGGTTGATAAGGATGATGGGATTTCCTGCCGAATTTCCTCGTCCATCATTTCTGTGTTTCATTTTCCCCTATATCTCTTTTTTTTCGCCCACCTCATTTACTTAATTTCCTGGCTCTGCTCACGTACCTTCACTCAAATTCCCTTTACGTGCCACAAGTGAAATGCGTGCTTATTTGATTTGTTCAAGTGGCTGCCGCCGAGCTGCCACAAAAATGAACAGATAAACATACGTGTGCTCTAGGGACTCGTTATATTTGCATGCCTCACTCGCAATTTAATTTTGCCAATTTCATTCCTTATATAAGTATTATAAGCCAGCAAATCATTCAATTGCTTTTTTTTTGCCATTAGCCATAAACAATGCACACGCTCCGCTGCAATTATGTGCGCAATTAGGCGTTGAGGCTAATTTTTATCAAATTTTTCGTTGTTCCCGACGTTCACAGAGAAACACAAATTATATGTTGGCGAGATGGCCGGCAGCAGGCTCATAAATAAAGCTTAATGGCAAAAACAGTTGGTCAGCCTGCGGGGCGGATGGTGGATGGTGGGTGGCATTAAATTAAAAATGCGGAAGAACCAAAGGGGGGAGTAAAAAATATGTTGCCTACTTTTGTGGGCTGTGCATAATTGGGCAGCATGAATAATATACGAGCGAGTGTTTGTTTGAGTGTGTGTGTGTGTGTTTAAGTGTGTGCGTGAGTTGCTAGTTTGGCAAACGAGGCGTATGCACAACATGCGTTTGCATAAATTCACGCTTAATTAGGTCTCGCTTCCTCACGCCTCTCCCTCTCGCTCGCTCTAACGCTTACTCGTCCTACCAACAAAACAGACGGCCAAGCAAGTTGTAACGCTTCTAATTAGCGGTTGCCGAACGGGCTTAAATTTAATTTAATAGAATATGTGCAAACATATAACTGCCAAAAGCGAATTTACAGCTAAGGCCAAATATTCGAGATCGAAATGTACAAATTATCATGGTCAAATTCAATTTTAACAATTACATTATAAAACGGTTAAGCCTAGAAAGACCATTTAAAAATGTGTCTAAAAGTATGCTACAAAGAAATTATCAATGACTTAAATAAAAATATTTTGTTGTCTACTTTTAGACACCTTTGTAATTTATTTTATTTTTTACTACTAAAGCTTTACATTTTACCTTTTATCAGAGTAAATCAATCTTAACATTTAATTATAAAACGTCTAAAAGTATGCTACAAAGAAATTATCATTGACTTAATTAAAAATATTGTGTTGCCTACTTTTAGACACCTTTGTAATTAATTTTATTTTTCACTACTAAAGCTTTTACCTAAGCTGTACTTCCTGGCACCGAAACCATTGCTCTTGGCTAATTGGTGAACAAAAAATATAATCCCGCTCAAATTCAATTTCATTCGCCATCCATTGTTCGTGTGTTGTTTGCGTTTTGCTACCATTATTAACTGGCTTTTTGGCGCAATTAGGCTGCCACGCCCCCTACATATCCTACCCACACTTCTACCAGGTCGGCCAAAGCGTACGTGTCTTTGGCGCAGTTACGTTTAATTTGCAGCAGGAGCAACAGAAGCTGCAGGAGCAGGAAAAGCAGGCAGGAAGGCTGCCGGAGAGCAGAGCAACAGGAACAGAAAGCGGAAAGTTACCAAGTATTTGACTGCTAATGCACGCACGTTTCATCCTCGCCGGAGCACCGAGTGCTTTCCTGTTTGTGTGTGTGTTCCTTCGGCTGTGCCCGTTGTGTTTTACAACTTTTAACCAAATTGTTTAACTAAGTAGTAAAAGCGCATAAAGGCACGTAAGACAAATGTACACAAAACGGGGAAAAGAAACATAAATTCAGGAAGAAAGTAGTTAAAATGAGTGGTTGGTGTATCCACGCAAAGTTTTCACAATGAATCATAATTGTGTGCTTTCTTTATAATCAACTTTAAATAAAAGAAAAGTCTTTCTAATTATATATTGTGATTTATTATTTTTGATCAGTTTTTTTACGTTTTTGATTTTTTTTGGTTATTTTAATTTAGATTTTTACTGTCGAAGAGTTTTATATAACATCATTTTATCAACTTCAGTACTTTGCTATCCACTTAAAAAATTAAGGATTTTCCTACACTTTCGTCGAGCAGAAAATTCAAATTGAATGATTCATGCAAATAAACCTAGTAATTGAGCACTAAACAAGGAAGGAAAGCACGCCAAGAGAAATGACAGGGATTCTGGAATCTCAACCAGCTATTTGAATCTCCATTTACCACTGCATTTAGATTCCCCCGGTCGAGAGAATACTACTGCATTTTACCATGGCCAACGCTGCAGAGGAGCATTTGTCATTGCAAATTGAATTCAACAGAATGGGAGAGGAGGGAGCTAACATGACAAATCATTTGCTTATTATTCCCAGGTCGCTACAGCCGGCTAAAGAGGGAAATGTTTTGCATCTGACAGGGAGCAACGAGAGGAGAACTCCCGGGGAAAACAGAGAAAAAATCAGGAACAGGGAAGGAGATTAGATAATGGTTCGGTTTGGATTTCAGATTTAGCAGGAACTTTGCTTAAAGCCACGTAACATGATATTGGCAGTTGACCAAGAGGTGGCTTTTGGGGGTTGGGTTGGGTGCCATTGGAATCTCCGCTGCTGCCAGTACATGCATTCCACTTCAGTGGACAATGTGCCACCTCCACACCCTTCGTTCCAGCATCCCACATCCATCCATTGCATTGAGCGTTACTCGCATGGAATGCGCAGCTGCACAATTTATAGGATATCTGTAGGAGGCCAACTGTTCTGTTCTGCTGCTTCTGGGTGTCAAGGGGCGTTAAGGGGTCCTCGTCCTCTGCCTGATAACAAGCTTACTCGGGATATCCCGTTCCCACTCCTGCGCCTCTTCGATTGCGTATAAAATCTTATAAATTGCAAATTGAATTTAACGATAAACATCGTTGGGGGCAGCATTGGGTATTGGGTATTGGGCATATTGGAGGGATTCGATTCATCGTTGGCTCACTTAGTCCACTTGTTCGACTGCCAGGACCTGCAATTGGTCCTGATTGGGATTGTCTTGTGCTGCAGGCTACACAAAACACTTAGGATATTGCAGGATTGACCATTGAATTAGTTTCGATTGATATTAACCCTTTTGGAACTAGAATTAACACAGAAAATGTAAAAAAAAATATGAATTTACCATTTGAAGTATTTAAAATAAAATATATAAAATTAAAAAATTCACAGTCTCGTATATAAAATCTCTAACCCATTATTTTATTCATCTCTTTACAGGTAAGACCAATTCTCAACCTAAACAAATGACCAAGCGTAAATCTTGAAAGACGTAAGAAACACGGACAACTATATTTCCCATTCAATCATCATCTGTCTGCCAGACTTCATCATCTGAGCCCTTGTCTAGACTCTCTTAACTCATTTGCCACTCAAAGTCTGGTGGGGGGATTCCCCAGCTACGCATTATGTGTTCAACTTTTACAGCTCCCACATGGAACTTCCTCTCTTCCGTTCACCCCTCCTACAACCTCCCCCTTTCTGTTGCTTCCTTTTTGCAATTATGTAGCAGGAAACACAGCTCACAGCCCGAACCCCACAAAACTTGGCTCATAATTTATAAGTCAGCCGAAAAAATACAAGAACACAACACAAAGGTCCAAAGACCAGACAGCGTGGCGACGACAATGACGACGGCAAACGTTTTCCAACAGCTGGAAAAAAGGGGTAACAACTACAATAAAACGGGGAACACGAAGCGGGAATGCCAAGGGAAAACTAAGAAGACGACTTGGGGATACCCTTTGGAGTCATTTATAGGAAACGGAAAGTTTTTAGTATTTTAGGGAGTATATTAGGTCGTATACGTAATATTTAAGAACTGTTAATATTAATATTAATAAATATTAAATATTTATTACCAGATAGAGAAATTGGGAAGAATTTGGGATATTGTGAAACTTCGTTTTAGGAAACCAAAAAAAAATTTAATTTTGCTGATTTCTAAAAAATTAAAAGAAAAGTTGATAATAAAGTTAAGCAAATATTTAGATGGTGACACTTCATATGTTTTTTTGTAGTTAATTTTCTCAATATGTTTATTAAAAACCCTGCCGATTATACAATTTGCTACTCTTTATCTGCATGGTTAAGGGAAAAACGCTTTCTGGCAGCCAAAAGTCAAAAACTAACTGCCTTTTGTTTGAGACCAATGCGCCATGTGTCCTTTACGTTTAGGAGTTTGTTGCTCTGTGTCCGCGTGAGTATATATGTGTGTGTGTTTGTGTGTGTAAGGTATCTGCTGGTGTGTGTGTGCGTGACTCCTGCTCTTGCCCTCTGGGTTTTTGTCTCATTGCACGCTCTACGATTTAACCTTTTTTCTCCCCTTGGCCATATTGTTTCTGGCCATTTTCTTGTTCCCGTTTGCGATGGCTGTTGTTATTGTTACGAGTATTGTTGTTGTCGTGCGAGCATAAATAATTCAGCACACACAAGGCAGACAGACAGAATCACACGCACACACAGAGGAAGTTTTGGACACCGATACAGTTGGCCTTTCATTGTTGCCTTTGACTTTTTCCATGCCTACTTTTATGGCGCTTTTGTTAAACAAAAGGAAAGCCAATTGTTGACAGAAAAGAGAGAGAGAGGCTAAGTGATTTGTTGACTGCTTCGATTTTGGCATTTTATTTAATTAATATATCTTTTGATTTGCCCCAAAAAGAACTGCTCCACTGCAAAAGGTTTTAAAAGCATTTAAAATCTTTTTAATTTACCATATTTCAAACTGAAACTAACAAAAGTCAAGTTTTAAATATCTTTTTTAATTAAGGAAACTCAACTAGGTATTTTAAATTTCTCACATGCATGCAAACATGTTTTTTCTAATTCTTGGAAACTCTTTAAGCTGCTTGTGGAATTTTTCCTAGATGGGCAAAAAAATAAAAGAAAATTCATTTTAACATTTTTGAAATACTTGGTGAAATTCGTCCAAAGTTGCCCAACCAACCAACTTGGCTGCCACATAAATTTCTGCCAGTTTTTCGCCTTATGATTTATACACTCTAACATGGAGGCAGCACCTTCCCTTCCGCTTTTGCTCCTGTTCTACATAGCAATTATTTGGAAGCCAGTTTTTGGCACTCACACATCCAAAAGCCACCGCCACACACACACACACATACTTGCCTAAGCGATTTCTCAATTTGCATATGTTTCACACACACACACGCTCGCACTCTGAAGGACTCTCCTGCTCTCGCTCACTCTCTCGTGGGACCCTTGAGTTGGCCAGGCTGTGGCAGTCAATTTGTTAAATAAATTGAATTATGTTACAGTTTCGCCATTTTGTTCTTTTTTGGGTCTCTTGTTTCGGCACTCGAGTTGACCTTTTTTTTTTTTGGTAGGAGAGGGTTGGGGAAATCTAATAGATTTACATATGCGACAAGTTTGATGACCAAATTCGAAACGATATCTCCGGGGGCTTCAATCGTGCTGTAGCGAATTTATAACTAATTAAAAAGTTAACCCTGGAAGCATTTCCTTTTCGGAACACGCAGAACCGGAAACAAATAAACAAAAGAATAAAACCAACAGAAAACGGAAATTCTTATCGTTCAAATAATTTATTTTGCAAGAAAAAATAATCATTTTTGGGAAGCCAAAAAAATAGAACGGAAACTGGGGCCCGTCCCAAAATAAATATCCAGAGATATTAAAATTCTGGCAAACCATTTTTGTGTTAATGCCCCATCCTCCCCTCTCTCGCGGCTTTTTCTTCGTAAGCCAACACATGCAGAGCATAATTAATAATGAGAGCAGGAAAGCGAAGCAGAAAGCGGAAATCCAATTAACATTTTTTCGGTTACTTCCGTTTCCTGTCCAAATTTAATTCTGTGAGTTTAACAAAACACAACAGAGAGTAGCAAAATTAATTAAATTGTATTTTTTTGCGTCGGGGGCGCACAACGTGTGGTATACTTAATGTGCCTGCGTGCAAGCTCATTTCGCTAGGATTTTAGTGCATAGGGATGGCTGATGGGTCGTAAAATCTCTATCCTATCCCCATTCTTCGCCCCAAAGCGATAAAGCCAATTGACAAACTTGGTCCACGTTGTCGTCTTCCGTTTTTTATCACCACTCCAGGGCTATTAACGCTTCATGGGCCGCTTGCAAGTAAGGTTTGACTAATTAGATTTGTCGGCAAGTATATGGTATATTTACTTATATGTGAGGGGTAGTCAAGTGTCTAGGCCACCCAATTGCGCACATAAAACGTAAGCGTAATAAACCTTTATATAAGTTTTTTTCCTCCCCCTTCATTTTTGGCTGACTTTGGGGAAAGTGAAAGCATCGCTAATGGAAATTAATGTATGGCCAAGGAAGAAAAGCATAGTGGCATAGTTAGAAGTTGGCTAGGCAAGGCCGTAAATGTTGGACAGTTCAGTTAACTAGGCATATTCGTGAGTTACTTAATTAAGTTGCAGGTGAAGTTGCCGCAACAAGTTATGTTATGGTGGAATTTCCCGTGTCCTCGAAAAAGCTAAACGTTTGGAAAGTTTCCTTCTTAATTAAAGGTTTTATGAGTTTCATTATTTTGACAGTTCCAAGAAAAAATGTTCCATCAATAAAGGAACAAAACAAAAATGTTTTTCTAATCTATAGAACTCCCATTAATAAATTAAATAAATATCCATTTAGCGGAAAAATCATAACATTATGGAATTTGAACCCAAGAACAAATACATTTATTTTTATCGCACTTTGTTATCGTTGTGAATTTTAAACTAGGCAAAGATTCGGTATTGATTCAACATGCTTGCTTTATTTATTCCTTTTTGTGAGAGGTCTTCATCCACCTATAATACCAACCAAAGCTAGCCACACAATTCCCCCTTGATATGTTTACCTTTCATCGAATGCACCATGAAATCCAACAGCCCCCCAGAAAAAAACCCTCCGAAAAAAATACAGAACAGACCGGATCAGAAAAGAGCAGGGCTGTTAAAACCGCTGTTGAAAAGCGACTTTCAATTAATATACAGTCGAGGAGGAGAGAAAAATTCGCAGACATTTTCCCCCACTCACATTCCGCCGCTTTCGGCGGCTCAATTCGGTGAACCTTAACGGGCAATAACGAGCAAAAGCCACAGGCCAAACACGCACTTGTATATGGCTATGCACTGCAAGAAAAAACAAGAGAGAACGCTATAGTCGGGTTGGTGTCCCGACTATCTAATACCCGTCACTCGGCTAAAGAAGTGCGAAGGAGATGGATATATAAACTTTGATCAGCTATAACTTTTTAACGAATGGTCCGATTTAAAAAATTTCTTTTACATTTCGATAGGTATTGATAAGCACAACAAAACTGCATTTTTACTTTTTCGAAATATTTAAATTTTTAAAATCGTATATTAAGTATTGTGGGCGTTAGAGGGGGCGTGGCACCTCCTGGAAATAAACTTGCGCTGCGTAGGAACTCCAAGAATCTTCATGCCAAATACCAATCCTCTAGCTTTTATAGTTTCCGAGATCTCAGCGTTCATACAGACAGACAGACAGACGGACAGACGGACAGACGGACATGGCTATATCGACTCGGCTAGTGACCCTGATCAAGAATATATATACTTTATAGGGTCGGAAATGCTTCCTTCTAGCTGTTACATACTTTTGCACGAATACAATATACCCTTTTACTCTACGAGTAACGGGTATAAAAACATAAATAAATTTTGAATTTTAAAAAATTGTTAAATAATTTTTTGTATAAATGTAAGAAGGCTATGCTTTTATTTGACTCTGTAAGAGCCCTTTTATCATCCGCATGTTAAATTTAAAGTAGGGATAAATACTAGTAAACGTATGGGAATTCAGAGTTTAAAGCATACTTTAAATTTAACATGCGGATGAGAAAACGGCCCTAAAACTTATTATTTTAAACCAACTCCTTACAAGATTTACTTTTATATATTCTCAATTCTTTCAAGTGTTTTACGTAGCCCCATACCATAGTTCTCCCTACTCAGTGGCCAATCACACTTTTTTGTTTAATACCCAGCAGACATTTTTAAAAATACATTCAATGAGCAGCGGAATGAAAAAAGACTTTGTCTCGCCCTCACACGCACTCATCTTGACCCGTGGGACTCGTAAATTGTGCAATTTCTTCATTGTTGCTAATTTATATGACACGCCAGAGTGCCGGCGAGCATTAAACAGAGAGGGCAATAGAGTGAAGGAAAGAGAAGGAGGATCGGCAGGACGACGAGCGCTAATCCAAAGCAAATAATGCGTTGCATGGCGTCAGGCGTCGAGCCAAAATTGTTTCATGGCCAAAAGTCAGTCGGCAAAGAGGAGAAACGGAAACAGGAGAATACAAGTGAGAGTGGGTGGATACAAAACAAGCAAAAAAAAAAAAAAGCCAACCAAACAAAAGGAAATAAACCGAAGCACGTAACTTTTGGTTAACCAAATGGAATATGACGGCTCGGGTCGCTCTGACCCACTCAGCCGGCCAGAGGAGAGTGGAGATATGCCCTTATCCCCAGACACACACCCTCGACCCACCATCCTACCATCCTATCATCCCTATCATCCCACCCCAGCAACCCCGACCTGACTGTTGTGTTAGTTCAAATTACCTGAAAGTCCTTTTGGGCTTTTGAGTTGCCACACGGATTCAGCTGCATGGAGCGCAGGATAGTAGACCACTGCAATTTGCTGATTTTTGCCAGAACTTGGAATATGAGATTCAAACATACACGGTCTTAAGTGGAATTAGAGATAGGTGGTGCTAGATTTCGCTTTGTTTGAGGTACATTTAATGCTACACCCTGAATTGTGAATTTAGTTACAGTGACTTAATTGGAAATTAAAGAGAATACTTGAAGTAGAGATAATCATGCATTTTGTATAGATTAAGGAAACAATTTAAATGCTTTAATAGATAACTATATAATTAGTTTATGTGTATTCGTTTTTACTGTTAAATATGGTTTAGTTAATAGAACTTTTAAAAATTGCCTTTAATTATTTGTTTTTATTTGTCGAAAATTAAACATAAAACAAGAAGAGATACCAGTTACTTAGCTTAAGGAAGTGCGAGGGAGATGGAGATATGCTTAAACTCAGTTATTTGCTCATAACTTTTTAATGAATGGTCCGATTTGAAAAATGTCTTCTACATTATGATAGGTATTAGTAAACATAACCATATTGCATTTATAATTTTCCGAAATAACTTTTTCCATGGCATTATTATGCGCAAACGTTCCAAAAGTTGCAAAAGAATTTCGTAACTCCCCTAAGATTTCCAGCAGCTTGTGTCTGTCGCTTAACCGCAATTATCCTGACCACTGAAACGCAGCCACGTATGACAAACTAATTACTAAGTAGGAGAAATCTAATAACTTTATGGCATTCGCTGGCTGCTCACTTTTTCCAAGCCAGTTGGTCGGACAATCCGCTTAGGTCCAGTGATATTTAGTGTGAATTAAGACATTTTTTATGCTGCTTGTCTGTCTGATAAAAGAGAGGCTGAAAAAAAGTAAAAAAAAAATTATGAAACTCATTTGGCCATTACATTCGGTGTGTGTGTGTGTGCATCTTTTATCCTAATCCCGGACCAACTTTGTTGCATTATATCCAGCCAAGTTTTTGAAACAAAACGATGTGGAAGGAGCCAAGTTTTTTGCTGCAAGCTAGATGGATAAAAGAGATGTGTGGGGTGAAAAGCTGGCACATTGTATGCGAAATATATTTTGCATGGCGCCCATTTCTGTGCTCAGCCGAAAGTTGAAAGAATATTTAGTGCCTGGCCATAAACTGAACAATTTGCTGTCAAATTATGCCTTTGAAAGGCACAAGTTGCAGGAGGTAGGTAGGTACGAAGTGTCGTAAAAAGCGCATGAAACTGTGGCAAACACTTGGGGCAACACAGAAGCATGCAACATTTTCGGGCATTTTTATGGCTGACAAAGGAAACAGCTGAGGATAAGGGGGGCAAAGCCAAGGAAGGACAGCCGGAAATGAGACGAAAACTGGACACGATGTTGCCAGCTATTTATTGAACAACAGAGGGACGGGGCAGGGGGCGTGGCAAGGGCAGGGGCAGGAGCAGGAGCAGATGCATCTGCAGAGGAGAGGAGATGCACTTAACATGTGTGAAAAATGCGTTCAAGGCAAAAGCAGCCAGAGAAGCAAGCTTGGCCAGGTATTAGAGTGTGTCCTTCTTCTTTACTCTTTACACTTGAAGAAATTGATGATTAGAAGAATACATTTATTTAATGCAGTAACTTACAAGAAAGTATAGTAAATAAATTTTTAAAAAATTTAAAAATTTTGACATAATATGTTTTCTTCTTGGTAATTGCAGGTATAGGGAATAGAGCTTGAAAATTATCGATATTTTCGATATTTTGACAATATTGATTCGATAATATCGATGTTTTGAAAAGAGAACACAAATTAAATATCTAGAAATAGCAATCTGCTGATATTTTATCAAGAATTTGGAAATTTCCTTTAAAATTTGTGTTTAAAAGTATGCAACAATACATTTAAGAACATTTTTTTGAGTGCACGTCTTCTTTCTGCTGCCTTGTTTTACCGCAACAGGGCGTTTATGTGTGTGTTTTGGGGGTATTTCAGTTCTGTTGTGTTTCCTCTAGCTTCGTTCGCCTGGCAAATTGCCATAAAAAAATGTTTTCAAGCGCCACAAAATATGCAACACACACTTTGCACATGCACATTGCACTTGAGAGTGTGTGCGTGTGTATGTGTGCCCCATAAACTATGTTAAAATGTTGCGCATTGCATTTTCCTTCCGCGGATGGAACTTTTCGGTTTTGAATTAAACAACGCACGTATTTCACACCTGCCAAGCGGCAGCATCATTCGCTCAGGTGATGTGTGAGATGCGAAATTCGAGATGGAAGGCTGCATCAAAAGCTTTTGCCTTGGGGCGAACAAAACGCGTTTATCCATATGAGTGACTGACAATTGTGAGTACGCCTGCCTGCCTGAGTGATAAATGAGCGATAATTTGGCTTTGGGTGAGAGATGCGGGCAATGAATTTAAAGTGCCACCACAACGCAGATAACCAAATTAATTCTGAAACTTAAATTTAACCAGAAGAATTCAATTGGCCATTTAATGCTTAGGGCCAACTGTTTAACTCTTCCTGATTTATTTGCCAAACACTTCAAATTGCCAGTTTTCAAGTGTCGCGTCTTCAGGCTATTAACTGCCATCCTGCAAATTGAAATCCTTGTTAGCACACAGACACACACGTACGCATTCACCTAACAACTGCAACTGCTTTTGTGGGGTTTTATTCCCCGCTTTTTGTTGCCTGCGCTGGAATCGAGTGAAGTGAAGTACTATGAAATTGAGGCAAGGGACCCAACTGCGTTTTTCCCCTCTGGTTTTTCCACTTTTCCACCCAGCACACGCACAACTTTCACTGATTGTTTAGACTGCCAACGCGTCGCCTCTAACTATGCAAGAAATTGTTGATGCAGATGGTAAATGGGGGGCAGCACTCCCACTTTTCCTCACTTTTTTGGCACTTGACTTGACAGTTCAGCCCTTTGCACTTGCCCCTTGCCTCTTCACCCTTTCACCTTCATCTTTTGGTGCTCCTCCTGCAGTTTTACTTGTGTTTTAGTTTTCCCAAATAGGGGGCGAAAAACCCCAGAGAGTTGAGATCAGGCTGGGCTGGCAGTTTGTATAGAGAGCAACCGCCAAAACCGAAAGCCGTTAACTCGAAGCGCCTGTGTTGTTGGTTTTGACAATGTTTTAAGTGCTTGTGTGGCGGCAGCTTCCCTCGATTTTTGCTTCATTAAATTCCCCTTTTTTCACACAGATTTACCATATTCTATTCTATCTCTTTTCCGCCCATTTGAAGCTTCCTCTTCCTTAAGTTTTCCACTTGCTGCGCCGCCTCGTCTTTGCTTATTTACGCAAACATAAATTTCCGGCTTGCTACCGGAAAACTTTCCACATCATTCATATTCGCCTATTTTTTCCGCACTCTCAGCTACTCAAGGAGTTCACTTTGTGTTCAATTTTATTTCCGTCATTTTGAACTTTGTTATTTTTTGAAGGAAGTAGTCAGTATCGTCTAGACGATAGGATAGATAAGCAGTGCAAATACCGAAAAAGCTGATTATTAAATGTGCACTTTGGAAACAATTTGGAAATTAATATAATAGGTTTTAAATTAGGAAATCTATTCAACAATTATTTTGTCCGTACATTTGTAAATGTGAAAACGTGAAATTAATATTATTTTCTATTTCTTTATTTCTTTTATAAATATTTTTCAGTGTATTTTTTGAGAACCCTATACGTAAATATAGTCCTGATTTTCTGTTATCGCTGTTGGGCAGAATTTAGGAAATTTGTGGGTACATAAATCTAAACCTTTCTTTTGTTCCTTCAGTACAATATTCTCATATTTACTCTTGTTTTAAAGGATGTGGGTGGCCATTGTTTGTAGAAAATTTAATTAGTGTATAAAAAATAATGGATCTGGATAAGGCGTGTGTATTGTGTTTTACCTATAAATTTTGATGACTCACTCCATAAATATTCTCATATTCCCCTGAAAGCATAGAATAGATAGAAATTATGGTTCCCCAATGGTTTCACAAGGGAAAAGTAAACATTTTCACTACCTCGCATTTCTCCATTAGAAGGCCACCCCCTGAAGGGCAAATTGATATTCGTACCTCACCACCCCCGAAGAAAAAAGGAAAACAAATTTATATTTTTCTCTGGCGCTGCATTATTGGAAAAAGTTTTACCACTCTGCCGAAACTACCCCGAAATATGAAATTTGAAACAAAGAAGCGAAGAGGCGAAGCACCTCAACAAATTTTGATTAATGCATTTCAATAATAACTGTAGCATCCCCCATCCTCCATCCCCCTTTTCACTTTCATCTCTCATCATCTCACCCAGCTGCCAATTCGCAATTTGTTTCGCATTTGCACTTTGATGGTTTCATTTTATGTTGCCAGTTGGGGTGTGGCAATGATGATTTGCAATACGAACAATGAGGGGAGAGTGCAATTGCTAAAATTTGTTGCAGACTTACTTGCGATTTCTGGCACAAAAGTTTTTCAATCATGACACGAGATTAAATCAGGCTGATTCTTAGGTTCATGGATGCTTGGATTCCGGGAGACTGAAAAGAAATGATTACAGAACTCTTTAACGCTTTGCAGCACACTTCCTTTTGATCCTTCCTCTGCCATCCATTAATTGTTCCTTTGTTGCCAAAAGTTTTTGGCTTTTCCTTCACTAACAATTACATTCTTTGCCATGCATAAGTTTAAAGTAATTTAACTTCTGACGAGCTTTTCCCTTGCACCGAAACAAGTGGGAAAAAATACAAAAAAAGGAACGCCAACTTGGCCCAACTCTTTTCTTTGTTCTTTTCGTTCTTAAGCGTTTTAAAATTGCCGGCAAACTGTAAAAATTTCCAAAGTTCGTTGAAGTGTGAATTGATTTTTCAGGAAATAGTTTTTGGACAAAAAGTGGAAAAATATGATATTAATAAAATGAACTTTTTCCGATTAAAAGTAAAGTACATTTTTTAGAAAATTCTGTAAAACTTAATTAAACTCTTTTGGCAACCATTTCCACTTCGAGCTAAAACAAATTGTTTTGTACGCTCTTTTGGACTACTTGGCGTGCTTTTAAGAGCGAAACTTATCATCGCTTCCCCCTTGAAACCCCATTAGCTATTGTAGAAGTTCGCTGAAAACACAGAATTCCCATGGGCGGCAGCTGAAGTTGGTAAAACATCAGAGCAAAAAGCCCACTCAGACTAAAGTGCCGAGCGGGGGGAGTCGAGTGGATACCTCAGATCCGAACATGCGTTATGCCATATAAATAGGGGGACCTATGACCTGCATTGACACGTGCTGGCAAGTCAGCCAACCCACTCGGCACTGTGTATTTATGATTATTGTTATTGTGCCGGCATATGTATGTATGAAAGCAATATAAATTCGCCACCCCGAATGGCAGGCCACTCACCTTCCCTCTTATTTTGCCCACCTGATGTTGTTTTTCCTGCTGTCGAAGTCAATTTGTGTCACGGCCCCATCGAAGGCGGCTACAAAAATAGTTTAAGTCGTGGGTGGGTAAAAGCCAAGGAAAAGTTGGAAAACAGTAGGAAAAAAAGTGCTCTTTAATATGATTTTCACTAAAAATAATAATAATTTAAATATTTTAGCATTAACATCGATTTTTTAAAAGCTCCATTTTAGCGATTAAATGTTTTAATATAATTATGATTTTATAAAAACAATTTTAAACAATTAAAGCTGATGATTTATTAATATTCACTTTACAAAAATACAAATTTTTATAGAAAAATAAGTTAAAATAAAAATATAACAAAATTATACTATATTAAAATAGTATTTTAAAATAGACCAGGCCAGTTAAGAACTCTTCTCTCAGTGAAAGGGGCAGCAGGAAATTCACTTCGAGCTATACAAGAACTAAAACCAGAATGCATTTTGAGTTCATCAGAGCTTTCATAACTCTGAACGAGGTTCAAGGAATTTCAATAGCACCAGACAGAGATACCATTTTTCTTGTGGAAATTATTTGGTAAATTTCTCTACTGGCATTCGAGTTATTTATTTCTGACTCTTGCTGTTTTTTCCTTCGCTATTCATTTGCACACTCGAATACCGGTAGATCCCTCGTATTTTTTTTCTTTTCACCTGGCATTTCTGACTTCAAGGTGCAATAATAGCTCACATCTGCTCTGATTCCTCCAGAAATTTGCCACCAAGACCCCGCTTGAGACGATGTGTGTGTGTGGGGTGGGTGAGCTTTGAGGCATTCGGCATTGCTCGAATATTTTCCCCATATTGCATAGCTTCGTTTTTGTGGAGCCGTTAGGGGTATAGATTGCATTCCTTTTGAGCGCCTTTAATGAGAGCAAACTGCAGGGGAAAGCGATGCGAAACCAATTACCATCCAACGAATCCAACGAATCCAAGACAAAAACCCCGACGAGAAGGGGCTAAACCTAATTTCAATCAATTTGGCCTAACAAGCGACAGATTGCCAACCTAACGAATCAATTTGATTTCCCAAAGAGACAAAAGAACTCGATGACGAACGACGAACGGAACGGCAAACGGCAACAAATTTCGCATTTCATTACAAAACTAAAAGGCAGTGCCGGAAAGATGCGGGCACCAAAGGGTTAAGGGGCAAAGAGAGGAGCTGCTAAATCGATTTCGGCCAAAGTTCGGGGATTGGAGATCCCAAAATCGGCGGGGGAACCAATGCAGCAGGAGCAGCAGCAGTGCCAAGTGGCATCATTACTCAAGCAAATGGGACCATCATCAGTCGATGGCCGGCGAAGTTTGAGTCAGCCAGACAACAAGTGCAATCAATTTTCAACAAAGGGCAATGCGAATGCAACTACAACTACCAGTACAACCGTTTCCATTCAATTTTCCCTGCCACCCTGCTACCCATCAACCCTTAATCCATTCGCTCATCTGCATACAACTGAAATGCAAAAATATTTGGAAATTCCTCGATTGCATTCGAACAACAGAAGCAGGAGAGCAGTAGCAGTAGCAGCAGATATCTTGAATGGAGCTGTGAATGCAATCCGAGTGCGGTTAATGAGCCACTGCTGAGTCTCAAAAATGAACCCCCTGAACTGAGGCAAGTTCTTCGATACATAATACTCCATCGGAGCAGCACTGGGCCTTTGTTCATTATCTGCTGCAGGTGCTGCATATCTGGCTTGTGGCTTTCGGTTCGAACAGTTTGATGATTGCATTGTCTTCGCTTTGGGTGAAAGATCAGGCCAACTGAAATGGGAAACACTACTAAATATGTGCCTATTTAAAAAGGCTATTAAAGATCCTAAGAAAGAAAATCTCTTTCATTTAAAGTGTATTAATTCTATGATATATTTTAACAAAAACTGTTTAAATAATATGTATTTTTTGGTATTTTTCTATTAATTAGTTAAAATATATTTTAAAAGGAACCCTTGTATTTTTTTAACTTTTTAAAAGGCATTCTTAAAGCCTAGATTATTTTCTCCAGTATTGATAACCTTTTGCTTCAAAAATATACATTTATCTTTTCTGAATATTTATAATGCTGAACAAGTATTCCTCTACCAAGAACAATCTGTCAATTCCCTACCCATATTAAATTCTCCACTTTAGTTAATCCTCTTTTGTGGCCCAATTAAAAAAAAAGAAATACACATTGCAATTATTACTCTTTTTTGGGCCATTTTCGGTCAGATATGCGACCGAAAAAAGGGCGAAGGACCTCGGTTCCTCTTTGCTCTCCTTCGAAAGCCAATAAATTTCATTTGCTGTGTCCCGGCTGTTTGCCAAAGGACATGCAGGTTTACCCAAGACGGAAATATGACCAAGGCAACCCTTCCTCCTCCCTTTTTTTTATTAAACAGCCAGCTCACGTCGCTCCTCTTTCCGCCAACTGGGCCCGAAATGCAAATGGAGGCCTTTTATTGGACCTTGCTTTCCCGCCAAATAAGGAATCCGCTTTAAAATTGAAACTCTTTTTCGGAATCACTGCCCACTGAAAGTGATTCGTCAAATTCCGCACTGCCATATATTACGGGCGAATATTTTTCGTAAAAAGGAAAAAGAAATGTCAGAGAGAGGGATTCGGATGTCGTTTGTTTGCTCGACTGCCAGCTGAGCCGGCTCTTGTGTTTTGTTCAACAACTTTTTGAGAGAAGTGGCCACTCGGCGGCCATTCATCTATGGAAGTGATGCGTCTTTCCGTTGGGCCATCAGTTTGGAAATCTGATTTAAGGACACTGACGAGGGATTAAATGCACCTTTTGATCACTTAACAGCTGCCATGAATAGTAATGTCGGTTATTGTCAATTCATTTCGAAATTCGAATATTAATTTTACAGCCTGACAACCACCGGTAAATAGTAAAGTGATTCGAGCCGATTGGAGACAACTGAATGGCATCAATTAAAATAAAACACATTTGTTGCCACTGGGTGGGTGGTGCTGCTGCTACCGTTTCAGTGTCATTAATATTCCGCTGCCACGCTTTGCCGCATAATTTAATGCCAAAAACGATATTTATATTTTCAATTAATTTCGAACAATAAATTGAGGTAAGCGGGGGGTCGGTCTGCACGATTTACCTAGGAAAATTCATACAATTAAATTTCCGCATTCATTTAAGAAAGATTTCGCGTGAAACTGAAATGTTAATCACGAGCGTGGTTAATCGATAATCGAATGCAGTTAAATTACATTTCGTATGCAATGAATGGCATAGTTTTAACTGCACAGAGAAAATAAATAATCCAGTTAGAAATTTAAATCTCAGTTTCTTGAAGAGCATGAAAAAATATCGTTAGCTCTTTCTCGATATTAACTATAGGTTTTCCCTTAAAATGATCGATTTTATCGAATTAATATTACAATTATATCGAAAATATCGATAATATTCAAGCTCTACTTTCTTCATTCCAATAAAATTCTTTTAATGTACAAAATTCCTGTTGTCAACTTGGAAGATATTTCTTCCTCTGTGCTGTTTGAAACCCAAAACTGTCTCATCACTTGCAATAAAATTTCCTGCCATCTCCATTAAGACATTTTGTAGTTTGAGGCTAAGGTCGAAGGCTCTACAAAGGGTAAGTATCTTGGCAATCTCATGTTTTATCAACCCCCGTAAGATACAGATTTGCGAAAAGATATGTATTGCTCCCCCAATTGCTATAAATGCCGTAAAAATCGTAAGGGGAAAAGAGCCAGGCAGGAATTTACAACAGCTGATCTCTGGCTTTATTACATTTTTCCTATGTACGCTACCCTCCAGACGGGCAAACTCAAGTTTCGGTTTTGTACCTAACATTTAGCTACCCACAGGGGACAGTTTCGGCAATCCAAGGGTTGGCCAGAGCGCCCACCTGATTGAAAGTGCAAAAATAAGAGAAAAAATGCCAAGGGAAACCACCGTGCTATAGTTACAATCTCTCCCATGGAAACAATTATGTTTTTCGGGGTCCAAGAGATTTCCCTTTTCGACCGTGGGGTAGATTTTCCTTGGCCAGCCCTCGGGGTGTCCTGAATCACCTTATAGAAAGCTGGCATATGCAGGACGTGGGAGTGCTTTCGACTTTTTGTTTATCCACCCATAAGTGTATCCCCGAGCTACTACCCATTTCAGACTTAATGCACGGAGGGATCATAATGAGGTTTGACCTATACATACTATGATTTTTCCACACAGAGAAAAGAAAATACACCGAACGGCAAATAAAAAACCATAAATATGCAATGTAAAGTGCGTGGAGCAAAGTGAGCACAACTTTGGTGGTCTGACCCGCAATTGTTTGTCGCAAATTGTCGCCATTTTCTATAAATATTTTAACAAAAGGCAAAAGCAAGGCAAGGAAAACCTACAGCGAGCACCCGGAAAAACATGTTCGCTTTTTATGGCATCGTTGTGCTGATGAGGGAAACAAAAGCCAGGTATCCAATATACATATGCAAATAGCAACGTTGGGCGCCAAATGATTGGACAAACAGCTCGACATGGTTGGGGGATTTCCATATGAGATGGTAGACGAAGAGAGTGCTTTTTAAAACCGAATATAAAAGATTTGTAAACCATTTACATTTGTTGGCTAAAGGTTATAGTTTCCAATGTCTTATTAGTTAAAGCCATTTCCAAACGAACAAGAGAGAACTCAGTAGTCGAGTACCTCGACTATTAGATACCCATTACTCATCTAAAGGAAGTGTTCAATTATTTGCTCATAACTTTTTATTGAATGGTCCGATTTGAAAAGTTTATTTTACATTTTGATAGGTATTAATAAACACAATAAAGTTGCATTTATACTTTTCCGAAATCGTCTGGAAACCCTTCATTCCACCTGTTACATAATTTTTCACGAATACAATATACCCTTTTACCCTACGAGTAACGGGTATAAAAAGATGGATGCTCATTTTATTCATTTTAAAATTGTTCTTCATTTTATAAAATCGATATTTGTTTTTCTCTTTCGAAAGCCTGATTCTTGTGTGATTATCTGATATTAAAAAAGCTAAAAGCTGTTTTCCCCAACTGTGAAGCAACGTTTATTTCTGAATGACCTTTGTTATTTTATTTTCAGCCTTTTTCATTTACTTATTTAAAAAATGTCGAGGGCATAAAAGAAGGATCAAGTAACAAACAATGAAGGTATATATATTGCGATGGGAAAAGCCTACAACAGAATTGGTAAATCCTCATATTTTTTGCTCAGAATGATTTTTTAACCTCCTCGGCTGGGGGATCCCCCGTAGACTTTTGCCTCATTCCTGACCCCCCGCTTGAACGCCTCCTTTTTCGCTGCTTCTGACATCTTTCACAGCTCCTGTGTGACAGTTTACAGCTCTCGTAGTTTCCACCTGAACCCATGAGCTTCGGGGCGCCGCTGGTCCCTGCACCTGTCATCACTTTTAACACTGTGTAATATTTTCCAGCATACACAACCGGGGAAATCTCACACAACCCCAAGCAACCGACTTTCTTCGCCCGCCCACTTAATTGAAAATCCAAACTGCATTTCCTTCTTTTCGCGGTAGAGTTGGTGGTGAGTGCTTGTGTGTGTGCTAAATTAATTAGCAGCTAATGAAAAGGGGCACATATTTATACAGGGCTGCTTCCTGTCTGGCTGTCACCAGGTGCTGGTCCTCCTCTTCCTGATCGCGTTTGTGGCATTCCATCGCAGCTGCCCCCAGGCCTCCAATTGCGACGGTGAAAAATTAACCATTTTCATTGGCAATTGAGCACATTGAGCGTTTTTCTATATACACAGAGGAAAATTAAAATGGAAATGGTCTAGAATATTTATTCACATTTTGAGAATACGTTCATAATATTTGTGTATTTTTTTTGAACCTTCATTTAAAAGATAAATTTAAGTGTACATGAATTTAATTTAATTTCCCATTTTTGTTGGCACTTTTCCTTCGTGTATGTATTAATTTACAACCACACACAACTCACACAGCTGCCAATGGCGAAGCCAATGTCCCTGTTTTCTACTACGCTCGTTTTTTTCCCTCGCTCGAAATAGCCATTTATCAGGGGGCCCCCGAGGTGGCTGCACCCCGAGTTGATTAATTAAATTGTTGACAATTTTAAAAGCTGCCATGGAGAGGGCATTATTCACAGCTTAACATATCCTTCTTTGCCTCTAACCAGCTTTTGCTCGCCCTCAATTTGTTAGCTGGAAACGTTTCGCCTGCTTTTATTGCTTTTTTGTGTCAACGTCTGCTGTTTGTTGTCGATAAATGCACTAGAAAATTAGCTGCCTGCAGTTAAGATCGCTAAGCTTGGCTAAAAGGCATGGTATATGTAATAAACATATGGAATTTAATTTGTTCATAAAAGCAAATTGAAATATTTCGAAAATTTCTTTGATGCTATGGTATAAAAAGCTTTCAACCTTAAGTAATTAATTTTTCATTTAAAATAAAGTTTATGGATATGAAATATATTATTTAAATTATTGTGAAATAAACTAAGAAATCTACCTGATGTCCTGAAAATTGCTACTAAAATGTTGGATCTCCTTCAGCACTTAAGCTTTATTAAACCTGGGGTCATAAGTGAATTTTAATTGAAACCGCAACAAAACAATTAAAACTAAGCCAATAGCCAGTCCAGCCCTGTCGGCACTGAAATATATATTTTGTATTTATTTTTCTTTTTTTTTTACAAAAATATTCACATATACCCAGGAGACTGCGTGTTTGTGTGCGTGGGCGAGGTATTAACTTAACTTTTCCACCCAACTCAATTAAAATGTTAGACAAAATTGCATATGCACAAGAGCAGGCAGCAAGTAAACAAATCTAAGTGTAGATGTGTGTGCTGCATAAATTAATAAACTTGATAGTGGAGGAGTAGGGGGGATGGGGACTTGAAGGGGGCGTGGCAGCACTCGTCGGGCATAAAAACTAAACGAGCTTTGAGCGCTGGGCGACACGTACGCAGAGAGTAGCAGCAATTAAAATTTTACTAGTTGCCCAGCCGTGCCAAGGGGGGTTAAGGGTTGGAGATGGGGGTTAAGGGTAGGGGGTCTGTCGACACATATGCCTCTCCTATCATCCTGTGCCATTCAACTGCTCGAATTTTACGACAAACACTAGCAAACATACTGGGCGAAGGACCAATTGTCGTGCTCTCATCATCACTTCATTTGGAGTTTGGAGATTTGAAATAACAATTGTTGTTGATTTTAACATTACATTTTTTTAATTTTTTTCATAAATCTAAAAGGGTTTTTTAAAAATAAATTAATTCTTTTGAATAAAATATTTCTGGTAGAAAATAAATTTGATATATAATTTATATAAAACTGTTTAAATATTTCATATCTCTTAAAAACACAATTTTCAACACAATTATAAGTATTAATCCAATCAGGGTAATAAAATATCCCTATGAAAATGAAAGGTGGAACACGTTTAAGAGTGAGAAAGAGGAAACCGGAAGGAGTAAGCCGCTTCCGCTGTTGCCAAATCGACAAGCGACATCCTACTGTGGGCATAAATAAATTGTGTTGCATACTTTTATGCGTTTACCTGAGGTCGGTTCCAAACTTTGCGATGGTGTTGGCACAGCCCTTAATGATGCATGTTTGTGTAGGATGGGGTTTTGGGTACGCTTAAAAGGTCCACAGAAACACGCTTACAATTAAGCACCAGTCATGTGCAAGTTTTTGGCCACACAAGACACATACTTTACCATTTCTCACCGTAGTTGAGCCAAGAGAAGTGCACCAGGAATGTATCATATTCACTTCTCTAAATTGGTTGAATTTCTGCGGCAAGCCAGAACAATGTCACCCAACTTTATGGCCCAGTAGTTGCCATAAGTAATTCTATCAACGCTTCTGCACAACTAATTGTAATTGTAATTGCAAAATAGTTCGACTCACACACACAGTCGGCTTTTGTGCAGCCCTTAAATTGTAATTTGCCAAAGAATTTAGCACAATGAAATTCAATTAACAACAAAGTACAAAGACACGCACACACACAAGTTACCAAAACTGCGGCAAAATTCCTGCTACTATTTTATCTCGCCTGCACATAGACGGTGAAGTGAGGAAGTGAGAGAGCAGATGCCGGGGGAAAGAGAGGACAGCAGTAGCTTATGCCATGCGTCACTAAATCAGAACAATTTTGCACAAATTTCAAAAATAATAAATGCCCATTTTAATTACACTCACGCTCGCTTTTGAGGACAATGTGCACTGTGTGTGCACGGGATTTATACACTTAAAATATCGTTGTAAAATTAATGAAATATTTTAATCTTTAAAAAAAAAATATTCTAAAAGTGGAATATTAGAAAATTGATTAAAAACTACAAAATGATATTTAAAGAATAAATATAAGGTTTTAAAAATAGAAAAATAATTAAAATAGTAGGTATTAAGTTTGTTTAAATGTTTATTAAATGACGTTCTGTATATTCGACTATTATATTTTGGTCACCTCTTGGTGTGTTTAATGTTCATATACGTAATCGCTCTTACAATACAAATAATATTAATGTTAATAGTAGTGTAATGTAACCCCGACTAACGATCGATTTCTCCAAAGACGATATCCAGTGAACCTATAATGGCCACAATATCGGCCAGCATGTGGGTGGGTGCCAATTTGGCCATTAGGGCTAGGTGGGCATAGGATGCCGGACGGATCTTGCAGCGATAGGGACGCGTTGAGCCATCGGAGATGAGATATACGCCAAACTCGCCCTTGGGCGACTCGACAGCGGTGTATGTCTCACCGGGTGGCACATAGAAGCCCTGCGAGAAGTGCTTGAAATGATGGATCAGATCCTCCATGCCCTCCTTCATCTTGCGCCTCTGCGGCGGACAGATCTTGAGATCGTCCACCTTGATCTCACCCGGCGGCATACAGTCGATGCACTGTTTGATGATGCCCACCGATTCGCGCATCTCACGCATTCGCACCAGGTAGCGATCGTAGCAATCGCCATTCGCACCCACAACCACATCGAACTCCATCTCATCGTAGGCATCGTAGGGCTGTTGCTTCCGCAGATCCCACTTGACGCCAGTGGCCCGTAGAACGGGTCCAGTGCATCCGCAATTCAGGGCATCGTGCGCTGAAATGGCGCCAATGCCAATATTACGCATACGCCAGATGCGATTATCGGTGACCACATCCTCCACCTCGTCCAGTCGATCGCTGAACTGATTGATGAACTGATAGAGATCGTGGAGGAAACCGAGTGGTATATCCGAGGCCACGCCCCCCGGACGAATGTAGGCGGCATGCAGACGAGCTCCCGATGCGCGTTCCGAGAATTCATATAGCTTCTCGCGCTCCTCGAATAGCCAGAATAACGGTGTTATAGCACCGCAATCGAGAACCGACGAGGCAATGGCCATGGTGTGATTCGTAAGCCTCATAATCTCCGAGAACATGGTCCTTATATACTTGGCCCTGCGCGGAACCTCCACATTCAGCAACTTCTCCACGGCCAAGGCGTAGGCCAACTCATTGGCCATGCAGGAAACATAATCCAAACGATCGAAATAGGGCAAAGCCTGCATATAGGTCTTGTACTCGATGAGTTTCTCGGTGCCGCGGTGCAAGAGGCCAATGTGTGGATCGGCTCTGAGTACCGTTTCATTATCCAGCTCCAAGATCATGCGCAAAACTCCGTGAGCCGCCGGATGGGCGGGTCCAAAGTTGATGAACTTGGTGCGAAAAGTTCGATCGACGGGTGGCTTCTGCTTGCCCGTCATATTCGGTCGACGTTTCCACTCGTCACCCTCGGGAAACCTGACCACATATTGCGCTTCGCTATAAAACTCGGGATCTGGATACCAGAAATGCGAGTCATATGGCTCGTAGGGCGGCCCAGGCGGATAGAGTTCATCCCAACTGGGATCGCATTCCGGCTTGACTTTGGGCTCCTCGTGACAGGCTTAAGAATATGATCTTAAGTAAATCTAACTGGGATACCTTCAGTACTCACCTTCTTTGTTCGATGAAAACATGCGACGATTGAAGAGTTTACCGAAGTTCGGGGCCTTGAAACTGGACTTTAGGCCCTCCACGCTGAGATACTTCTCACTTAAACGGTTTTTGTACGCCTGAAAACGACGAATTTCGTTGGGGGTGAAAAGCTTGTCCGCCAGCTTACGTATTCCTTGCATTCCGCCAGACATCATGGCAATTGTTGGAGAGGTATAAAGAAATATTAGGTTTTTATATAACTTGTTGGAAAAATTAAAAATCGAATCTAAAGTTGAATTCCCGATTCGAATAAGATGCCAAGCTCAGAGACTACTGCCTGAATACCTGAATAACCCCCATATTACCCCTTCTATCTTTGCAGATCTTCGATGATCACTACCACTTCGCACATCACAAGGTCTCGAAGCGGTCGCTCTCACCCGCCACGCATCACCAGACTCGCCTGGATGACGACGATCGCGTCCACTGGGCGAAGCAGCAGCGGGCCAAGTCGCGATCCAAGCGGGACTTCATCCGGATGCGACCATCGAGGACCTCCTCGCGGGCCATGTCTATGGTGGACGCCATGTCCTTTGACGACTCCAAGTGGCCGCAGATGTGGTATCTGGTAAGTAATAAAAGAAATCCTTTAAAGTAAAAGGTTAAACAAATTTGAGAATTTCATAGCTTTTATTATACGATCTAAGCTCGATAGATTTAGTTTAAAAACTAAAGATCCTTTTGACTACTTTGCAAAAAGAAATTATTTTTATATTATAAGCAAGAGAGAACGCTATAGTCGGGTGATCCCACTATCAGATACCCGTTACTCAGCTTAAGGGAGATGGACATATAAAACTTTGATCGCGCATAACTTTTTAACGAATGGTCCGATTGGAAAAATTTCTTCTACATTTCTATAGTTATTAATAAACACAATATAACTGCATTTTACTTTTCCGAAATCTTTAAAGGCGTGGGCGCCAGACCCTTTTACTCTACGAGTAACGGGTTTAAATATAATATGGTTCTTTGTCCCAAATTCCATTATGTAAATTATTTTATAATATAAAATTTCCCTTAGAACCGCGGTGGTGGCCTGGACATGAATGTGATACCCGCCTGGAAGCAGGGCATTACCGGCAAAGGTGTGGTGGTGACAATTCTGGACGATGGCCTGGAATCAGATCACCCGGACATACAGGATAACTACGTAAGTCAAAGGGAGACGATGTCCCTTAAGATTTTGAATCCATAGTAACCCCTCTTTCCATTTCTCAACCATCAACAGGACCCCAAGGCCTCGTACGATGTGAACAGCCACGATGACGATCCGATGCCGCATTACGACATGACGGACTCGAATCGCCATGGAACCCGCTGTGCCGGCGAGGTGGCCGCCACCGCGAACAATACGTTCTGTGCTGTGGGCATTGCCTACGGAGCCAGCGTGGGCGGAGTGAGGATGCTGGACGGCGATGTCACGGATGCGGTGGAGGCGAGATCGCTGTCGCTGAATCCCCAGCACATCGATATATACAGCGCGTCGTGGGGACCCGATGACGATGGCAAGACTGTGGATGGACCCGGGGAGCTGGCCTCGCGCGCCTTCATCGAGGGCACCACCAAGGGACGCGGCGGCAAGGGCAGCATCTTCATCTGGGCCTCCGGCAATGGAGGACGCGAGCAGGACAACTGCAACTGCGACGGCTACACGAACTCCATCTGGACGCTGTCCATCTCCAGTGCCACGGAGGAGGGCCATGTGCCCTGGTACTCGGAGAAGTGCAGCTCCACGCTGGCCACCACCTACAGCAGCGGCGGGCAGGGCGAGAAGCAGGTGGTCACCACGGACCTGCACCATTCGTGCACTGTCTCCCACACGGGCACCTCGGCGTCCGCACCGCTCGCCGCTGGCATTGCCGCCCTGGTGCTGCAGTCCAACCAGAATCTCACCTGGCGCGATCTGCAGCACATTGTGGTGCGCACCGCGAAGCCGGCGAACCTGAAGGATCCCAGTTGGTCGCGCAACGGGGTGGGGCGGCGGGTGAGCCACTCCTTTGGCTACGGATTGATGGACGCCGCCGAGATGGTGCGTGTGGCCCGCACCTGGAAGTCGGTGCCGGAGCAGCAGCGTTGCGAGATCAACGCCCCCCATGTCGACAAGTAGGAGGAGAATCTTTGTAATGCTTGAAAGTCCCCTGAACTTAATTCAATCTTTTGTTCTTTTATAGGGTCATTCCACCTCGCACTCACATCACCCTGCAGCTGACGGTCAATCACTGCCGTTCGGTCAATTATCTGGAGCACGTCCAGGCCAAGATCACGCTCACCTCGCAGAGACGCGGTGACATCCAGCTGTTCTTGAGGTCACCCGCCAACACCAGTGTCACGCTCCTAACGCCTAGGTAAGGAACTACCTCCTGGTAATCCCTAATAGAATAAATCCTATAGCCTTTAGCATTTTCATATTCTATTTTATTTGTCACTACCTTCACTAATCACCTTCTTCCACCCCAGGATACATGACAATTCCCGCTCCGGTTTCAACCAGTGGCCCTTCATGTCGGTTCACACCTGGGGAGAGTCGCCACAGGGCAACTGGCAGTTGGAGATTCACAACGAGGGTCGCTATATGGGTAAGTTTAAAGAGTATTCATATTGAAAAAAACAAACATTGTGCCGTCAGATCGATGCTTTAAACCTGTACCGTTTTACATGCTGCGCTTTTGTGGATAACTCACCCACCTAACACCCCATCCAAAAAAAAAAAAACACCCATTAACCCACCGTTAACCCACCGTTAACCCACCCGTAACCCACCGACCTGTAGGCCATGCTCTGCTCAGGGAATGGTCGCTGATCTTTTACGGCACCACTCAGAGCATCGATCCCAACGATCCCATCTCGGTGCCCAGGCCCAGTGGTTCGGAGGCAACCACACCGAATAGCAGCAGCACCACCAGCAATCTGCATCAGGCCTACTCACCCCAGTATCCCCGCATTCCGCCCAATAACTTTGGTAGCTCACCATCTGGTGGGTCCAAATTGCCACTGGGAAAAGTGCCTGCTGTACCGCCCAATAAATCCAGTTTTGTGACCAACAATCCGCTGCTGAATCCTGCCTCACCGAAACAGGGTTACCAACAGATCTCGGCCACCTACGGAGTGATATTGGGAAAGGCCAGTGGAAAGACTAACAATAATAATAGTAAGGAGAAGACCAACAACAAGGCGAATAAGGGTAATAATGGCAACAAGGGAAAGTCGGGTGGTGCCAATCGCAAGGAGCAAACCACCCAGAGCACAATCATTCAGACAACCACGAGTAAAAATAAGTACTACCGCATTTCCCAGCAACAGCAGCAGCAAAAGAACAGCAAGCAGGACAGGAATGGAGTCCAGACACAGAGGCCTAAAGCCAATTCCGGGGAGAAATCCTATGATGAGAAGAGCCGCAAAGTGGTGGGTGAGATCACAACTGGAGCCACTGGATCCAATGGATCCATCAAGGCAGCCAAGCAGGTGAAGGAGAGTAGTGGTGCCACCTCCTCCTCCTCCTCCTCTTCGAACTCCCGTATACCCAAGCTCTTCGAGCGCTACGAAAAGATACAGGCCATTTTCCCGGAACTAGAACCCTATGAGAATAGCTCACCCAAGGGCGGCCAGAAGGCCAAACAGGCCAAGCAGGGAAAGCAATTCGAGGTGGAGCTATTCAGACCCACCACGGGCGGAAATAGTCGGCAGGGAAATACGAAGAAGTCACCTTCGGTGCCGCCGCCCTCACAAACGATGGCCACCCTCTCCATTTTGCCCATCCTGCCCGCCGGCGGCAGTAGCTTCCTGCCCGATCAGAAAATCCTGAAGAAGCAGCAACTGCTGATGGCCGCCGCCGGAGTGATGGCTCCTGCCGAGGTGGAGCTGGAAATGGAGGAGGTTCAGGCGACGCCTGACTACGAGGAACCGAGGGACCAGCGAAAGGAGGTCAACGGACCAAATGGTAGCCACTCAATTTTCGGATCTTCATCTTTTGATTTTCATATTTCTCTAAAAGCACAATTCTAGAATTTTCATCCATTAGAGTTTATTACGAAATTAATATTTATATGTTCTTCTTTCATGTATAACCTTAACTTTTGTAAAAATGGTTTTGTTATTTCATATTTAAATCGAAATTGTGATCATTTTCGTTGGTAAAACATTCAATTTTGAAATCACATGTTATATTTAACATTTAAAGAATTTTATCCATATGAGTAGAGTTTATAGCAAGTGTCATTGTGATGATATTCCCGTCAAAATACTCTTTATTTCAGGGGGGGGTATGGTATTTAATTTTTTTTTTTCGATTTTTTTTTTATTTTTTTATATTAATGTACAACACGTTAAGAATGTTGTGTGAAAATTTCATGTCAATCGGATGAAAATTAAAGAAAATATGACCATTTGAACGAGCGGGCCCCGAACAGTTGCACGTCGCGTCCAAAACTTTAAATCGTTCTCCTGAAAAGTATGTTTTTTTAAGTCGGTGAACATTGTCCATCGAAATTTAATGTACCGATCGTTCTGAAATTTTGCACATAATTTCTGTACCTAAATCCGCAGGTAATCAGGTCGAGATTTTTTTTTTTAATTTTTATTTTTTATTTTATAATAACTAATATATCCAATTTTTTATGCTAAAATCACGTTTTTGACTTTAAAGTATTACCAAAAATCCAAAAAATTAAAAAAAAAAAAAAACTCGACCTGATTACCTCAAGAAACATCTTAACTAATGGACATTTTTTTTTTATATTTTTCAAATGATCCAGTAATGAGTTATGCTGTTCACCGCAAAGCCTCTTTTTTTGGAGGCGCCTACGGAGATTGGCCGCAGACGGCTCATTTTTTAATTTTTTTCAATGAAAATTTTAGAAAATATAGTTCAAGTGTTGTACTTGGATATAATAATAAAATAATTTATCTAACATTAACCGTATCGTGTGAAAAAATTCATGAAAATAGGCCTTTTTTTGGCCGAATTAACCATACCCCCCCCTTCAGAAACCCTTTTCGCTTTGTATTTTATGTTTTTTCGCCACGTAGCCGTCCATAAAAGTTTGACAACCACTGAGTTGCACTTTCTTGTTGCTTTCATCAATCAAAGTGCAACTCTAAAATGCTTTTTCGGTTTGTTGGCTGTTGCGCTGCCGTTGCTCCGGTTGTCAGCAGAACAATTTTTCATTTTTATCCTTTTTTTCCAATGTTGATGAAAGTTGCGATTAGCTTTCGGCACTTGATCTGCCCCACATATATATATATAGTATATAGCTTACGTATATCGCTCATATGGCAGATTTATTGGCCCTTCACTTGACTTGTTTGCCCGCCGCCGCTTGCAATCTGCAATATATCATACATTTTATAACATTTTGCGTTTGCCGTTTGTTGTTGACTTTGTATAGACGTTTCGATTTGATTTGGATTATTTTTGAGCCCTTGGCCAGTCAGCAATAACTAAATGCATTCGATTTCTCTGCTCTGCGTTGCAGCACAAATCACACAATGGGACATGATATTCTACGGCACCGAAACCCCCGCCCAACCCGAGGACGTGGCCAATCCCAGCCAGTCGAACCAGTTCAATCTGTACGGAAACGATATGGCCCACAACGACATCGAGTACGATTCCACCGGCCAGTGGAGGAATATGCAGCAGGTGAGTCCCGCTTCCATTGTCTACCTGTGAATGTGAATTGAGGTGTAGAAAAGCTCTTGCCTGCATGAATAGCCCTTCGTCACTCAGCTTGGAAGACCTAATTCATGTCTGGGCTAGGAATACAGTGAAAGTTCGCAAATAGTAACAGAAATAATAATGGCAAATCCATTCCTTTAGCTATGGGGTACAATAAGTAATAATAAACAACAAGAAATATTTTTAATTTTCTTTATAATTTTCTGATATGTATAAAAATTGTATTATTTACATCAATTTTTAGAATAATTTTACGAAATCTACATCATCTTAAATTTTTAATTATTTGACATGATATAATAAATAATATTAAAGAATAAATATTAAATTCAATTATTGAATAATAATTTAATTACAATATTTTTAAAAGAGTGTAATATATTCTTTTAATAATATTTATAATGAAATGAATACATTTTAAAATATTGTTTTGAGAAAGAATTTAATTACAATGCTTTTAAAAGAGTGTTTAAGAAACTTTTCCCTTTTTTAATCTTAAAATATTAAAGAAATCCTGCAAATAGAGGTTTTCAGCTTTTCCGAGCCTTCACTGTACTCATCCGCCCCGTTGTCCTTCGTGTTCTGTTTATTTCTTGGTCTTCCAGTGCCTTGTAGATGCTTTGTCGGGCAGCGAGGAGATAAGTAGTGATCAGAACCCAACGCTGCGTGCTTGCATGTGGCTAGCTTGATTAAACCGTCAGTCAGTCCGCGATGCCTGGGCAGTCGCAGTGGCTCTCAAACTGTGCTGCCTGGCAAGACTGCGTAGTCCTTTGGCAGGTAGCTGTAGCTCGTTCCAGTTTGTTTTTCCTTACCCCACTGCCAGCAGCATGCCTTTTTGTGTTGTTAATGCACGAATTTCCCCCGCACGCGCCAATGCACAGGCCCCGAAAGTATGCAAAGCACTCGCCCAATAGCGCTCATAAATTTGCAAATACTTAGGCATACACTGTCAGCAGTTATCTTTGGACCTGTTTGGGCTTGGGCTCTCCACCCCTCTGTTGCCATCCGGCCAGCATCTTAATTCCACTTTTGGCAGCCGTTTTTGAGCCCTGTTTTTTGGCAGTGGGCCAAGTAAGAGGCTGGACATTGGGGGCACAGAGAAAAACTACTATTACCAGCCATTAATTAGTAAACATTTTTTTGTGAAACCCTTTTAGGGAAAATTCTTTAAAAAAAGTAGTGATAAACTTCAGCTGTTTAAACCACTGAAAGTTATAGAGAACATATTATCCCATTTATGTGGATAGTTGCAAATAAATATAATTATATTTTCCCTCCCCTCATTTTTCTCTGTGCTCAGAATCAGCATTTTTCTAAACTTTGCCTGCGTTCTGCGAGCCCCATGAAAGCCTGGGCCTCATTCAAGTGCACTCTTGCCCCGGGGCAGGCAGCAATTTTTAACCTTTTGGCACCTATTGTGCTTTAAAAGCGTTGCTTTTTTCCGCCGCTGGCACGGCAAAAAGGGATGTGCGGTAATAAAGGCGAGTGCAGTGACCTTAGTTTTTTGCTTCTCACCGCTTGGGCTGGCTGCAAAAAAACTTTTTGCATAACAAACACTTTTCCAAGCCCCCGTCCCTCGACCCATCCATTTTCCTTCGCTACCAACACGCGACGTCATTGCATGTGAACTTAGATAGACTTGGGCAGACTTTTTTGGAAGGGGCAGCTATAAATAAGGACAGACAGAGCCACATACATAAGTGCTTAAAATGCCAGACAGAGCGGCAACATGCAATGAACAACTACAACTACTGGAACCAGAATCAGAATCAGACGAGGCAAAAGTTTTCAGCCACTCCTGACTAGCCAAAAAAAAAATGGAAAAGGATTGCCTTTGGTCTTTAAAAAGAAGTGGTGGCTTTAAAACTTCGGCTCATTGTATTTATATTTACCAAAAATGAATAACATAATTTTTGTGAATTTCTTAGCCGGATGCTGGCTATGCCAGATATTCTGAAGTTCGAGATTATGATTTTGGTTTGAATCATTTTAGAGAGAAATTCTGAAATCCGAAAAGCATCGGTTGAATCATTCTTAGGGAAAAGATTCATTTGTTATTATTGGTCGAATTCAATGTATTAATTAGCTTAAATTTTTATGAACTTATTTATATTTTTGTTATTAATTTTGTTTTAAATTGATTTTTTAATTTTTTTTTTTTAATTTTTTTTTTTTTTAAATTCTAGTTATAATGTAACTAATAGCACTATATGTATATGTTAACAAAAAAAATCAGTTGTTAATTCTGTTCCTTTACTTATAAGTAATTACTTATTTTGTCACTAATTACTGGTTCTCTAGATGAATTCTTCGATATTCTTCCCTTTTGGCTTACTAGTTTATTGTACAATTTACCACGATATTAATAATTTCCCTTAAAACATTTTCTTTCCAAATTGAAAATATTATGTTATAATATTGCAAAAAAGGGTTTCAATCAGAGTTTATACTACATACCTTTGTTCATCTTTGCTATCTGATCCAACTCTTCAATTTCCCTGTCTAATCCATTGTTTTCCTTTCACATTGCAGGTGGGCGAGGTGGGCATGAACCGAGATCACAGCAACACCGCCGCGTGCCTTAAGTGGAGCGATCGCAAGTGCTTAGGTTTGTCCTTACTCTTTTTTATGATCATGCAAGTCTTCTTTCTAAACTTTAAACATGCCAACGACAACAACAACAAGAACAAGAACAACATTATCAAATGCATTAGATAATTTAGCAATAAATGAAAGAGAAAGAAATTGGCAACAGACAAGAAACAAAATTGAACTGTGTAAAGAACGAAAAACCGAAATGAGATGAAAAGCGAACAAAGAATTTCCATTAAGAAAGTTTCGATGGCAACAGGACGAAGAAAAGAAAAAAAAAGTTAAAATAAACAGAAAAATAAAATAAAGTAATTTAGAGTAGGCGAGAGATGAGGAAGAATCACTGCAAGTCCAAAAAAATATACATACTATAAATTTTGTAGTTAAATTTAAATGTAAGCCTAGATTTACACACACACACCGACACGACACAAGCAACACAAACACACACGCCCACGCAATAGAAGGCGTGGCAGGGCAAAAACCAAGGTTGTTCTTCCTTTTTTTGTCGAGAAATGGGACGCACAAAGCAAATTTTTGTATTATTTTTAGTCGAAATGCAATTATACGCAGCTATTTACAAAAACCGTATCCTAAATATATACCTATATATTATACACATTATGTTTAAGAGTTTAGTTGAAATTTATTTGTACGATTTGTTTTTGATTGTTTTCGTTTAGATTGTTTGTGTTTGTTTTAAGCCTGTTTCGTTTGATTTGTTTTTCCCGTTTTCACGTCTCTCCAAATGCTTGCTCCCCGAAGTGTACACAGGAAAAAATGAAGATCACTTTAGACTTGATATTTCCAGCATCAATGATTAATACCAATATATGTTCATGTCATTTTAATCCTTTTACCTATTTAAATTAATATGATTTTATTGATTTTATTTATATAAATCTGAAAAATATGGGAATAATTTTTCCTGTGTAACGATCTGTGTGTATATATGTGTACATGAAAGCTAAATGCATTATTTCAGATATTGCCAAGCCAGCCAAGTAGTCGCGACACAGTTTGAAAGGCACTGTACGCAAGTTCATGCTTTTCTCTTTTCTTTGCCTATAGTTTGAGTCCGCTTATTGACTTAATTTTGATTTTGTGTAAGATGTATTGTTTAATGCCATGCGCCATGCAGCCAAAACAAAAGGAATGTTCAACAAACACAACAACAGCCACTGCAGTTTAGAGTTCATAGTAAAAGACTGTTTCTTAAAATTAAAATCTAAAACTAAATCTTGGACAGCCGTAAAAAAGTGGGTCGATGGAGTTAAAAGATGCGAAAAAGCAAAACCAAAACTAAGTATATAATGGAAATATTTCTAGACTTAAGGCGCTAAGCAAAGCAAACCAATTTTGTATCAAAAAATAAAAACAAACGAAAACAAAAACAAGAAGCCAGAAAAAGGCATGAAAATAAACGTGAACAAGTAAATAATAAATAATAACCTAAGGTGTAGGGGTATAGCATAGCGTAATAAATGAACAGTAGGCAGCAACCACTAAACAATTAAATCGTAATTATATTTAACAATTTATACAAAAGTTCCTGCAGTTTTCAACAAAGTTGCAACATGAAAACACAGAATTATTATCGATTTACACTGAATTTAACGGTTTATTTTGTCCACAACGCAAACACACACACACACAAAACATATCTTTGTTACAAATTTGTTGCTTACTTAAATCTTTAATATAAACACACAAATCAAAAAGCAAATTGAGTGCAATAATTATTATTAATTGTGTATTAAGCAGCAGCTAAAAACTTAACAAGGTTTTCGTTTCTTATCAAACCGATAAACAAAAACATATCATTTAATGTGTTTTTCTTTTAATTTTGGAACTTAGTACAAACTATTAGTTTACTTAAAAAATTCTATCGAAATTTTTCCATCTCCTTTTGTGATTTATACCTCTCTATTTTATTGGTTTTGACTTTAGAGAAATGTTCCCAATATCTATGCATTTTCGTTGTATGAATAATCATATCGTAACTGCACAATAAACAATACAAATATATAAATGTTAATTTAATAAACAAGTTAATAGCGAAGTAATGAAGGAGTATCTTTTTGTTGTTGTTGTAACTAGCAAACACACACACGCACACATATTTAGCCAGAGCATAAGATATAAGCAAAAACTAAAGCTAGCATTTCTATCTTTCAATCGAAAATAGTTGAATTAACCCCGAACCCTAATTCCTCAGTATAAACTATACGCACTAGCAGCGAACAAACAGAAAATATTAACCAAGCCAATACACAAGCACTCACAAGTATTTACCGAAACTTCGGCAAGTACCAATATATAAGTTATGTTGAACAAATTTCCAAGTGAGTTTGGTTAGGAACACAACAAGATTCTGCTCCGTTTCCACGTATTCTGTTGTTCTTCAACGCACACGCAGTTTCGGTACTTATTTATCTTCAAGAACCAGAATACACAGGAAACTCTGAACTCTGAAGCATAATTACTCGGTCAAGTAATTAGAGAAAAGCCAAATTAATATTTAAGCCTATGCTAAACAAACAGTTTAAAGGTAAAAAACCAAAAAAAAAAGAAATACAAAATAAACAAAAACTGGTACTAGGGCATGGGGTAGAAATTAGAGATTAAACGTATTAACTTTAAAACCATGAAATTGTAAAATAACATTGGAACAAAAAACACTAAATTAATGCTTGCAATTAATGAACGGAAAGGAAACGAAATGAAATTAAACTTTTTTAAATGTAAAGAAAACAAAACGAAAAACGGAAATTAAACACTTAAACTAGTGAAACAACCTCGTAGGTATGATGGAAATTGAGAATGCCGCAATTCGAAACTCAATACAATTTTTTATGTATGTTTGTGTATATATCTATATATATAATATCTATATGAGTAATAAATAAATGCATTGAAACCGTAAAAAACAAAAGAGTTTTTGAAACAATTTATTTCCAACAAAAAAATTCAAAGCGACAAGCGAAACATGCTCAAAAAAAAAGAGAATACTTTAAACTATATGACGAGAGGAGATGCTCTCTCCACCGTATTTTACCCATACTTTCTCCGACTGCAGTTCAGAGTTCACAAATTCCCATTGGGGTTTTGAGGTTGCAGAAAAGGTGAGTGTGGCTTCATCCTAACTATTGTTTTGTTCTCCTTTTTTTGGTTTAAACGGAAAGTTGAATTTCCCCGCACTGCTGTGCGACATTAACCACTTTCTAATTCGTTTATTTCGTTACGTTACCTTCTTAACACAATAAAAAAACAAATCCTACATTCTCATGTCCATGTGCTTGGTGTTTTTCGGTGGAGGTACAGTGAATACACCTATGCTGTCATTTCCAATTGCACAATTCTTTTATGTTTTTTCCGTTCTTTTTTTGAGCATGTTTTTTCCGGATGAGCTTGCTTTGAAAACACTTTTTTTGTTGCCAATATATGTGTTTCAAATACTACGTTCTTACAATCGCTTTTTAAATACAAAAAAAAATTGTTATAATGTTATACCATTTCAAAAATATTTATTAAAATATTGGTTTAATACCAATTATGATAATACAATATTTTATTCAACAATAGTAATAATAATATTTACAATGGAGATAATAATTCAAACAAGTTTTATTTCATTTTGTTGCTTTTTCATTTTTTCTCAATTTGCACAGAACATTGCTCATGTTGATTTTGTTTTAGTTTTACCAAGTTTTTAAAACTTTTCTAACTTTTTCTAACCGACTAATTTCCTAACTTTCTTTTTCCGCTAAAACTGTCGCTGAGGTAAATCACTTCCTAGCAAATCTGAATTATAAACCATGTATTATAGTTTATTTTTCTCCAATCCTTCACAGAATGCAATGATATGGCCTATATGTATGAGGATCTGTGCTACGATGTCTGCCCCCTGCACACATATCCATTTGATAAACTGGCAGCGGATGAGGAAGAACTGAGACGACGATGTGAGCAGGGGTCCAGTTAATCCCTACAGCAGTCCCACCACCGATCATCCATCCTCAGTAATGTCCAACAGCATTGACGACAAACAGGATCCTCTGCAGGCGGAGGATCGTCGTCGTCGGCGCAGCCTCACCACTGAGGGGGCACTCACCCCGCTGGTGGAGACTCCGGCTAGGATCTGCGCCGAATGCGATCGGAGCTGCTTGGCCTGCCACGGACCGTTGGCCTCCCAGTGCAGCACCTGTTCGCCGGGCAGCCAACTGCGGAAGATCCTGAACGAGACCTTCTGCTACGCGTATGTGGTGCGCAGCACGGGAATGGCCAGTGTGGTGGACATATCTGAGATGGGCACACAGCAGTACATGGCTGGCACCACCGTGCTTCTTCTGGTGGCGCTGGTCTTCACCCTGCTCGGCGTCGTAGTGGCCGGAGGCATCGTCTACCATCGCAGGGCCATGGCCCAGAACAACGAACTCTACTCTCGAGTTTCTCTGATGGCCGGCGATGAAAGTGACTCGGATAACGAAGACGAACTGTTCAGGGCACATTTCCTGGGGAAGAAGAGGGACGTCATTGAATATCGCGACGAAGCGCCCAGCGAAAAGATCTCCGAAAGAGAAGAGGTCAGCCATTTGGTACCCTAGATAATCGAATTAAATTATTAGTT
Organism: Drosophila prostipennis; assembly: GCA_037075205.1. Taxonomy (NCBI): domain Eukaryota; kingdom Metazoa; phylum Arthropoda; class Insecta; order Diptera; family Drosophilidae; genus Drosophila; species Drosophila prostipennis. The sequence goes on along the minus strand of JBAMCJ010002175.1, from coordinate 420,293 downwards.
ACGTAATGCATTTAGCCACCCTCATAAACACCAGAAATATTATATATAAATCGCAAAGCCAAGGACAATCACATTTTTGGTATATATTTTGTTACATTCGACGGCATTACAGCTCCTTGATTTCAAGCCAAAATAGTTTAAAAGTATTAAAAATCAAAAACAAAAAAAATGAGAATCAAAACTAATTTTATGTAATATTTATGCCTTAATAAAATGATTATAATTTAACTTTGTATGCTTAATTACTCAAAAAGGAAAAGGTGAGTCACCAAAGTTGTCACTATAGTTTTATATGGCGTATGACGTATATTATTTAACAATAAATGTTTACAACTTGTTGAAAGATAGGAAATGTAGGGAATCAGCACTTGAGCAAATCCTCAAATTGTTTATGTAAAGATAAGAAGCTGTTGAAATTGGTATTTTGAATGCTGAGATTGTTGTCCTTGACTTTCAGAAAACCCTCGAAGAAAAATACCTATTTTGTTGCTATTATCACCTAATGTCCGATGTAGGTGAACTGCAATCTCAGCGCTAACAGCAATCAATTAGCTAATGGAAATGATAGAAACCCAGTTCTGGACCCTGGCAGGGGCTTATCAGCCGGGTTATCGAGGGGCTGTCGTCTAGAGTGTTCCCCCCAAACAGGTGAGAAATGTGTTGACAACGCTCAAGAGTTTTATTTGTATAATATGCTGACCGAATGGGCTCTTTAGAATTTCCACGATTTCCTTATCGCGGCTATATTAGGAACATCGACTGACGATTGCCCGGCAGTCGTGTTTTGCGAAACGGACGAAAATGAGGTTTATTTTGATACCCCTGCTGTTGGCATCCTGCTGCCTCTGGGAGGCGGCCAACTCCTGCGCCAGCATCGAGCAGCGCTACAAGTTCCCCAACAGCAACATCTACGTGCGGCTGAGGCGAGGCGACAAGTTGCAGTACGAGCTGATGAAGGGCGAGAAGTCCCTGCAGACGGTGACCTTCGACAACTTCGAGAGCAGCGCCAATCTGGTGGCGACCAGCAGTGGTAGCTACCAGCTCACCGATGGCATGACCACCGTGGAGTTCACCCTGGTCGAGAACGGCGTAGTCACCGGCACCGGCAGTGAGATCACCCATGTGAAGGTCTCGCGAGACCAGGTGCTGCAGGGCAGCCAACCCAGAGACTGTTTCCCCCTGAACACCGGATCCACTCACTGGTTCAGTGGTCCGGAGCAGAAGCAACACTACTGGCCGGTGGAGCGTCAGAGGCACGCCAATTACTCCTACCTGCCCAAGGAACTGGACAACTTTGGAGTGGGTGAGCGTTACTGGCTGAACGGCGATGGAGTCTTCCTGTATGTGGAGAGCAACACTCCGCTGTTTATCGATCAGAATACAGCCGACTATCCGGATCAGCTGTGTCTGAGTGCCACCAGTGAGCTGCCCTACGATCCGCGAGTGACCTCCGCCAAGTTTGTGTACCACGTGGCCGTGGCCAAGGATGCCAAGGCGGCTCACAAGTATGCCGTGAAAACGTTCCACGGGCAACCCACCGGTTTCCCCGATGAACGCATGGTCAGACATCCCGTGTGGTCCACTTGGGCTCTGTACAAGGCCGAGGTCTCCGACGAAGTGGTGCGCGACTTTGCCAAGCAGATCCTGGACAATGGCTTCAACAACAGCCAGCTGGAAATCGATGATGATTGGGAGGATTGCTACGGAGCCTTGACCTTCAGAAAGAACAAGTTCCCCGATAGCAAGACCCTGACCGATGACCTCAAGGCCCTCGGCTTCCGTGTGACCCTGTGGATTCATCCCTTCATCAACAACAACTGCACTGCCATCTACGAGGAGGCCAAGTCGCTGGGCTACTTGGTGCTCGATCACGAGGGAAGCTCCGATACGCAGTGGTGGAACAGCAAGCCCAAGGATGCGGCCATTCTGGATTTCACCAAGCCCGCGGTTCAGGAGTGGTTCACCAAGCGTTTGAAGCGCCTGCAGGATGAGGATGGCATCGATAGCTTCAAGTTCGATGCCGGAGAGACCAGTTGGCTGCCCAGTGACCCAGTGCTGCAGGCCAGCAGCTCCATGGTGACGCCCCTGCAGGCGGTGGGCGATTACGTGCGAACTGTGGCCGCCTTCGGGGACATGGTGGAGGTGCGATCCGCCCAGAACACCCAGGATCAGCCCATCTTCGTGCGCATCGTGGACAAGGACTCCGAGTGGGGCTGGAACAACGGGCTGCTCACGCTGATCTCGTCGATGCTGCAAATGAACCTCAACGGCTATCCCTTCGTCCTGCCCGACATGATCGGCGGTAATGGGTACTACGAGAAGCCGCCGACCAAGGAGCTCTTCCTGCGCTGGCTGCAGGCCAATGTCTTTATGCCCGCCCTGCAGTTCTCCTTCGTGCCGTGGAACTTTGACGATGAGGCCATCACGATCAGCAAGAACTTCACCGACCTCCATGCCAACTACACGCCGTACATCATGAAGCTCTTCCAGCGGGCCGTGGATTCGGGGGAGCCCGTGAATGCTCCTCTCTGGTGGATTGCCCCCACGGACGAGGTGGCGCAGTCCATCTACGATGGTAATTCCATTATTGTAGTTAACATTATCTCACATTTAGCTAACGTAATCGTTTTTTCTATGACTAACCGCAGAGTTCCTTTTGGGCGATGACATTATCGCTGCTCCCGTCGTGGTTGAGGGCGCCACCAAGCGAGACATCTACCTGCCGGAGGGCGAGTGGAAGGATGGTAACAGTGACCAGACTTACACCGGACCCACCTGGGTCATGGACTACGCCGCTCCCGCTGGACACGCTGCCCTATTTTGTGCGCGTCGGCTTTACACTGGAGTAGAGCGAAAATAAAACTTAAATATATATTATACTTAATAATATTATATTAAATTTTTGTAATATTTAATATTATATTTTTCTAAAAAAAATAATCGAACAAAACTCAATAAAGTAAACTAAATACAAAATTCACACAGCTAATTTGGTAAAATCTAGAAAAGTATCGTTTCTGTTTTGGTTTTAAAACTCGTTGGCAGGCATTCGCTTTTTGTTTGGAGGTGAAAAGTCGCCGGATCCGGAAAGCGAGCCGAAGGAATATCTGGGGGACACGCTATTCTCGCGAAACTGTCCGTACTCCCGCTCGAACTCCAGGGCGTCCTTGGTCAGGATCTGTCGCAGGTTAATGGGTCTGTCATGAAAAATAAAAACATATTAGCAAACATTTAAGTATAATTGAAAAACCTAGACATACTCGACTTTAATGCTGTTCTGTTCCCTCTCCAAATTCCTTTCGTACATGGCCAACTTGAGGGCATGCACACGCCGGGCCGATCTTCGCCACCGCTTCCTGTAGAGCTCCTTCTCGCGGGCGAGATTGTTATACCGAAAGTGCTGGGACCTCAGTTCCCCAAGAACCTGCTTGAGATCTCCTTCGTCGGAGCCTTGAGCTCTAAGGTCACCAATCTGCTGCTCCATGGCTGCGAGGCGGACCTTAAGTTCCGTCTTCTCGGTGTAAAGCTGAAGATTCTCCTGTCGCAACTCTCCACTGCGATCCTCGAACAGCCTTACCTGCTCCTCCATTTCCGATTTCAATAGGTATATGTGGTCTTCCAGTTCCTTGAACTTTGCCTCATAGTCAACGCTGGTCACATTGGTTCTACTGCTGATAAAAGTTTCATCCGGACTCGTCTCCTCCTGGCTTAGTTGATGTCTATTGGCCTCTTGGTTCTCCATCTCCTCCAACTGCTTCTTGTAATGCACCTCCTTGCGTGGCAGCTCCTGTTCAAATAAATCTGTTTGTTGCCTCCGCCAGGACTTGATCCTCTGACCAATTGAATCGATGGTATTGGCAGTCTGTTCGATGCTCAAATCCTGTTCAGAGTCTTCAGTCAAATTCTTGGCTACCTTTATGGTTTTAGGGTATTGTTCAGTAGGTTGCTTATCACACACAGGTTTTGACTTTTTCCTAACTATTTTTTTAGCCTGAGTACGAACTTCTTGTTCTGGATTTATATTCTCAGAAATAACCGATGTCTTTTTCCGAATTATCTTTTTTTTGACTGGCTTGACAGATTCTTCTGGAGAAATTTCCGTGTCCCGAACCACAGGATCTTCATTTAGAACAGTCTTCATAAGTTTCTTCTTTTTGAGGACTCGCACATTCCGCGGTTCAATATCTTCATGTATCATCTCTGCGGATTTTACATTACCATCTGCCATGGAGATAAATTCTTGGGAGCTGGTAAACTCCACCTGGATTAATTGCTGCTCGTTCACTGGAGCCCTCTTCTTTTTTTTTACACGAACTACTTGAGACTGTTCGGTTTCAGGAAAGGTCATTGGGCTCTCCGATGGAGGAATATATTCTTTGGATGTCCTAAAGTCCATCTGGCTTAACTGATCCTCGTCTATCGGAGTCCTTGGCTTTTTCTTAACACGATCTCCTTTAGACTGGCCAGACATGGAGATACATTCCTCGGAGCTCCTGACCTTCACCTGGCTTAGTTTAACATCGCCTGAAGAAGCTCCCAACTTCTTCTTCACTGCTTTAGACTGAGCAAAGGTGACTCTTACATCCCGGAGCTCTGCTTCTGAACAAATCATTTCAGCTGATCTTGAGTTGCCTTCCGACATTGAAATATATTCCTCGGAGCTTCCGAGCTCCACCTGATGTACCGGAAGATCCCTTTCAGACTGGCAGAAAGTAATTTCCTCCACATAGGAGCTTTCATAATCGATACTTTTGACCTTGTCTTCCTTGGCTTTTCCCAGTTTCTTTTTTGGCTTGGGAGGCTTTGCCAGGCCGAGGGCCAGCTGATCCTCGTAAAGGACCTCGTCGAGCTCGGCTCGGCAGGTCTCCTTCAGAAACTTTTCTGTTTCTTCCAGCGCTTGCGATTGAACTTTATTAACCTCCACCCAGCGGGCTCTGAGGTCTAGAGATTCCTTTGATGTTTTGGGTCTCCTGGTTCCCTGGGTACTGGTGGACGTTTCTTCAAAGTCTTCAAATTCCTCAGGAACCAGTAATTTAGATTTGGTCTTGCTAGATTTGCTTCGGATACTGAGGACACTTATGTCAGTTTCTAAGTCTGTATCGATGCATTCTGGAGCTTTTACAGTCCTGGGAGCTCTTGGTTTCTTGCTTAACTTTTCACTAGAGGAATTTGGTTTTTCGGAAAGAACATGACATGAATGATCCTCTTCACTCCTTTCGTAGCTATCCTCAAGGAATCCTTTATTTTCATTTTGATTTTTATAAAGGCCTTGGTTTCTTAGTTTAGAAAGACTTTCCTGGGTTAAAGGAACTTCGTTTAATTCTATCTTTGATTTCGTTTTCAAATCTTTTTTGCTTACTTTACCCTCCGATATGAATTTACTTGGAGATTTTGGTATGTCATCTTCGATTATATTTACATTGCTTTTATCATCCTGCACTTCAATGTCCCGGGGTTTGGTTTTTCTTATTTTTCGATCCATTTGTAACGAATCACCTCTCCCTGCCTTTATCCTTTGCCTCCGCAAGGACTCTAGTTCAGCTTCCTTGGCTTGCCTCTTTTCCTCCAGCTCAAACAAGTCTAAGGAATTAAGTTCTTCGCAATTCTCCGAATCGTTTTCCTCCAAAAGTGTACTTGGGTTTTTAAGAGCTTGCAATTTTGATTGGGAAGATTCCCGTATTAACTCTTTTGATCCCTGGGACTTCGTCTTGGGCTTGCTTGGCACGGGGGCATGATATTTTGAAAGTTCCTGGGCCGTAGATTTCACCGCATACTTCCTCAGATCATCGATTTCATCTTCGACTACTTTGGAAACCTTTTTGGAAGCGACTTCCGTGCCAGATTCATCTGACATGGGTTCAGTTTTCTTAGATTTTGACACGGAAACCTCTTCACATTCCTTTAAATTCAGACCCTCACGAACTACCGTCGCGGAAAATGTCTGGCCCAGAAACTGCTCATCCTCGCTCTCCAGATTGCCCTCCCCGCTATTCAGTCGGGTGAATTTCTTTCGCCTTATCTGAGGTTTTCGCAGATCCGCCGGACCATCGGAGTCGTGGATGTCTTCCGGGGGTGAAGATCTGTAGGATCCTTCTGAGCCCGAAAGCTCGGCACCCACATTTAGACTTCCTACCGAGGGGGTTTTTTGTTTCATTGATGTTACCTCGAGTTCCTTACGATCATTACGATCCTTTGAATCTCTGATAACACTGCTGGCAACCGAAGGCGTTGGGTTAGCTTCCTCCTGGCCCTGGCGTGAGAATATCGTCTTTAAGTCCACACTAAAAGTGTACTCCATCAGGGGAGGTTTGGGCTCCCTACCGCAGTCCGTTCTGCCAAATCGGTTAAATGAAAAGGAGCCGTTGGAAGTGTACTTTTGGTGTTCGGCGAAGTAGTTGTCCGGCGGCAGAAGATTGTTAAAGTCCATGCGATAGTTGGCTGTGAAATAATAAATATAGTATTTAGTATAACTCTTCCCAAAACTAGCTACTCACCTATCGCCGTTCCGTTCATGTACATGTTGATGGGCAGATAGAAGATGCGCTGGAAGTAGAGCCGCATGCTGGCCAAGGATGTCTTGAAGCGCAACCCGAGGACATCGTTCAGGGTGTAGGAGTCGGACTCGTTAAGCTTCAGCTCGATGTTGGTTACATTGCCAACGAAGTCGAAGACCAGGATCACCGAACCGGGCGGCTCTCTACCCTGGCTGACCGACTTGACCAGACGGCTCACATTCTTCAGCTCCTTCAGCTGCAGCACCACCTCGATGATATCGCAGTCGACCAGCGGATCATTGCCCACCTGCAGCAGGCCCAGTTGCACCAACGACTGCACGTAGACGTTGGCCTGGAATAATGGGTGCAATTAGATCTTCTCCCCTAGAAGAGATGGCTCCACTCACCTGGGATTGGAGCATGCTGGCAGTTATCGAGTGACCGGGCGACTGCATTGGCGGTGTGGGTGGCGACTTGACCTGATACCATAATAAATTACAGACAAATTAATTAACTAATTAACTGACCTAATTATTACCTCAGTGAACTGCATGAGGTGGTCAAAGTCCTTGGTGTGCAGAATGGACTTCTTGACGATGGCCAGCATGAGCAGGACTTCCGGCTTGTGGGAACGGAACTCGCTGCTGATGCAGATGAGCTTGTGCCAGAACATCTTGAGATGGGCGGAATTCTGACTTCCGGTAGTGCTGAGCACCGGAAGTCCTCGAATGGGCAGGAGCAGGCTTCCCACCGTCTTGCGATCCGCTCCGCCTCCACGGCAGGCGTAGAAGGTCAACTTGACGGGACGATGGTCCGTCTTGATGCGCTTGATCCCGGCCATGTCGCACTCCCAGATGCAGTTGCTGTTGAAGATGATCTTCTCGGTCGACTGGGTGCCCTCCACTTCGAAGTCCACAGTGTTCAGCGCGGCGTTCATCACAATTTGCTCGCGTTCGGTGGCATCTCGGCCCACGAAGTTGATGGCTTTAAGGAGAACAATTTTAATAATAATCATCTTGAGATCTTTTAACTCACCCTCGACCACGTGGAGCAGCACGCAATAGACCTGGTCGGAATCCTTGGAGCTAGCACTAACGCCATCGCTGGCCGTCATCGAACGAGAGCCTTTATAACGATTGACCATTTCGGAGTACCTTGGATCAGATGTCGGCGAGACTTGAGAATTTTCGATTTCGGGAGTGTTCAACTTGTATAACTAAATTTAAACGTGGGCGTTCGCGAGTTTATGCATCTGATTTGCGACTTGATCCTCCTTTTCTGTCGGTACCTCTGGTTGCTTGTAGTTTTGTATGTGACTGTTCACTCTCAACGGATAGGACAAAGCCACCTGGATCGGTTGTCAAGGTGACGTCGTGCGATTAATATCGAGAATGGATAGCAGGTGGTGCTATCGCAGGTGAAACCACCCCTTAGAGCTATCATAATAATTCTACCCAAAAGTGGTGGTGGTTGTAAGCCCAACGTGGACAAGGCAGCCAGCCTTTATACTTCATCGAAAGTATTTCTTTCCTTGGAAAGTCGCTGCAATGCAAGTAACTATATCGCTATTTCCCTATTTCATAAATAGTTACTGACATTCACCTATATTCATACATCTATATGAAGCATAACAGTGAATAGTTATAAATGGCGAAATACCTATTTGCTTATATTCATCTATATGAAGCATGACAGTGAATAGTAAACTTTACACACAAACATTTTTCATACAGCTCTGCTTTTATTCAGTTAGGTTTGCTAGAGAAAATCTCCATGACAAAATGTATAACACGATTAAGTGGCAGGGTCATCTGGCTTATAGAAGACCTCCATGTCAAAATGTATACCACGACTATTTTTCGAAGTAAACGTGATCGTCGATTCATGAAAAGGAGGTTCTTTACTGATATTGACAACAACGTCCTCACTTGATTTATCCCATAATTTAACACAACTGACCAGGTTTTTAAAGCTTAATCTTTCATTATGGGTAACAACGTGCAGGAACCTGGAATCCACCTTTACCTTCTTTCTGAATATAGCATCGCCAGGATTGGGCCATCCGAATAACTGACTCTGATCACTTCCGAGGGTTCTGTTCAAAAGTGCGACAATTAAAATTGCCAATAAAATGGTATGTGGTTTCATCGGAAGTACTTCTCCCCTTGGAAAGAGGCTGCAATGTAAGTAACTATTTCGCTATTCCGCTATTTTATAAATAGTTACTAACATTCACCTATATTCATACATCTATATGAAGCATGTCAGTGAATAGTTATAAATAGCGAAATAGTTACTTATATTCATCAATATTCATTCATCTATATGAAGCATGACAGTGAATAGTTATAAATAGCTAAATGCTTATTCCCTTACATTCATCAATGTATGTGAATCATGAGAGTGAATAGTAAACTTTACACATGTACATTTTTTATACAGCTCTGCTTTTATTTAGTTAGGTTTGTTATAGAAAATCTACATCACAAAATGTATACCACGATTACGTGGCAAAGTGATTGTTTTTTCACACATACTTTTTAAATAGAGCTCTGCTTCTATTTGCTAGATACGTATTCCCTGAATTTGTTCTCATGGTAGACCTCTATGTCAAAATGTATACCTTTATTAGGTTGCGAAGTAAACGTGATCGTTGATTCATGAAAAGGAGGTTCTTTACTGATCGTGACAGTAACGTCATTTTGTGCTCTATCATACAATTTAACACAACTGACCAGGTTTCTAAACCTTAATGTTACATTACGGACAAGAACTTGCAGGAACTTCCACTCTGCCTTTACCTCTGTTCTGTATATAACATCGCCAGCGTTTGGCCATCCGAACAACTGACTCTGATCATTTCCGAAGGTTCTGTTCAAAAGTGCGACAATCAAAATTGCCAATAAAGTGGTGTGTGGCTTCATCGAAAGTACTTCTCCCCTTGGAAAGACGCTGTAAAGTAAGTAACTATTTCCCTATTTCGCTACTTTATAAATAGTTACTTACATTGATCTATATTCATACGTCTCTATGAAGCATGGCAGTGAATAGTTATAAGTAGCAAAATAGTTACTTACATTCATTTATATTCATTTTTCTATATGAAGCATGGCAGTGAATAGTTATTAATAGCGAAATACTTATTGCCTTACATTCATCTATATGAAGCATGTCAGTGAATAGTAAAGTTTACACACATACATTTTTTATACAGCTCTGCTTTTATTCAGTTAGGTTTGCTATAGAAAATCTATATTACAAAATGTACATATACAAAGTTATCGTGTTTTACGCACATATGTTTTAACAGAGCTCTGCTTTTATTTAGTCAAGTTCGAAGATTCGTGCTATATATTCCGCTTTTTTGTTTTCATGGTAGACCTCCACGTCAAAATGTATACCTTGACTATTTTTCGAAGTAAACGTGATCGTTCCTTCATAAAAAGGGAGTAAATGACTGAGCGAGACAGTAACGTCATTTTGTGCTTTATCATACAACTTAATACAACTGATCATGTTTCTAAACCTTAATTTTAGTTTTTTGGTAACAACTTGCAGGAACTTCCAATCTGCCTTTACCTCTGTTCTGTGTATAACATCGCCGGGGTTTGGCCATCCGAATAACTGACTCTGATCATTTCCGAAAGTTCTGTTCAAAAGTGCGACAATCAAAATTGCCAATAAAGTGGTATGTGGCTTCATCGAAAGTACTTCTCCCCTTGGAAAGACGCCGCAATGTAAGTAACTATTTCGCTATTTCGCTACTTTATAAATAGTTACTTACATTCATGTATATTCATATGAAGCATGACAGTGAATAGTTATAAGTAGCGAAATAGTTACTTACATTTATTTATATTCATTCTTCTATATGAAGCATGACAGTGAATAGCGAAATAGTTAATTACATTTATTTATATTCATTTTTCTACATAAAGCATGACAGTGAATAGTTATAGTTATGTATTTCGCCACTATTGATTTAATAGGATTAAACTAAAACATTTCAAAAAGACAGTTTAACGCTTCCTAACACCTGAAATGCTATTATATAATGAAACAATATAGGGGAGAAGGGGGCTTAAATAGTCCAAGGGCATCAATAGTATGTGGCCATAGCGGCCAAACGGCTCGTTTAAATTGCGCGCCGTGTTTACTGAAGGTTCCTTGGACATCTGCAGGTCGGTAGAACTGTTGGTTGCGCTCATGGTCGAATTTGTAAGCGAGAGTTTTATGAGCCAGATTGCAGTCAAACTGAGCAAAATGGCCTAAGTCGCGGTTAAGGGCGACAAAACAAAAATTTGACAGCGCGAAATTTTTAACCAATAATGGAATAGTAGAAATCAAGGAAGAAAAATAATAAACTTACAAAAATATGGACCTACGCATCAAAAAGCTATAACCGCATTTTTAATAGCAAAGAAAGGTTAGAAAAAAACCACAACAAATGTACTCCATTTTAGATCAAAGGAATAGTGTCCAAAGAGTCCAATAAAATTTTATGAAAATTATCTCTTTTACCCTATACCGTTAACAGCAAAAGTAAGTTTCGGACTGTTATTACCCCGGTATTGGGGCTAGACCAGTTTAAAAAGTATATTGACACTTTGCAACTTTCCTCGAAGGCTTTGCAATTTACTTCAAAATGAAGTAGGAAAAAGTTATAGTTAAAAGAACAGCCTTTCCGATGATACCAGTCTCATTCCAATGGCTATTTATTTATAGCTGCTATGTCTAACCAAACTTTTCCCCCTATTAATGCCTCCCTTCACCCCTTCTTTTTTATTTAATAAACTAATTTTGAAAACTATACTCATTTTAATAACTCTTTTCAATTTAGTTTATATCAAACCATTTTGAAAATAAATTTGTTTTGATTTTACGATAATTTTTTAGGACTAACCGAAAAAAGAATCTTAATTAGCAAATAAAAAGGATGTATATAAATCATTTTTTAAACAATGGGAAATTTAAAATTGAATTTATTAATACCTTAGCATTGGGATTCTTACACTTGAAATTGCCATTAGCCACCCACGATCCGACCTAATGTCAGCTTAACCCTTATCAAAAATTGCCAAAAAAATTTTTTTTTATTCTACCCGAAAGTGGTGAGGGCTTTTAGCCTAGGATAAGGCAATCAGCCTTTATGCTAGGGCACCTAGTGAACAAAAATCAAAAGAAGAAGGAAGTCCTGTTTATACACATACATTTTTTATACAGCTCTGCATTTATTTAGTTTGGTTTGTTTTAGAAAAAGATGTATAACACGATTAGTCGACAAGGTCGTAGTTAGGTTTCTGGTAGACGACCTGATCTCTATGTCAAAAGTATTTTGCGAAGTAAACGTGATCGTTGTTTCATGAAAGGGGGGTTCTTTACTGATCGTGACAGTAACGTCATTTTTTTGTGTATCCCACAATCTAACACAACTGACCAGGGTTGTCAGGTTATAACGTGGACAAGGCAGTCAGCCTTTAAACTAGGGCACCTAGTGAACAGAAAGTAAAAGATTACACACATACATTTTTTATTCAGCTCTGCATTTATTTAGTTTGGTTTGTTATATAAAATCTTCATGACAATATGTAAACCACGATTAGTCGCCAAGTTCGTAGTTAGGTTTCTGGTAGACGACCTCATCATTTTGACAAAAGATCTTTTTGTCAAAATGTATACCACGAGTATTATGCGAAGTAAACGTGATCGTTGTTTCAAGAAAGGAGGTTCTTTAATGATCGTCGACAAGGTCATAGTTAGGTTTCTGGTACACTTCCTCATCTTTCTTACGAAAGATCTCTATTTCAAAATGTATACCACGAGTGTTCTGCGAAGTAAACGTGATCGTTGTTTCAAGAAAGGGGGGTTCTTTACTGATCGTGACAGTAACGTCATTTTTTAGTTTATCCCACAATCTAACACAACTGACCAGGGTTCTAAACCTTAATGTTTCTGTATGTTCTGTAACTTGCAGGAACTTCCAATCTTCTTTTACCTCCCTTCTGAATACAACATCACCTTCGTTTGGCCATCCGAACATCTGGCTCTGATCACTTCCGAAGGTTCTGTTCAAAAGTGCGACAATTAAAATTGCCAATAAAGTGGAACGTGGCTTCATCGAAAGTACTTCTCCCCTTGGAAAGGCGCTGCAATGTAAGTAACTATTTCGTTATTTCGCTACTTTATAAATAGTTACTTAAGTTCATCTATATTCATACATCTATATGAAGCATGACAGTGAATAGTTATAAGTAGCGAAAAAGTTACTTACATTCATTTATATTCATTCTTCTATATGAAGCATGACAGTGAATAGTTGTAAATAGCGAAATAGTTATTGGAAAACTGCAATAGAAAATGTCTGTGAAGAGAAAAAGACTGGAATAGTTTGCAAGGGCCGGCCGAATGAGAAAATATTAGGAAGTCTATTTAATGACGAGTGTAATAATTTTTTTGTCTCAAATGTTGATATCAGAACTTTTGTATGTTGAAGGTGCGATCGTCACTAGTTTTTTACCTCGTTAAGAGGTGTTTTTATTTGATTGATTTAATAGTATTAAACGGGAACATTCCAAGAAAACAGTTTAACTCTTCCTAAAACCAGAAATGCTATTTTATAATGAAATAAAATTCTTTTATACTTAATAAACAAATTTGGAAAACTCTATCCACTTTAATAACTCTTTTAAATTTTGTTTATATCAAACCTTTTTTGAAAATAAATTTGTTTCGATTTGACGATTTTTTTAGGCCTAACTGAAAAAAGAATCTTAATTAGCAAATTTAAAGAATGTATATAACAATGTTTTTAAACAGCGGGACTTTTAAAATTCAATTTTTATTATTATTATTATCTAATTCTAACTTATATTTAAAAATTCATAAATGCTAACAGGGGGTTTATTTTAGAGCCAGCAAAATTCAACTTATTAATACCTTAGCATTGGGATTCTTTCATTTGAAAATGCCATTAGCCACCCAACATCCGAGTTTATGTCAGCTTACCCCTTATAAAAAATTGCAAAAAACCATTTTTTTTAATTCTACCCGAAAGTGGTGTGGGTTGCTAGCCTAGGTTATAACGTGGACAAGGCAGTCAGCCTTTAAGCTAGGACACCTAGGAACCGGAAATTAAAAGAAGAAAAAAGTTCTGCTTACACACATACATTTTTTATACAGCTCTGCTTTTATTTAGTTAGGTTCGTTATAGAAACGTGGCAAAGTGATCGTGTTTTACACAGTTACTTTTTTTAATAGAGCTCTGCTTTTAGTTAGGAAATCCTGAAAGTATGAAAATTCCTGTTCTATTTTCCGGGAATTTGTTCTCATGGAAAACATCAATCTCAAAATGAATACCGTGATTTTTTTGCGAAATAAACGTGAGCTGTGCTTCATGAAAAGGGGGCAGTTGACTGATCGTGACCTGAACGTCATTTTGATAGTTATCATACAATTTAACACAATGGACCAGGTTTTTAAACTTTAAATTTACAAGAATCACAACAACTTTCTGGTACTTAGAATCTTGCTTTTATCTTTACACTGTGTACCATATCTTCGTTTTGTCGAATTCCGAACGTCAGATCCGGATCTCTTCCGAAGGTTCTGTTCAAAAGTGTGACAATCAGAATTGCCAATAAAATGGTATGTGGCTTCATCGAAAGTACTTCTCCCCTTGAAAAGACGCTGCAAAGTAAGTAACTATTTCCCTATTTCGCTACTTTATAAATAGTTACTTATCTATACCCATACATCAATATGAAGCATGGCAGTGAATAGTTATAAGTAGCGAAAAAGTTACTTACATTCATTTATATTCATTCTTCTATATGAAGCATGACAGTGAATAGTTATAAATAGCGAAATACTTATCTACTTATATTCATCTATATGAATCGTGACATTGATTTAATTGGATTAATCATTTCAAAAATACATTTTAATGCTTCCTTAAACCTGAATGAAACAATATACTTTTATATTTAAATTTTAAATTTCGTTTATATCAAACCTTTTTAAAAATAAAGTTGTTTCGATTTTACGATTATTTTTTAGGACTAAACGAAATAAGAATCTTAATAACCAAATAAAAAGAATGTATATAGCAATTTTTATAAACAGCAGACATTTAGCATTATATTTATTAATACCTTAGCATTGGGCTTCTTGCATTTGAAATGGCCTTTAGCCACCCATGATCCGAGGTAATGTCAGCTTTAAAAACCGATTACCTTAAGAACTCATCCATTGAACTCATCACGTCTTTACAATGTAGGGAGTTCTTTTATTCCTTATTTCATATACTAAACTGCTCCAGAACCGTGCGCCTCGTGGGCTCGCCCAACTCCTGTCCATCCTCGTAGTGGCCCTGCTGCATACGATGGTTCTTGAGGGCGGTGCCCTGGATAAAACGCTCCCCGCAGACCCCGCACTGGTAGGGCCGCTCGCCTGTGTGCCGGCGGATGTGGAGAGTCAGGTCGTTGGACTGCGTAAAGCTCTTCTCGCAATAGGTGCACTTGTAGGGACGCTCCCCGCTGTGGATTCGCATGTGCTGCTGCAGTTTGTACGAGCGGGCGAATCCCTTCTGGCAGACGGTGCACACATGAGGACGTTCGCCGGTGTGCGTCCGACGGTGGCACTGGAGGTCAGAGGATCGGGGGAAGGCCATTGGGCAATAATCGCACTTGAAGGGCTTCTCCCCGGTATGGCGGCGCATGTGGATGATCAGATTGGACGAGGAACTGACCGCCTTGCCGCAAAAGGCACACAGGAACCGCTTCGGTTCCTTGGGAGATGTGGGTCTATTCGAGACCTTCGCTTGACCGGGGCCCTTGCCATCCGGACCATGGAACTTCTTCAAGTGCGCCGTGAGCCGATCCTTGCGGTTGTATTTCCTCGTACAAAGGCCGCACTTGAAGACCTGGCCCTCGGCTTTTGGTTCATCACCGGACGCCTCCTTGGATTCATCGAGATCTTGATCCTCCGCCTTTTCATGCTGCAACTGCATGTGATGCAACAGATTGGATTCCCACATGAACTTAAAGCCGCAGCGAGTGCAAGTGAATTGCTTTTCCCGGTTCTCACACTGCGTCCTTTTATGGTGGGCAATGATTTCCGGACAGACGCTCTTGAAGATGCACCTGTCACAGCCGTCGGGGATCTTCTCCATCCGGTGCATGGCCTGCTGGTGTTGATAAAGCTCGTACTTCCGCGAACACCTCAGTTGGCACATACCACAGGTGTAAGAATCAGGAGCGCCAGGTGGTTTTGTATGTGTCCTAGCGTCATCATTATCAGTCTCCGAATCATCCAAGTCCATTTCGTAGCCCAACTGGTTGGTAATAGAGTAGTTTTGAAGTGAGGAGAAGTCGTGGTGACTTCCTGTGGGCATGGTTTCCAGATGCAAGCGCAACGCCGCGATGGTCGGAAAGCTCACACTGCACACCCGGCACTCCACCTTCTTTTGACCTCCAGGATTCCCGTAAGAGTCCAGGATTGCCTCAGCATAAGGCAATTGGCTTACACTTATCCCATGCCGTGCGATATGCTGCAGAAGATTGGCCCTGCGATAGAAGCGACGCGCACACCAACGGCACCGGAAGATGTTCGACTCCTGGCCGTGCATAAGTGTATGACGCGTGAGATCCTTTTGCATCTTGAAGCTGCGCTGGCACTTTCCGCACTGCAGATCGCCTTCTGCTTGGGGGGATTCATCTGGGACTGCCACTTCGGCTTGCTGATGGAACAGCTCCAAGTGGATCTTGAGATTCTCCCGCCAGCGGAAGCGAAGCGAACACTTGCGACACTGAAAGACCTTCTGCGCATTGTGACAGAGCGTTCTGGAGTGATGATCCAGCAAAGACTCGCTAACAAACCTAGCCTGGCAATGGCAGCATACAAGGGATGCGTCCTCCCACTTGTGCTCTGCCAGCTGGTGGGCATACAACTGATGCTTCCTCCTCACAACCGCTGCACAGAGATTGCAGGCATAGCTCCGAGCTGATTGATCCTCCTCTTGCTCGGACTCAGTTTCAGTTTCACTGCTGTCGAGATTCAGTTCTAGGCCAGCCTCATTTGTGATGGAAATAAATCGATCCAAATCGAATCCCTTTTCCACATCAGCCATAATCCTTTCGGCGAGTTCGTTTCTTTCTAAGGCAGTTTCCAGTTCGGGATAAAAAGCTTTCGAGGCACTAGGAATATCTCTCGCTTCGGTGAAACTTAATCCGTATTGATGGGAGCCCATGTGAGACCTCAGATCACTGATCTTCGAGTGGCGTGAGAGGCAGATCATGCACTGAATCTGCTTGCAGCCATGAGGACGACTAAGCCGGGACAAAGTCAGTCCTTGGACAACGTTAGGTACTATACGCAGCTCCCTTACTTGAGCAGGTTCTCCCGCATGGACTTTTAGGTGGGACTTTAGGCCGTCCTTGCGATGGAATCTGCGGTGGCAATGGGGACAGTCGAACTGGGCTGCCGACTGCGGTTGATGGAGTCGCTTGTGACGGTTGAGATCTTTGTGCCAGATGAACACCTAACAATGAAAGCGAATAAAGTGTTAAGTATGATTATGTGTAGTACAAAAAAATATCGCTTACCTTATCGCATTCGTCGCATTGCAACTTGGTGGCCAGTTCTTCATCTTCATTTTTGTTATGGTGCGACTTCAGGTGGCGCTCATAGTTGGACTGCCACACGAATCGGACACTGCAACTCTGGCAGTGAAAGCGAGAGTGTTTCTTGGCGCACCGATGCCTGCGGTGTTGTTGCAGCAAAGCTTTGCTGACGAATCGAGCTCCACAATTTTCGCAGGCACAGGGAAGATCGGTCGCACCGTCAGCATGCAGGGTCTTTTGGTGCTCCATCAGGATCGTCACTGAACTCGCAACCTCTCCGCATAGCAGACAGGTGTGTGTCTTGGTCTCCTCATCGCTCTGCTCGGTTTCGGAATCAAAAAGATCCAGTTCTTGTCCACTTTCAGTACAGACGTTGTAGTAGCGATCAAACTCCTGAATCTCGAAGTCCTCAGCTATGCGGGCAGCAAGATCCGAGGCAGTGCAGTCCAAGCCATCAGGGTAAAACGAGCGGAAGAAGGAGGAATTGTACTCCGGACTAATGCCATTCAAATCATGCTGGTGAGTGGTTAAGTGAAGGCGAAGTTGAGCCAAACTCGGCAGCGCAGCATCGCACAAGGAGCACAATATCTGCTTGGGTATCGTCTTGTCCTCGTCGCGGCGATGTGAGCACGCGTGGTTTTGAAGGTTATCCGGCCACATAAACTTCCCTGGACATTTACGGCAGCGATATCGCTTTATTTTGCTGTGGCAATGGTGGCTCAAGTGTTGGTTGAAGAGTGTTAGGCACAGGAAACCAACTTTACAGGAACTGCAGCGCTGCCAGGGAAGTGTTGAAGCGTTGGTTTGGGAGTGCTCCTCCAGTGTGTGCTTTATCAAGCGATATTTCCGGGTGAAAGACAGGTTGCACACAATGCAATTATACTTCGACTCTTTGCTGTCACACTCTTCATCGGAATCACTGAGCCCCAACTCATAGCCGTGGAAATTCACAATGCAGGCAAACTTCTCAGAATGCCCGTCGGCTATTTCGGCGCAGATCTGTTGCTTGATAGTGTCCAGGTCGCACGGAAAGCCAGGGAAATGCTCCCTGACCACATCGCTATCCTTTCTCAAATTGTCTAAGCTCTCGACGTTCGCATGGCTCTTAATGTGAGTTCGAAGTTCCTCCATTCGCTGGCAACTCAAACCGCACAACTTGCAGTCGATTTTCTTCAACCTGCCGGAGCTGTAGAGTCGCTCAGCGAAGCGCCATTCCTTGCCCACCTGGAGAGCCTTCCACTTGGCCTCGCGCTTCTTGTGACAGCGAAGGTGAAACATGTACTTGTCCTTGCGCAGGAATCCCTTGCCACAGGTGTCGCACACGAACGAGGCCTGCTCGAAGTGAATCTTGGCGTGGCGCTGCATGTCTCGGTACCAGGAGAAGGTCTTTCCGCACACCTCGCATGCGTGGCGGCCATCGGAGGTCATCGACGTGCTCCTAGCTGGACCAGGTGGACGTCCTCGACGCCGCTTAACGGGCGATGGTTCAGGTGGTTTAACGCTGAGAGGGAAAAGGTCTTTAGTTTCGCCTTTCGAACTGCTCAGAAATTTAACTTACTCCTCATCTTCACTTTCCACTGCCTGCTTGACCTTCCGGGAACTTCGACGCAGATCATAGGTCTTCTTATCCACTTCACCTCTATAAAGAAATGGGATATTACTCAAATGAGGATAAGAAGCCCAAGTACACATACTCATCGCTCTCCGCTGCATCCAGAAATTCCTCATCGCTGTCACTTTCGGGCTTCCACTTGAGCTCCAGAGTTGCTAGACCAGTGGATTCCACATCCTCGCACTTGTTGCCCTCATCATCGAGGTCCACCTCGGTTTTTATGTTCTGCTCCTCCTGGGGAATGTCGATGGGCATTTCATCCAGACATTCCCTGAGGCGAGCCAGTAGCTCCCCATTGACCCTCCTGGCCTGCTCCACGAAGGCATGGGCATTCTGCAATCTCGTCCAGCAATCGGCGCACAGATGCTGCGGCAGATTATCATCCGAGCTCTCCAGCTGGGTCTAGAAATGGAATTGAGTTAGTAACCCATTAAACCACCTGGTTAAAGCCACTCACATCGATTTGCGTCAGTTCCTGGAGCACATCGTAGTAACTTTTGGAGGCGTCTCTGTCCAGGCAGGTGGACAAAGGTAGCAACTGACCGGTTTGCAGGCCACAGGTGCGACAAATGTCCGAGGGAAGCATATCTGCGTAAAGTCGGCTATTAACTGCCTTTGCACATTATGCATTAATTAAATAATAAACAATAACACATCCGAAAATCAAGCAAATGCAACAAGAGCCTTTTTAGTATGACCGTAGCAGGCGAACAGCTGTTTTCCACTAGCACCCTGCGTTTTGAAACACTTGCTCACCAGCTGTTCTGCTCAGTTGTCAAATCAGACACTTTTTATCAACAATTTTTCCAAAAAACTGAAATAAATGTGTTAAGCCATGACGCGGACTTGCAGAATATGTGGCGGCGACGACGGTCGCTACTGGATTGAAACGCCCGTGGAGAAGTACGCCGAGAAGACCTTTGGCCAGCTGCTGCTCGAACTAACCCGCATCGAGGTGGGTCAATTGTCCTTTTGTCGTCCAATTGCCGCCCGCATTTATATTAATTTATCTGCTTTAAACGACATTAAAAGGTGGCCATGGCGCAGGCGGAGAAGTTCCCACAGTGGCTGTGCAGCGCGTGTGCTGAGAAGCTGGAGAGCACCTATGATTTCGTGCTGCAGGCGCGCCAGACGCACGAGCTGTGGGTGCAGAAACTCGAAGACTCTGTGGACGGGGATGACCAGATGGACGGCACGGGCACCGAGGCCCTGGAGTGCCTCCGCGAGGCACCCATCGAGATCGAGGGCGTGATCATCAAATCCGAGGATCTGGCCCCCACGCAGGAAGCGGCCAAGGCAGATCCTTTGGTGCGCACGCGCTTCGTCAAGCGGAGCATCGTCCACTTCAGCGACTCGGATGACGACCAGGACGATGTGCCCCTGCGGCAGCGCAAGAAAACCTCCTCGATCTGCTCCTCGGAGCCGCCGAAACCGAATGTTTGCGAGCTGTGCAACAAGGCCTTTCGATATGTCACCAATTTGTATCGCCACAAGCAGCGGGACCACGGCATCCTGGGAAGAAACGGAGAAGAGTGAGCCAGCTGCTCCTATTTGGAGTTGGTATTCAAATTCTTATGTTCTGCTTCCTCTCCAAAGCTATGAAGACGACTACTACAAGTGCGACCAGTGCGATAAGACCTATAAATACGTGATGGCACTGGTGAAGCACAAGCACAGCGAGCATGGAGCCAGTCTCCTGCCCTCCAAGACGTCCAGGCGAAAGTTACCCGGCAGGCCGTCGAAGCTGCCTGAGGATGCCAGTCCGTCTAGTCCAGCCTCCACCTCTGGAACGTCCACACATCGCAGCAGGACCAACAACGACACCCTGGTGCACAGCATCATCAAGGCAGTGGAGTAAGATTCTTATAATTTCCTATAATGCGGGATGATCCTAGCCGGAAATCTTTTGTATCGCATAATACTTACTATCCGCCCGCATCTTTGCTAGTCTTCAATTAACGATTTTATTAATCTATTGTCCAGACTATCGGATGAGGATGGCGACGGCAGCGCAGACAACTACTACAAGTGCGACCAGTGCAGCAAGTCCTACAAGTACATAGTCAGCTTGATCAAGCACAAGCACAAGGAGCACTCTGACAAGCAGTCTGATAAGCAGTCGGAGACCGAGGACGATCAGCCACTGGCCTCCACATCGGCCTCGGCAGTTCCAGCAGCCGCCAAGCCATCGAGGATCAACCGAAGAGTCGATGGCTTCGACTACCACCGCTGCGAGCCAAATGGCGCTAAGGAAATCAAATGTATGATCTGCTTGCGCCGTTTCACCAAACTGCGAGAGCTGAGGGATCACCTGCAGGCCCATCCCACTGACTTCGGCTTCGAGGCGCACGGCGAGCCCATTGAGCGCATTGCGGAAGGATTTTTCAAGACAGCCGTGGAGTCCACTACGGAGGGCTTGAAGCGGCGGATCTTTCGGGATCTCAAGATGGGCGTGTACGGACGCTACTACTCCATCACCAATCAAGCTCGTTACGAGATGACCCTGGACAGCTCGGATACGGACAGTGATGGCGATGTCGAGTCGGATGTCGTCATCAGGCGAAGCTATTCCTGCGAGCTGTGCGACTCTCCGGAGGCTAGGTGGCCGCGCAAGTACCTCCTGCACCAGCACCACCGAAACGAGCACACCTGGCTGGATGCGCCGCATGTCTGCCAGCGCTGCGACTCGCGGTTTCTCAGCGCCCAGCTCCTGGACCACCACACCAGCCAGCTGTGCCAGAACACTCTGAAGCGCTTCATGTGCGACAAGTGTCCCCAGCGATTCTTTTGGCGCCGCAACCTCCGCGCCCATCTCGTCGAGCACAAGAGCAAGGTGAGGAGCTGTACAAATCAAGAGGATAACAAGAAGTTGACATTCACAAAAGGCCAATTAGGATAATATCATTTTAATTTCCTTTTGTTAATTTTTTTTTTAATTTTTACTGCTTTTACACTAGTCAATTTTAATTAAATTTTGTTTAACCAAACCTTAGGACTGATCGACCACAAATTCATCGTTTTAATTCTGTTATCAGTTTGATTTTATAAGGGGAAAATTCTTTGATAGAAATTCAAGGTTTGACTTAAAGGAATGTATACACATTTTTTTTAGTTTTTAACTAAATCTCTTAATCTATTTCAGCAAGAGACCTACCCTTGCGACCAATGCTCCCGCAGCTTCCAGGACAAGAGCGCCGTGACCAAGCACAAGTTGATGATGCACCGTGATAGTAATATGCAGCTCCTTCCCTGCCGCTGGTGCACTCGCACCTTCTACCGCCCCGCCCTGCTGTACAAACACTTGCACAGGCACGGGTTCACTGGTCAGGATCTGCCTCTGGCTGAAACTCTGCTGGCGGATGCCTCAAAACCGGCCGGACCGAAGAGCATCCAGTGCAAAATGTGCGACATACAGTTCATCAGCGTGGCGGACTTGCAAAGGCACATCTCGATGCAGGGCCACAGCGATCAGCCCTCGGCCTACATGATTAGCACTGCAACAGGTTTTGAGCTGCTGCTGGAGGATACGGATGACAGTGATGAGGAGAGCACGGGAAGGTCGTACACTTGCGATCTTTGTGATCTGAACTTCCGGCGGCGACGGGAAATGAGTGAGCACCAGTACTCGCTCCACAGCTTCGACAAACTACCGCATTCCTGCGAGCACTGCATTTTTAAGACAGTGGATAGGGTAAATTAGTACCTAATTAATTTCATTTTTATTATTATTAAATTCTTTTTAATTATTTTACTTTTAGTTCATGCTGGATCAGCACCTTCGCACTCAGTGCAAGAACACCGAAAAGAAGTTTGTCTGCTCGCGCTGTGGCTACAAGTTCATGTGGGAGGAGAACCTGACCCAGCACCTAGCCACCCAGCATCCCAAGCAACCCACCGTTCCGGAGCAGCAGCCACCGCTGAGGAGGAAGCGCCGCTTCCGCTACCAGTGTCCCCACTGCTGGCGCTCGTTTGTCGTGCAGCCCAGTTTGGAGAAGCATATTCGGGACATGCATGTGGCCAAGAAGAATCCCGGAAAGAAGTACCTCTGCTCGCTGTGCGGCCTGGAGTCGCTGACGCCCAACAAGCTGAACATCCATATGCGGCGCCACATGGGCGAGAAGCCCTTCAAGTGCGATCTCTGCGACATGCGCTTTACGGTCCACTACGAACTGAAGGTTCACCGCCGGAAACACACCGGCGAGAGACCCTACCAATGCACCTTCTGTGCCAAGGACTTTGCACGACCGGACAAATTACGACGGCACGTCTTTATGCACAACGTCAAGTCATAGGGTAATTAATTTAAGGCTAATTGATAAATAAAGCTTAGTATAGAATGATTCCATTAATTTATGAGTGTGATCATCAGACTCTGATAAGAGGGCATCTAGTCTATCAAATCCTCCAAAAAATTATACAAGAATAGTATTCATTCATCTTGGGTGATAAAGAATTCGAATGCTTATCTGAATGCAATATGCTCTCTTAAAAGTTGAGTATCTGTAAAATGAAGAATGACGTCACGGCCTTTAAGAGAGAAATCTAACGAGCTTTTATTCAGCGAAACACTTTGGGGTCCAGTTACTACTTGGAAGGCATTAGCATCAGACGCTAGCGCATCTAGCCAAAGTTAACGACATGACGGACCAAACAACTCCGAAGTGGGTTAACAAAGAGATTTTCCATGGCTTGTTGGAACAGGGTAATCCAAATTTCAAGGCGATACTTAAATTTGTTCCCACATCGGCGATTAGCAAGGGGGAGAATTATTTGACAATCGTGCTACGTATACAAATTGAAATGCAGCTGAAAGGTGAGTAAGAATGCCGAAAGCGTCTTTTCAAATAACTTACGATAAGATTCAGATGATAGCACAGAAGATATCAGCTACATACTGAAGATTCCCTTGGTGCCGGAAGATCAGGAGAACGATTTTCATGATATGTTCGAGGCCGAGATGGACATGTACGATCATCTCATCCCGGAATTGGAGGACCTGTATGCCAAGAATACTTCAATCTCGCCGAAATTCAAGCCTCTGCATTTGAAGTTTCCAGGCACGGAGGTTAAGAGCGACTACATTCTGTTAGAGGACCTGCGGAAGAAGGGATACAGGAATGCCGACCGATCTAGGGGTTGGAGCAATTCGAAGTGGAAGCAGCACTCAAGAAGTTGGCCCAGTGGCATGCAGCCTCTGCCAAGAGAGTCGTTGAACTCGGGGACTACGAGAAGGGGATAAGGGAAAGTTACTTTACGAGCGAGCACCAGAAACTGTTGGATGATTTTAACATTAATTTCTGTATGCCCTTCTTGGAGTGTATGCAGAAATATAATCTGGAACCAGGACAACTGGTCTTAATAGTGAGTTTCAAAAAAATAAAATATAGAAATTTAAAGTAACAGGTTTTTTTTTTGCAGAGCGACTACACATCGAAATTGACGGATCTGAATATAGAGTTCGGGAAGAACGATCCTATGGAGCTGAGTGTGTTAAACCACGGCGATTTCTGGTGCAACAATTTTATGTTCAAATACAAGGATAGTTCAGAGGTGGAGGATGTTTGCTTTGTCGACTTTCAACTGCCTAAATATGGTAACCAAAATATTGTCATTAAAATGAAACAAATTAATAAAATATTTTATCATATTTAGGCACTCCCGCCCAGGATCTTTTGTGCATGCTAATGACGTCCCCCAAGTTCTCGATCAAACTGGACAAGTTTGATCATTTCATAGAGTATTATCACCAGCAGCTTGTCGATCATCTCAGCCTGCTCAACTACAACCGGAATGCTCCCACACTAGCACAGTTTCACACCCATCTGCACAGATACAGTCTCTGGGGTAAGACTTTCATGCGAAGCGTATTTTTTAGTTTTGTTCTAAATGCAAACCTCTCGTAATTTCAGCTTTTATATGCGCACAGCGAATGCTGCCTATAGTGTTGCTACCGGCCGGTGTCGATTCGAATATAGGCAATATAATGGGAAACTCGGAGGAGGCGATGGCATTCAAGCGTAAGATGTTTCTCCTGCCGGCTTACGTGGATCAGATAAAAGTCATATTACCTTGGCTTATTAACCGGGGTTATATAAGATAAACTGCATGCAATGATAAACAGGTTCTAGCAGAGCTCAACGTGTAATAAAAGTATTATAATAAAAAAATCAATTATTAATCTATTAATCACAATACAAATCATAAAAATGTAGATAATTTAGAGCTATAATAAATGTTTTGTAAATTTAATAATTTGTATTATTATTGGGATAGTATATAAAATAATAATGGCTTCAATGTAGGCCCAATTTTGGGGGATTACCAGATTGTGAAATAAACAAGGGGAAACGCTTTTTCCGCCAACAAAATATTTGGAATGTTATTAGCAGAGCTTTTGAGAGAGGATCGAGAGAGAGAAACCTGCCGAGCTGTACGGAATTACAAAGCTCCCCACTGATATAAAAATATCTAATTCTCAGTTTTCGCCAGTCAACGCAAAACCGTCAAACGAGGCGTATACGTGTTCTACATTTGTTTCAATAATAATAATCCCGACTAAATCTACAATGGCGGCTAGTAAAGTACCCGAATGGGTGAATGCGGAACTTTTTGAGGATGTTCTCAAATCGACTGTGGAGGGGTAGTCGAAAGTGAGGAATTTTAAGGCGGAAAGTGGTTCGGCTGCCGGCGACAACTACGCCACTATTATGCTACGAGTAAACATCGAAGTGGAGCTGCAAGGTGTGTTGGGGGCGTGTTTAATGGGGGAGCTTTATTGATTCCGAATTTCTGTTCTGTAGATGGTACAATCAAACAGGTGTCTTACATGGTCAAGTTGCCACACCAGCTGGAGGTCTACAAGGAGATGATGAAGCACACCAATATCTTCGAAATCGAACGAACCATGTACAATGAGGTTGTTCCTGAGATGGAGGCACTCTACAAGGCGGCCGGTGTGGAGGTTACTTTTGGAGCCAAGAGCTACGATCTGAAGAATGCCAAGAGCGAATACATAGCTCTGGAGGATCTGTGCACCAAGGGCTTCAAGAATGCCAATCGTCTCGAGGGACTCGATCAAGCTCACACGGAAAGAGTTCTGCGGAAATTGGCCCAGTGGCATGCTGCCACCGCCGTGAGAGTGGCCACCAAGGGGCAGTATCCGGAAATCGTTCTGAAGGGATTCTTCAAGGAGGAGAACAAGCCCATGATGAACGAAATGATGAACGGCATGGGACAGATATTCCTCAAGTGCTGTGCCACCTACGAAGGTAACGAGGCCTACATAGACAAAGTGGTAAGTTTTATCTACAATTTTTCTAAAATATAGTTTGATTTCCGATTTTTGTTTTAAACCCATTTAGAAAGCTCTGAAGGCAGTGATAATAGACGAAATGTTCAAGCTTGGTGAAGTTGATCCAACGGATTTCAATGTGCTAAACCACGGAGACTCCTGGTCAAATAACATTATGTTCCAGTACGATGAATTTGGAAAAATCAATGAGGTGTATATGGTCGACTATCAGGTCTCGAAGTACGGATCTGTTGCTCAGGACCTGCTCTACTTCCTGATTTCTTCCACTAAGCTGGAAGACAAATTGAGCAAGTTCGATTACTATATAAAGGTGTACCATGATAATCTGGTGGAACACCTGAAGATCCTGAAATATTCCAAGCCACTGCCAAGTCTACGGGACATTCATAAGGTGCTATTCAAGTATGGTATTTTCGGTATGTATATCTCAGTATTGCTGTCAAGAGATAATGAAATAATAATGTATTATCATTTTACAGCTTATTCCGTGGCCACAGGTGTGATGGCTGCCGTTCTTGTAGATCCCACCGAAAGCGCCAGTTTTGAGAACTTTATTGGCGACTCTGCCGAAGGAGTGGACTTCCAAATGCAAATGTACAACAATGCGCGCTACCGAAAACACATTCAGGTGATCCTGCCCTGGCTGCTTAATCGCGGTTGTCTGGATATCAATTAGGAAAATTGGCTACCCTTCCCTAACTCATTCCGCTTAAAAGTATTAAACAAAATAAATATAAATAAAAACTTTTTTAAAGAGTTAGATATAAATATATACCAAAAACATTTTGTTCTATATTGGGAATATGGCTTAAAATTTGGTTAAAAGGTCGCATTATTTCTTCCCTTCGCCCTAACGATGGATCATAAATAAGCCCAATTATAATGGTCATCGCCCCGAAACCGTGTATATAGTACACAATCTACAACTTTTCACTTGTATGTATGTATGTGATAATGTCATCAAAACTACAGAATAAGTTAAAGTGCAATTAGAAAAGCTTGCTCGGCAAAAACAGAGAGAATGCCCACTTGTTCTACGAACTGAGGTATAAAAGCTCCCCGAGCAGATATATAACTATTGATCCTCCCTGACTGGCCTCAGTCCACTCGTTCCAGCACAACTAGGCGTATACGCATTCTACGCTTGTATTGAAAAGCAAATAACGATTATCTATAATGGCGGCCAGTAAAATTCCCGATTGGATAACTGCAGACTTGTTCGAAGATATACTCAAGGCGAATGTGGAGGGATACTCGAAAGTCAAGAGTTTCAAGGCAGACATTGGATCAGCGGCAGGGGAAAACTATGCCACCATTATGCTGCGGGTAAACATCGAAGTAGAGCTGCAGGGTAAGTCAGTTGGGGTAAAGTTCGAGCAAAATGTCTGATTTCCCTCCCCCAGATGGCAAATCGAAACCGGTTTCCTTTATGGTTAAATTGCCCCACCAACTGGAGATCTTCCAGGAGATGATGAAGCGAACAAACATCTTTGATATCGAGCGCACAATGTACAATGAAGTAGTTCCCGAAATGGAGGCTCTTTACAAGGCTGCGGGAGTGGATATCACTTTTGGCGCCAAGAGCTACGATCTCAAGAATGCCAAGACCGACTATGTGGCCCTGGAGGATCTGGGAATCAAGGGATTCAAGAATGCCAATCGCCTCGAAGGACTCGATCAAACGCACACGGAGCGAGTGCTCCGAAAGTTGGCCCAATGGCATGCTGCATCGGCCGTGCGAGTGGCCACCAAAGGACCATATGCTGATATCCTGTTAAAAGGTTTCTTTAAGGAAGACACCCGTCCAATGATGACTGAAATGATGAAAGGAATGGGTGGGAATTTTGTGAAAAGCTGCGCTACCTACGAAGGTTACGAGATATTTATAGACAAAGTCGTACGTATAAATACTTGAAAATTTTGATAAGTCTTGTAAATATTTTTCTTGTTCCTGATTCTACCAGAAAGCCTTGCAGCCCGTGTTTGTCGATAAGCTTTTCGAGTTCGCCAAGGTCGATCCCACGGAGTTTAATGTGCTGAATCACGGCGATTCCTGGTCGAATAATATTATGTTCCAGTATGACGCCTTTGGAAAGATCAAGGAGGTCTATTTGGTCGATTATCAGCTCCCAAAATACGGAACCGTGGCACAGGACCTTTTGTACTTCTTGCTCTCATCCACAAAGTTAGAGGATAAGCTCACAAAATTCGATTACTACATTAAGGTTTACCATGAGAACCTCGTGGAGCACCTGAAGATTCTGAATTACTCAAAACCTATCCCTAGCCTGCGAGACATTCATTTAGCGCTTTTTAAATACGGATTTTTCGGTAAGTAATTGCAGTGTTTGAAATCTAAAGCTTTTCATTAAATTTTGTATAATTTCTACTAGGCTATTCCGTGGTCACTGGTGTGATGGCTGCCGTTCTGCTGGATCCCACAGACTCGGCCAGTTTTGAGAACTTTATGGGTGATACTGAAGCTGGAGTGGACTTCCAGATGCAGCTCTACAACAGTCCTCGGTACCGCAAACACATCCAAGCGGTTATGCCCTGGCTGCTAAATCGTGGCTCCTTAGATATCTAGAGGAACCAACCAAATAATTTCCAATTTTCACAATAAACCATCCAAATTGAATCATAATAATGTGCAATCCCATGATAGTGTTATCTCTATTTATGTGCGATAATGGCTACGAGTAAACGTAAAACTTTCGACAATAAAAAAATTCAATTACTTAGTCCAAATTAAAAAGTCACCATGATAAGGTGTATTTTTGAAGGGAAAGCGGTTATAATAATGACATGAGGAAAAAGCCAACCGAGGCTTGAAAATAAAGTTGCCACATATGGAAGTAAACATAAATAAACATAAAATTACTGTTAGGCGTGACAAATACAATTATTTCCAATAACATAAACTAGAAAGCTTGTTTCGAATAATTCTTACAATTTTTGGGTTAGTTTTGGAAGAAAAATATTTTGTAAGGAATGTTAATTTAAATTTAAACAAAATATTTAAAAAATATTTATTTTTACTTAATAATATTTGTATTTTTTATTTTACTATTTTTTTAACAAACGATTAACATACATATACAGCTAACCGTGACTTCCTAAACTAAATTAGAAGTTTGTTGACACGCAATGATATGATATGATATGATACAAAGTGATCAAGAGATAGAGATAGAAGCCGAAACCCATATAAGGTCATAAGCGGACAGTGTAGCAAAACAAAAATCCGAAAACATAGGCTTCATATTTTTCAGTTCTCTCAATGAATCCTCACTATCTTCTGAAATGAAAAAGCTCACAATAAAATGAGAGACTATTAACGAGCGAACTTAAGGTTCAAATATTTCTGGTAATTGGTTAAAAAGGAATATTAATAAAATAAAAACAATATACATTTTTAAAGATTAAAGCTGATAGCATCAGTTAGATATTCATCCTTTGTTCTCAAACTTACAAATGAAGCTGGTAAACATTTTTAAAGACCATTCCCTAATATGGAACAGAACAGACCACCATTCCATTTATGGACAAATTTACTCGCCATTACTCACTCAGTGCGAGCTTTATAAGAGACAGAAATGGTACAAGTGAAATAATCAAAGAGAGAAGATCGATAGAAAGCCCTTAGAGAAAGCTCACGACTTTGTATAAGAATATGGGTCCTCGGTGATTGCAGTCAGTCAAAACTACACAGTGCAACCAATTAACTTACTTGTTCTTGAACAATATAATATTATAATCATCAAATAATAATGGCGTCTAGTAATATTCCCGACTGGGTAACTGCGGAACTCTTTGAGGATGTGCTCAAGAAAAATGTGCAAGGATACTCCAAAGTAAAGAGTTTCAAGGCGGACTCTGGATCTGCGGCTGGAGAAAACTATGCCACAATTATGGTACGAGTTAAGATCGAAGTGGAGCTAAAGGGTAAGTAAGTATGTAGTGCTGGTGTCTGGAAGGAATGTCTGACTTCGCTTTTATAGATGGAAAAACCAAACAGGTGTCCTATATGGTTAAGTTGCCTCACCAGGGTGAAGTGTTCAAGGAGATGATGGAAAAATCAAACGTTTTCGACATCGAGCGGTGCATGTATAACGAGGTGGTTCCCGAAATGGAGGCTCTTTATAAGGCGGCGAATGTAAATGTCACTTTTGGCGCCAAGAGCTACGATCTCAAGAATGCCAAATCTGACTATGTGGCACTGGAGGATCTTGGCGCTAAGGGAGTTAAGAACGCTAATCGCCTGGAAGGATTCGATCAAAGCTCACACCGAAATGGTGCTTCTTAAGTTGGCACAATGGCATGCTGCATCGGCAGTGCGAATAGCAACAAGGGGTCAGTACCCTGATATCGTATTACATGGCTTCTACAAGGAGGAGAACCGACCGATGATGACTGGAATGATTAAAGGAATTGGTGGGAATTTCATAAAAAGTTGTGCCACCTACAAAGGTCACGAAGAATACATAGATAAAGTCGTAAGTAGAAAAAGGTTAGATATTATATTGGTGTGCCATTTAATTTTGCATTCTGGCATTTCTTAGAAGGCCCTTACCGATGTTTTTGTCGATAAAATGTTTGAGTTTGCCAAAGTCGATCCTACGGAGTTTAATGTCCTTAGCCATGGCGATACCTGGGCCAACAACATCATGTTCCAGTACGATGCCTATCGGAAAGGTCAAGGAGGTATTCCTGGTGGACTACCAGCTGCCCAGGTACGGAACTGTGGCCCAGGACCTGCTCTACCTCCTGATCTCGTCCACAAAACTGGAGGATAAGCTGACGAAATTCGATCACTACGTAAGGTTTTATCATGAGAATCTGGTAAAGCACCTTAAGATCCTCAAGTACTCAAAGGCTATTCCCAGCCTTAAGGACATTCACTTGACGATTATCAAGAATGGATTTTTCGGTAATTGACACATTTGTTTCTTTAAAATGTAATGCATTACTTAAATTGCTTTTCTCTTTTTAATATAATTTAGCATATTCTGTGGCTAGCGGTACGATGGCCGCCGTTCTTCTGGATCGTACGGATAATGCCAGCTTTGAGACCTTTTCAAGTGACGGTGAAGAGGGAGTGAATTTCCAGATGCGGCTATTTAATAGTCCTCGATACCGCGAACACATCCAGGTGGTTTTGCCTTGGCTGCTCAATCGTGGTGCCCTGGAACTTAATTAGTAATATAACTTCACAGACCAAAAAATACAATATTATTTCAAAATATTTATATAAAAATTACAGTAAACAGTCATAATGAACCAACCTGAGTCACCAAAGAAGAGCGAAGACTTTTGGGCATACGAATATTCCTTATATAGGCATAAACAAACAACCATAGCAAAACAAAACGAAAAGACGACCACAAGCGACACTTATTTGTTTTCTTCCGCTTCTTTAGTATCGCTTTTATAACAAAAAAGCTTTGGGTTTCGACCGAAAAAGATACGAACTAATGATAAGTAAGCAAAGAGCGAGAGAGTCATAAAACGTATTCCATATAAGGTAGTATGCGAAAAGGGTAACAAAACAAATTCGAAAATAAAGCTCTAGTACGTACCTTTTTTAGTTAGCTGTATTTTTGTTTTATTGTATGTATGTATGTATCTCCATTATTTTGATTACCCACAATAAATCGTAATCACAATTAACTGCCTCAAGAGCTATTAAAACCACCTACAAGCAGTTTCTATCCAAAAATTTAATAATTTTAATTCTATGAAAGGTTTGGTGATATTATTTGTTTATTGTTTGGGTATCTTTATTTATTTTTCTTTATCTATTTATTTGGTAACAGAGTAACAGAACAAAAATATATTTTTTAGCATGATAAGAAAAGAAATTTAAAATGCTAAATTATAATAATTTTAAACAACAATAAAGTTACATACTAGAAATGTGCAATGTCAGGGTTAAAATTAATTTTTTAGAATTGTTTAGGCAAACTAATAAGGTGGGAAAACATGCATTGTCATTAAGGAGCAATTAAGACTGTCTGTGGGGATCAAGATAGTGCCTATCTCTCCCATTAAAAATAAGATCCAACCGTATTTAAATGAAGACGCTGCTGCAGAAAGTTCACAGTTAGTGGGATCAAGTCCAGTAGATCTTCCCAAAATGCCGCTGCAGACGAAGGACGAAGAAATTTGCCAGAGGGAAGTACAAATTCCGGACTGGGTGAAGCCGGAAGCATTTCAGGATCTGCTCAAAAAAGAGGTCAAAGATTACAAGGAAACAAAAGCCATAAGGACCACGGCAGGAGTCGCTGCTGGCGAGAACTATGCCACCGTAATGCTCAGAGTAGAACTGGATGTGGAGACCAAAGGTTTGTGCGTTTTTCCAGCAGCTTTGAAAGTAATTCCAGAAGAGAAATTTGTGTATTATAGATAAATTGAAAATTACCAAGGCATTCATGCTAAAAACACCCCACCATACTGAGGTCTTTCGCAAACTTCTCGAAAAGTCGGATATTTTCGATGTGGAGCGTGGAATGTATCTGGAAGTGGTTCCCGAATTGGAGCAACTGTATCGCGATGTTGGTTTTGAGGTGAAGTTTGGAGCTGAAGCCTACGAAATAGAAGCCAGCGATTACTATGTCCTGCTGGAGGACCTCAAGCCTCGAGGATTCAAAAACTGTGATCGCCTCCAAGGTTTGGACCAGGCTCACACTGAAAATGTCCTAAGGAAATTCGCACAATGGCATGCGGCCTCTGCAGTTCGCGTGGACCTCAAAGGACCCTACAACGAGAAGTATACACAGGGTATTTTCAAGTCGGAAGAAATTACTGATGCTTTTTGTCGGAGTGGTAAAAAGTTGTTAAAACATATCGATCAGTTTAAAGGACACGAGGCTTACATAAAGGATTTGGTAAGTTAGCATGTATTTTAGAATCCTTATATCTGTTTTTATCTTCTACATATTTTCCCACAGGACAGTGTCTCAGAAAAGTTATTTGATGTGGTAAATGATATGAAGGAACCGAAACCCGACGAATTCAACGCCCTGAACCACGGCGATGGTTGGTCTAATAACATTATGTTCCAGTACAATGACAAGAACGAAATTCTAAGTACTTATTTCGTTGATCTGCAACTTCCCAAATGGGGATCAGTAGCCCAGGATTTGTACTACTTTCTGATTTCGTCAACTAGCCTGGACATTAAAACGTCGAAATTCGATTACTTTATTTGGTTTTACCATTCAGAATTGGTAAAGCATCTGAAAATTCTGAATTACTCAAAGACATTGCCCACTTTAAGGAGTATTCGCGAGGCTCTTAACAAATACAGTGGGTGGGGTAAGTAGTATCATCTTAATAAAAATATAAATTATTTTCACAACTATCTCCATTTTGCAGCCTTCGTCTGCTCTGCATGCGTAATGGGAGTTGTTCTGCTGGATCCCACCGATGATGGGGATTTAGATAAAATCATATCGAAGGAAGACTCAAGCTTTACCAATTCCATTTACACTAACCCCAGATTCCGCAGGCATATGGAAGTCCTATTACCATGGCTACAGCACCGAGGGGCCCTAGAGTAGAAGTATAAATCATTCTTAAAAGTCAATACAAATTGACTAAGGATTTCTGTTTAAGAAATTATAAAATAAATTTTATGGTGCCTGATTTAAAAACAATTTTCTTATTGTCACATTGAGGTGCCTTGGATATAATTTAAAATTTTATTTTATTTCTACAATCAAAGCTCTTAAAAAGGTCTGCTTTTTATAGGGGTATACATATATTCTTTATATGCATATGTTATGTTACTGCCAACAGTATTCTTAACAGATAAGATAAATGCATTTATTGCCACTAAGTAATAAATTTCTTTTATAAAGACACTCTTTAAAATACTTTAAAGATAAGGTTTGCTAATAACATTTCACATTTCGGTTGAAAGATAAGATATTTATAAAGATTGATATTTAATATATAACTTATTTAATATTACTTAAGTTTTAAGGAAAATATATTTGTATTTTCCACCACTGTCCCAGAAATCGCGTTGTTATAACGAGAATCTAATCTGTGGGGGGGATTGTATTAATAATTCCAGACGCATCCACCGAGTAAAGGTGTAACAGACTGCCTTGTCACTTTGGCACAAGCGAATTAAAAACAGTTGGCTGATTGTTAGGTAAGAGATAAGGCTTATCGCTCGCAATGTCATTAAGATTCCCCCACAAGTATTTAAAAGATGCGCATAGTACTCCAAGCTTCCAGTAAGTGCGCTGAAGTCATCGAGATCTATTGGAAATGCCGCCCCAGACAAAGGACGAGGAGGTTAGCCAAAGGGAGGTCACAATTCCGGATTGGGTGAAGCCGGAAGTCTTCGCAGATCTGCTTAAAAAGGAGGTCAAGGATTATAAGGAGACGAAATGCATGAGGGCTAAAGCAGGAGTCGCTGCTGGCGAGAACTACGCCACCATAATGCTGAGGATCGAGCTGGATGTGGAGACAAAAGGTTGGTACTTATATCTATTTATTATCCTTTCTTGATTTTCACAAATAAATCCCCTAGATAAATCCCAAACAACCAAGGCATTCATGCTAAAGACTCCCCATCCATCTGAGATGTATCGCAAGATGATAGAAAAGACGGATATTTTCGATGTGGAGCGTGGAATGTATCTGGAAGTGGTTCCCGAATTGGAGCAACTGTATCGCGATGTGGGTCTTGAGGTGAAGTTTGGAGCAGAAGCCTACGAGATAGAAGCCAGCGATTACTATGTCCTGCTGGAGGACCTTCGTCCACGGGGTTTCCGGAACATCAATCGCCTCGAGGGCATGGACCAGGCTCATACCGAGAGTGTCCTTAAGAAATTCGCCCAGTGGCATGCTGCTTCTGCCGTCAGAGTGGAAACGAAGGGTCCTTACGAGGAGAAGTACAGGAAGGGTTTTTTGGAGAACGAGGAAATTGTAGATGCGTTCTGTACGCGCAGCATGAAAGTTTTCATGGATAACATCGAGCTGTGCAAAGGTTATGAGACTTATCTAAAGGATTTGGTGAGTGCATTTAATCTCGCCATGTCCGTATCTCAGATTCTTATCTCTTATGTAACAATCACTGCAGCAAATCGCCTCTGCCAAGACATTGGAAGTTGTGGCCAGCCTAAACAATCCGGGACCTGATGATTTCAAAGCGCTGAATCATGGCGATGGTTGGTCCAATAACATTATGTTCCAATACAATGAGAAGAACGAAATACAGGACACCTATTTCGTCGATCTTCAAATCCCCAAGTGGGGCACTGTGGCTCAGGATTTGTACTACTTCCTGCTGTCTTCTACAAGTTTGGATGTCAAGACCTCAAAATTCGATTACTTCATTTGGTTCTACCACTCCGAGTTGGTTAAGCACCTTAAATTGCTGAATTACTCAAAAGAACCGCCCACCTTAAGGAGTATTCGTGATGCTCTTAACAAATACAGTGGATGGGGTGAGTTCATCATTTTAAGAAATAGTGTTCGGATCACATAAACAATTTAATTATGAAGGTTTCATCTGCGCCTCAACTATAATGGCATATGTTCTGCTGGACCCGGTGGATGGCGCTGATATCGAGAAAGTCCTTGGGTCTGACGACACCGAGTTCAAAAAGTCGCTCTACGTTAATCCCAGATTCCAAAAACATATGGAAGTGCTACTGCCATGGCTACAACATCGAGGTGCTATGGAATAGAATTTATGTTTTTACCCACTTGTGTGTAGTTTTAGAAGTAACGGACATAAATATTTTATTATTATATGTTTGTGAAGATAGGAACCCAAGTTCTTAATTAATAGAAAATATACCTACATGTAGGCAAGCCATTTTTAAACTTTATCTTATAAAGATATATCTAAGGACCTTAACAAGTATATGGAACTTGTAAGTTCTTAAAAGCAATGGCGTCAAAAATTGTACGAATTGATAATATATGGAAAATAATGCTAACGAAAAATCAATTTCATGAAATAATGGTAAATTGCAACATTATAGGCAAAATAATCTAATCTTTTTTCCTATGAATTTGTAATTTACCATTATTTCATGAAATTTATTATTCATTTTTCCATTACGTTTCAATTTGATATGGTATAAAAGAGAGCCATCAGGCCCAAATATGGCTTTTTATATACTAAGTATTCCCTCAGTTTGTTTTGGTTGGTATGTGTGCTATGTACACTTTATGTATATTTCGTTTGTATCATTTGGAACTTGGGAAACAAGTTGTTTTGAGAACTCTCTGTTTGCCGGCACTCTCTGTTTTGTTTGCTCAAGCTTTTCGAGCTTTCCGATCGGCCTCTGTTTTTGCTGAACAAAGTTATTGAACAAAGAGATAAAGGGAAAATAAGTTTCTAGCGCTCTCATATTTTAACACCACCAGCCGGCAAATTGACATTCAGTTTGTTCACGATGTCTGAGGAAGCAGCAACGGTTCCACTGCCCACCTGGCTGAAGGCAGAGCTATTTGAAAAATTGCTGAGTGAACGATTCGGCGATAAGTATGTGGGAATCAAGAGCTTCAAGCCGGTGGCTGGTCTCAAGCCGGGAGAAAATTACTCCACCATTATGCTACGCCTCCACTTCGAGGTCGAACTGAGTGGTAAGTGTGAGTCATTCGCCTGGCCAGACAATGGAAAGTAACGCCAAAGATTTCGTCATCACCAGATCACACCACCGAAAATGTGAGCTATATGCTGAAGACGCCGCACGATTTCGAGATGTACCGCGAGATCCTGAAGAAGAACAACATGTTTGTGGTGGAGCGGGATGTCTTCCTGCAGGTGGTTCCCGAGCTGGAGAAGATGTACAAGGACGCGGGTCTGGAGGTCAAATTTGGGGCCAAGGCCTACGAGATCCAAGCCCCCGATGATTACGTTCTGCTGCAGGACCTTGGACCCTTCGGTTTCAAGAATGTCGATCGGCTGGTGGGTCTGGACATGGCCCACACCAAGAGTGTGCTGAAGAAGATGGCCCAGTGGCATGCGGCCTCGGCCAATAGGCTTCATCTTAAGGGTCCCTACACCCAGAACTACTTGCAACCCACCTATGCCGATAGCATGAAGGAGAATATCGAACAGGTGGCCGAGACCTTGGGAAAGTACTTCCTCAAGTGTCTGCCTCTATACGAGGGTTACGAAGAATATAGCGAGGCGGTGGTAAGTAGTATTTTTGAAAATGTTTAATTCTATGGACTATAAACTTATTAAAATATTATTATTTTTATGATTTTTGCAGCACAAGATCCAACCAAAAATAGTGGATCTTATGTATGCCATGAACACGCCGGATCCCGAAGATTTCAATGCTTTGAATCACGGGGACTGTTGGACCAACAACATTATGTTTAGATATGAGGGCGAGTCCCCCGTTCCAGCCGAAACCTACTTTGTGGACCTACAACTGCCAAAGTTAACCTGTGTGGCCCACGATCTGATTTACTTCCTCCTGGGATCCACGCAATTCGACATCCAATTGAGTCAGTTCGATTTCTTTATCAAGTACTATCACGATCAGCTGGTCGAGCACTTGCGATTGCTCAAGTACCCCGAGGCCAAGACCCCCTCGCTGCGATTCCTGCACACTCAGCTGTTGAAATATGGTCGCGTTGGTAAGGCGAAAAGCTCTCTCTGAAAAGCTACAAATATTGAAAGATTATTGTTTTAGGATATCACACTGCCCTGATGCTCTGCCCACCGGTGCTGCTCGATCGAACTGATGAAGCCAATTTGACCGATTTCGTCACCGAATCGGATAATGGCGATGGTCTCAAGATGGCGATGTATTCGAATGCCCGCTATAAGAAGCATGTTAGCGCCATTCTGACTTGGCTTAACAACCGAGGAGCCTTTCAGTTCTAACTGAAATCGTTTGATGGCCGTACAGATGCATTAAAGTATTAACATGACAGCTATATTACCAATCCAAAGTGATTCCAAACGCTCTCTGAAACAGATAAATTAAATGAAGACGAGTTAACAAAAAATGATATTATCTGACAACAAAAAAGCAAATTGTACTGCATTTAAAAATAAAATTGAACATGACATTGAATAAAACTGTAAAGCTAATTTTTTATTTATTTATAAAGGGGAACTTGCTTAAAGATCAAAGCACCAGTTAAACTGGAAACCAACGAACGTATTATATTACCGGTTCTCAAAAGCAAAATCTCATAAAACAGAATTTTATGAACTTTTCGGTTTCAAATGATCGAGTCGATTTACAGCTAAGACAATAAAAATGAACAGAAAGTAAAATTTTATTTTATTTTCTAACGATAAATTATAAGAATAATTTTGCTGCTTGCATCTCAAACATATATATAGTAACAACTTCAAATATATTTTTAAATATCTGAATTTAAACAAACTATATTTAAAAAAAAACATTTTTTTCAAAGATCTGATGATGAAATCGATGGCATGATATCGAAACTCATGTCAACCAACTGTTTCCAGCCAACACCTGACCAAAACTTGCCTCTAAAATTTGTTGTGTCCGAATACGCTCGGAGTGTAAGATATTTACTCATGGGAAAGACTTATCACTTTAAGTTGAACAGAAAGTTGAGTTGATTGGTTAAAGTGAAATCAAACCATGGGTATCAAAAATGCTTAAATAACTTGCCCATTAAAGGCCATTCACGAATCGAAACTCAATTGTGCCTTGCTTATGCCTATATTTAGTATGGCAGGATTACTAAGTTATTCTAATAATAATTTAATGAGTGTGTGGCGCTTGTGCAGAAATCACAGGAAAACCCCTGGAAGGGGTATGCGTATGTCTATCTATCTTCCCGTCACATGTCACGCCAGCAAACAGCAATTAATGAGGAATCACGAAATAATTAGAGCGAATGGCGAGCGCAAAGAGGAACAAGGGTGGCCGATAAAGAAGTCGAAACAAGAAACAGTTTTCGTTATCAATCAAACAATTGACGGCGCTCGCCTCCATATCATATATCACTTGCCTCTCGCTCTGGCACACACTATCTCCCTCCCGCTCTCGCCACCGCCGATTGCCACTCTTTTTTCGCCGGTTTTGGCGAACTGAATTACAAAATAAACTTCAATCGAATGCAGGCGATAAGGAATTTCTTTGCCCATAGCCAAATCGGGGCAATAACGTTGCTCCCGACTATCGCGACTCGTATTTCCCACTCGACAGTTGCGCGGACTGCAGTCGATCTATCAGAACGCTCCGTTTACCTATTAAGGAAAAAGGTTTGCTACCACCGTGTACTTTCCCAGTGACACATTCCCTGGTTCGAGGGATCCAATCTCATAGATTTGATTATCAGAAATGAAAAGTTCTATAAAAACAAACTCAGATAGGGCTAACCATCTAGTGTACCAACTTGTATTGTGGTGAAAATAGTTTACAAACCAAGTAAAGTGAATACAAATTAATAAAAGTAAAGTTTTCGCAATATTTGATCCTGACCCAGGTAGGATACCTCATTCTCTGTGTCGTAATGCACAGCAGGTGTTTCACTACCTGACATGTGACCTGATTTATGATTTTTGTTCATTAAATAGCGATAATTCTGATAATTGCCTAATCATCGAAAGCCCCACAAACGGTTGGTAATTACCGGCATTCGACTGACCACAATTTGTTAAATCACAAATACGTGAATACGTGAATATACAATATTGATGATGATTTGCCTGAATTTATCTAAAGGAAAAAATATATTTTCCATAGAATACGTAGTGAGTAGTACCAGCTAACAACATATAACAGAAAACCCTAGATTATCAGGTACTGCACAAATTATCTTCAAGTATTAATAAGAAACACTTGAAAAAGGCATTAGTTTACCAGCTATTACTAAGTATTTGTGTTCCTTAAAGTAGCAGATCCATACATATATTCCATTTCATGGTCCTTTAGATTTAGAGAAGCATTTTTACTGCAGCAATTGGTGTAGTTGATACGATATGGTAATAATTCGCCGACGCATTAGACCCCCTCCTCCAGATAAAGTTCTTCGCCTCAAATGATGCAATTTCTAAAAGTATTCACAGTTTTTATAGCCTTTATGGGATGGGTTGGGCCAAGAGCAGAGCAGAGCATTTTGTTATTCAAATATTCCGCGCCTTGGAAAAGCAAAAAACGCAGTGGCGCCACCTATGTTTGATAATTGGGCTAACAGACGTTGAGTATACGACCTGTTAGCCATGTTAACATTAGAGTAAAAGCGCTTGAATCGTTGTTATCAGCCCGTCGTTTGTGTTAACCAAACATTTTAAATCCCAGTAAATAAATCGGGCTCTTTTATGGCAGATTCATAATGTCTGAGGCCACCAATACCAATGGAAACCTTGAGGTGCCAGCTGATAATCTGCCCAAATGGCTGCCCAACATCACTTTGGAGAAGGCGGTTCAGGCGCTGATCGGGGACTTTGAGAAGGTAATTTCGATTACCCCCCAAAAGGGCAGCAGCGAGGGCGAGAACTATTCATCCCAGTTCCTGCGACTGCTGGTGGAAGTGGAGCTGTTGGGTGAGTGAAATAAAAAACCTCTAAATAAATTTGATGGATAATAAGCAGGTTGTTCCTTGCAGATCACAGCACCAAGAGCCTTTCCTTTGTGCTGAAGGCTCAGCACAACAACGAGGTGATGGCCGCCATTCTGACCAGGTTGAAGCTCTTCGAGAAGGAGGATCAGATGTACCACAGCATTCTGCCCAAGTTCGAGAAGCTCTACGCGGATGCCGGAAAGCCCATTCAGTTTGCTCCTCAGGCCTTCAAGGTGGATCGTGACCTTGGAGTGGAGTACATTCTGCTGGAGGATCTGCACCGCAAGAACTTCAAGAACGCCAATCGCCTGACCGGTCTGGACCTCGATCACATGCAGAAGGTCCTCGAGAAACTGGCCGCCTTCCATGCGGCATCCGCCTGCTATGTGGAGCACCATGGGCTCTTTGGCGAAGAATTCGTGGTGGGAGTTTTCAGCGAAGCGAACCGCCAGTTGCTGCAGGAATTCAATGCCTCCGGTGCCTTTTTGGCCCAGCTGAAGAAGTGGAAGAATGCCCAGAAAATCTACGAGAAGCTGGTGAGTTTCTTACGATGGGAAGTCAAAACTTTCTTTATAAATATCCATTTTGACTTTTCCAGGCTGATAGCGATGACTACTTGGTAGATCGTCTGCTGCAGGATCAACAGTACAATGCCAGGGAATTCAATGTGCTCAACCATGGCGACTGTTGGGCCAATAATATAATGTTCCAGCACGATGCCTTTGGAACCATTAAGGAGACCCTCTTCGTGGACTTTCAAGTGGGAAAGTACGGAAGTCCGGTAAGGCTTTTGACTGATTTCTAGATATTATTTACTTATATCTCAAATTTTACCCCTACAGGCCAATGATCTGTACTATTTGATCTTGTCTTCGGCTGCCCCCGAACTGAAGACCGCCAAGTTCGATTACTTGGTGCGCTACTATTTCGATAATCTGGTCGAGAATCTGAAGCTGCTGCAATACCACCGACCACTGCCCAAGTTGAAGAACCTGCATGCAGCGCTTTTCCGCCACGGATTGGCTGGTGAGTATTGAAATAAAAATATAATTATGAGATATTCATAATTCTTTGTCGACAGCCTATATGGTGGTCTCCAAGGTGCTGCCCGTGGTCATGCTGGAGAAGACCAACAACGCCAATCTGGAGAGCTATATCAGCGACGAGTCGAAAATGAAGAACGCCATGTTCACCAACCCGAAATATGTCCAGGTGATGACGGAGGTGCTGCCATGGTTGGACAACCGCGGCCTGCTCGACTGGAAGTGATTACCTACCAATATGACATAATAATGGATTCGTACTATAATAATGCTTATTTAATGGCGTCGTCTACAAATTGTTGAAACGTTGAAAGGTTAATAAATAACTAATTATATTCGAAATAACCTTTGACTGTCTATTAAATATTATGTGTTATTTTATTTCTGCCTGAGCAGCTTCTTTTAGAAATTCCACTCAATAGTTACATAGTTTTTTTACCTACGAAATTCTGTAAAAATTCAATAAGTAATTTTAGAGCGATGAAAGTACCGAAAACCCCCGATTGGGTTTCCACTCTGTCCCTCAACCAGGCGGTTGCGTCTATCCTGGGGGAAGGAGACCACATCGTGTCGGTCATTCCAAGCATTAACCACATCCTGTTCCGCAACTGCACGGTCCTCGTTCCCATCCGGGTGAAGGTCCAGTTGCCGGACTTCACGGTGAAGAAGTTATCCTTTGTGCTGAAGGCTTCGCATGGCAGCGACTTTCAGGCCAGGGTGATGAGTCAGCTGAAGATGTTCCTACGGGAGCACCAGGTCTACCACAATCTTCTGCCCAAGTTGGAGCAGCTCTACAGGGAGGCGGGCAAGGAGATATCCTTCGGACCGAGGGCTTTCAAGCTGGACCACGCCATCGGTGTTCAGTACATCCTGCTGGAGGACCTCAAGTCCCGGGGATTCCGAAATGTGGAGCGGCACGAGGGATTCAATACGGAGTGCCTGAAGCAAGTGCTCAAGAAGCTGGCCCAGCTGCATGCCGCCTCCGTTGTGTTTGTGGAAAGGAATGGAGCCTTCGGCAAGCTTCTGGCCAACGGAGTCTATACAAAGTCCAACCGATCCGTTCTCCGGGAGCTAAACGATCCGGACACCTTCCTTTCGCAGCTGCGACGCTGGCGCCTGGGCGACCATTTCCACAAGCGATTCGTGGAGAAGGAGCAGCACCTGGTCGATCGGATATTGGAGCTCCATGCCCCCAATCCCGAGCAGTTCAACGTCCTAAATCACTGCGACTGCTGGGTGAACAACGTAATGTTCAAGTTTGACGACATCGGTCAAGTGGAAGATACCGCCCTGCTCGATTTTCAGGTGGTCAAATATGGCTCTCCGGTAGGTCTACAGCTACACTGATAAAAAAACGTAGTGGATGCATTAATTTCAAATTAAATTTAAATATTTACTTAATATTTTATTGAACAATTTACTATTCCATTTTATTATTATTTTATTTTAATATTTAAATAATTTTAAATTTATATCTTTACAACAAATTCTAATTAATGTAATCGATTAATTTGTAGGCCATTGATCTTTACTACACCATCCTTTCATCCGCCGAGAAGGACATTAAGCTGGTTCAGTTTGATGATATGGTGCAGTATTATTTTTACCACTTACTGGATAATCTCAAAGTTCTGAATTGCCAAGGCACCCTACCGCAACTACAGGATATTCGCGATTCCCTTAACAAGAATGGCCTAGCTGGTGAGTTAAAGAACACTACTTAACTAAGTGAAATCTAATAATAATAATTTTAGCCTATGTGGTGGTGACTCGGGCTCTGCCCATTGCGATGATGAGTCAGTTCGAAGACGAGGTTAACGAACGATACGCCTCCAAAATGAAGTGTGCCATGTTCACCAATAGAAAATACATCCAGGCAATGAAGGAAATTCTGCCCTGGATGGAGGAGCGCTTACTGCTCAATTAGGTCTAAATTAAAATGATTTCAGAAGCGCCCTGTTTTTAATAAAATGTATACATTTGTTATTATAATTTCTTGGTACGATTTAATGAATGTATAAGTAAATGTTGGTCATGGACTAAGTATTAATAGCGTTAAAAAAATGACTAAAATTCCTTATCAATACTGTTTGAAATGATTTCCTTCTTAATAGCCAGTCATGTCGCTACGCTCTTTTCACACATTATTTCGAATGTTCCCCATGGGTTACGTTTGCTATTGATAACGACATAATCGTCGACCACAAACTAACTTTAATTGAGCCTCAATCTAAACTGATAATATTTATTATCAGGCCACCACGGTCACAAGCAAGTACTCATGGCACACTCCCTGAACTTGGACGAGCCCCAATTATTCCAATTCTGGATGACTACGCTGGTTCAACAAACATTTCTCAGTTGTACAATACACTATATGGCTATGTGTATCTATAGAAATAGGGAAACCGACAATGAACAGCACTATGCGGAATTTTAATTAATTTGTTGGACAACAATTGTATATTTCTATATCAGCTCTACAAATACCGATAAATATGCGGATAAAATTACAATTGATTAATGAAACTTTATTAATTTTACTGTTTGTTATTGTTTTTACTGAATGTATCAATTGCTTCAAAGCTGCTAAAGAGCACAATTACAACGAGAACTGTAATATTTTATAGATTCTTATAAATAGAGATTAAAAAGAACCTTCGATCATAAGGGCATAACCAAATCAATGAAGGCTAACTAAATTCTTTTGCTTCATCATACCCTTCCCTGCCTTATCATATCTAGACTGTTTTTGCTAATAACCGTTACCCCCATATTCAAAGTACTTCATTGGGTATTTAACCCGAGCCAACGGTGCAGTCAACTTTAGTATCAACTTGGAATAAGCAGAATAAACAGACCTCACTTGTAACGTTCGTTGTAACCGAAACTATTATACCTTTGCCAATCGGTCGGTGAATAAAAACCATCGGAATAAATTTTGTTATTCAATAAAACTTGCTGTAATCGTAACTACAGTGTAATCATGCCGCCGAAACCAATCAATCCCAACGAACACTTGGTCATTCCCGAGTGGATTAATGAGGATTACTTCCGACCGATTCTCGAGAAAGATGTGGCTAACTTTGATAAAATTGTAAACTTCACTCCAATCGCGGCCACGGCTCCCGGCGAGAACTATACCTCCATTATGGTCAGGGTGGTTATAGATCTACTGTTCAAAGGTATACGAGTCGTACATTTTATGGTGAATTTTCAATAACCCTTGTGGATTATAGATGGTAGTCAAGGGGTCATATCGTGCATTCTGAAAACGGGACT
The DNA here is from genome assembly GCA_037075205.1 of Drosophila prostipennis. Lineage (NCBI taxonomy): Eukaryota > Metazoa > Arthropoda > Insecta > Diptera > Drosophilidae > Drosophila > Drosophila prostipennis. The sequence continues at coordinate 375,393 of JBAMCJ010002175.1, read as the reverse complement.
GGATATCAACAAGGGAGGTGCGATGGTGAATCAGATGGGAATGTTTCCCAAGGAGAAGGAAATGTACAAGGACATTATTCCGCAATTTGTGAAGCTTTACAAGGAGGCTGGGCTGGATATTGAACTGGCCCCCAAGTGTGCTCACGTCGAGGAGACGCCGGAGAGAATCACTCTGGTCTTCGAGGATCTAAGTCGACAGAATTTCCGCAATTTCGACCGACTCAAGGGATTCGACATGCCGCACATACGATGTGTTCTCCGCAAATTGGCCGAACTGCATGCCGCCTCAGCAGTTTATCGCGAATTGTGTGGTCCCTATGATGAAAAGTTCTACAAGTCCCTGTTTAAGGCTGAAAATAAAGCAATGGCCACTAAAATTAGGGCGTTGCGAGACCCTGGTTTTCTCAAGGCCATGCGTGAATGGGACATTCCAGATGTGGAGAAATACATCAGTAAATATCCCACTCCCTCTCAGTTCTTTGACGAGGGAATCAAAATCAATCAAGTGGACGAGAGTGACTTCAATGTGCTCAACCATGGCGATTCCTGGTCGAATAATATAATGTTTAATTACAAAGAGAACGGGGAGATTGGTCGCACCATTTTTGTGGACCTTCAACTGTGCAAGTGGGGTTCCCCGGCGCAGGATCTGCTATACATGATCATCACATCGGCTTCGCTGGACATTAAGACCCAGGAATTCGATCACTTTATACAGATCTATCACGAACGCTCTAGTGGAGTGCCTAAAGGTTCTGAACTACGCAAAAAGAATTCCTACGCTGCGAGATATACACACCATGATCATCAAAAATGGCTCCTGGGGTGAGTAAACTGAATTTCCCTGGGGTATAAAAGAAATTAAAACCTTTTTTCTGCATTTCAGCACCTTTCACGGCCACTGGAGTGATGATAATCACTTTGATGCCCTCGGATAAAGATTCCAATATGGATAAAATGATGGCACCCGGACCCGAATCTGATGCGATCCGCTACAAAACTTTTATAAATCCTTACTATGTGAAGGCCATGCAGCAACTTCTTCCCTTCATGGATAGAAAGGGTCTCCTGGACTTGGAGTAGCCTTCTCAACGATTTTATAAATTATTAAAATATATATATATAATATAAATAAAGAATTAGTAAAGAAAATACATTTTATATTGCATACACGATGGATCTTAGAACAAGAAAGGAAGCTATAGCTTCGGCCAGCCGAAGCTTTTATACCCTTGCAGGTAAAATAAATACCAGGAATTTCAGATGAATTTAAAATGTTGTTTTGTTGTCAAAATGTTGTCAAAAATCAAAACGCCTACTTCCTTAAAAATTACAATGTTTTTCTATTTCTATTATTTTTTTGATTGTTCCTATGAAAGCCATATGATATAGTGGTCCGATCCGGCTCGTTCCGACATATGTAATACCTGTTATAGAAAGAAGACTTTTGAGAAAGTTTCATCGCGATAGCTTTAAAACTGAGAGACTAATTTGCATAGAAACGGACAAACGGACAGACGGACAAACGGACATGGCTAGATGGACTCGGCTATTGGTGCTGATCTAGAATATATATAATTTATGTGGTCGGAAACGTCTGCTTCACTGCGTTGCAAACTTTTGACTGAAATGACAGCAAGGGTATAAAAATTAGGAATAGGTTAGACTACAATTTTAAGAACACTTGTGTTAGGCATGATGAAATTGAACCCCAATTTCTGAAAGTATATCCGAAACTCAAAGTTCTTCAAGATTATGAATGAAATTTCATATGTCCACTGGGAAAGCCGTTCATTTGAATTACGAACACATATTGATAAGATAAGTTAGAAGGTTGGTTGCTTGGAAATGCCTAAAACAAAAGCGTAACCTACAAAATGCGTTTGCAAGGGGTCAACGATGATTTCTTTTACGGCTACGCCTATCCAGAGATATTGGAAGCGATTACATGGTTCTATTATTACCTTTGTTCTACACCATATGTAGTATCGTCAGTGCGCCTAAACAAAAACCAGTTTACGCTATCAGCTCGGCCCAAACACATAGACGTAGGCACACAAACCGACACACTTGTCTACGCGGGGTCTATTAGTATAAAAGTATGGGAATCGCACGGAGAGTTCAGTATTTGTTTGTCGTTAGAAATCGTCGGACACAGCCGCAGTCTTTTCTCCCAGCGGGAATTTAAATTCAATCTAGAATTCCACAAAGTCGGTCAGTAATAAATAACAATTGTAGCAAATTTTGTGGGCGGTTCGGAGACAATCATTTAATGCGGAAATAAACTTTGCTCCGGTGCAAAATCTACGGAAATATCATTTCCCGCATTTGAGACCTGCCTAAACCAATTATTTAAAGCTGTGTAAACAAGTGATTTGTTAATAAATGGAAAATATAAAATAATTATATCACGTTTACAAGCATAAGTTTCAGTGTAACTCAAACAGAAAATTCCTAAAAATGAAACGGATGTAACGGATTGTGTAAAGAAAAGCGTTTAAAATATGTTAATCCCCAAATCTATTATCTTAAAAGAAAGAAAGTTTTTATTATTTTCGACTTTGATCACCCATCAATCTCTTCACTTTTCAGATTTTCACGTAATAAGCAGCTTTCTCTGTCGGAAACTGTATTTAAAATGAACGGGAATTGTAATGAAATTGTTTAATTACTTTGATCTTGAACCGCTGATCATTTCCGTCGAGAGTCAATTAATTGATTTCCACGATTACAGCATCAGCACAAAAATGTCGCCGAACAGCAACTCGGAAAAGCCAATCAATCCCAACGAGCACCTGCACATACCAAAGTGGGTGAACGAGGACTACTTCCTGCCAATTCTCCAGAAGGATGTGGAAACCCTTGACAAGATCGTCAACTTTACACCCATTGCGGCCACAGCGCCTGGGGAGAACTATACTTCCATTATGATACGGGTCATTGTGGATATACTTCTAAAGGGTGAGAAAATATAGTGGATTTACTTAACTTGCAAACTTTAATTCTACACTGATAAAAAACCGTCAAAAATACATTAATTTCATATCCAACTAAATATGGAAATATTATAGTTAACAATTTTGTCTAATTTACTGATTTTAAATTTTGATTTCATCATTGTAAATTTTCCTTATTTAAAATAATATGTACATATTTAAAATTTGCAAAATTTCTTAAATAATGTCTTAATTTTCAGACGGCAGTGAGCAGAAAGTCTCGTACATTTTGAAAACCATGCTGGAGGCGGACAGTGGAGCGGATGTGGTTAATGGCATGGGACTGTTCCCCAAGGAGAGGAAAATGTACGAGGTGCACATACCGCAGTTCGTGAAGCTCTACAAGGAGGCGGGTCTGGAGATTGAGTTGGCGCCCAAGTGCCTCCATGTCGAGGCCACCGCCGAGTTGATTACCCTGGTTTTCGAGGATCTGAGCCGGCAGCATTTCAAGAATTTCGATCGGCTAAAGGGATTCGATATGCCGCACATGCGCCATGTGCTCCGGAAGTTGGCCGAACTTCATGCCGCCTCCGTGGTGGCCAGGGATATAAATGGACCCTACGATCCTCTGTACTCCATGTCCATGTATAATGAGCAGAGTCGTCCTCTTTTCGAGGCTCTGGGCGAGATGCGACAGGCGATGTTCTTGAAGGCGATGAGGGAGTGGGAGCTCGAGGGCGTCGAACGGTACATCGCCAATATGTGGAGCCCCCTGGAAGTGTTCGAAGAAGCTCTGGCCATCAATCAGGTCGACGAGACCGAGTTTAATGTGCTCAATCACGGTGACTGCTGGTCCAACAATATCATGTTCAATTACAAGGACAACGGTGAGATCGATAGAACCATCTTTGTGGACCTGCAGATAGGCAAGTGGGGCTCTCCGGCCCAGGACCTTTGGTACCTGATCACAACCTCCGCCTCGCTGGAGATCAAGGTCAAGGAGTTCGATCACTTCATTCAGATCTACCACGAGCGCCTGGCGGAATGCCTGAAGCTTTTGGACTACTCGAAACCCATTCCCACTCTCAGGGATCTGCACATCATGATGCTGAAGTATGGATTCTGGGGTGAGTTTGAAATTTAATTGGATATTTTGTGGAATAATAATATATTTATGTGACTTTAGGACCCCTGACCGCCATGGGCGTGATGGTGGCCACACTTATGCCCACCGACAAGGATGCCAACATGAAAATGATGATGGCCCCAGGACCCGAGGCGGATGCCCTGCGTTACAGGACCTTCATCAATCCCTACTACGCCAGGGCCATGAAGTTGCTTTTGCCGTTCTTCGAGAATAAAGGACTTTTGAAGTCGGCTTAGGTTTTATTTCGTGTAGCCATTGTAAATAATTTGTGATATCATATATCATAAGAGCGCGCAATAAATAAGCATATTTTATTTAATTGAAACATACTTTTGACCGCTTCCACAACGAAATCACTGGCTTGGACCTTGGACAGTTACAATTCGCTTGGCGAAATCGTAGAAAAGAATCATCATGACTGGCTAAAAATGGATACGCGTGCGTTGAGCTTGGAATGGGTGCTTTTTTTTATTGAGCCCAAAGAGAAGAGCAGGTCATCAAATAGTATGTTATTTTTATTAAAGTGTAAATTCTTCAATTCTCTCTCTACAAATTTGTGGGTGTCGAGATAGTGACGTATGTGTCAAAAGCAATACGCAGTTGTTGATCGTTGTTATCACTCAATCAATTAACGGAAATTGACATTGTCAAAGCGATAACCATTTATTAGACTCGCTTCGTACAACTGGAAAAGTGATAAACAAAAAATTAGCAGAGACCACAGATTTGTCTTTAATCTATAATAATCTGTTGAACCTCAAAACCACATTTGTTTTCCACACTTCATAGAAATGGTATTTCGCTTTTATCTATTTGCCTCTCATTTAATCAGTCGGAAACATTCCATAAAATAAGTGCACTCCCCACAGATGGCATTGAGCGAAATATGACTGGGTGACTGTGACTGCGTCATAAATGGGGTTTTAATTGCCCGCGGCAGTCGGACTACATATATAATTAGGAACACGCAAATAATTCTCATGCACGGGGCTTCCAGATGAGCGACCATAGAGCGATGTAAATTAGCGATTCAGATGAGGCAAACATTTAAATTGTTTGTTTTTGAAATCATTTGTTAGGCTGGTTCGACATGGGTCGTTGTGGAGACGTGCTTAGCAGACCTAATGACACCAACGTATTATAATAATAATATTATAGTAGTTCCATGTTCAAATATTTGTATATTTATAGTAATACTCTTTCAATCTTGCAGTAAACCGAACCTTTCCAATCGGGCCAGCATTCTTTTCACATCCTTAATGTAACCCTCGGAAAATGAGCATTTCCTTCGCTTCTCCTCATTCTGAAGCAGATCGCCAAAGTCAACAGACTTATCCCTTAATGCCCACATCAAAGGAAGAAAGGTACTTAAAAGGAAGAAATCTGAAACGATTGTATAAGGAATTACGCAATGTTATTAATATAATTTGTTTAACAAAGAACTCACGATAGTATTTATGCTGATGCAGACGTTCCCAAAGACCCTCTTGGGTGGGCATTTCACCCTTATAGCCGATTTTCTTTAAAACATCCTCGAAAACGAAAAAATAATATTCGATTAAATCGTCCCAGTACTTAAAACGATGCTCCGGCTCCATTAGCATGTATATCGAATAAACCAAATCGTATGTCAGGGGAAAAAGATGGGCGATTTGAAAGTCCAGTAGCATGCAGTCCTCGAAAGATCCAGGATCCTTATACTTGAACATAATGTTTCGAAGGTGCAGGTCGCCGTGGCAAAGTACCCTGTACTGGTCTACTTTCGGGTTGTTTCGGATTTCCCTCCACTCGGTTGCAAGTCGCTCCAGGAAATCTTCCTTGATGCTTTCGAAATAGGATTGGTACCTATTAAGCTCCGGCTCCTTGCCCAAAAGTTCCACGAAAAACTGCATTCCAGTTTTCATAAATGGCTCAGACATAACATGTGGCATTTCAAACAGTCCATGGGTGTAAGCCTCTAAGAATTCGGGTTGCTAAAAAGTAAGGATTCTCATTGTATCAATAAAAGGTATAAATAAATAAAAATAGAAAGCAAACAAAATGGTGCAATTAACTATTTAACTATTAATTATTTGAACTATAACTATAATTATAATTAAATAATTAAAATTATTCCTACAAAGATAGTATTTCTGATAAATTAATGACTTTTTGTTTACCATTACTTATTATTACGAGGGTGGTCCGATAAGTACTTAGCCTCACCGCCCGATGGCGCCACTATCGCAAGAAAACTTTTCTATCGTGTAGTACATTCTAGTAGACGGCTACTGTCGAAATTTAAGCCGAATCGGACTCGTAGCTTTGTTTTGCCAGCGTGTGGCATCATACGTGTTCGCGGATTTTAGAAAAATGGAGAAAGAGCAATATCGGTCTGTGATTCGATTCTTGTTTTTGGAAGGGAAATCACGCAGCGAAATCAAAGAGCGCTTGGATGCAAAAATTGGTTTAACGAGTTTCAACGTGGTCGCACGTCGGTTTTTGATGAGCCACGCCCAGGTGCCCCGAAATCGGCTACCACGGAGAATAACGTCCAAAAAGTCCACGATCTCGTTTTGACAGATCGCCGATTGAAGATACGCGAGATAGCTGAGACAGTACGCATGTCAAAAGACCGCGTGGGTCATATCCTGCATGAAATTTTGGGCATGAGAAAGCTGTCGGCGCGATGGGTGCCGCGTTTGCTCACTCCGGACAACAAACGCAACCGCCCTCCCCAAGGCCAAATTGGTCGAATTGGGCTACGAACTGCTACCCCATCCACCTTATTCTCCAGATTTGGCCCCGTGTGACTTCTTTTTGCTTCCAAACTTGAAAAAGTCTCTCGCTGGACAAAAATTTGCGTCGAATGAGGAGGTCGTCGCCGCCACAGAGGCCTATTTTGCAGACCTCGAGAAAACTTATTTTTCAGACGGGTTAAAGAAGTTGGAGCATCGCTGGGTCAAGTGTATCGAGCTAAAAGGAGATTATGTTGAGAAATAAAAAGCCATTTTTCCAAAATTTTCGTTTTTCTTTTGGAGGCTAAGTACTTATCGGATCACCCTCGTAAATAATATATCCTTTTTGAACTTACCTCATGCTGTACTTTTAAGCTGACTGCATGCCACTTGGCCAGCTTAAAGTAGACTCGATGAATCTCATCCAGGGTGGCGTCCCGATCCCTCAGTACGAAGTAGTCCATCTCGACGAGATCCTCAAAGATCAGGACCTGATGCGGCGCTAGACTGTGATATATGCAATTCACGTATAACTTGGTGCTATCGCCGGCCTGCCGAAGAATCCTCTCGAACTCGGGCAGCACCTTTGTGTACATGCCCATTTCCGTTGCGAATATGGACGATCCACCCAGCATCTCCTTTTTGTGACCCTCCTCCTCTGGCATCGTTTTAATGATCAGCGACTTTTCGAACTCCCCCTTCGAGTTGGTATACTTGACCTTGGCCCGGAACATGATGCTGGCATAGTGATCGCCCTTCGCACTCGCCGGGGACAAGGTCAAGTCGATTACCTTGAGCACGGGTTCCTTTTCATGGGATCCCAGAACATGGGCCATGAACTCCGAGTTGAGCCACTCAGGTGGCACCAATTCGTCATCGTTGAACTGACTGTTATCGGGGTTCCCGGACATTTTGTTTGCCAACTTGTATCTCAATTTCCAAAAGAGCGAGCACTGAACAAAGCTTGATTTCGCTGCCACTTAAATTGACTTTCAGAGAGTATTTCGATTTAGAATACAATTGTGTGGGAAGCTTTCTCCCTGAGATAATGGAGAGCTTTTCGTTTGTTTTTATAAATACTTAAATTTATTCTCTCTCTATTTGGACATCCGAAAGAGAGTGTTTTATCACCGGTCTCAAATGCCTTATCACACAGGAACATCTACTTTTCCACAGTATGTTGGGTTTACAGAGAAATATTTTCACAGTTCTTTTATTTCTTTGGGTACACATACTAGGAAATATAATATTTTACAGTTAATATTGTCGGATCCTAAGCAAAATACTTGAGTAACACCTTTCATTAATTTGAAATCTTACAGATCCTCAAAATATCCTGACCTTTCGAATCGGGCCAGCAGTATTTTACATTCTTCAATAAATTCTTTTAATTTTATATCACTTTCTTCGTTAGAGGCGGTTCCAAGACTAAGGCCCAGGGTCATTGGCAAATAGGTACTCAGAAATAGGAATTCTGGAATAAAAACATGCATTTTGAGAAAGAGAAACCGTTAAGTGATTTAAACTTACCGTATTCCTTAAGGCGTTTAAGTTCCCCCCAGAACGCAAGGGGCGTGGGCATTACTCCCTGGTACCCAATCTTTCTGAGGGTCTCTAGGAGGACGGAGAAATAGTAGTTCAGCAGGGTCTCCAGTTTTTCAGTGCGCTGTTCTCGGCCCATTAACATATAAATAGAATACATCAAGTCCACGGCCATTGGAGCCACGTAACTTCCCTGGTAATCGAGCAGCACACAATCCTCAAAGCATCCTGTTTCCTTATTGTGCTTGAGCATTACATTTCTAGTGTGGAAGTCCCCATGGCAGAGAACGTAGTATCCTGGCTGGGGATTTGTTTGGTACTCCTTCATGACATCCCGCAATCGGTCTATAAAGCTGAGTCCTAACTTCTTAAAGTGCGTCTGGTATTTGTTCAGTTCAGGAATACGTCCTAAAAACTCAGTAAACGGAGCCATTCCGGAGCTCATATAGGGAATATCTACAAGACAAATACCATCCTGGAACTCCTTTAGGAACTCAGGTCGCTAATTAAAAAAGGTTTGTTAAGTAATATACGCCTTGAAAATATTAATTTCTAAAATGTTAGTACCTCATTAATAAACTTCATGCTAACTGCATGGATTTTAGCCAGTTTGGAGAAGGCACTACAAATCTCCACATCCGTGAGCAAACGATTTCGCACCATTTCATATCCCATCTCCACAAGATCTTCGAATATCATAACCTGTCGGGGCTCCAGGCTACAATATATGCATTCTGCATACAGCTTGGATGTGTCATTTCTTTCCAGTAGTATCTTCTCAAATTCAGGCAGGACTTTTTTATAAATGCCAATTTCAGTTTTAAATAGAGCAGAGCCAGCAAACATTTCCGAAACCGTTTTGATAATCAGCGACTTGGAGAAGGTTCCCCTCTGGGTTTTATATTCCGCCACAGCACGATACATAACGCTGGCATAATTATCTCCTTTAGCACTTCCCGGGGCGAAATCCAAGTTAGTAACCTGAAGGTCCGGTTCCGTTTCGTGGCCACTCAGAACTTCGGTTATAAATTTCACATTCAACCATTCTGGGAGATTCAAACAATCTTCGGCCATTTTGTGATAAGAATTTATAATATTGTTTTGAACTCTTGTAAGGGAAGCCTATAGATTTGTTTGTTTCGCTTGGCCAAATATTCGTCTTTTTACACACGTGACGACCAAACGCTCGATAGGAACTGAAATCAATCTCACTCTCTTGAATTTTCGATTTGGTTTTGAGCTTTAAGCTCTTTGAATTTGGCTGCAATATAAATATGGTATCCTATTATTTTAAGCTTTGCGATCCACTAAGTCTTTTATTTTTTCACTACAAGAAAATATATCGTAAATGAATTGTCTTGCATAAATAATATAAAATGTTTCAAATTCAAAACGAGGCCAATAATACTTTATGCGGCAGTGACGCATTTTTAATGATTTATTCTTTTCTGAATCTTATATATTCCTCTTTACAAATACTCGAAATATCCAGCCTTATCAAATCTGGCCATCATAACTTTGGTTTCTTCAACCACATCTTTAAGTCGATAGCATTTTTTCCTCGTTTCTTCGTTGTGCAGCAAATCCGCCAAGTCCATGGAATGGGATCTAAGACCCACCGCCACCGGCAAGAAAGTACTCACCAACAGGAATTCTGAAATCGAAATGTTTTTGAAACTATTATGACTATTAACTGATTTCAGCTTACCATAATATCTGTGGCGTTTAATTTCCGCCCAGAATCCCAATTTAGTGGGCATTGCACCCTTATACCCAATCTTCTTGAGAGTCTCTAGCAGGACTGAGAAGTAGTAGTTCAGCAGGGTCTCCAATTCTCCGCTTCTCTGCTCTGTGCCCATCAGCATATAAATGGAATACATCAGGTCAACGGCCATGGGAGCAACATTACAGCCCTGGTAGTCCAGCAGCATGCAGTCCTCGAAGCCTCCGGTTTCCTTATTGTGTTTAAACATCATATTCCGGGAATGGAAATCTGCGTGGCACAGGACATTGTATCCGGATTGGGGATTAGTTCGATAATCTTGCATGATATCGCGCAATCGGTCCTTAAACTGCAGTGAAATCTTCTCGAAATGAGGCCGGTACTTTGTAAGCTCGGGAATTCGGCCCAACATATCGATAAAGGGTGCCATTCCGGCGTTTATAATGGGACTGTCCATCAGCCCAGGCATATCAAACATGCCGTACTTGAACTCCTTCAGATAATCGGGGTTCTAAAATAGACAAAATAATTAGTTCCGAATATAAAATAATATTATTTACAGATTCCAATATACCTCGTAAATTTTTGCCATGCTAATTGCGTGGATTTTAGCCAGCTTGGAGTAGGCACTACAAATTTCCTCCTGTGTGAGGAAACGATTTCGCACCACTTCATAGCCCATCTCCACGAGATCTTCAAAGATTATAATCTGGTATGGATGCAGACTGTGGTAGATGCAGTCCACGTACAGCTTGGATGTATCGTTAACTTCCCGGAGAATTCTCTCCCACTCGGGCAACACTTTACTGTACATGCCGATCTCAGTTATGAATAGTGGGGAATCGGCAAACATATCCTTCTTGACACCCTCCTCCACGGGCATCGTTTTAATGATCAGCGATTTGTAGAAGTCTCCCTTCTGGGTTTTATAATCCACCTTGGCACGGAACATAATGCTGGCATAGTGATCTCCTTTAGCACTGGCCGGTGTGAAACTCAAATTGGTGACCTGTAGGTCAGATGCCTTTTCGTGGTCACTCAGAACTTTCGTTATGAACTGAACATTCAGCCATTCCGGGGGATTCAGCTCATCGGCATTGAAACTCTCTTCGGCCATGTTGTTGAGTCTTTGGTTTTATTACTAATACTATTTTCGACTGATTCATGGGGGCGCTTATATACGTTCGATTTATGAAAGCTTTTTGTGTAAATGTAATAATCGCGTTGCTTGACGAAATTATTATCAGTTCGTTTTCGGCTCTTAAGATAGAGTCAAAGTTGGCCTAATAGGGAATTAATTCGCTCACGCTCTCTTGACTCTTTGATTTTTTTAGAGCTTTGAAGCTTTTAGAACCCTAAAATAAAAGTATAATTTGATCGACATTATCTTTTATTTTCAAAATGCGTTGATTACAGGTAACTGTTAAGTCACGCTGACCATGATGGAACTATACAAGGTGATCTCGTCGCGAGAGCTAACCTCTTTTGAGGACGTTATTTGTGCCAGTCTCTATCTACCTATCTCATTCTATCGCTTAAGAGAGACAGAGAGGTAAGCATATTTAACGTTCTCAGCAGAGCTGACGAGACCACCTTGTATAGTTCCATCATGACGCTGACCTTTTACTTCGTAACGCTAAAAGCTTTACGATATACATTTTATCTGCGAAGAGAAAAGCTTACGTTGGTCATAAAATCACTACAACGAACGTCACCAAGTCAGTTGAAACCGAAACGCTGGATCGCGAATAACACAGATACGAAATGGCGGGCCCAACAGAAACAATGTACGCCTATAAAATATTAATTTCTAAAATTTTAGTACCTCATTAATAAATTTCATGCTAACTGCATGGATTTTAGCCAGTTTGGAGAAGGCACTACAAATCTCCACATCCGCGAGCAAACGATTTCGCACCATTTCATATCCCATCTCCACAAGATCTTCGAATATCATAACCTGTCGGGGCTCCAGGCTACAATATATGCATTCTGCATAGAGCTTGGATGTGTCATTTCTTTCCAGTAGTATCTTCTCAAATTCAGGCAGGACTTTTTTATAAATGCCAATTTCAGTTTTAAATAGAGCAGAGCCAGCAAACATTTCCGAAACCGTTTTGATAATCAGCGACTTGGAGAAGGTTCCCCTCTGGTTTTTATATTCCGCCACAGCACGATACATAACGCTGGCATAATTATCTCCTTTAGCACTTCCCGGGGCGAAATCCAAGTTAGTAACCTGAAGGTCCGGTTCCGTTTCGTGGCCACTCAGAACTTCGGTTATAAATTTCACATTCAACCATTCTGGGAGATTCAAACAATCTTCGGCCATTTTGTGATAAGAATTTATAATATTGTTTTGAACTCTTGTAAGGGAAGCCTATAGATTTGTTTGTTTCGCTTGGCCAAATATTCGTCTATTTACACACGTGACGACCAAACGCTCGATGGGAACTGAAATCAATTACACTCTCTTGAATTTTCGATTTTGTTTTGAGCTTTAAGCTCTTTGAATTTGGCTGCAATATAAATATGGGTTTGTTTACTATTATTTTAAGCTTTGCGATCCACTAAGACTTTTATTTTTAAAATGGGCTTACGCTTACGCCATATCACTACAACAATAGAGATCGTAAATTAACTGTGTTGCATAAATAATATAAAATGTTTCAATTCAAAACAAGGCCAATAATACTTTATGCGGCAGTGACGCATTTTTAATGATTTATTCTTTTCGAAATCTTATATATTCCTCTTTACAAATACTCGAAATATCCAGCCTTTTCAAATCTGGCCATCATAACTTTGGTTTCTTCAACCACATCTTTCAGGTGATAGCATTTTTTTCTAGTTTCTTCGTTGTGCAGCAAATCTGCCAAGTCCATGGAATGGGATCTAAGACCCACCGCCACCGGCAAGAAAGTACTCACCAAGAGGAACTCTGAAATTGAAATGTTTTTTGAAACTATTTTGACTATTAACTGATTTTAGCTTACCATAATACCTATGGCGTTTAATTTCCGCCCAGAATCCCAATTTAGTGGGCATTGCACCCTGGTAGCCAATCTTCTTGAGAGTCTCTAGCAGGACGGAGAAGTAGTAGTTCAGCAGAGTCTCCAATTCTCCGCTTCTCTGCTCTGTGCCCATCAGCATATAAATGGAATACATCAGGTCAACGGCCATGGGAGCAACATTACAGCCCTGGTAGTCCAGCAGCATGCAGTCCTCGAAGCCTCCGGTTTCCTTATTGTGTTTAAACATCATATTCCGGGAATGGAAATCTGCGTGGCACAGGACGTTGTATCCCGATTGGGGATTAGTTCGATAATCTTGCATGATATCGCGCAATCGGTCCTTAAAGTGCAGTGAAATCTTCTCGAAATGAGGCCGGTACTTTGTAAGCTCGGGAATTCGGCCCAACATATCGATAAAGGGTGCCATTCCGGCGTTTATAATGGGACTGTCCATCAGCCCAGGCATATCAAACATGCCGTACTTGAACTCCTTCAGATAATCGGGGTTCTAAAATAGACAAAATAATTAGTTACGAATATAAATAAATATTATTTACAGATTCCAATATACCTCGTAAATTTTTGTCATGCTAATTGCATGGATTTTAGCCAGCTTGGAGTAGGCACTACAAATTTCCTCCTGTGTGAGGAAACGATTACGCACCACTTCATAGCCCATCTCCACGAGATCTTCAAAGATTATAATCTGGTATGGATGCAGACTGTGGTAGATGCAGTCCACGTACAGCTTGGATGTATCGTTGACTTCCCGGAGAATTCTCTCCCACTCGGGCAACACCTTACTATACATGCCGATCTCAGTTATAAATAGTGGGGAGTCGGCAAACATATCCTTCTTGACACCCTCCTCCACGGGCATTGTTTTGATGATCAGCGATTTGTGGAAGGCTCCCTTCTGGGTTTTATAATCCACCTTGGCACGGAACATAATGCTGGCATAGTGATCTCCTTTAGCACTGGCCGGTGTGAAGCTCAAATCGGTGACCTGTAGGTCAGATGCCTTTTCGTGGTCACTCAGAACTTTCGTTATGAACTGAACATTCAGCCATTCCGGGGGATTCAGCTCATCGGCATTGAAACTCTCTTCGGCCATGTTGTTGCGTCTTTGGTTTTATTACTAATACTATATTCGACTGTTTCGAGGGGGGCGCCTATATACGTTCGATTTGTGAAAGCTTTTTGTGTAAATGTAATAATCGCGTTGCTTGACGAAATTATTATCAGTTCGATTTCGGCTCTAAAGATAGAGTCAAAGTTGGCCTTATAGGGAATTAATTCGCTCACGCTCTCTTGACTCTTCGATTTTTTTAGAGCTTTGAAGCTTTTAGAACCCTTAAATAAAAGTATAATTTGATCGACATTATCTTTTATTTTCAAAATGCGTTGATTACAGGTAACTGTTAAGTCACGCTGACAACCTTATACTTCGTAACGCTAAAAGCTTTACGTTGGTCATAAAATCACTACAACGAACGTCACCAAGTCAGTTGAAACCGAAACGCTGGATCGCGAATACCACTGATACGAAATGGCGGGCCCAACAGAAACAATAGTTAATCCGAACGAGCATTTGGAGATTCCCAAGTGGATAAATGCCGAATACTTCCAGCAAGTTCTGCAGAAAGATGAGCCGGAATATAAGAAGATTTTAAACTTTAGGCCGGTGGCTGCGATTCCGCCTGGCGAGAATTTCACATCAATTATGCTGCGGATTCACTTTGATCTTGAGATGAAGGGTAAAAAGATACATAATAGAATAATAGATAAAAGAAAATAGTTCAAAACAAGAAAGGAAGCTAGCTTCGGCCAGCCGAAGCTTATATACCCTTGCAGATAATTCATATTAATCACTAATTTTCCGATCGTTCCTATGGCAGCTATATGATATAGTAGTTCGAAATTGGTAAAATTAAAATCGAAATTCGAAAACATTTAAAAAATGTCATATCCCAGAGTAGAAGAGAATACAATAAAAGTCAACGAAGCAATAATTTATTTCGTATTATATTCCCATTAATTTTCCGATCGCTCCTATGGCAGCTATATAATATAGTCGTCCGATTTTGAAAAAATTTTATTCGAAATTCAGAATTAGATAAAAAATGTCATTTCCAAAAGTAGAAGGTTCTAGGTTCAAAAACACCCAAGATATAATTTTTTTACATTTTTTTTCCCGATTGTTCCTATGGGAGCTATATGATATAGTTGTCCGATCCGGCTCGTTCCGACTTATATACTACCTGCAACAGAAAGAAAACTTTTGGGAAAGTTTTAGCCCGATAGCTTTAAAACTGAGAGACTAGTTTGCGTAGAAACAGACAGACGGACGGACAGACGGACAGACGGACAGAAGGACAGACGGACAGACGGACAGACGGACATGGCTAGATCGACTCGTCTAGTGATGCTGATCAAGAATATATATACTTTATGGGGTCGGAAACGTCTCCTTCACTGCGTTGCAAACTTCTGACTGAAATCATAATACCCTCTGCAAGGGTATAAAGATCTGGAAAAAAAAGTTACCATCTTATTCCGATTAATTAGTATACGCTTTTAAAATTAGTTATGTATTTTAGTAAACTAAATAATTGGATTTTTTTCCACAGATGGTAGCACCAAGCACAAAACCTACATTTTCAAAACTATGCTGGCGGAGGAACGTGGTGGCAAGGAGATTCGCGAAGGAGGCATTTTCGACAAGGAACTAATGATGTACCAGACATATCTGCCCGCCTTCGAGGAACTATACAGTTCCGCTGGAGAAAAGATTCAGCTTTCGCCCAAATGCCTGCACACGGATCAGCGTGAGAACGGTATCCACTTTGTTTTCGAGGATCTGGGCGTGAAGAAGTTCCAGAATGTGGATCGCATCCAGGGTCTGGATCTGGAGCACATGAAGAGATCCCTCCATAAACTGGCCGAATTCCATGCGGCTGCAGCGGTTTATGCGGAAAAAAGTGGTGCGTATCCCCCTCAATTCGAGGAGGGATTCATTGGCAGGGACAAGGTGAAGATCCATGAAGAGGGTTTTTTGGTAAAGGCCAGAACCTATCCCAAAGCCATGGCTTCATGGGGCTTGGAGGAACCAGAAAAATACATTAAGAGCTTTGTAAGTCAGCTACATAAGTTGAAATCGACAAATTGCGATAATTGCATTTTCTATCAAGCGAGAAAAACCTTGAGATAGATCCCACAACCTTCAATACTCTTACGCACGGTGACTTTTGGTCCAGTAATCTCATGTGCAACTATCTGAGCAACGGCCAAATCGATGAGGTCATCATGGTCGACTTCCAGTTGTGTAAATGGGGCAGTCCTGCCCAGGATCTGCTCTTCTTCATCACCCTTTCGGCGGCCAGTGATATTAAGCTCAAGGAGTTCGATAACTTTGTTAGGATCTATTGGGAGCGGTTGGTGGAATGCCTCAAGCTGCTGAAGTACCAGAAACCTCTGCCCAAACTGCGCGATCTGCAGACGTCCTTGTACCAGGATACCAATACAATCTATGGTAAGTTCATGAATGAAAGATTCATTGAATGTGCAAATATTTTACATTTTCGTGAATTCTTTTTCCAGCTTTTATTGCCGTTTCCAATCATTTGCCTGTGATTCAATTCCCCTCCGACAAAGAATCCAATTTGCATTCCCTTATGCGAAACGACGAAGAAGGTGATAAATTCCGTATGCGCCTCTTCACAAATCCCAGTTTCTGCCTTCTTATGAAGGAGATCTATCCATTTTTCTACAAGCGTGGAATCTTTAACTTTATTGACTTCGAATAGGAGATAAAATGTATTATTTATTGATTTTTTAAGGGTCTCAAATAAAGTATAAAATATATTTGAGTGAGATTGTCATATAATAAGCTGTTTTTAGAGGGTTGTACTACAATCACTATGCGAAATAATCTTACCCTTAACTGATGACGACTCAAACAAGATCATAACATCACGATGACTAGCTAAACACTAGATACGAAAACAAACAAACCAAACAATTATAATTGCTGTCGCAAATAATTTTAAACTACCAATAATAATGAGTTAGCAAAAAAAAAAACTGGTGACTAAAATATAAAAAGGCGTGCGTGTGTCAATTTAATTATCTTTACTATCTGCGTTGTAGAAACAAACAAATTATCTGACTTGTTCAAAATTTTATTGAATAATTTATGGTGAAATACTCGCACAAAAACCGTTCGTTCTTTGGGCTCTCTCAAATTGAAATTGGCTTACTATAGTTGATAGCGTATCGCAAACAAACACTGATTAATGAGTAATGAATACGCTCGCTGGCTATCAATTGGTTGTCAAGGCCAGCAAACTTAAGAAAAACATTCTCCACCATGGCAATTTTTTAATACTCTTAGATACAGAAAATATATAGCTGATAAGGTATGAAAAATTCCAGATAGATCTAAGGGTTACGCAAAGCAAACCATATTTAACAAACGAAATAAATCTTTATTGAGAAAAACCCATAATCATAACGTCTAAATGGAAATACGTCAAATAGGTGCTATATCAAGCACGCAAGTCATAAAAAATAATGAAGATTCACTCAAAAACTATAAAATTATAAAAAATGAAATTATTTATCAAGCCACGCTTGATAAGATTGAAGAGATAGTTTTTATAATCAAAGAGACAAACTTGAACAATGTATTCGTGTTACCCCACATTATGAAATAAATTATCGATAAGCGAACTCAGAGAATCCCCTTTAAAGCTCCGTTAGAAATGTGTACAAATTCAGTGCCAAACTAGCAGGTGCCGGAAGAGGTTGTGTTAGCCAAATATACTAGATTATATAGCAAAATGTCCGGAAGCGACGAGATCGTAAACCCCAATGAGCATCTGATCATTCCCGACTGGATCAATGAAAAGTACTTCGAAGGCGTTCTGGCCAAGGACGAGCCCGATCATGCCAAAGTATTGAAATTCACCGTAGTGGCGGCCATTCCGCCTGGTGAGAATTTCACCTCGACCATGCTGAGGGTCTATATTAAGCTGGAAATGAAAGGTGAGTTGGTGATAACCATATGTCAATAGTCATTTTAATTAGGAGCTATAAAGACCCCATATGTATGAGGTTGTTAATAGCTAAACAGCTTGATAGTTAATATACTAATTTCTCTGAATATTTCAGATGGTAGTGTCAAAACGAAAACATATATTTTCAAGACTATGCTGCCCGAGGAGCGGGGAGGCAGTGACATCACCGAGTTCGGACTCTTTCCCAAGGAGGCCAAGATGTACGAAACCTACATTCCTGCCTTCGAGGAACTCTACAAGGAGGCGGGCTGGGACCTTCAATTGGCACCCAAGTGCCTGCACACCGAGGAGCGTGAGGGCGACATCCACTTCATTTTCGAGGATCTGTGTGTGAAGCGATTCAAGAACATGGATCGCACCAAGGGACTGGACATGGAGCACATGACCAAGTCGCTGCACAAGTTGGCCGAGTACCATGCGGCCAGTGCGGTGTACGAGGAGCAGCACGGTGCCTATCCCAGTGAGTTCAATGAGGGATTCGTTAAGCGGGATGTCAAAAAATTCCACATTGATGGGTTCAAGCTGAAGGAGAAGGCCTACAAGAAGGCTATGCTCACGTGGGGCATGAAAGATGCTGAGAAATATGTCAAGGCCTTTGTAAGTTCAAGATAATTAAGAGAGTTAACGATAAATCCTATATTAACATCCTATATTTTTATACAGCCCACTGCCGACCAATATTGGGCCCAATGCCTTAGCACTTTGGAGCAGGATCCCAATGAGTTCAAAGTTCTTAATCACGGCGACTTTTGGTCTAGCAATCTGATGAGCAGCTATCTGCCCGACGGAAGTCTCGATCAGCTCATACTTATCGACTTCCAGATCACCACATGGGGCAGTCCTGCGGTGGATCTGCTTTTCTTTCTCAGCCTCTCCCCCGCCAAGGAATTGCGTATCAAGGAGTTTGATCACTTTGTGAGAATCTACTGGGAACGCCTGACCGAGTGCTTGAGGGTTTTGAAACTGAAGAAGCCCTTGCTTCCTCAAAGATCAGGACCTGATGCGGCGTTAAACTATGATATATGCAATTCACGTATAACTTGGTGCTATCGCCGGCCTGCCGAAGAATCCTCTCGAACTCGGGCAGCACCTTTGTGTACATGCCCATCTCCGTTGCGAATATAGGCGATCCACCCAGCATCTCCTTCTTGTGACCCTCCTCCTCTGGCATCGTTTTAATGATCAGCGACTTTTCGAACTCCCCCTTCGAGTTGGTATACTTGACCTTGGCCCGGAACATGATGCTGGCATAGTGATCGCCCTTCGCACTCGCCGGGGACAAGGTCAAGTCGATTACCTTGAGCACGGGTTCCTTTTCGTGGGATCCCAGAACATGGGCCATGAACTCCGAGTTGAGCCACTCAGGTGGCACCAATTCGTCATCGTTGAACTGACTGTTATCGGGGTTCCCGGACATCTTTTTTTTTGGACGTTGGACGTTGATGCACTATGGTCAGTACAATCAAGTGGCCCTTACGACACCAAGCAATGCTTGTTACGCGCGGGGCCCTACACCGTTTTGGGCGAGTAAACGAAATCGCGGACAAAAAAGACAATTTCACAATAGACAATTAAAAATACATGCAGGTCAAAATACGAGTAGTCAAGATACATATAGTAAAACTAATTAGTTGCTAAGTAGGATAGTATTATTGATTTAAGGATAGGCAGTGAGTCGGTAGTAGATATTAGGTGATCTGACGGGAAATCTGACGTTTCTAAAGACAAAGTAAAAAGTTTTTGCAATGGTTTACACAAAGTCTCAGCGCAATACTTGAGCACACATCCAGGGACTCCGTCAGGACCCGGAGAGTAGACTGGTTTGACCCTTTGCAAATCTAGAAGAAGTGAGCTTTCACTTATAACTGGACAAAAAATAAAGTTTGATTTAGGCATGTCATATGGGTAAGACTGATCTGACGGACTTGTTGTTGAATAGGTGGTTTGGAAAAACTGTGCAAATAGATCGGCTATGGCCTGATCAGTGTTTGCGGCAGAATTTTCAAATTTAAGGGTTGATGGGTAACTTGAAGATTTACGCTTTGTGTTAACAAAATTATAAAACTGTTTTGGATCCAGTGTAAACTGATTCTTGCAACGAGCTAAATAGTTTTTGTAACACTGAGCGTTAAGCACGGTAAAATCCGACCGAGCACTTAGGTATCGGGAAAAGGCAGCTTGTGATCCGGAAGCTTTAAACTTTTTGTAGAGTCTAGACTTCACATTTTTAAGTCGCGACAGCTCTTTACTAAACCACGGAGGTTGGCTAGAAATTTTAGGATAGTATGTGGGAACGCATGTATCAAAAACTGCGTTTAATACATTATAAAATATATTAACAGCTTCAGTCATATTGTTACATAAGTACAAATTAGACCAATCCGAGCAAGCGATAAGGCTATTGATAAGTGCAAAGTTTGCTCTACGAAAGCAGGGGATGCGTTTAGCGGACTTTTCAGATATTTCATTTAATTTTGTACCCGTGTCAATAGTCAGCTCCAGCGTTGGGTGATAGGGATCTTCTGGTAACGTAATTGCAGACGTTCTAACTATGCAGACGCAATCTGGACTTGAAACAAAGCATAGATCCAGTAATCGTCCTAACAAATTTTGAACATGGTTTACTTGAGACAATGAAATATCAAGCAAACCATCAAGAAAATCATGCTGCGTTAAAGGTAACAATATATTCGACGTTTCAACGGTGGACCATGTCGCCCTAGGTATATTAAAGTCACCTAAAACTATTAACTGATCCCTGTCTGATAGTTTACTTGAAATAAACTGGATAGCGGACAGATGATTTGCATATATTGGGAATTCAGATGACGGCGGAATATATGAACATGTTATGTATATAGAAATACCCGGAAGGGATAGTTTTACACACAGAAATTCAATATCCATTATTTCGTCGGACGGTATTTCTTCAGACGTTAATTCTGAGTCAACTGCAATTAATACTCCACCTCCACGTCGGGAGGGACGATCAAGCCTGTACGTTGTGTACTTACTTGGAAAGACTTCGGAACTAAGAATTTCCGGTTTTAACCAAGTTTCTGTGAACACAATAACATGGGAAGACAAGGAAAAACTATCAGTATACAATTTGGTCAACTTACTTTGTAAACCTCTTGTATTCTGATAGGAAAGCAGAAGGAAAGAATCTAGTTTTTTGATACAGATAAAGCTAAAGATGTGGATGGCTCTTTTAAGGGATTTCCAACTTCCTTTGAACGAATTTTCTTTTTTCTAGCTTCGTACTCTTTAACAAAAATGCCTGCAGGCCAAAAATTGGCTGAGCACATCGTTGCAAAATGAGCACAGGGAACACCGATCTTAAATGAAGATACTTCCCTAGCATATGGAAATTTAAATTGTTCAACCTTTAAATCATCAATCTGAACTTTGTTACGGATATAGGCCGTAATGTCCAGGGATGAAAGGTCAGGATTCAGCCGTGAAACAAAAATTTGTTTCCGCTGCGGTACACAGGTGACTGTTTTTGGTACCACGCATGTGACAGGTTTTGGTACTACAGCATTTATGGCTGCAGCAACAGTTCCAGTCGGTACTCCAGACGTTAAGTTAACATGCGGTGTTGGAATCATTTCTGTATTTTTTTCAACAGATTTTTCGGGTGTCTCCTGCGGCAAGATCTCACGTTCTTTACATTCGGATACCGAATCTTTTTAGCTTTCGACCTCAGTACCATTTGTGCGGCAGCTGAGATCGACTGCTGTGCTGCAGGCCCGGATCGCCAGAGAGAGTTTCACCAGCGACTACCGTGGGCTGTCTATCGACCGCGATCTTTTTACGCTTAGGAGAATCGGGCTCAGATAGCATACGGCTAGTGAGCTGCGACTCAAGCGCCACAAGCAGATCCGTATTTCTACGGCTGTTTCGAATTAATTCCGTAACAGTGCTTTTTGTGAGCCGTCTTATAGAGATTGCCTGGGTTTCGTACGCGATACATTCTTCACAATAGTAGCGCAAGCCACTTCTCATGTCGATTGCGTCGCGAACCAGGCCCGAATAGCCAAGACATTTAGCATGAAAAATACTGTCGCACGAATGGCACGGAATGCTCTGTTGTCCAGCCAAAATCAACGACTTACATTTCTTTGAAAAACAGACAGCCATTATCGCTATATTCCGAACCACAGTGCAAAGAGAAAAAACTACGAGAGTAAGAGAGAGCGGGAGTGAGTAAGCGGGGGAGAGTAAGTTTTAGTTGTGCCAACAACAACGTTTTATGCGGGAGAGCGGGTAACTACCGTATGAGATGCTTACCGCTCCAAACAGCGTTTGGTGGAAAAGGAGAGTGCAATTAGATAAACAAACAATAACAACAAACACTGCACAGAGACTGGGCGTGCAAACTAATTTTGTTAATTTAAACACCAAACAATCACTATGCACTCGCGAAGCGAACGGATGTTGTTAGGGACATAAAAAGCTATATAACTGCAAGAAAAATTGAATTAAACCCCGATGGTTTATGGACAAAAAGAACACAAATTCGGAGCGCAAGACAAAAACACGACCGTTCACTGAAAGAGCGAAAGCTATCTTGTTTGCCAACTTCTATCTCAATTTCCAAAAGAGCGAGCACTGAACAAAGCTTGATTTCGCTGCCACTTAAATTGACTTTCAGAGAGTATTTCGATTTTGAATGCAATTGTGTGGGAAGCTTTCTCCCTGAGATAATGGAGAGCTTTTCGTTTGTTTTTATAAATACTTAAATTAATTCTCTCTCTATTTGGACATCCGAAAGAGAGTGTTTTATCACCGGTCTCAAATGCCTTATCACAAATGCACATCTACATTTCCACAGTATGTTGGGTTTACAGAGAAATATTTGGACAGTTCTTTTATTTCTTTGGGTACACATACTAGAAAATATATTATTTTACAATTAATATTGTCGGATCCTAAGGAAAATACTTGAGTAAAACCCTTCATTAATTTGAAATCTTACAGATCCTCAAAATATCCTGACCTTTCGAATCGGGCCAGCAGTATTTTACATTCTTCAATAAATTCTTTTAATTTTATATCACTTTCTTCGTTAGAGGCGGTTCCAAGACTAAGGCCCAGCGACATTGGTAAATAGGTACTCAGAAATAGGAATTCTGGAATAAAAACATGCATTTTGAGAACGAGCATCCGTTAAGTGATTTAAACTTACCGTATTCCTTAAGGCGTTTTAGTTCCGCCCAGAACGCAAGGGGAGTGGGCAATACTCCCTGGTACCCAATCTTTCTGAGGGTCTCTAGGAGGACGGAGAAATAGTAGTTCAGTAGGGTCTCCAGTTTTCCAGTGCGCTGTTCTCGGCCCATTAACATATAAATAGAATACATCAAGTCCACGGCCATTGGAGCCACGTAACTTCCCTGGTAATCCAGCAGTATACAGTCCTCAAAGCATCCTGTTTCCCTATTGTGCTTGAACATTACATTTCTAGTGTGGTAGTCCCCATGGCAGAGAACGTAGTATCCTGGCTGGGGATTTGTTTGGTACTCCTTCATCACATCCCGCAATCGGTCTATAAAGCTGAGTCCTAACTTCTTAAAGTGCGTCTGGTATTTGTTCAGTTCAGGAATACGTCCTAAAAACTCAGTAAACGGAGCCATTCCTGAGCTCATATAGGGAATATCTACAAGACAAATACCATCTTTGAACTCCTTTAGGAACTCAGGTCGCTAATTAAAAAAGGTGTGTTAAGTTATATACGCCTTTAAAATATTAATTTCTAAAATTTTAGTACCTCATTAATAAACTTCATGCTAACTGCATGGATTTTAGCCAGCTTGGAGAAGGCAGTACAAATCTCCACATCCGCGAGCAAACGATTTCGCACCATTTCATATCCCATCTCCACAAGATCTTCGAATATCATAACCTGTCGGGGCTCCAGGCTACAATATATGCATTCTGCATACAGCTTGGATGTGTCATTTTTTTCCAGTAGTATCTTCTCAAATTCAGGTAGGACTTTTTTATAAATGCCAATTTCAGTTTTAAATAGAGCAGAGCCGGCAAACATTTCCGAAACCGTTTTGATAATCAGCGACTTGGAGAAGGATCCCCTCTGGGTTTTATATTCCGCCACAGCACGATACATAACGCTGGCATAATTATCTCCTTTAGCACTTCCCGGGGCGAAATCCAAGTTGGTAACCTTAAGGTCCGGTTCCGTTTCGTGGCCACTCAGAACTTCGGTTATAAATTTCACATTCAACCATTCTGGGAGAGTCAAACAATCTTCGGCCATTTTGTGATAAGAATTTATAATATTGTTTTAAACTTATGTAGGGAAGAGCTATAGATTTGTTTGTTTCGCTTGGCCAAATATTCGTATATTTACACACGTGACGACCAAACGCTCAATGGGAACTGAAATCAATCTCACTCTCTTGAATTTTCGATTTTGTTTTGAGCTTTAAGCTCTTTGAATTTGTCTGCAATATAAATATGGTTTTGTTTACTATTATTTTAAGCTTTGCGATCCACTAAGACTTTTATTTTTAAAATGGGCTTGCGCTTACGCCATATCACTACAACAATAGAGATCGTAAATTAACTGTGTTGCATAAATAATATAAAATGTTTCAATTCAAAACAAGGCCAATAATACTTTATGCGGCAGTGACGCATTTTTAATGATTTATTCTTTTCGAAATCTTATATATTCCTCTTTACAAATACTCGAAATATCCAGCCTTTTCAAATCTGGCCATCATAACTTTGGTTTCTTCAACCACATCTTTCAGGTGATAGCATTTTTTTCTAGTTTCTTCGTTGTGCAGCAAATCCGCCAAGTCCATGGAATGGGATCTAAGACCCACCGACACCGGCAAGAAAGTACTCACCAACAGGAATTCTGAAATCCAAACGTTTTTGAAACTATTTTGACTATTAACTGATTTTAGCTTACCATAATACCTATGGCGTTTAATTTCCGCCCAGAATCCCAATTTAGTGGGCATTGCACCCTGGTAGCCAATCTTCTTGAGAGTCTCTAGCAGGACTGAGAAGTAGTAGTTCAGCAGGGTCTCCAATTCTCCGCTTCTCTGCTCTGTGCCCATCAGCATATAAATGGAATACATCAGGTCAACAGCCATGGGAGCAACATTACAGCCCTGGTAGTCCAGCAGCATGCAGTCCTCGAAGCCTCCGGTTTCCTTATTGTGTCTAAACATCATATTCCGGGAATGGAAATCTGCGTGGCACAGGACATTGTATCCCGATTGGGAATTAGTTCGATAATCTTGCATGATATCGCGCAATCGGTCCTTAAAGTGCAGTGAAATCTTTTCAAAATGAGGCCGATACTTTGTTAGCTCGGGAATTCGGCCCAACATATCGATAAAGGGTGCCATTCCGGCGTTTATAATGGGACTGTCCATCAGTCCAGGCATATCAAACATGCCGTACTTGAACTCCTTCAGATAATCGGGGTTCTAAAATAGACAAAATAATTAGTTACGAATATAAATCAATATTATTTACAGATTCCAATATACCTCGTAAATTTTTGCCATGCTGATTGCGTGGATTTTAGCCAGCTTGGAGTAGGCACTACAAATTTCCTCCTGTGTGAGGAAACGATTTCGCACCACTTCATAGCCCATCTCCACGAGATCTTCAAAGATTATAATCTGGTATGGATGCAGACTGTGGTAGATGCAGTCCACGTACAGCTTGGATGTATCGTTGACTTCCCGGAGAATTCTCTCCCACTCGGGCAACACCTTACTATACATGCCGATCTCAGTTATAAATAGTGGGGAGTCGGCAAACATATCCTTCTTGACACCCTCCTCCACGGGCATTGTTTTGATGATCAGCGATTTGTGGAAGGCTCCCTTCTGGGTTTTATAATCCACCTTGGCACGGAACATAATGCTGGCATAGTGATCTCCTTTAGCACTGGCCGGTGTGAAGCTCAAATCGGTGACCTGTAGGTCAGATGCCTTTTCGTGGTCACTCAGAACTTTCGTTATGAACTGAACATTCAGCCATTCCGGGGGATTCAGCTCATCGGCATTGAAACTCTCTTCGGCCATGTTGTTGCGTCTTTGCTTTTATTTCTAATACTATATTCGACTGTTTCGAGGGGGGCGCCTATATACGTTCGATTTGTGAAAGCTTTTTGTGTAAATGTAATAATCGCGTTGCTTGACGAAATTATTATCAGTTCGATTTCGGCTCTAAAGATAGAGTCAAAGTTGGCCTTATAGGGAATTAATTCGCTCACGCTCTCTTGACTCTTCGATTTTTTTAGAGCTTTGAAGCTTTTAGAACCCTTAAATAAAAGTATAATTTGATCGACATTATCTTTTATTTTCAAAATGCGTTGATTACAGGTAACTGTTAAGTCACGCTGACAACCTTATACTTCGTAACGCTAAAAGCTTACGTTGGTCATAAAATCACTACAACGAACGTCACCAAGTCAGTTGAAACCGAAACGCTGGATCGCGAATACCACTGATACGAAATGGCGGGCCCAACAGAAACAATAGTTAATCCGAACGAGCATTTGGAGATTCCCAAGTGGATAAATGCCGAATACTTCCAGCAAGTTCTGCAGAAAGATGAGCCGGAATATAAGAAGATTTTAAACTTTAGGCCGGTGGCTGCGATTCCGCCTGGCGAGAATTTCACATCAATTATGCTGCGGATTCACTTTGATCTTGAGATGAAGGGTAAAAAGATACATAATAGAATAATAGATAAAAGAAAATAGTTCAAAACAAGAAAGGAAGCTAGCTTCGGCCAGCCGAAGCTTATATACCCTTGCAGATAATTCATATTAATCACTAATTTTCCGATCGTTCCTATGGCAGCTATATGATATAGTAGTTCGAAATTGGTAAAATTAAAATCGAAATTCGAAAACATTTAAAAAATGTCATATCCCAGAGTAGAAGAGAATACAATAAAAGTCAACGAAGCAATAATTTATTTCGTATTATATTCCCATTAATTTTCCGATCGCTCCTATGGCAGCTATATAATATAGTCGTCCGATTTTGAAAAATTTTATTCGAAATTCAGAATTAGATAAAAAATGTCATTTCCAAAAGTAGAAGGTTCTAGGTTCAAAAACACCCAAGATATAATTTTTTTACATTTTTTTTCCCGATTGTTCCTATGGGAGCTATATGATATAGTTGTCCGATCCGGCTCGTTCCGACTTATATACTACCTGCAACAGAAAGAAAACTTTTGGGAAAGTTTTAGCCCGATAGCTTTAAAACTGAGAGACTAGTTTGCGTAGAAACAGACAGACGGACGGACAGACGGACAGACGGACAGACGGACAGAAGGACAGACGGACAGACGGACAGACGGACATGGCTAGATCGACTCGTCTAGTGATGCTGATCAAGAATATATATACTTTATGGGGTCGGAAACGTCTCCTTCACTGCGTTGCAAACTTCTGACTGAAATCATAATACCCTCTGCAAGGGTATAAAGATCTGGAAAAAAAAGTTACCATCTTATTCCGATTAATTAGTATACGCTTTTAAAATTAGTTATGTATTTTAGTAAACTAAATAATTTGTTTTTTTTTCCCACAGATGGCAGCACCAAGCACAAAACCTACATTTTCAAAACTATGCTGGCGGAGGAACGTGGTGGCAAGGAGATTCGCGAAGGAGGCATTTTCGACAAGGAACTAATGATGTACCAGACATATCTGCCCGCCTTCGAGGAACTATACAGTTCCGCTGGAGAAAAGATTCAGCTTTCGCCCAAATGCCTGCACACGGATCAGCGTGAGAACGGTATCCACTTTGTTTTCGAGGATCTGGGCGTGAAGAAGTTCCAGAATGTGGATCGCATCCAGGGTCTGGATCTGGAGCACATGAAGAGATCCCTCCATAAACTGGCCGAATTCCATGCGGCTGCAGCGGTTTATGCGGAAAAAAGTGGTGCGTATCCCCCTCAATTCGAGGAGGGATTCATTGGCAGGGACAAGGTGAAGATCCATGAAGAGGGTTTTTTGGTAAAGGCCAGAACCTATCCCAAAGCCATGGCTTCATGGGGCTTGGAGGAACCAGAAAAATACATTAAGAGCTTTGTAAGTCAGCTACATAAGTTGAAATCGACAAATTGCGATAATTGCATTTTCTATCAATAGCCCACTGTGCAGCAGTACTCTAAAATGTGCGAGAAAAACCTTGAGATAGATCCCACAACCTTCAATACTCTTACGCACGGTGACTTTTGGTCCAGTAATCTCATGTGCAACTATCTGAGCAACGGCCAAATCGATGAGGTCATCATGGTCGACTTCCAGTTGTGTAAATGGGGCAGTCCTGCCCAGGATCTGCTCTTCTTCATCACCCTTTCGGCGGCCAGTGATATTAAGCTCAAGGAGTTCGACAACTTTGTCCGGATCTATTGGGAGAGGTTGGTGGAATGCCTCAAGCTGCTGAAGTACCAGAAACCTCTGCCCAAACTGCGCGATCTGCAGACGTCCTTGTACCAGGATACCAATACTATCTATGGTAAGTTCTTGAATGAAAGATTCATTGAATGTGCCAGTAATTAACATTTTCGTGAATTCTTTTTCCAGCTTTTATTGCCGTTTCCAATCATCTGCCTGTGATTCAATTCCCCTCCGACAAAGAATCCAATTTGCATTCCCTTATGCGAGACGACGAAGAAGGTGATAAATTCCGTATGCGCCTCTTCACAAATCCCAGTTTCTGCCTTCTTATGAAGGAGATCTATCCATTTTTCTACAAGCGTGGAATCTTTAACTTTATTGACTTCGAATAGGAGATAAAATGTATTATTTATTGATTTTTTTAAGGGTCTCAAATAAAGTATAAAATATATTTGAGTGAGATTGTCATATAATAAGCGGTTTTTAGTTGGTTGTACTACAATCACTATGCGAACTAATCTTACCCTTAACTGATGACGACTCAAACAAGACCATAACATCACGATGACTGGCTAAACACTAGATACGAAAACAAACAAATCAAACAATTATAATTGCTGTCGCAAATAATTTTAAACTACCAATAATAATGAGTTAGCAAAAAAAAACTGATGACTAAAATATAAAAAGGCGTGCGTATGTCAAATTAATTATTCTTACTATCTGCGTTGTAAAAACAAACAAATTATCTGACTTGTTCAAAATTTTATTGAATAATTTATGGTGAAATACTCGCACAAAAACCGTTCGTTCTTTGGGCTCTCTCAAATTGAAATTGGCTTACTATAGTTGATAGCGTATCGCAAACAAACACTGATTAATGAGTAATGAATACGCTCGCTGGCTATCAATTGGTTGTCAAGGCCAGCAAACTTAAGAAAAACATTCTCCACCATGGGAATTTTTTAATACTCTTAGAAAAAGGAAATATATAGCTGATAAGGTATAAAAAATTCCAGATAGATCTAAGGGTTACGCAAAGCAAACCATATTTAACAAACGAAATAAATCTTTATTGAGAAAAAACCATAGTCGTAACGTCTAAATGGAAATACGTCAAATAGGTGCTATATCAAGCACGCAAGTCATAAAAAATAATGAAGATTCACTCAAAAACTATAAAATTATAAAAAATGAAATTATTTATCAAGCCACGCTTGATAAGATTGAAGAGATAGTTTTTATAATCAAAGAGACAAACTTGAACAATGTATTCGTGTTACCCCACATTATGAAATAAATTATCGATAAGCGAACTCAGAGAATCCCCTTTAAAGCTCCGTTAGAAATGTGTACAAATTCAGTGCCAAACTAGCAGGTGCCGGAAGAGGTTGTGTTAGCCAAATATACTAGATTATATAGCAAAATGTCCGGAAGCGACGAGATCGTAAACCCCAATGAGCATCTGATCATTCCCGATTGGATCAATGAAAAGTACTTTGAAGGCGTTCTGGCCAAGGACGAACCCGATCATGCCAAAGTATTGAAATTCACCGTAGTGGCGGCCATTCCGCCTGGTGAGAATTTCACCTCGACCATGCTGAGGGTCTATATTAAGCTGGAAATGAAAGGTGAGTTGGCGATAACCATATGTCAATAATCATTTTAATTAGGAGTTATAAAGGCCCCAAATGTATGAGGTTGTTAATAGCTATACAGCTTGATAGTTAAGATACAAATTTCTCTGAATATTTCAGATGGTAGTGTCAAAACGAAAACATATATTTTCAAGACAATGCTGCCCGAGGAGCGGGGAGGCAGTGACATCACCGAGTTCGGACTCTTTCCCAAGGAGGCCAAGATGTACGAAACCTACATTCCTGCCTTCGAGGAACTCTACAAGAAGGCGGGCTGGGACCTCCAGTTGGCCCCCAAGTGCCTACACACCGAGGAGCGTGAGGGCGACATCCACTTCATTTTCGAGGATCTGTGTGTGAAGCGATTCAAGAACATGGATCGCACCAAGGGACTGGACATGGAGCACATGACCAAGTCGCTGCACAAGTTGGCCGAGTACCATGCGGCCAGTGCGGTGTACGAGGAGCAGCACGGTGCCTATCCCAGTGAGTTCAATGAGGGATTTGTTAAGCGGGATGTCAAAAAATTCCACATTGACGGGTTCAAGCTGAAGGAGAATGCCTACAAGAAGGCTATGCTCACGTGGGGCATGAAAGATGCTGAAAAATATGTCAAGGCCTTTGTAAGTTCAAGATATTTAAGAGAGTTAACGATAAATCCTTTATTAACATCCTATATTTTTATACAGCCCACTGCCGACCAATATTGGGCCCAATGCCTTAGTACTTTGGAACAGGATCCCAATGAGTTCAAAGTTCTTAATCACGGCGACTTTTGGTCTAGCAATCTGATGAGCAGCTATCTGCCCGACGGAACTCTCGATCAGCTCATACTTATCGACTTCCAGATCACCACATGGGGCAGTCCAGCGGTGGACCTGCTCTTCTTTCTCAGCCTCTCTCCCGCCAAGGAATTGCGTATTAAGGAGTTTGATCACTTTGTGAGAATCTACTGGGAACGCCTGACCGAGTGCTTGAAGGTTTTGAAACTGAAGAAGCCCTTGCCAAAACTTCGCGATCTGCAAAGCTCCATGAACAACAAGCACCATTCATTTTATGGTCAGTTTTTTAAGTGCAATCATCGTTATACAGTTCCTAAAACTAGTGTTTCTTCTGCAGCTTTCTTCAGCCTCCTGAATCACCTGCCCATAATCCTGTTCCCCACCGATAAGGACAGCAATCTGCACAACATGACCGCTGAAACGGAGGAGGGAGAGAATCTCCGAATGCGTTTGCTCTCCAATCCCGCCTTCGGAAATGTAATGAAGGAGCTCTATCCCTTTTTGTATAACCGCGGAATTCTAAACTTTGAAGACTACGATGAGTGATTTTGTTGACAGGCAATAAACGATAGATAGTTATTACGAAATCAAGTGTGTAGCTTATCAGTATGACTTTGACTCGAGTCAAGTAGATGGTTACGTTAGATATGAAAGGTTCAGTGTTTTAAGAGTGGCTATCTACAACAGTCTTAATTAGCTTGTAGAAATGTTCCAGTCACCTTAACTCCATAAAAATGTTTATCTACATTTCCAAAAACATCTGCTACAGAATTTTTATCTTTTCGAGATAAACTAAACATAATGCTTCCATTTCGAATTAGTTGAAATTATGTCGTGCTCCGAGAAGATCGAGAACCCCAACGAGAGCCTCGTTACACCGAAATGGTTGAATAAGTTGAAATTTGAGACCTTGCTCGCTAAGGATGAACCTGATTATATCAAGATTGTCGAGTTTATCTCAGTGGCTGCTGTACCGCCAGGAGGAAATTTTACATCAATCATGTTTCGTGTCTACTTGGATTTGGAGATGAAAGGTAAAGGCTCTGGGTTATATAGTTAAAATCAATGTAAAAGGTATGGAGTGTTCTTCAGATGGAACTCATAAAAGAAAGTCGTATGTGGTCAAGACCACCCTGAATTCAGATAGGGGTGGCAAGGCAGTGGATGAGATGCGCTACTTCCAGAAGGAGCAGCTGATGTACTCCACCTATTTACCTGAGTTTGAGAAAATCTATCGCGAGGCTGGACATCCCGTGCAGCTGATGCCAAAATGCCTGGAAATCGGAGAGGCGGAGGGGAATCTCTATTTCATATTTGAAGATCTTTCTGCCCGAAACTATGTGGGTGCAGATCGAAGCAAAGGGGTGAATATGGAGCATATGCGACTGTCACTTCGAAAGTTGGCCGAGCTGCATGCCGCCAGTGTGATCTACAAAGATCGCCATGGGTCCTACCACCCCGATTTTGAGCATGGATTCACCAAGAAGGACAATCTCGAGCATAGCGTCAATGGGTTCAAAACAAAGGCTCCGGACTACAAGGCAGCCATGGGAACTTGGGGGATGGATGAATGTTACCTTAAGAATTTCGTAAGGATTATAATTGATTTCCCTGAGAAAATATGGATATAATAGATTTTATTACAGCCCACCACTGAGCAGTATGGCAAACTCTGTTTGGAAGCCCTCAATGTAGATCCCCAAGATTTCAATGTCCTCACCCATGGCGACTTTTCTGCCAGCAACATTCTTTACAAGTACGATGAAAATGGCGCCCTTTCAAATGCTCTTCTACTGGACTTTCAAATCTGCAAATGGGCAAGTCCTGCACAGGATCTTCTAATGATGATAACCCTTTCAGCGGAGAAGGATTCCCGCTACAGGGAATTTGATAATTTCGTAAGAATCTATTGGGAATATCTCATCGAGTGCTTGAGAGTTCTGAGATACGAAAAGCCGCTGCCCCAATTGAGGGAGCTGCAGTCTGCCATCTATAAGAAAAATAACACATTCTCTGGTAACGATTTCTTTATACATAAAGGATCTATAAGACTTTACTTAATAATATCCCATATTTCCACAGTTCTCTTTCCCGTGATAAATCACTTGCCTACCCATTTGCTGCCCAGCTGCAAGGAAAGCAACCTGCAGACTCTCACTTCAAAGGACGAACAGGGGAGGAAGTTCCGAAACCGATCCTACACAAATCCTGCCTTCGTGGAGATCATCAGCGAGTTTTATCCCTTCTGCTGCAACCGGGGTCTCTTCAATTTCGAAGACTTTGACTGATCACAAGTTCATTCCTCCTCCATCGCAGCCTGCATACGATTCTATTAAATAAATTGTGTGCGAATATTGATTCTGGTTTATACAAGTTTTCCAATGCGAATGTCGCGACTGCAGCGCAATTGAAACGGGAGACCTTGAAATAGTTTTTCAGCTTTCGAAATAGTTGAATTTGAATATTTTCTTAAAAATAGTAGACCTGCTCTAAATCAAATTAATTTTAATTTTTGTTCATTTATTTTTCTTTTGCATATTAAACTAAGAGATAATAAAATATTGTGTGTCTGCTTATCACGTACTCACCGTATCTACATCAAGAAGCTGATAAAAGCTCTAAAGTGATAGCCAAGTTAAATAGTGTACACTTTAAGAGATATATGTATAAAAATTCATAGGAACAAGGTTAAAAATATTTAAGGGGAGATTTAAATGAGAATTAATATTCTTCCTTAAAATAAAAAATGCAAAAAGTGCTTAGAATTTTAAGATTTCCAGAGCTTTTGCCGCTCCACGGACTGTCAGGTTATCAGGTATTCCCATCACTGCTGATAAGACCGGCGCCTGCTGCACTGCTTGACCAGTCGGGGTGTTCGAGGGGGAAAGCTCTACCCATACCAATTATCACCCACTGTCTCCTAGGAGAGTCTTTGGGCCAGACGATGCTCAGTTTACCAGCTGTTGACGAACCAGTTGGACGGGCAATTGGCATTGCTTTCGGGGCGTTGATAAGTGCGCACCTCACCCACCTCGACGTACTGCGGTTGTTTTGTTTTTGTGCGTGCAGTAAAACAAAAATAACATCGCGTCGCTCAAACAAGAAAAACATTCTCGATAAGGAGCGGCGAGGCAAAACAGTTGCGCCGCACACTTCGTACCGGGAACAACGCATAACCGTTTCGATCCGATACGATCCGATCCGAATCGATACGATCAGTGAGCAGTGAGCTCACTCCGGCGGAATCCCAGCGAAAAATGCCCGATAACAGCAACAAGTTCTGCAAATCCAGCAATGTCCGCATTCCGGACTGGATCAACGAGGCCTACTTCAAGCGGCTGCTCAAACGGGATTTTCGGGAATTCCGGCGCATCCTGAACTTCTCGATTATACCGGCCACGCCGCCCGGAGAGACCTACACCTCGCTGCTGATGCGCATCGTCATCGACATCGAGATGAAAGGTGAGAAAAGGGGTCGGACCTCTACATTATACACGTTAAATAATTTTTAACAGCTTGCAACTTTAGCCCGTATAAACATTTATAGACACCTTTTGTTCAAAAGCTATAAAAATAAACTGTTCTTAAAAAAGATTAATTTGTAACCTTTTTACAAAAATAAGCAGATTGATAGAAACAAGTAAGATTGCTATACGAAAACATTGTCACAAAAACTATTTTAATATTATACCATAATGTCAAAACATGGTATCATGCATAACTCGTTAAACTCGTAAAATCTGGACAAAATGATTTTCTGCCCATTTTTGCAAGAATATCTATTCTTGGAGTCAGCTGAAATATGATGGGGATCGATTCGATTAGCAATCAGTTTTAATCACTGTCGTTTATACTTATTCTAATTATAGAACCTCATCTGTAGCAATGAGTAATATTTCATTCTCTAAAATCCTAATCTTTAAAATAATTTAAACAATTAACCTATTTTTTTCCAGATGGTTTCTCACAGCAAAAGTCGTACATAGTAAAGACCATGCTGGACGATGCCCAGGGAAATGGTGGCTTTGTGAATACCCTAAATATATTTCCCAAGGAGAAGATGATGTACGAGACGATCATACCGAATTTGGAATCCCTGTACGAGGAGGCTGGACTGAGTGTGAAGTTCGCACCCAAATGCCACTGGGCGGAGGACATTAAGGGACGGATTTGCCTGGTGCAGGAGGATCTGCAAACGAAAAAGTACCGCAATATCAATCGCCTGAAGGGCTTCGACATGGTCCATATGCAACGAGTGCTGGAGAAATTAGCCGAATTTCATGCGGCAAGTGCCGTTTGGCGTCAGCGCAAAGGACCCTTTCCCGAGGATTTTCAGAGGATTTACCTGCCCGCCAACTACAATCGATCCAAATCGTATCAGGCGCGACTCCAGAGTTTTAAAACAGCCATGGCCAGTTGGGGTCTCACCGATCACGACCAGTACGTGAGTCGCATAGTAAGTTCAAAAGGTTTATAAAATATAGATTTTATTCCTGTTTGTAACTTATATTTTTTTGCATAGCCCACTGCCGATCAATTTGTGCAATCCTACGCCCGCTGTTTCAATAACAATCCGCAGGAGTTCAAGGTTCTCAATCATGGCGACTTTTGGTCCAGCAACATCATGCTAAGCTATACTCAATCTGGTGAAATCAATCAACTGCGTTTCGTGGACTTCCAGCTGTGCAAATGGGGCAGTCCGGCTCAGGACCTGTGGGAACTCATCATTTGCTCGGCCCGACATAGTATTCGGATACAAAACTTCGACTGCTTCATCAGGATATACCATACCCACCTTGTGCGCTGCCTGAAGATCCTTCACTACAGCGAAAGAATGCCAATGCTAAGGGAACTCCATATGAACATGATCAAGTATGGATTTTGGGGTGAGTTTTAAAGAGATGATATTATGAGGAAATTATTTTTAAATGTACCCTTTTCCCAGGTTACTTTAACACCTTCACCCACTTGGTATTCATTCTGTTGCCCGTGGACACCGAGGCAAGCCTGGTGAAGCTTATGCTGCCGGGAGAGGAAGGAGATCGCTTCCGGTCGAAGGTCTACACAAATCCCCTCTACGTCCGCGCTGCACTCAGCATATTCCCCTTTCTTTACAGGCGTGGCATACTAGACTTTTAAAACCATTCAAGTCATTTATCTATATACAATACTTAATAGCCCTGTCTGATATTTTTATACACTTGATTAAAATCTGATAAAATTAACATACCTAAATGTATACCTGTTTGAAAGCATTTCGATTTAGCAAGAAGACTTATTTATATCTCTTGTTTATCTAACATACCTAAATTTATGTCTGTATAAAGGGATTTTTAAAGAATTCCGATTTAGCAAGTAGACTTAGTTATATCTCTTGTTTGGCTGCGACAAAATGGGTACAATATATTTCAAGCTAATGCAAAGTAATGTTATATTGTCTTAGAAGACTTCTTATCTTATCTCTATACCCTAACCAAAAACGAAACGTAAACTTTAACATAACTTTTACCACAATCGATTTTGTATTTAAAGAAATAATCATTTAAAGCTATTTTCGATCCACATATTCGTTAATAATTAGATCAAATATAACAAACGGTTGTCAAGTCATTGAAGCTTATCGCAACAGGTGCCTGTATTCAGATCACGTTTTGTTTATCTATATTGAATAGAACAGTAATAAATCGATACTAAGAATCATGAAACATTTCATTTTTTTTATTTCTTATTTATAGAAATAAATATTTTATACTAACTTATTTATACTGCGGTTCTTTAAAGCATTTAGTCATTGTATATTTTTCTCTTCAAAGAAATATGGAAATGGGAGCACGGCCTTTGTTATCAGCCAACAGTATCCACAAGATTCGTTCCACATTTATCCACAAACCGGTTCCAGTGCCATATGCCTGGTAGCTCTCTCATGTAAAATGTACATATTATATATGACTAAATCAGCTGATAAGCCAGCTAAAAACAGAGAGAGCTTTACGGAAGCTCTATCATTCTCCCAGCCGTCACATGTTTCGCCCCACATTCTTGATTCGATAGCCCCCAAATTAAGTTGTTGCTCAGCTGCTCTGCTCTCGGTTTTTTTCTTCCATTCGGTGCGGTCAGGTGACTTGAAAAAACAAAAAATAAATAATGGGAACCGGCAGCAAGAACTACCAGGCTCCGGAATGGCTAACCGCGGAGTTCCTGCAGGATGTGCTGAAGGAGCACTTCAAGGAGGAGCAGCTGGCGGTCACCGAGCTGCTGGTGAAGAGCGCCCAAGTTGGTGACCAGGCGGCGGGATTCGCCAGCGAAATGCACCGTGCCAGCTTTAATCTTCAGAGGGGTTCGGCGCCGAAGAGCAAGTTCTCGGTGATTGTGAAGGATCATCCCAAGGGACAGACGGGTGCAGTCGCTCAGCGGAGTAAGCTCTTCAAGCGCGAGATTCTGTCTTACAAGGAGGTGCTTCCGCGGGTACAGGCCCTCCTCCAATCCATCGGAGATCAAACGAAAATCGCTCCCACATGCTACTACACCACGGAATCACCGGAACCCTTCCTGATTCTGGAGGATATGCAACAGTCAGGCTTTGAGAACTTCGAGCGGGGTCGCCTGCTCAACCTGGACTACGTACTGCCCACCATCGAGAAGTTGGCCAAGCTGCATGCCGCCAGCGCCGTCATCGCCCAGGACAACCCCGAGGTGCTGGAGTTCTTCGACGAGGCGCCCATCTCCCGGAATCCCGATCGTCGCGACTTCCTCACCTTCTTCCCCGTAAACATCCGCTGCGTCGCCGAGGAGGTGGCCCACTGGAAGGGCTACGAGGAGATCACCGAAAAGATGTTCAAGCTGGCCGAGAACGTTCTGCAAAGGGCCCTGGCCATGTTCGAGTCCACCGGCAAGGAGTTCCGCGTCTTCAACCTCACCGATATGTGGATCAACAATCTCTTGTTCCACATCAACAACGAGACCAAGGAGCCAGACGATGTGGTCGCGGTAGGTCTTTAGATTAGAGCTTAAAAATATCGATATTATCGATATTTTTCCAGTATGGACGTTTATCGGAAATATCGAAAAGAAAGATATTCTTCAAGCTCTAATTTAATATGTTAAACTTTAAAAAGGAAAGAAAATTAATAAATATTTTGTAACCATTTTGCTTTCCAGTTGGACTTCCAGTTGGCCTACGTGGGATCCCCAACCATTGATCTCAACTACTTCCTCTACGGCTCCTTGAACGAGAATGTTCGCAAGGTTCACTTCAAGTATATCGTTCTGAAGTACCAGAGGGCGCTTACAGAGACACTGGAGAAGCTGAACTACAAGGGACACATTCCCACCCTTAAGGAACTCCACATCGAGATGATCCACACCAGTCTAATGGGTAAGTTTACTTGTCCTCACTTGAATCTATAAATACTAATGATCTATTCTTTCAGGTGTCATCGGTGCGACCTGCTTGACCCCCCTGATTTTCCGAGAGGGAGCTGGTTTCGAGAACCTCGAGGATCTCAACTCGCGCACTGAGGACGGCGATCGTTTCCGGCGGGAAAATGTCGAGAATCCCAAGTACCGGGCTTTCCTGCAGCGTACTATCAAGGAGTTCGAGCTGTCCGGATTCTTGGATATTTAACTGAATGAAGCGGAAAGATAAGCTGACAGATAGAGAGCACTTCATCAACTAACCTTACATTCGCTTAAAAGTATTAGGGCTTCCAGATAGAGTAAGCTTTTATTTTTGAAGACAAATGAGTATTTTCATAAAACAAATATAGTATCGTCAATGGTTAATACATTGCACTAGTAAAGTAATCCTAGATGGGGGCCAAATATAAAATCATTTTTCACTTGGAAATTTCAATATTGTACAGAGTTATCACAACATAGTAAAAATTCTGCCTTACAGATCCTTAAAGTAGCCTAATTCTTCGAATTTGGAAAGAAGCTTCTTGATATCATCAACATAAAAATCGAACGAGAAGGCTCTATCTCTGATTTCGGAGTCCTGAATTATTTCGTTCATTTTCAGCTTATTTTCTTTAATGGCCAGAATCATTGGCAGAAAAGTGGTCATGAGGAAAAAGTCTGTTGGTTAAAGGGTTTGAGTTAGTAATCAATAACTGACAGTAGAAGAAGTAACTTACCGTAGTACTTGTGACGGTGAATTTGCTTCCAGAGACCAGCTTGTGTGGGCATTTCGGCCTTGTAGCCCACTTTCTTCAAGGTTTCCTCCAGAACGGAGAAATAATAGTTGATAAGATCTTTGCCGAGATCCCATCGCTGCTCTGGATTCATTAGCATGTAGATCGAATAAGTCAGATCAACTGTAATGGGACACAAATTGCAGATTTGGAAATCCACGAACATCACGTCTCCGTTTTCCTTGAACATCATATTACGCAGATGGAAATCTCCATGACACATCACGTAATATCCATCGGATTTGATGTTTTTACGGTACTCCTGCATCACATCAGCCATTCGCTGAATATAGTCGTCCTTTATTTTTTCAAAGTACTGCTTGTACTTTGTTAGTTCGGGAGTCCTTTCCAGCATCCTTATGAAACTACCCATTCCACTGGTGACCATTGGATCCGACATTAAGGTAGGCATCTCAATCAAGCCATACTTGAATTCTTTCAAGAAATCGGGTTGCTCATTCATAACTTTCATGCTAGCAGCATGCCATTTGGCTAGTTTGGAAAATACTTGTTTCAGTTCCTCCTCAGAAACGGGTCTATTTCGAATAACAGAGTATCCTTGGGGCACTAGATCCTCGAATATCATCACCTGTCGAGGCTCCAAACTGTAATAGATGCACGGAACATATAGCTTTGTATTATCCCCCGCCTCCCGAAGAATCCTTTCGAACTCGGGTAGGGCCTTGGTGTAGGCTCCAATTTCGGTGGAGAACAAATTCGATTCGCTCAGCATATCCTTCTTGTGACCTTCCTGTTCGGGCATCGTCTTGATGATAAGGGGCTTACTGAACTTTCCCTTCGAGGTGGTATACTCTGCCGTAGTGCGGAACATAACGCTGGCATAGTGATCTCCCTGGGCACTTGCGGGTGTGATTTTAAGATCGGTTACTTTCAGCTCTGGGCACTTTTCGTAATTACTTAGAACGTCACGAATAAACTGGGCATTCAGCCATGTCGGAGCCTCCAGCTCGTCGGCATTGAACTGTTCCGTATCTGCGTTATCTGTCATTTTCGTTTCGCGGTCTCGGAATCTATTACTATTCGGAATACTGTGCAAGCTGGTTATACTAAAACGAATTCGGTTTTCGCTCGTTTTAAAGGTTGGCCAAGTGAGCTTTCTAAAGCGGTTTGAGCTTTTTTGAACTTAAACTTTTCAATTTTGTGTGAAATACATGTACTCATCTATCTTATCAGTACGATCACTGGTAATCTTAAAACAAGAAAGGAACCTAACTTGGGCATGCCGATGTTTATATACTCTTGCAGATCCTTCCTTTAAAATTTAAAATTATTCATAGAAATATTCCAATAATGTAAAATATATGTTATTCCTATGGTATTTTTTGTATCTTTATCTAATAGTAGTCGAGAGTACGATCAGAACCAACACAGCAATCATATTTTTCAAATGAATTTCCCATAAATTTTACAATAGTTCCTATAGAAGTTATATGATATAGTTGTCTAATTTTTCAAAAATTAAATGCACCTTTCAAGGATGTAATGAAAAAAGTTGTCATCATCAAATAACACCTGTTGCTTAATTGTTCCCTGCAAACACGGAAGTAATATAGCCACAACAAAAACGTTATTCTGTTTGTTTAGAAAGCATGACTATCACTTAAACTCAAAAGCTTGTGAGACACGACCATAATTTGATAAGTCCTAGGCAATCAGCTGTGAATTGCCCTAGTCCGTGGCGATGTTAATTTGAAACAAACTGATATTATTTTATTGCTAACAAATTACAAATTGTAGTTACAAATTTTCAAAGTATCCCATTTCTTCGAATTTAGGCAAAAGCTTCTTAACATCTTTGAGGTAAGCATCTAAGAAATAAGTCTTTTGCTTTGTTTCGAGATCAAAAACTGAATCGGTCAATTTTAAACTA
This sequence comes from Drosophila prostipennis, assembly GCA_037075205.1. Lineage (NCBI taxonomy): Eukaryota > Metazoa > Arthropoda > Insecta > Diptera > Drosophilidae > Drosophila > Drosophila prostipennis. The sequence continues at coordinate 334,323 of JBAMCJ010002175.1, read as the reverse complement.
TTCGTTTTTATGGCGAGTATCATGGCCAGGAGGGAGGTCATCAGGAAGAAATCTGCAAGAAGGAATTTTAATAAATAATTTATAATTCAATATATTCGAATTGTAAAACAAATATTTTACACTGACCATAATACTTATTACTACGAATATGCTCCCACAAACCACTCTGAGTGGGCATTTCGCCCTTAAAGCCAACTTTCTTCAGAGTGTCCTCCAAAACGGTGAAATAATAATTGATAAAGTCCTTTCCCAGTTCACAGCGCTCCTCCGATTCCATCAGCATGTAAACGGAGTAAGTAAGGTCAACAGTGATGGTACAAACATTGCTCAACTGGAAATCCACCAGCATAACGTCCTCGAAGGCTCCGCTTTCCTTGTTGTTTTTGAACATCATATTGCGAATATGGAAATCGCCGTGGCACAGCACATAATACCTATTCGCCTGCGGACTGTTGCGATATTCCAGCATAACTTCACTCATCCGCTGACTGTAGTTATCCTTTATCTTTTCAAAATGCGGCTTGTACTTCGTGAGTTCTGGAATCTTGTCTAGCATTTCAATAAAGCAAGGCAGACTAGTGGTCACCATGGGATCGTTCAAAATTTCGGTCATGTCCCACATTCCATATTTAAATTCTTTAAGGAAGTCAGGTTTCTGTAATGGGAAACGAAGGTCTTAATAGGTATTTGATATTCGGCCAATAGAGGAGATAATTGACCTCATTTATCACTTTCATGCTAACTGCATGCCATTTGGCCAACTTAGAAAAGGCCTTTTGTACTTCCTCTTGGGTGGCAGCCCGATCCCGGATAACGGAGTAACCCTGTGGCACCAGATCCTCGAATATCATCAACTGTCGAGGCTCCAGACTGTGGTAAATGCAGGGCACATAGAGCTTGGTGTTATCCCCCGCCTCTCGAAGGATCCTCTCGAACTCGGGCAAAGCCTTGGTGTACGTGAGGATTTCTGTTTCGAAAATGTGCGACTTCGACAGCATGTCCTTTTTGTGACCTTCCTGCTCGGGCATTGTCTTAACGATGAGGGGTTTGGAGAACTTTCCCTTATCCGTGGTGTAATCCGCAACGGTTCGGAACATGACACTGGCGTAATGATCTCCCTGGGCAGTCGCGGGGGTTATTTTCAGATCGGTAACACGCAATGGAACCTCTTCGTATGCACTTAGCACCTCTTCAATAAACTGGACATTGAGCCAAGCTGGTGCCTGCAGCTCGTCCGCATTAAATTGCGATGTATCTATCTCTTCTGTCATTCTGCTACCCCCTTCATAAACTTTAACTAGACTGATTAACGATCGTTCGGGCTATGGCGAGAACTATTGGGGGTCCACTCACTTTATACGATTCTAAAGAATGCTTACCCGTAGTTAAAAAAGCTTTTACTAATTTGATTTCATTTACATTGCATTTTTTTTTGTAAAGCCTAGTACTCAGTACGACGAAAACTGCTAGCTAACCATTGGAGTAAGCGAGAGGCAAATAGGTAGCTAAGGCCTTTAGCTGCGACTTTTTTCCATCGCGGTACTCAGTTGAGCTAAGGAAATGGTAAGGAAATACCAAAAAAATACTAAATTTAGCGGATGAATTCCGATGAACGCCTTTAGCCGCGGCCCAAAGAATAGAAAATTTAATCTGTGGCTGTGTTTGTGCAGAAGCGGTGTGCCAATAACAAGTTATAAATGGAAAGAAAACCCCAAAAACCAATGGAAAACTGCTTGTAGGAGTTGCGGCAATACATATCGCCATGCCATCAGCAAATTTAAATCTTGCAACCCAGGTCGGCTCAACATTTTGTAATATGTGTTTGTGTTTGTCAACAAACCCAGTAAGACCATGCTACATGCATTGCGGATGAACTCCAAAAACTTCGGCCACACTAAAAGATTAATATTTTTCGACTAGTAAAACTCTTAGCCGAACTGAGTACTAGGCTTAAGCATGAAAAACAAATCGGGTTTCGATCGTTGTAAAGGTTTTCCAAGTGAGCTTTCGAAAGCGGTTTGAGCTTTCATAAACTTAAACTTTTCAATTTTGTGTGCAATACACGTACTCATCTATCTTATCAGTAGGATAAATACAACTTGATCACTAATAATCTTTAAATAGGTACCTTGGAGATACTACCTATAAAATGCTTAATTATTTTCGAAAATATTATAAAAATGTCAAAAAAAAGAAAAAACAGACACATTTTGTAAATCTAAAATATTTAACGAAGGCTTTATACGAAATACGATAGAATTCGTTCAAAATCAAAACAGCAATCATATTTTCTTAATTAATTTCCCATTCATTTTACGATCTTTCCTATGGAACTTATACAAAATAATTGTCTGATTTTTCTAAAATTAATTCGAAATTTAGAATATGATAACCATTCAAAAGTTTCATGAAAACCCCAAATATTTTTATTTGCTGAAAGCACCTGTTGCTTTCCAACGATTCCCTGCAAACACTGTAGCCACAACAAAAACGTTCTGTTTGTTTAGTAAGCATGACTATTAGTTAAACTCAACAGCATAAGAGAAACAATCATAATTTGATAAGTCCTAGGCAATCAGCTTCAAATTGCTCTAGTCCATGGCGATGTTAGTTCAAAACGAAGTGATAGCAGAAGTAGTATTGCCTTATAATTGTCATTAATTAATTTCGTTTAATTGCTAACAAATTACAAATTTGAGTTAAAAGTACCTAGGTTATAAATTTTCAAAATAACCCATTTTTTCGAATTTAGGCAACAAGGTCTTAACATCTTTGAGGAAAGCGTCTAAGAAATAAGTCTTCTGCTTTGTTGCGGGATCCAAAATTAAATCGGTCAGTTTTAAACTATTCGTTTTAATGGCCAGCATCGTGCTCAGGAAGGAGCTCATCAGGAAGAAGTCTGCAACGAGTAATTCGCATAAATAAATTATTATTCAGTATTTTATATATTCTATCCCACTTACCATAATACTTATGACCACGAATATGTTCCCACAACCCATTCTGGGTTGGCATCTCACCGTTGAAACCCACTTTATTTAGAGTGTCCTTCAAAACGGAGAAATAATATTTGATAAAATCCTTTCCCAGTTCACAGCGCTCCTCCGATTCCATCAGCATGTAAACGGAGTAAGTAAGGTCAACCGTGATGGGACAAACATTGCTCATCTGGAAATCCACCAGCATAACGTCCTCGAAGGCACCGGTCTCCTTGTTGTTCTTGAACATCATATTGCGAATGTGGAAATCGCCATGGCACAAAACATAATACCTATTGGCTTTCGGATTGTTACGGTACTCCAGCATAACTTCACTCATCCGCTGAATGTAGTTATCCTTTATCTTTTCAAAATACGCCTTGTACTTTGTGAGTTCGGGAATCTTGTCTAGCATTTCAATGAAGCAAGGCAGACCAGTGGTCACCATGGGATCGCTCAAAAATTCGGTCATGTCCCACATCCCATATTTGAATTCTTTAAGGAAGTCAGGTTTCTGTAATGGAAAACGAAAGACTTATTGGGTATTTCATATTTGGTTATTAGTGTGGTTAATTTACCTCATTTATAACTTTCATGCTAACTGCATGCCATTTGGCCAACTTGGAAAAGACCTTTTTCAGTTCCTCTTGAGTGGCAGGACGATCCCGGATAACGGTGTATCCCTGTGGCACCAGATCCTCGAATATCATCACCTGTCGAGGCTCCAGACTGTGGTAGATGCAGGGCACATAGAGCTTGGTGTTATCCCCCGTCTCTCGAAGGATCCTCTCGAACTCGGGCAAAGCCTTGGTGTACATGAGGATTTCGGTCTCAAAGATGTGCGACTTCGACAGCATGTCCTTTTTGTGACCTTCCTGCTCCGGCATCGTCTTAACGATGAGGGGTTTGGAGAACTTTCCCTTATCGGTGGTGTAATCCGCAACGCTTCGGAACATGACACTGGCGTAATGATCTCCCTGGGCAGTCGCGGGGGTTATTTTCAGATCGGTAACACGCAATTGAACCTCTTCGTATGCACTTAGCACCTCTTCAATAAATTGGACATTAAGCCAAGCTGGTGCCTGCAGCTCATCCGCATTAAATTGCGATGTATCTATCTCTTCTGTCATTCTGCTACCCCCTTCATAAACTTTAACTAGACTGATTAACGATCGTTCGGGCTATGGCGAGAACTATTGGGGGTCCACTCACTTTATACGATTCTAAAGAATGCTTACCCGTAGTTAAAAAAGCTTTTACTAATTTGATTTCATTTACATTGCATTTTTTTTTGTAAGCATGAAAAACAAATCGGGTTTCGATCGTTGTAAAGGTTTTCCAAGTGAGCTTTCGAAAGCGGTTTGAGCTTTCATAAACTTAAACTTTTCAATTTTGTGTGCAATACACGTACTCATCTATCTTATCAGTAGGATAAATACAACTTGATCACTAATAATCTTTAAATAGGTACCTTGGAGATACTACCTATAGAATGCTTAATTATTTTCGAAAATATTATAAAAATGTCAAAAAAAAGAAAAAACAGACACATTTTGTAAATCTAAAATATTTAACGAAGGCTTTATACGAAATACGATAGAATTCGTTCAAAATCAAAACAGCAATCATATTTTCTTAATTAATTTCCCATTCATTTTACGATCTTTCCTATGGAACTTATACAAAATAATTGTCTGATTTTTCTAAAATTAATTCGAAATTTAGAATATGATAACCATTCAAAAGTTTCATGAAAACCCCAAATATTTTTATTTGCTGAAAGCACCTGTTGCTTTCCAACGATTCCCTGCAAACACTGTAGCCACAACAAAAACGTTCTGTTTGTTTAGTAAGCATGACTATTAGTTAAACTCAACAGCATAAGAGAAACAATCATAATTTGATAAGTCCTAGGCAATCAGCTTCAAATTGCTCTAGTCCATGGCGATGTTAGTTCAAAACGAAGTGATAGCAGAAGTAGTATTGCCTTATAATTGTCATTAATTAATTTCGTTTAATTGCTAACAAATTACAAATTTGAGTTAAAAGTACCTAGGTTATAAATTTTCAAAATAACCCATTTTTTCGAATTTAGGCAACAAGGTCTTAACATCTTTGAGGAAAGCGTCTAAGAAATAAGTCTTCTGCTTTGTTGCGGGATCCAAAATTAAATCGGTCAGTTTTAAACTATTCGTTTTAATGGCCAGCATCGTGCTCAGGAAGGAGCTCATCAGGAAGAAGTCTGCAACGAGTAATTCGCATAAATAAATTATTATTCAGTATTTTATATATTCTATCCCACTTACCATAATACTTATGACCACGAATATGTTCCCACAACCCATTCTGGGTTGGCATCTCACCGTTGAAACCCACTTTATTTAGAGTGTCCTTCAAAACGGAGAAATAATATTTGATAAAATCCTTTCCCAGTTCACAGCGCTCCTCCGATTCCATCAGCATGTAAACGGAGTAAGTAAGGTCAACCGTGATGGGACAAACATTGCTCATCTGGAAATCCACCAGCATAACGTCCTCGAAGGCACCGGTCTCCTTGTTGTTCTTGAACATCATATTGCGAATGTGGAAATCGCCATGGCACAAAACATAATACCTATTGGCTTTCGGATTGTTACGGTACTCCAGCATAACTTCACTCATCCGCTGAATGTAGTTATCCTTTATCTTTTCAAAATACGCCTTGTACTTTGTGAGTTCGGGAATCTTGTCTAGCATTTCAATGAAGCAAGGCAGACCAGTGGTCACCATGGGATCGCTCAAAATTTCGGTCATGTCCCACATCCCATATTTGAATTCTTTAAGGAAGTCAGGTTTCTGTAATGGAATACGAAAGTCTTAATAGGTATTTAATATTCGGCCAATAGTGGAGATAATTTACCTCATTTATAACTTTCATGCTAACTGCATGCCATTTGGCCAACTTAGAAAAAGCCTTTTGCACTTCCTCTTGGGTGGCAGGACGATCCCGGATAACGGAGTAACCCTGTGGCACCAGATCCTCGAATATCATCACCTGTCGAGGCTCCAGACTGTGGTAAATGCAGGGCACATAGAGCTTGGTGTTGTCCCCCGCCTCTTGAAGGATCCTCTCGAACTCGGGCAAAGCCTTGGTGTACGTGAGGATTTCTGTTTCGAAAATGTGCGACTTCGACAGAATGTCCTTTTTGTGACCTTCCTGCTCCGGCATCGTCTTAACGATGAGGGGTTTGGAGAACTTCCCCTTATCGGTGGTGTAATCCGCAACGCTTCGGAACATGACACTGGCGTAATGATCTCCCTGGGCAGTCGCGGGGGTTATTTTCAGATCGGTAACGCGCAATGGAACCTTTTCGTATGCACTTAGCACCTCTTCAATAAACTGGACATTGAGCCAAGCTGGTGCCTGCAGCTCGTCCGCATTGAATTGCGAGGTATCTATATTTTCTGTCATTCTGCTACCCCCTTTATAAACTTTAACTAGACTGATTAACGATCGTTCGGGCTATGGCGAGAGCTATTGGGGGTCCCCTCAATTTATACGATTCTAAAAAAAGCTTAGCCGTAGTTGAAAAAGCTTCATTTTATTTTATTTAATTTAACCAAACCTACTAATAACACTAGTTTACAAAAAAAAATCGACGTCACCCTACTTGAAGACAACCCTAATTTTCTGGTAAAGAACATCTCCCTGATTAAGAAATGGGCACTTATAATTTTTTTTATGATGTCAATTTTTTTTAAAGTGTAAAAAACGTTTTTGGCCCTTTTTTATTTTCTATCTTTTGTTCTGGTAAACCGATTTTGGTCATCTTAGACTTACTTTACAGGTAATAGAATGACCTTTGACTTTCTTATACACAGCATTGAGTTCCAGTCATTAGTTTAGAAGCTACACCTCGTCAAAGTCTAAAAAAGGGGAAAAAAATTCAATTTGGACCGGCATAAATCCAATCATTAAAAATACACGCCTAAAAACCGAAATTAGTTTTATAACTTCTTCTGGAAGATTGTTCTTTGACAAAAAAAACAAGCTAATGATCATTAAAATCCACCAGTAAATGCACTTTATATGAATATTTTGAGTTTGGGACAACGGTGATTTTTTCGCCGTTTACAGCTGTTAACTGAGACAACAGGGCCATAACATGGCTTTAACACGACTGTAATACCCTTTTTACCCAACTTGAAAAATCTATATAAAATGGAACGCTTGGTTGATTTTTGAGCTGATGGTCTTATTGTTTTGCTTAAAGTCCAATCTTTAAGAATAAACTATAAAACTAATTTCGGTTTTTAGGCGTGTATTTTTAATGATCGGATTTATGCCGGTCCAAATTGAATTTTTTCCCTTTTTTTAGACTTTGACGAGGTGTAGCTTCTAAACTAATGACTGGAACTCAATGCTGTGTATAAGAAAGTTAAAGGGCATTCTATTACCTATAAAATAAGTCTAAGATGACCCAAATCGGTTAACCAAAACAAAAGATAGAAAATAAAAATGGGCCAAAAACGTTTTTTACACTTAAAAAAAAATTGACATCATAAAAAAAATTATAAGTGCCCATTTCTTAATCAGGGAGATGTTCTTTACCAGAAAATTAAGGTTGTCTTCAAGTAGGGTGACGTCGATTTTTTTTTGTAAACTAGTGTAATCTAATCGATGTGTGTGTGTCGACCATTGTTTTACTCTGTAAGTTGGCATAGTACAGGCAGAGAAAAAATCGTACATAATAATTAAATACATTTTTTTAGTCCAAAATAGATTATTTTGCTAGATGTTATGTCTAATTTCTTATTATGATCCTTTCAATTGGCCAATTGATCATAGTTCTAAAATCATAAAAAAAATCCAAAACCCATGAACAGAAAAAGGTCAAAAACAGCTAATCTCTTATCAATAATAAATATACTATAGGTTGAAAATATCAAAATAATACCCTTTGCAAGGGTATACAAACTGACTTCTAAAACCTTTGTCAGCATTGAATTTATATTTGTAAGCATGATATTTTGTTTTCACTAAAAAGCTTCATAAAGCTTATTAAAGTTTAACGCACTATGCTTTTTTTTAAATGATCATTTAACCAAGTCATGCTGATGCTTAGCTAAGCATTTAAAAACCATTTTAGATTATTGGTTTCTAACTTACAAAACTCTGCAATTGCATCAGCCACAGAGTACAAATTCTTTAAAATATATGTTTATGCCCGTTACTCGTAGAGTAAAAGGGTATATTGTATTCGGGCAAAACTATGTGTTTATCAATACCTATCGAAATGTAGAAAAACAATTATCAAATCGAAAGAAAGAAAAGAAAGAATATAAAAAAACGTTTTCTTAAAGTAAAAAACCATAATTGTTGAAATTTTGATTAGTCAAAATATGATGAAATCTCAGATCCTTTTTCTAGGTTCCCAGTATTTCACCAAAGAAGTGTTAAGTTAGACAAGCCGGTTCGTTAGCGATTAATTAATCAATATCATTGTCCGACTTTTTAGAGGCACTTCTAAAATCTTATCACTCAAAATTGCACTATCCACTTAACAGTCTGATTTAATATTAGATTTTAACATTATATTGTCTATCCAAAATAATGTAATTAATATAATCTATGCTATTGGAATACTAAGTTAAATATAAACATCCTCATGCTTATGTAGATAAATTCAAAATTATTAAGGAATTAGAAAGACTTTTGCTTATCTTAAAAAAAAAGCTTTTGCCACACAATCGTATAAAATGACCGGACTCCCAAGAGTTCCCACCATAGCCCAACTGATCGCTCATCATCTTAGTTAAAGTTTGTAAGCCAGCTAGCAAAAATGGCAGAAAAAGTAGATACATCCCAATATAATGCGGACGAACTGCAGCCACCCGAATGGCTCAATGCCCAGTTTATTGGAGAGGTCCTAAGTGCCTACGAAAAGGTTCCATTGCAAGTTACCGATCTGAAAATAACACCGGCTACTGCCCAAGGAGATCATTATGCCAGCGTCATGTTCCGAACCATCGCGGAATACACCACCGATAAGGGAAAGTTCTTTAAACCCCTTATCATTAAGACAATGCCGGAGGATGAAGGTCACAAAAAGGAGCTGCTGTCAGAGACGCACATCTTCGAGACAGAGATCCTGATGTACACCAAGGCTCTACCGGAGTTCGAGAGGATTTTGCAAGAGGTGGGGGATAACACCAAGCTCTATGTGCCCTGCATCTACCACAGTTTGGAGCCTCGGAAGGTGATGATATTTGAAGATCTGGTTCCGCAGGGATACACCGTCATCCGAAATAGCGATCCCTCAGTGGCGGATTTAAATCTAGTCTTCGCCAAGTTGGCCAAATGGGATGCAGTCAGTATGAAAGTTATTAATGAGGTAAGCTTCACAAGATTCCTATTGATTTACATAAGTATGTAATTCCAATAATTACTCTATCCATCAGCAACCGAATTTTTTGAAGGAGTTTAAGCATAGCGTATTTGATATGCCCTCTATTAATACTGATCCATTCATAACATCTGGCATGGGAAACTTTATAAATATGCTGGACAAAATATCAGAGCTTCGAAAATATAAGCCTCATTTCGAAAAGATAAAAGATGTTTACATGAAACGGGTGCAACTTGAGGCACAAGAATATCACAAAAATCGGCAGAACGATCGGTTACTACGTCCTTTGCCACGGCGACTTCCATCTTCGGAATATGATGTTTAGGCTCAACAAGGACTTAGGAACCTACGACGACGTCATGCTGGTGGATTTCCAGTTCAGCAATTTGTGTCCCATTACAGTTGACTTAACATACTCTATCTATATGTTGATGGAGCCGGAACAGCGTTGGGATATGGGAAAGGACTTGATCAACGATTATTTCTCGGTTTTGATCGCTACTCTCAGGAAAATTGGATACAAAGGAGATATGCCTACCCAAAACGGATTGTGGGAACAAATACATCGAAACAAATACTTGGGTAAGAGGATGGAATAACTTCAAATTAGATATTTAGTAACTAACATTCTTTTTTAATTAATTCAAGATTTCTATATGATAACCACGTCGTTTCCAATTATGATGGGCGTTAAGTCAAACACTATAAACTTACACGAAGTAATTAACGATGCAGAGGCTCGTCAGAAATCCTACTTTAATAACGCCTATGTAAAAGATGTTTCAAAGCTTCTTAACAAATATGAGGAATTGGGATACTTTAAAGATCTTTAAATTAAAACATTGATGAAAAAAATAAATACTGTAAAATGTTAATTAGTATATTACTTGACTATGATTAGAAATTGTGCTTATAAAATAAAAAAACAATTAAATGAATTGGTTATCGGTTATTGGTAAGATAACATTAGACACATTCATAGGTACCTCCTGTTTGCTAGAAAAGTAGATAAGAGTTGCGTCACTAAGTGCCATTGAACTTCCAGTGCCAATAGAACCCTAAGACTTCCTTACAATTGGTACTTCAATAAAAGTAGGAAGATAACACAGTGTTTTTTATTTGCAGTTTAAACGATTCTTTATTACAAATATATATTCAGCAATATGTTAAATTTATAAACTATAGATCATTAAAGTAACCCAATTTCTCATATTGAGGCAAGAGCTTAGTGACATCTTTCACATAGCCTTCATAAAAGAAGGACTTCTCCCGAACCTCGGCATTTTGTAGCGCTTCGTGCATTTTAAGAGTATTTGACTTAACACCCACCATCAATGGAAGCAATGTGCTAATCATAAACAAATCTGCAATGGATTAAAACAGGATTTTAGTTCTTAAATCTCCAATTGCAAGTTGAGCCACACTCTTACCAAAGTATTTGTTGTTGTGTATTTGATCCCACAAACCAGTTTCCGTTGGCATATCCCCCTTGTATCCAATTTTCTTAAGAGTCTCGAGCAAAACCGAGAAATAGTAGTTGATTAGGTCCTTTCCCATATCCCAACGCTGTTCCGGCTCCATCAACATGTAAATGGAGTATGTTAGATCAACTGTGATGGGAACAAGATTGCAGAACTGAAAATCCACTAGCATGACATCATCGTAGGTTCCCAACTTCTTGTTGTGCCTAAACATCATATTGCGAAGATGAAAGTCTCCATGGCACAGGACATAGTTTCGATCATTCCGCCGATATTTGTGATACTCGTGCATCTCAACTTTCAGTCTGTCCATGTAATTATCTTTTATCTTTTCGAAATGAGGCTTGTACTTTTTCAGCTCTGGGGTTTTGTCCAGCATTTTAATAAAGTCCGCCATGCCAGTTGTTACAAAGGGATCAGTATTGAAAGTGGGCATTTCAAATAAGCCATACTTGAATTCCTTCAGGAAAGTAGGTTGCTGAGGGTAAAGGAAATTTTAGAATGACACAAGTGAATCAATAAGAAATTCTGTATCTTACCTCATTAATGACTTTCATGCTAGCTGCATGCCATTTGGCCAGCTTGGCGAAAACTAACTTTAAATCCCCCACCGAGGGAGGACTATTCCGGATGACGGTGTATCCCTGGGGAACCAGATCCTCGAAGATCATCACTTGACGCGGCTTTAGGCTGTGATAAATGCAGGGCACGAACAGCTTGGTATTATCGCCGGCCTCCTGGAGAATCCTTTCGAACTCGGGCAGTGCATGGCAGTACGCTCCGATTTCCGTCTCGAACAGATGCGATTCGGCCAGCATGTCCTTCTTGTGACCCTCCTCCTCCGGCATTGTCTTGATGATCAGCGGTTTGGAGAACTTTCCCCTGGCGGTGGTGTACTCCACTTTGGTGCGGAACATAACACTGGCATAGTGATCTCCTTGGGCTGTCGCAGGTGAGATCTGAAGATCGGTTACGTTCAGATCTACCTTCTCGTAGGCACTCAAAATTCCTGCGATAAACTTGGCATTCAGCCATTCAGGCGCCTGCAGCTCGTCTGCGTTGAATTCAGTGATTTGGCTTTCCATTTTATAGATACTCTTGCTATTCCAACCGTTCAGTTAGCACTCAAAGTTGATAGTGCGAGGGGTTTGTGAGACTGCGATCGCTTTAAATAGAACTGGGCGAGCTTTAAATTAGCTTTCAAAGCAGTTTTCATTCCTATAACTTTCAATAGGTCGTGAAATTTTGTTATCTTATCAATCCTATTCGTTATCCTTGTTATCGATTTTCAAATTCGATTAAATATATATAAATAGTACCATTGTTTTTATTTTAGTGTTTATTATTTTCTGACTTTTACTTAAGAGTATACATACATACTTTCTGTAATTATTTAAAAACCAGACCTGTCAAGAAATTGTTCATTTAGCGCTTTTAGATAAATGTTTATTTTGTAATGTTCATAAATTTTAAATCTTAAATGAACAACGTAACATTCTAGACACTTGACGCCTACCGTAGAAAATTAACAAAAAGCTGCGACATGACAATGACTATATATTCTTTTTTTTTCAGCTCAATAGCTTTGTCATTAAAATTATTGCAATCTCCTCTATTTTTCTTTATCATGCATATGCAACCAATGATAATATTAATAACACTAAAATAAATTTTATGAGTTCAATAGATTTAGTCCAATCACTTTAATACTTCTATTATTAATAAACAAATGATATTTTATTTCGAAAGTTAATATAACAGATAATTTCAAAGTTAAAGACCCTTAAAGTAGCCAAGCTTCTCGAATTTGGGAAGAAGTTTGGTAACATCTTTGACGTATGTATCCAAAAAGTAGGTCTTCTCACGACTTTCCGGATTTTGGATGAGGTCATGCATTTTAAAGCTATTTGATTTGATGGCCAGAATCAGGGGAAGAAAAGTGCTTATCAAAAAGAAATCTAAAAGTAGATCAAAGAAAGTATTAGTTTGTTCAGCTTCTGTTTTCGTCGATCTAACAACTCACCATAATACTTATTGCGATGAATTTGCTCCCAGAGTTTCGCTTGGGTTGGCATATCACCTTTGTATCCAATTCTCTTGAGGGTAGCGACCAAAACAGTAAAATAGTAATTAATCAAGTCCTTTCCCATTTCCCTCCGTTGTTCCGGTTCCATCAGCATATAGACGGAATATGTAAGGTCAACGGTAATGGGACAAAGGTTGCTTATCTGGAAATCCACCAGCATGGTATCCTCGTGGTCTCCCGTCTCCTTGTTGTTCTTAAACATCATATTGCGAAGATGGAAGTCCCCGTGGCACAGGACATAGTAACCATCGTTCCGCCGATTCTTATGATATTCCTGCATCTCCGCTTCCAGCCGTTTCATATATTTCACATTAATTTTTTCAAAATGCGGCTTGTATTTTTTGAGGTCGGGTAATTTATCCAGCATTTCAATAAAGCTCTTCATGCCAGTGGTTATGAAAGGGTCATTCTGGATGGCGGGCATATCAAATAGGCCATATTTGAAGTCCTTTAGAAAGGCAGGTTGCTGGTTGGTTAAAAAAAACATTAAAAACATTATATGATATGATATTTATTCAACTCACCTCCTTGATAACCTTCATGCTAACTGCATGCCATTTGGCCAGCTTCGAGAAGGCAGTTTTGAGTTCATCCAGTGCGACAGGACGATCCCGAATCACATAGTATCCATGAGGCACCAGATCCTCGAATATCATCACTCTACGCGGTTCCAGGCTGTGGTAGATGCAGGGCACAAAGAGCTTGGTGTTGTCCCCCGCCTCTCGAAGAATTCTCTCGAATTCCGGCAGAACCTGACAGTACATCCCAATCTCGGTTTCGAACAGATGCGATTCGCTCAGCATGTCCTTCTTGTGTCCTTCCTGCTCAGGCATCGTCTTGATGATAAGGGGTTTACTAAACTTCCCCTTCGCGGTGGTATACTCAGCTGTTGTGCGGAACATAACGCTGGCATAGTGATCTCCCTGAAAACTAGCGGGTGTGATTTTAAGATCAATCACTTTCAGTTCCGGGGCCTCCTCGTACGCGCTTAGAATTCCCTCGATAAACTGGGGATTCAGCCAAGCCGGGGCCTCCAGTTCGTCGTCGTTGAACTGTTCCGCATCTATCTTGTCAGTCATTCTGTATTATTGCTATTGCACAATCTATAAGTCGATAAGTGCCACGACTATTCTGAGTGCTGTTGTAGTTTGTTATGGAAAACCCGATCACGGGCTTGGCCCATTTTAAGCAAAATGGTTGAGCTTTCGACTCGCTTTGCTCAAGCTTTTCGTATTCACCGCCACCCTCGGTTCTAGTGATCAATAATTATTATTACTGATTATAATCAGTTTTAACTTATAAGGTTTGTTATGATTATTTAATATCAACAAGTAGGTTCTGCCAGAAAATATTACAAATAAATAAATAATTAATTTAGTTTTATTGCATTCAAATGGATTCTGTTTACAGGAGATTTGTCATAACTAAACAAAATATTCGAACCACTTAGGAACTTTTATTTACAATAGTTACATACTTCAGCAAAAAAAACATTGATACCAAATCTTAGTTTTTTAATCAATAGCTGCACTCACGGAATCTTTTCGATTATTAAAGTTTGTACCTTCTACCGGTATTCCTATCAAACTGATTAGATCACTTACAGAATGAGTGATGAGTGGTAATAATAAGTGAAAAACATTTTAAGTTGAATATTTTCTATATTTCGGTTATAATATACAATTGTGATTACATTATCTAAACTATAGTATAATTTTTCTAATATTTATCTATCTACAACTTGGTATAGTGTGTACTATATAACACAGGTGTTAGGTCTGAACATCTCCCTCACTGATCGATATCGAGCAAACCCTCTGCCTCGAAACTGGGCAAAAGTTCCCGCAAAATCCTCTGAGAAATGGGATTCCTATAGCAGGCATCCTTGAAATTAATGGCCCGCTGGTTGGTCTCCATTAGGGCGTTGAAATCGGCATCGGCGGTCTCCACATTTCGCTGAATGGGAAACACCGAGATGGAAGTGTGAGCAGCTGAAAGGTAACGAATAAATTAGTCTCCATAGATAAATATTTTCTTATATCACCCCCAACTCACCATAGAACTTCTTCTGCTGCAACTGCTGGTGGAACTGATGCAAGCTGGGAATCGAGGCCTGGTACTGCAGCTTCCTCAGGGTATCTGTGAAAAAGCCAAAATAGTAGGCAATCAGCTGCTCCTGATGATTCTGATGAAGGTCGAACTCCAGAGAGGTGTTCATGAAGTAGAAAAGATCCAAAGCCGGCGATCCCCAGGCGGTGTACTGAAAGTCAATGATGACTACGTCCAAGGGTTCTCCCGTTTCCTTATCGTACTGCACGAGGACATTATTGGTCCACAGAT
This sequence comes from Drosophila prostipennis, assembly GCA_037075205.1. Lineage (NCBI taxonomy): Eukaryota > Metazoa > Arthropoda > Insecta > Diptera > Drosophilidae > Drosophila > Drosophila prostipennis. Next base: position 319,049 of record JBAMCJ010002175.1, on the reverse strand, counting down.
CGCCGTGAGCCAGAACATTTATGTGACCGGGCGAGATGTCGAAGATTCGCTTGCCCAGCTCCATGTAGATGGGCACCAGAGCCTCCATCTTCTCGGCGTACTTTTCATATCCCGGCCACTGGGCCACCCGGCGAGTGGCCGCCTGGAACATTCCCACAAAGGCGGGCTCATAATTATCGGTGTAACGATTGAAGAACCCCCGGTCGTAGGTCTCCAGCGAGTGATTCTCACGTTCGTTCAAAACCGCCGAAGTGGCATGCATCTTGGCCAATTTGCGCAGCACAATTTTGGCCAGTTTTAGATCCAGTCCAACCAAACGATCGGGCATTACGAAATCACGAGCATTCAGATCCTCGAATATCAACGCCGAGTTATCAATGTCCACGGCCATGGTTTCGGCAAAGATCTGCTCCGTATCGCCGATCTCGCGGAGGAGGGCCTTCTGCTTGGGCAGCACCTGCTCGTAGATAATCATCTCGCGATTGAAGATATCGTAGGGTTCCATCGTGCTCTGTGCAAATTCATTTCCCTCGAAGGTCGACTTAACAATGTAGTGACCCAGCTGGGAGCTACCATCACCGCGGGTGAACTGGGCCTTGACGCGGGTCAGGACTCCACCGTAGTTTTCACCCTTGCCCAGGGCGGGATTCACCTTGACCCAAGTGATCCGGATCCTTTGGTCCTTGTAGTACTTTTGCAGAGCATCCTGCAGATAGCTTTCCGTTAGCCATTCAGGAGCATCGAGGAACACGGAAGTTGGAGGCGCAGGAGCATCGGAAACTGTGATCTTGGGAATCGCATCGAGGGCACTGATCAAATCCGAAACCGACATATTGAAGATGATCTTCGACTGTGTGACTGAGTGAACGAAATTGTGCCTAAAAGTCGGGGCACTGCCGCTTTTATGGCAAAATTCTCAGACTGCTTAAACTGTTCCCAGTTCGTAGATATGAAACTGTGTGTATATCCGAGGGCCTCTCGTCACAATTGTGATTAATATAACCGTAAAGTTCTGTAGCAGATTCCGTAGCTGTGAACGTATGCAAGCAAGATTACACTTTTTATTGGCCTCCCACCCCCAGAAACCCATTTCGGCATCCGCCCCGTGCCTCCAATCCCGTCCAGTAATCTGGACGGCTCTTGGGTTCCACCTCTCACGCCGTGGCTACTGCCTAATTGCGAATTGTTTGTGTTTGCCAAAGGCAAGCCAGTTAATCTTTATAGCACTTGCTGTCGGTTTAGGGCAGCGCAAGTGTTCCTTTTTTTTTAGTAATTACCCGAGGCTCAGAAATGGTAAACGATCGCCAGCCATATCATTCCGAATGGGTGTGATTTTCTCAAAAATGCTAACGTCAGACGCAGTGAGAAATCTTAGGGATGCACGAAAAATTTACAATATCCAGCTTATAAGCTATTACTGATAACCCTTTGCGCAAAGTTCATTAGAAGTATGATCTAGGTACAAATTAAAATGTTTTATAATTAAAAAAAATATATATAAGCTTATTTAAATCTTGCATTTAAAACATAATTTTAAAAAACATATACAATGTTTACATAATACATTTTAATAGTCGGGGAAAAGTGTTTATAACTACAACAAACTAAAACGAATGCTATACATTTTATCAAAATAATTTACCTAACTAACATTGTTTAGCCTTTTCCTGATAATCTAGGTTTACTTTGTCTAGGTAAACATGAGTATTTAAACTATTTTCTCAATGGTTTACAGCTTGTTAATTAAAGCTTAACTCCAAGTTTGCAAAAGTCGCTAATTAGCCAAATGAATGATAATCTTAATCAGTTTTACGTCAAACTAAAAACCTAGAAAACATTTTTTTAAACTCTTTATATATGTAGGTAGGTTCTATTAAATATTAGATCGTTTTGAAACAAATAACAGAACTTAAAACATATTTTAAACTTTTTTGAAATATCTTGCTTTTCCTAAACTATTTTTTAATATTCTTAAACCAATTGTACAATCTTAATAAGTCTGGTTAAATATTGAAACAGTTACTAAGGAGTCTGGACAAACAACTCAGATAGATGTAATACTACCTGTTGACACAATGCAATTCTGGGGCTTTGTGATAAAATATCATCTTGAACAGTACGTGTAGAAACGGTCCATTAAAACGGTTTACGTAAGCCAATGAGAGCAGTCGATTGCAAAGTTATGATGATGAATGGGCATACGCGTGATAAGTCGGACACAAAACTTAAAACGGAATAGAGAAATGAACCTTAATCTTAATGAACTCGGACGAGCCTCAAGCGAGATGGGAACTTTCCTGGGATTTCGGGTATCTTAATGATGCGAACCGTGGGCGTCTGTTCCCGGCACATAAATCCAAAGATATTATGTTTATTTAGAAACGCAGTGTTAAGCAATGGCACGATTCTTGGCACACGATACGCATATTTGAGACCTGTTGCCAAACGGAGATAATCCCTATGGCAAACACCCTCGGAAATAGCTGCAATTGTTTGCCCGGTCATAAAAGCCAAGAGCGTCAGCTAAAGTCAGCAGAAACAAGTTGCAAAAAAAGGAAACCGCAGATAGGAGTACAGAATTAAATACACTTTGAGAATTTGTTTAAAGAAAAGTTGATGATCATATAGGTATATAATATAATATTTTAATAATATAATATAAATATTTTAAGTGAAACTAATAATAATGATCATTTACATAGAATTTATATATTGTTTAAGAATTGTATTATTGTTTCCTCACTACTACTTTTAGGATTATGCATTTTTCTCGTTTCCAACAAGGCATTTCTCCGAGTGCAGTACAACATCTCATACAGAGGGTACAGGTAAGTGCACCGTGACAAATGTACGTCATTTAGGGGCAGTATAAAAACCGACGGCTTAGGGTCGTCCGTCAGTAATTCAGTCTGAGAAATTAAACCAACCCAACAGGATGGCTGCAGCACCCGAGTGGCTGACCCACGAATATATCGAGCACGCCCTGCGCTCCCACTACAAGGATGATGGACTGGCCATAACCAATCTCCAGATAAATCCAGCCTTGGGACCTGGTGAAAATTATGGCGGAGTTTTGACCCGTGCCCGGGTGCAATTTAGACTTACTAATGGGGAGAATCACATGCAGAATCTGATTGTAAAGACGGAAATCGATGACGATGAATTGACCCAGGAACTGATGGCTCCCTATGACATCTACAACCGAGAGATGACCATCTACCAGGAAGTGTTGCCCAAACTTAGGGAGCTCCTGAATGAAATTGGGGATACCGAAAATATCTTTCCCACTGCCATCTTTGTGGATCGCGAGCGTATGGCCATCATTTTTGAGGATCTTTCTGTGGCCGGTTATGTAATGGCCGATCGAGTGCGTCGCCTCAACGAGGAGCACACCCATCTGATCCTCCGGAAGTTGGCCAAACTGCATGCCGCCTCGGCGGTTCTGAATGAAAGGCAAAATGGGAGTCTCGAGAGTTACGATCGTGGGTTCTTCAATCGCTATACTAATGCCTATAGTGGCTACTTTGTCGGTGGCCTCTTGGCCGCCGCCCGCTGGATGAGCCAGGTGCCCAAATTGGCCCATTACAGTGAAAAGCTATTCGCCTTGGCGCCCCACTACATGGACATCGGGAGAGAGTGCTTTGCACCCAAGCCGGGTCAAGTGAATGTCCTTGCGCATGGCGATGTGTGGACCAATAATGTGATGTTCAAGTACGATCCCAAAACGGGACGACCCTTGGACGTGCTGCTCATTGACTTTCAGTATTCCTTTTGGGGCTCGCCCTGCATCGACCTCCACCATCTGTTCAATACCTCTCTCAAGGAACCTCTGCGTCGGGATCAACAGAGTGGTCTCTTCCAGTTTTACCATAGTATTTTCAGTGAAACACTGAGAAAGCTCGACTACCGTCAGAATCCCATTCCCAGTCTGCATCAATTCAAATTGGAGGTGGAGCAGAAACGGTTCTTCGGTGAGTTGTCTTTTTAATCGAAAAATGTTATTCCTATTATAATTACTTAAAATATTTCTTATAGCTATGCATTCGACGGTGGTCGTTCAGCCAGTGATGATCAGCCAGGATCCCACGGATGCCTGTTTCAATGCCTTGATGAACGATGATGAGCGTGGCATTCGGTTCAAGAACCGTTTGTACAACAATCCCACAGTTCAACAAAATCTGCACTCCCTAGTCCCGTTTTTCGATAGAAAGGGACTGCTGGAGGTGAATCAAACCTGTTGATGGGTCAAAAGAAAGTGTTTAAATGGGCTTCCACGTTTTGTTAGTATAAGTACATGTATTAGGTTAAAATCTAATAAATACTCTTATTTTCGATAATAATTTATATTGGTATTTTATTTTGTTAAATATTTCACACAGAGAAATAAACTTACTTGTACCTTACGAATCCAAATAAGTAACCAATTAGGGTGAAGCGATTTTAGAGGTTTTCTATTTTAGCAAAACGTTTTGCAAAAATTGGTCAAAAATTCATTTATTTTATAAACTTTTCTGTTTTTATCATAAAATTTAGTTCAAATTTTGTTGTTTCATATTTTGTTTGTCAAAGTCAAATGGTCAAAAAAAAATGTCACAGTTCCTATTAAAATTTCCAATCGATTGGCATTCAAACCTAAAAACATACAAATTTTAAGATTATTTCCAAAATTACATTTACAACGAAACGAACAACAAAATGTTTCGGGCTACAAAAAAGAGTTAATGAAATATCACTCATACGTAGTATTTTAAGGTTTGTAAAAAAGAAAAAAAAAATTGATCACACTGACTGATGTTTATGGAAATGCAAAAAAAATATGCCTAAAAGTAAGCAATATTAAAATCTGTAGAAAATGTTCTGTTCAAAATAATTAAATTTTTGATAAAAAATTTTATGTTTAAATCTCGTATCTCGGCAGATTAGCTATCGTTAACACCTGGAAGTATGCAGCTGATTTCTTATCAAAGCTCTTGAAAACGTTTCTAACAGTTTTTCTTCTAGTTCATTCGGTTGTGAAAATCCTTGTGAAATTCAAGCTCACTCCCAATACCAATAAATAATGTACTATCATAATGTTTCTAACAGTTTTTCTTCTATTTCACTGGCTTGGGAAAATAGTTCACGACCAATACCTATAAATAGGTAAATAATGCACTATCACAAACAAACGGACTAACTGTCAATCTGAAAATAGCCCCCAACAAGTGGAATTACTTAGATCCCCGATTCACGTTTGTGTGGGATTGACTATGCAAATGGGCAAACGGCACATGGATTTATGGCTTGTGAAGCAGATTAACTTGACAAGAGACCGAGAGAACGATCTTTAAACGCCACGTCAGCAGGTTTCAGAGTGAATTACGCCGGGCACACTTACATCATATAGAGAATCGTGTACCGATCTACGGGGTCTGTTATCTCACCGTCGCGCTCTGAGCTCTGCCTTTATCTAGTCAGCTTTAGATACTCGCGAATCTCTAACGTAGGAATCGAAATCTACGCTACGTAATTGTCTGAGTCGACTTGCTTTACGGCTACCATAATGTGGGATCTGTCGTCGCCGAGATTGTACTATCCGCCTGCCTATAAATGGGGCATCCGGCGGCATCCAGCGACGTAGAAATCAAGTTGAGCATCATCATGGTAGAACTGGGCAAAGAAGAGGAGCCAACCACCGATTTTCATCCGGCGCCCGTTTGGCTGGATGAACCCTATCTGGAGCGCCTGCTCAGGGATCTGAAGAAGGACGCGGGTCTGAGGATCACCGAACTGGTGATCAAACCCGCCACTGCCAAGGGTGATAACTATGCTAGTGTGATGACGCGCGTTAAGATTTTGTATTTGAAAAGCGGCGCTAAGAACCCGGAAACTGAGTACTATATTGTGAAGACGACGTATGAGAACGATGCCTTTGCCTCGGGCATATTCTCCCAGTACCAGGTCAGCACCACGGAAATGCGAATGTACGAGAAGATCCTGCCCCAGTTGACGGCGCTCATTGCGAAGACCAGTCAGCCGGAGAAGCTCTTTGCGGAGACTTTGTACGTGGACTACGAGCATGAGGCGATCATCTTTGAGGATCTGGCAGTGGCGAAATTTGAACTGGCTGATCGAATTATAGGTTTCGATCTGGAGCACACCCGCTTGGGACTCCGGAAGCTGGCCAAGATGCATGCGGCCGCTGCGGTTCTGAACGAACGTCAGCCGGGTGTACTGACCAAATTCGATCATGGGATCTTCAATCGCCATACCCAGGGATTTGCGCCCTTCTTTGTGAACACGGTGGGCGTGGCAGCGGATTTTGCCAGCGAGTGTCCCGAATTGGGTGAGCACTACGCCCGGAAATTGCGGGATCTGCAAAGTCGAGTTATGGAGTACTCCACGCGGGTCTACGATCCGCAGCCGGGGGAGTTCAACACCCTGGTGCACGGCGATTATTGGGTGAACAATGTGATGTTGCGCTACGGGGAGCAGAAGGAGCCCCTGGACATGACCCTGATCGACTTCCAGTTCTGCAGCTGGTCCTCGCCGGCGGTGGATCTGCACTACTTCTTCAACACCTCGGTGCAGAGCCCCATTCGGTTCGAGCAGCAGGACGCACTGATTCAGTATTACCACTCGGTGTTGGTCGAGACACTCAGGGATCTCAACTTTGCTGGCTATACGCCCACATTGAGGCAGTTCATCCTGCAGCTGGAGAGGGGAAGATTCTTTGGTAAGCTTGTTTGGAATTTAAAAAATATTATTAAATTAATAATTTTATTAATTCTTTTAAACAGCCGTCACTGTCTCACTGGTCTGCCAGGCCATTTTGACCAACGATCAGACCGCCGATGCCGACTTCCATGCTTTAATGAAGGACGACGAACGGGGACGCAACTTCCGGAAAGTGCTGTACACCAACAAGAGATTGCAGGATAATCTCAAATATATGCTGCCACGCTTCGATCGGAGCGGTCTACTGGATGTCACCGACTGAAGTTCCATTAGTTATCTCATAATATTTTAGATTAATTATGGTCCATTTGAAATGGAAAATAAAAACTATTAAATGATTTGAATACCTATTTTATTTGTTGTATTTTCTAAGGTGTCGCTAAGGTTTTTTTAAGATTAAGATTATAAAAGACGGGAGTCATTTGTTTCTTCTTCATTGTTTGTCCGTGAAGCGTGCTTATAAAAGCGGCAGATAAGCAGAGACACCAGTGCGTATAAGTGATAATTACAGTGCCAATAAACTTTGGTTTCCGTATAAAACTTTTTTTATCACCCATGTTTAGAAAAATAATACAGTATATTTTATAATACTTACATTTTATACATATTTACATTTTATTATAATAATTTTTATTCCTAAAACGATTTCTACATAATATCATTTATTTTTCTTTTTATATTTTAAATGCATTTTATTTTATTTGCTCAGACATTTGTCGTCTTTCTGCTTATCTCGATCCATTTGTATTTCATCATGATTCAAGGGCATGTAACTGTTATCAGCTGAGATTTTTATTAATGTTTGCACTGCTCGTTGGTCGAGAACCTAACACTATCTTTCCGTCTTCAAGTAGATCCTTTCGGTATCAGTCAAAAACACTGTCATTCAAGTGAAAAGGTCAGTTATGGCCGAAATAAATGCAGGAATTGCAATTATCTACTGATAGGACTATACAAACATTCGTAGACAACAAAGTGTGGAATTCTGATAGCTAATTTTCCTGGAATATATATACGTATTTAGCTACCAATTGGAAACGACGGAATTAGTTGAATACATACTATATCTATAACTTTTATTTACTTAAACTATTCACATTCACATTTCATCTAGCAATCCGTACTGATCAAGATATGGTAAGATGGCGCTTAATTTCTTTTTAATTTTTTCCGACTCATAAACGGAATCCTTGAAACGCATTCCACTTTCGGAACTGGAAAGGGCCTGTTCCAGAGAGGCATCCTCCTTGCCCTCGTACTGCATGACAGGCTCGAAGACCAGCCAACAGAAGACAGCTAAGGATTGATAAAATTTTAAATTTATAAATAAGGAAGGAAGTAATAACGATATATACCCACCATAAAAACCTCTTGAGCGGAACTGCAGTTGGAAATCAAATAGGCTGGGTACTCGACCGGAATACTTTAACTTCTTGAGGGCCTCCACAAGCTTGTAGTAATAGAACTGAACAAGTTCCGTCTGACGTTCGAAACGGAGATCATCCTGCAACGAGGTGACGAAGAAGTAGTGCAGATCGATGGCCGGGGAGTTCCAAACACAGAACTGGAAGTCGATTAATATGGCGTTTTTGGGATGATCTCTATCATCGTACTGGAACATAAAGTTGGTGGTCCACAGATCACCATGGGCTAGGGTTACAAAGTCGCCGGGATTAATTGTCGTCGATTTTTCGCCATAATCCATTAGAGTTTCGATTAGCCGATCGATCTTGGCCTTGTACCGCGGACCCAACTCCTGATCCGAGCTGAGGGAGCGGGAAAGAGCCTCCAGCATATTGGTCATGAGCGGTGCGTAGGCCCGGGTGTGTTTATTAAAGAATCCTCGATCATAGTTCTTCGCAAAGATTCCCGGTTGCCGCTCGGCGAGAACTGTTGCGGCTGCATGGAAAGTGGCCAGTTTCTCCAGGAGCAGATGGGTGTGCTCCAGGTCCAGTTTCTTCCGGCGACAGGCCACCTTGTACTGTTCCAGCGACATGTCCTCGAAGATGATCGAATCACGCTGGCGATCCACATTTATGGTGGCCGCAAACAGTTTCCTGGGATCCATCAACTCCTTCCTCACCAAATCCGCCAGTTGGGGCAGAACGTTCTCGTATACATCCATCTCACGCGTGTAGACTCCATATTGGGCGAGAATATCTCCGGCAGGTTCCCGTTCTGCGAATGTCGTTTTCGCCAGGAAGGTGGTGGTCTTCTTGTCCTTGGCCTCCTTTGTGGTGTACTCCACATTGACGCGCGTTATCACACTGGCATAGTTTCCTCCATTGGCCACGGCTGGCTTGGTGTCCAGCTTCGTTAGCTTCAGGGAACTATCCTTAAAGTAGATCCGTAGCTTTTCCTGCACATAATCCGTGGTGAGCCAAACGGGCGCTGGGTGAACCTTGTGGGTAGTTTTCGTCTCAGTCATGATCCTAACCGTAACTCGGAGCTTTAGTTTCTGCGACATTCGCGACTGGGCCCACTACTTTTATAGCCTTATCCAGTGGAAGGTGATATGTACATATAGTGCAAGTGTCTCGTGGTGATTACCCTTGTCATGGTCAAACAACACTTCAACGAATGCTCACGTTTTTTAGCAATGCACTTTCGTTTTAGTATTCAACTGGCATTACGATTTCCAGGAAATCCAAATTATCAACTGATAACACTACCGATCCACTATAAAAATAATTGTCTTACAATTGTGTGTCTCTCAAAGCATTGTGCAAATTTAAAATGATTTTCTTTATGCTTGTTTTGTATACGTAAAATAAAAAAAGTAAATAAAATAAAAATTATTAGGAAGGGAATTAAATTAGTTGCATGCATTTAAAACTTTACTAGGAATTTCCGCCTATCATCATTTGCTAATTTCTAAGTAAATATCTATAAAACAATTTAGAGACTATTTAATATGGTATTTGTGGCGTTTATATGATTTTCTCACATCTACGAATACCTTAAGCTAACATCCATAAACCATATAAAATCAATATTTTTGAGTACACTTTTAATTAAAGTTGGATAAAAATAAGAACCTAGCGGATAATATGAAATGTTTAATTTATTTATTGCTTAGATTGTATTAAAAGTAAGTTTTATTTGTTATTTTACATAACGTCTAACAATCCCAAGTGGTCAAGGAACGGCAGGGTGAAGTGCATCTTTTTTCTGATTTCCTCCGACTGATAGAGGTCATCCTTGAACCGCATTCCTTTTTCCGAAGTTGACATAATCTGCTCCATGGAGGCCTCCTCCTTGCCATTGTACGTCATCGTAGGTTCGAAAATCAGGGATGCAAAGGCAGCTAAACGACACGATAAATTAAATTCAATTTATTGAATTACCCAAATAATAAGTACTATCTACCCACCATAGAAGGCTCTGTTTCGGAACTGCTGATGGAAGGCGAAGAGACTGGGAACCTTTCCCGAAAACTTAACTGCCTTCAAAGCATCCCGCAGCTTATAGTAATAGAACTGAATTAACTCCGGCTGATTCTTCAGGCGAATATTTGCCTGCAATGCGGTTGAAAAGAAGTAGTGCAGATCGATGGCCGGCGAGTTCCAAGCACTAAACTGAAAGTCAATAAAGATGGCATTGGTGGGATGTCCCGCCTCATCGTACTGGAACATGACATTCGTGGTCCAAAGATCTCCATGGGCCAGGGTCACAAAATCGCCGGCATTAATAGAGGTCGATTGTTCGCCGTAATCCATTACATGGTCGACCAGCCGATCTATTTTCGCCTGGTAACGCTGACGCAGCTCCGGTTCCAGGTTCCAAGGAACGGGAGAGGGCCTGCAGAAGATTCCGCATGATGGGTTCGTATCCCCGGGTGTGCTGGTTGAAGAATCCGCGATCGAAATTCTTCGAAAAGATTCCCGGCTGTCGTTCCGCTAAGGCTGCTCCGGCGGCATGGAAATTGGCCAACTTCTCGAGCACCAGATACGTGTGCTCCAGATCCAACTTCTTGAGACGATCGGCCACTCTGTAATTCTCCAGCGATAGATCCTCAAAGATGATAGAGTCCCGTTTGCGATCCACATTCAGAGTGCCCGCAAACAGTTTCCGCGAGTCTCCCAGCTCATTCCGCACCAAATCCGCCAGCCTGGGCAGAATCCGCTCATACATGTCCATTTCCCGGGTGTAGACCCCATAACCCATGAGCACCTCCGCTGCTGGATCTCGGTCGGGAAAAGTCGTCTTAGCCAGGAATCGATTGGATTCTTTCGCCTTCGAATTCTTCTTGGTGTATTCCACATTGAAGCGCGTCATCACGCTGGCCCAGTTCTCCCCATTGCCCAGCGCCGCCCTGATGTCCAGTTTCTCTAGCCTGAGGGCGTCATCCTGGAAGTAGGAACGCAATTGTTCCTCCACATAATCCCGAGTGAGCCAAGCAGGTGCCGATTGAGACATGATACCGATACGTAGCGCTATTACCTTGTTACTGGAGATTTTTATTCGCTGACGTTCGGCTTTTATAGTCCCTCGTTTATAATTGATAAGTACGTATTTATTATTCTAGTCCTATCTATCAATCTATCTCACTTATCTGTTGTAGATAAGAGTTTATAGCTCACTTGAATTAACGATGAGAAAATATTATGAACATTATTTCATACCAATTTGAAACTATTTTAAACTATGGTTTTAACGAAAGCAATATTTTTATTACAATTTTTAATTAGTACATTTATATTACATTTCATCTAGCAATCCCCACTGATCGAGGAACGGCAGCTCCAGAAGCAATTTCTTTTCGTTCTCTTCTGTCTGATAAACGGCTTGCCTTATCCGAGCTCCCTCCTCATCAAGGGTCATGAAGCTCTCTATGGATGGCTCCTCTTTGCCATTATAGACCATAATGGGATCAAAAATCAGTGAGGAAAATACAGCTAAGAAAGATAGAAAAAGAAATTTAATAAATTATATCAACAATATATCAATATTCTAATGAGAACTCACCATAAAAAGCCTTGGCCCGGAACTGTAGTTGGAACTCAAATAAGCTGGGAACCTTACCTCGAATAGTTTACCTTTTTCAGGGCCTTCACGAGCTTATAATAGTAGAATTGTACCAGCTCCGTTTGATGATGCAGACGAAGATTTTCGTGGATGGAGGTGCAAAAGAAATAATGCAGATCGATGGCCGGAGAGTTCCAAACACTAAACTGAAAGTCGATGAAGATGGCATTTATCGGATGACCTTTGTCATCGTACTGGAACATAACATTGGTGGTCCAAAGGTCTCCGTGAGCCAGGGTCACAAAATCCCCGGGATTAATAGTCGACGATCGCTCGCCGTATTCCATTACATGATCGACAAGCCGATCGATCTTCGCCTGGTAACGATCCTTCAGATCCTGATTCGACTCTAGGGTGCGCGACAGCGCTTTCAGAATGTTCTTCATGATGCCTTCGTAGCCGCGAACATGTTTGTTGAAGAATCCCCGATCATAGTTCTTCTCAAAGATCCCACGCTGACGCTCGGCTAGAGCTGCTCCGGCTGCATGAAAGTCGGCCAGTTTCTCCAGGACCAGATGAACGTGCTCCAGATCCAGTTTCTTCACACGACAAGCCACTTTGTATTTCTCCGGTGTGAGGTCCTCGAACATGATTGAATCCCGTTCTCGATCCACATTCACGGTTGCCGCAAACAGCTTCCGGGAATCGTGGAGCTCATTCCGCACTATATCCGCCAATCGGGGAAGAATCTGCTCGTACATGTCAATCTCCCGTGTGTAGATTCCATAGTTCAAGAGCAAATGCGCCGCTGGATCTTTGTCGGCAAAGGTGGTTTTCAGTAGGAACGTTGTATCTTTCTTATCCTTGGAGTCCTTTGTGGTGTACTCCACATTGATGCGGGTCATCACACTAGCGTTGGTTTCTCCATTCGCCGTCACCGGCTTGATCTCAAGTTTCTCCACATTCAGGGTGTCGTTCTTAAGGTAACCTCTTAACTTTTTCTCCACGTATTCCTCAGTCAGCCACGCGGGCGCCTTATGGGTCGTCGTTTCCTCAGGCATTATGTTGAGACTACTATTTTTCGTCAGAGGTGCAACAGCTTTATATGCCGATGAAGGCACGAAAATAATAAATGCCACTGAGCGTATCTCGTATTCTCCTTAATTGACAGTAATTGAAGATAGACGAGAGCAAATGCGAGAACATTTTTTAAGAGTATGCTGGTACACTCGAAAAACATTTTTTATACATTTTTAAAAAAATGTCATAAATAAAAAGTTTCTTTCTAAATTTCAGAAATTGCTTCTTGAATCTAGTAAAAAGTACCTTAAAAACAGATTTTTATGAAAAACTTTTCTTAAATTATGGTGATTTTTTTCTAGTTGCTCTCTAAAATATTTCTATCTATTCTATTTCTATCTTGTGCGTAACTGTAACATTATTGTGTTGTTTTGCGACAGTTGATTGTGTTGCGCTGCTTCTTAAACTCTTGTGATCAGTTTGACATGAGCATTTAAAGTAATAATAAAAAATTTTAAGTTTGTGTTGAGCCTATTTGATAAAGTTAAAGTTTGATCCCCCAAAAAGACAATTTAAAGGTAAGCAATTGAAATAGGTAATAGTTCTATGTGTGTAAAATATGTGTTATTTAAGCAATATCAGATGAAATCTCGAAGGCCCCGAAGGCGCGACTATTAGATACCGGTTACTCAGATAAAGGGAGTGCGAGGGAGATGGCTTTGATCACGAATAACTTGTTAACGAATGGTCCGATTTGAAAAATTTCTTCTACATTTCCATAGGTATTAATAAACACAATTAAACTGCCTTTTTACTTTTCTGAAATCTTTAAAGGTGTGGGCGCCAGACACCGTCTAAAAAGATATAAGGCAATTGTGGGCGTTAGAGGGGGAGTGGCCCTCGGCTGAAATAAACTTGCGCTGCGTAGGAACTCCAAGAATCTGCATGCAAAATGCCAATGCTTTAAAAGTTTCCGAGATCTCAGCGTTCATACGAATAGACAGACGGACACGGCTATATCGACTCGGCTAGTGACCCTGATTAAGAATTTTATAGATTAAGAATTTTATAGTCGGAAAAGCTTCCTTCTAGCTGTTCCATACGTTTGCGAGTAACGAGTATAAAAAATGGTCAAAAACCATCAACTCTAAGCCATGCCAAATTCAACATTTAATGGCAATATTAGGATTTTTTTGAGTGTACAAATCATCGAGCAATCCTCACTGCTCCAATTAGGGTAGTATAAGATGCAGCTTTTTCCTGATGGACTCCTACTGAAAGACGTTGTCCTCAAATCTTTTTCCATCCCTACCCTCGGAAATTATCTTCTTAGTAATTACAATTTTTAATTGATTCTGGTATATTTATTTTACATTTCATCTAGCAACCCCCACTGATCAAGGAACGGGAGCTCCAGTGGCAATTTCTTTTCGTTTGCCTCTGTTTCATAAACTGCCTGCCTTTGCCGTGCACCCTCCTCATCAAGGGTCATGAAGCTTTCTATCGATAGCTTCTCTTTGCCATTATAGACCATGGTGGGTTCAAAAATCAGTGAAGAAAATACAGCTAAGAAAGAAAGAAATATTTATAAATTGATATAAACTAATATTCTATTTATCAAGAAAACTCACCATAAAAAGCCTTGGCCCGGAACTGTAGTTGGAACTCAAATAAGCTAGGAACCTTACCCGAATAGTTTACCTTTTTCAGGGCCTTCACGAGCTTATAGTAGTAGAATTGTACCAGCTCCGTTTGATGATGCAGACGAAGATTTTCGTGGATCGAGGTGCAAAAGAAATAATGCAGATCGATGGCCGGAGAGTTCCAAACACTAAACTGAAAGTCGATGAAGATGGCATTTATCGGATGACCTTTGTCATCGTACTGGAACATAAAATTGGTGGTCCAAAGGTCTCCGTGAGCCAGGGTCACAAAGTCCCCGGGATTAATAGTCGACGATCGTTCGCCGTATTCCATTACATGATCGATAAGCCGATCGATCTTCGCCTGGTAACGATCCTTCAGATCCTGATTCGACTCTAGGGTGCGCGACAGCGCTTTCAGAATGTTCTTCATGATGCCTTCGTAGCCGCGAACATGTTTGTTGAAGAATCCCCGATCATAGTTCTTCTCAAAGATCCCACGCTGACGCTCGGCTAGAGCTGCTCCGGCTGCATGAAAGTCGGCCAGTTTCTCCAGGACCAGATGAACGTGCTCCAGATCCAGTTTCTTCACACGACAGGCCACTTTGTATTTCTCCGGCGTGAGGTCCTCGAACATGATTGAATCCCGTTCTCGATCCACATTCACGGTGGCCGCAAACAGCTTCCGGGAATCGTGGAGCTCATTCCGCACTATATCCGCTAATTTCGGCAAGATCTGCTCGTACATGTCAATTTCCCGCGTGTAGATTCCGTAGTTCAAGAGCAAATGCGCCGCTGGATCTTTGTCGGCAAAGGTGGTTTTCACTAGGAACGTTGTATCTTTCTTATCCTTTGAGTCCTTTGTGGTGTACTCCACATTGATGCGGGTCATTACACTGGCGTAGTTTTCTCCACTCGCCGTCGCAGGCTTGATCTCCAGTTTCTCCACATTCAGGGTGTCGTTCTTAAAGTAACCTCTTAACTTTTTCTCCACGTATTCCTCAGTCAGCCACGCGGGCGCCTTGTGGGTCGTCGTTTCCTCAGGCATTATGTTGAGATTCTACTATTTTTCGTCAGAGGTGCAACGCTTTTATATGGCGGCGAGAGGTAAAATGTACATGATAATAATAAATGACACTGAGCGTATCTCGTGAGCCGTAAGCTCCTTAATTGCCAGCAATTGAAAAGATAGGCGAGAGCAAATGCGAACAAAATTATCAAGATAGTCTTACTGCTACTATCATAGGATAGACACAAATGTTTAGCCAGCGCTTACATTAACTTAAGTTATTATATTATTATGTTAGCTATGAGGATTATCCGCTTGCTTATATACATATAAGCAAGATCTTTTATTTGTAAAATGTAATGTAGAATGTTCAGTATATGTTATTTTTATAATAATCAGAAAGATTTTATTTAACTCTACAACTCATCTAGCAGCCCCAACTGATCCAGGAACGGTAGTGTGAAAACCATTTTTGCTTTGATGTGATCAGCGTGATAAACAGAATCTCTGAAGCGGATTCCACTTTCGGAAGGGGATAATCCTTGGGCAATGGAAGCCTCCTCTTTTCCAGTGTAGAGCATGCAGGGCTCGAAAATCAGTGAAGAAAACACAGCTAAAAAACATTGTTGTTAAAATACTTTTTGAAAATAATTTTAACGTTGCTTACCATAAAAGGCTCTGGCCTGGAACTGCAGTTGGAACTCAAATAAACTCGGGATTCGGCGTGAATACTTCAGCTTCTTCAAAGATTCCACTAGCTTGTGGTAATAGAACTGCACCAACTCTGGCTGATGTTTCCAGCGAAGATTGTCCTGTATCGAAGTGGAGAAGAAATAGTGCAGATCGATGGCCGGAGAGTTCCACACGCTGAACTGAAAATCTATTAAAATGGCGTTGGTAGGACGACCATTTCCATCGTACTGAAACATAACATTTGTGGTCCAAAGATCCCCATGGACTAGGGTTAGAAAGTCGCCTGGATTGGCTGACGTCGATCGTTCGCCGTAATCCATTATATTGTCGACTAGGCGATCGATCTTCTTTTGATAGCGCTCTTTTAGATGCTGGTTCAGTTCTAGGGAGCGGGATAAGGCCTGCAGGAGATTCCTCATAATTGGCTCATAGCCTCGAACGTGTTTGTTGAAGAATCCTCGATCATAGTTTTTCTCAAAGATCCCAGGCCTTTCGCTCGGCAAGAACTGCTCCGGCAGCATGGAAGCTAGCCAACTTTTCCAGAACCAGATGCGTGTGTTCCAGATCCAGTTTCTTTAGACGGCAGGCCACTTTGTAATGTTCTAGGGAGAGATCCTCAAACATAATCGAGTCCCGCTCGCGATCCACATTCACCGTAGCTGCGAACAGCTTTCGGGAATCCCCGATCTCGTTCTTAACTATTTTTCCCATATGGGGAAGAATCTGTTCGTAGATGTCCATTTCTCTGGTGTAAACCCCATAGTCAGCCAATAAGTTGGCCGCTGGATCCTTGTCAGCAAATGTGGTTTTCAGTAGGAACGTGGCATCCTGCGTGTCCTTTGAATCCTTTGTGGTGTACTTTATATTGATGCGGGTCATCACGCTGGCGTAATTATCCCCTTTGGCTGTCGCTGGCTCAATCCCAAGTTTCTTCAACTGGAGGGAGTCGTCCTGAAAATATCTACGCAACTTCTTTTCCACGTAATCCTTGGTGAGCCATGCTGGTTCCCCGTCGCTACTTTTCGCGGACATTATGCGATCCCAACGTTAGCTCTGTACTTTGAATAGTGTAGCCTTTGTGCTAGAATTTCAGGCCTTTTATCATCTTTAATGGGGTCTAACTGCAACGAGACGTACACTTACTAGCTTATAGAATTACTATCTCTCACTAAGCTCTCTAATTATTGCCGTCAAGATATTCGTAGATAAGTTTGTTTAAGATGGATCATCGCTTTCTCTCACTTTACTGAATTATTTTTTTGCAAAGCATTCTACATCTCTATCTACTCATGGCAATGGATTACATTAAATAGACACCAGGCTTTTACGTTTCAGTACAGGAAGTCATAAACAATTTTCTTTGCCCCACGTAAGTGACCTCGGAATAGTAAATACGCGAGATTAAGATGGCTACTATCTCGGCCTCTAGGGTTTAAAACAAAATACTCGGATACTTTTTATAAAATTTGGTCGCTTCAAATAATATTGTTATTTTTCTCATTATTACAGACTCTACATATCATCGAGCAATCCCCACTGCTCCAAATAGGGAAGTGTAAGGTGCAGCTTCTTCCTAAGGGACCCCTGCTGAAAGACGTCATCCTTGAATCTCATTCCACTCTTGCCCTCTGACATTATCTTCGCCAGGGAAGCCTCCTCCTTTCCATTGTACAACATCAAGGGCTCGAACATCAAAGAAGCAAAGGCAGCTAAGAAATAAGACATTTGTATCAGCTATGAAATCTATAATCACAATTTACTCACCATAGAAAGCTCTAGCCCGAAATTGTAGTTGAAAGTCAAACAAACTAGGAATATTACCCGCATACTTCACATTCTTGAGAGCATCCTTTAGTTTGTAGTAGTAAAACTGGATAAGTTCCGGTTGATTGTGCAGGCGGAGATTGTCGTGGATCGAAGTGGCGAAGAAGTAGTGAAGATCGATGGCCGGTGAGTTCCACACGCTGAATTGGAAATCGATAAAGATTGCATTGGTGGGATGTCCCTTTCCATCGTACTGGAACATAACGTTAGTGGTCCACAGATCTCCGTGGGTGAGGGTCACGAAGTCACCAGGATTATTTGTGGTAGACCTCTCACCATAGACCATTATATGATCGACAATTCGGTCAATCTTCGCCTGGTATCGATGACGCAGCTCCTCATCCAAGTTAAGAGAACGGGACAGGGCCTTTAGAAGATTGGTCATAACGGGTTCGTAGCCCCGGGTATGTTTGTTGTAGAATCCGCGATCATAGTTGTCCTTGAAAATACCTTTTTCCCTCTCTGCAAGAACTGCTCCTGCGGCATGAAAGCTGGCCAACTTCTCCAACACCAGATGAGTGTGCTCCAGATCCAGTTTCTTTAGCCTGCAGGCCACCTTGTAATGCTCCAGCGAAAGATCCTCGAAAATAATGGAGTCCGTACCTTTATCGACGTTTACAGTACCTGCAAATATCCTGCGAGGATCCTCGATCTCTTCCCTCACCAGATCTGCCAATTTGGGCAGGATTCGCTGATACATGTCCATCTCACGGGTGTAGACACCATATTTGATGAGAACGTGGGCTGCCGGATCCTTGTCGGCGAATGTGGTCTTCACCAGGAAATTGGTGGCCTGTTTTTCCCTTGATTCCTTCGTGGTATACTCCACATTGATGCGGGTCATCACACTGGCATAGTTTTCTCCATTCGCAATTGCCGGCTTGATATCCAATGTCTCCAGAATCAGGGAATCGTTTTTGAAATAGACACGCAGCTTCTCTTGGACATAGTCCCTAGTGAGCCACGAAGGTATTGGATGGGGTTTGTGCTCCGGCATCTTAGGACTCTATCTGTAACACTCGGGGAATGTTAGTGCTGTTATTTCGTCAGAGGCTGTGAGCTTTTATAAGGCAACTGGGGGGCTCGTGAGTGTAATGATAGCTGGTGCTGAAAACACCTATCCCCAACCTGCTTCGTCATTGTCCGCAATTGAATAATATTGCCCAAAGCTCACTGCTCTCCGTCTAACTTGAATGCCCTGGGAGGAATAGATAATCGAACAACATATAAAATATTTGTACAAAATCAAAAAATATTTTTGTTCATTTTTACATTTAAGAAACCATGTAAATTTGAATTTTCTAATGTGATATTTTAGTTTCCTTAAAAATGTGTAAAACATAATTTATTAAAATAATTTAAATAATAAATATTACGCATGTACTTTGCAATACAAAGAAGTCTCTATACCATCGATGATATATTATTTAAAAACACTTTAGTAGAAGCCAGACACGCCTGAAAACCATTTGAACCCCTTGACTGACCGATTACAGACTACCTAAACAGATCATCCCATTTTGAATAGGTATCATCTACCCAGCATTTTGCTTACTCATGAAAGCGCTAGCACTTAACAATGCACTGCACGCCCGAATAATGCCGACATCTGTTTAGCTAGGGATTACACTAGATAAAGAAACTTAGCCTTTAAATTTTATGGACTAATATATGTACGTAACACGCCAAACAGAACTGAGCTAATTGGGGATGAGTGCAGAGAGCGACTAGCGCCTAAAATTACCAAATATGGACATCAAATTGAAACCGAACACGTCAGTGGTGTCTCTTGTTAAAGGGTTTTTATTTTAAATATACATATCACTATAAAAAGTAAGGTTGAACTTGATCTAGAAGTCCCAGCCGGCGTATTCTTTCACCACATCCTTGTTTTCCTTACGGTGGCGATGGACGGCACTGGCTTCACCCTTTGCAACGCACTTCTTTCGCTGCTCCCGCTTCTCCTTGATGTCCATGTTCTTGCGTATCCGGTCGGTGATCACCGATGGAGCTATTGTACTGGTTGTGGTTGAGTACGAACGCTGACTTCTCGCATCATTTAGCATTTGCTCGACCATTTTAAGACGATACATGCGAGAGTTGGGATCTAGGCCAGCTAACTCGGGCACTTCATCCGTATCCAAGTCGTTAGAACTAATGGACCTGGCATCTTCCGTTGCAGTTTCTACAGCTGGGGTTTCCACTTCGACTGGAATAACTTTTGGAGTTTCTACTGGTAGGGAAATTTCCACTTTCTTGGGCAGCGTTTGATCGGGGACCTCTGGACCTACGTTCAGATTACCCAGATATTGCGTACACGATTCAATGTAGCGACGCACTGCGTCATCTGTCTTCTGAGTTGGCTTGGCCTCGCTGTAAGTCACCTCGTTCTCCACCTGACGTCGATACTCGTCAATCTCGACGGTTGCCGCAGTAACTAAAGTGGGAGGCTCCTCCTCCTCGTCAACATCCTCTTCCTCATCATCCACATCTGCCTGCTCTATCATGCCGTATTCCTCAAGAAGATCCTGCTCCATTTCCTTCGTGAAGCCGAAGCCCGTACAACGTACTTCAGCATCCAGTTCATCATCGCGCACCAGATCGCTGAACTTGGGGTAGTCTTCGCTTTCGTAACCAAATTTGCGACGGAACATTTCACGCACGCAGTTAACATCGCGATCAAAGAAGCTAAAATAGATTTGGATATAAATACAATGAAGATAAATGTTCATGTGATTTTTGTATGCTTACAATTCCGCATTTTCATGCGAGGTGGACATCATCTGGGGGAAATCAATCAGTATAGGCTTGCCATCATCAGTAACCATTAAATTGAACTCATTGAAATCGCCATGAATAACGCCAGAGTTTCCCAGACGGACAATGAGGTTCATGAGGTCGTCGTACACCTGTGGAGCATCCAGCAGCTCATGAACTTGGGTCCTACGAATTAATAACTATTAAATAACATATATACTTTCATAAAACAACCATCTTACATTGGCCATCCTTTGACGAGGTCCATCAGAACGCAGTGACGATTGAAATCGATGGGTTTGGGCACCGGAAATCCGCGATCATAAAGCGCCGACATGTAGGCAAACTCGCGGGTGGCCGAGATGCGGGATAGATACAACCAGGATGCCTTGTGCCGACGACCATGGTAGTCTCTCTTGGCCTTTATGTTCCTGAAGCAAGTACGTCCCAATCGGTGGAGTTTCAGGCAAATGGCGGTGCCCTCCTCATCGGCCACCACATAGATGTTGGACTCCTTGCCAACGCCAATCTGGTTGCCAAAGGAACTGACCGATCCGCGCAAGGTGAGGGATTTCAGAGCCAGGTAATCGTAGCCCGTGTTGGTCAAGCGGTAGCCATCATCTGTCGGGAATAAGGAGTATATCAATTCAAGGTTTCCCATCTAAATCCATACTTACACTTCTTTCCCCGCTCGTAGGCCAGCAACTTGTGCTTGCACAGCTCCTTGAGCAGCTTGTGGACTCCACCCGTCTTCAGGTTCGCAATGGCAGCGGCCAAGGGTCCGGGGACCAGCTCGTGGTTCTTCATGCCCATCTCGATGGCGGTGAGGACGCGGAAGTCCTCCTTGGTGAGGTAGCGCAGCACTGTCACGTTTAATTTACCCATTTTTGCTTTATTTTGGCAGTTTTAAGGCGCATTTATCAATGTTTTCGTTTCACACGTGCAGGCACTAGAGGTGGCAGTAAATCGATAACCAGTACACCTATTGTTTCACGAATACCGTTAATATTTCATTAATATTATTACAATCAATAGCTGTCCCTGGAAAGGGTGTGAACGATAATATTAAACCAGTTAAAACAAGTTAAGTTTAATCTAAAATAAATATTACGAAATATTTTTTTAAATTTTCGAAATAAAACTAACCACAAATTTTTGTCAGTGCGCCACTGAAAGGTGCGATAGTTTTAAGCAATGCAACTGGTGTTTTCTGTCCCGGCCGTAAACGGTCACACCGAGCTGCACATCATCATCAGAAAGAGACAAAAGAACAGAGGACATGGCTGGCGAGGATCTGATTGCCCAATTCCAGGCGCTCGGCATGAGCGAGCAGAAGGCGAAGGAGACCCTGAAGAATGCCAACGTGACCAAGAACCTCCAACTGGCGTTGGCGGCGGCGGGCAGCGCCTCCCTGTCCGACGGCACCGGCATGCTGATCTACCACATGGCCACCAAGCTGAAGCCGCAGACGGCGGAGCAACTGCCTCTGCTGGTGCGCTACATCGTGGAGCGCAAGCTGGACAACACGCAGCGCGTGGACGCCGCCCTGGAGTACGTGCTCAAGTGCGGACAGAGCCTGAAGGCGAACATCGATGTGCAGGCGCTGGAGAAGGAGTGCGGCGTGGGCGTGGTGGTCACTCCGGAGCAGATCGAGCGCACGGTGCAGGCCAAGATCAAGGCCAGCTACAAGGAGGCCCTGTTGGAGCAGCGCTACCACTTCAACTCCTTCAAAATCCTGCAGGACGTCCGGGGCGAACTGAAGTGGGCGGATGCCAAGTCCGTGAAGGCGGCCATCGATGTGGAGATCTTCGATCTGTTGGGACCCAAGACAGAGGCGGACTTGAAGCCGCCCACCAAGGGGAGTGAGAAGCCGAAGGCAGCGAAACCCAAAGCGGAAGCAGCTCCAACATCGCAAGCCGATGAAGCCGCGTCCGATGGAGCCACCACCATTGCCGAACTCATGAAGACCAAGGTGCACTTCCATGCGCCCGGCGAGAACTTTAAGGCCGACGGCTACGTGGTCACCGAGCACTCGGAGCGTCTGCTGAAGGAGCACTTGGCGCGGACTGGAGGCAAAGTGCACACGCGTTTCCCGCCGGAACCGAATGGCATCCTGCACATCGGACACGCCAAGGCCATCAACATCAACTTTGGCTACGCGGCTGCCCACGATGGCGTGTGTTATCTGCGCTACGACGACACCAATCCCGAGAAGGAGGAGGAGAAGTTCTTTTTGGCCATCAAGGATATGGTGGAATGGCTGGGCTACAAGCCCTACAAGATCACGCACTCCTCGGACAACTTCCAGCAGCTGTACGAGTGGGCTGTGGTCCTAATCAACAAGGGACTGGCCTACGTGTGCCACCAGAAGGCGGAGGAGCTGAAGGGATTCAATCCGAAGCCCAGTCCCTGGCGGGAGCGTCCCATTGAGGAGTCGTTGCGTTTGTTCGAGGACATGAAGCGCGGCAAGATCGACGAGGGAGCGGCCACGCTGCGCATGAAGGTCACCCTGGAGGAGGGCAAACAGGATCCGGTGGCGTATCGCATCAAATTCATTGCCCACCACCGCACGGGCTCCGACTGGTGCATCTATCCCACCTACGATTACACCCATTGCCTGTGCGACTCCCTCGAGGATATCAGCCACTCGCTGTGCACCAAGGAGTTCCAGTCGAGGCGATCCTCGTACTATTGGCTGTGCAACGCTCTGGACATCTACTGCCCGGTGCAGTGGGAGTACGGCAGGCTGAACATGAACTACGCCCTCGTTTCGAAGCGCAAGATCGCCAAGCTGATCACGGAGCAGATTGTCCACGACTGGGACGATCCCAGGCTGTTTACCCTCACGGCGCTGAGAAGAAGGGGCTTCCCCGCCGAGGCCATCAACAACTTCTGCGCCCAGATGGGCGTCACCGGAGCCCAGATTGCCGTGGACCCAGCCATGCTGGAGGCGGCAGTGCGGGATGTACTCAATATCACGGCTCCGCGCCGTTTGGTTGTCCTGGAACCGCTCAAAGTTACCATCAAGAACTTCCCGCACTCGGCGCCCGTGCAGCTGGAAGTGCCTGATTTCCCGCAGAACCCACAGCAAGGATCGCACAAGATCACCCTGGACAAGGTGATCTATATCGAGCAGGGAGACTTTAAGCTGGAGCCCGAAAAGGGATACCGCCGGCTGGCGCCCAAGCAATCGGTGGGTCTGCGGCACGCAGGATTGGTCATCAGCGTGGAGGAGATTGTTAAGGATCCGGCGACGGGAGAAGTGGTGGAACTCATCTGCACCAGCCAGTCTGCCGAGCAGGCCGAGAAGCCCAAGGCCTTTGTCCAGTGGGTCTCACAGCCCATCCAGCTGGAGGTGCGTCTCTACGAGCAGCTCTTCAAGCACAAGAACCCCGAGGATCCCAACGAGGTGCCCGGCGGCTTCCTGAGCGACATCAGCGAGCAGTCCATCTCGGTGGCGGTGGCCTTTGCCGATCGGACGCTCAATCAGGCCAAGGTCTACGATAAGTTCCAGTTCGAGAGGATCGGCTTCTTCTCGGTGGATCCAGACACCACCACGGACCACATAGTGTTTAACCGCACAGTGGGCTTGAAGGAGGATGCGGGCAAGAAGTGATAAGCGTACAGGACGTCCAGGACCCACTCAGAAAAAAAAAAAAAATCCGTATATCCGTAATCACAATAAAATTCGATTTATAAAATCAGCACTCATTTCTTTCCCTCCACCATGATGATGTGGTAGCCGAACTTGGTCTTCACCGGGGGATCTGTGTACACGGGGTTGTTGACGGTGGAGATGGGCAGTGCGAAGGCGGCGTCCTGGAAGGGACCCACCATCGCTCCGCGGATCTGCCAGCCGAGATCGCCGCCAGATCGCGCCTTGTCCTCGCTGTAGGCGGCAGCCACCTCGGGGAACTTCTGGCCCGCCTTCAGCTTCTCCATGGCCTCGGTGATCTTGCCCTGCTTTTCGCACAGGATGTGGCGCACCTTCACGGCATTGCCTCCCTTTTTCTCCTTGCCGGCAGCTGCACAGGTGGGATTGATGGTCATTAAAAGGCTTATTCGCAGGTATTTCATATGCACATACACTTGTCCTCGGCGGCTGGCTTTTTGCCTCCCTTGCCCGCGTCCTTGCCGCCCTTTGCGTCCTTCTTCGGTGGCATTTTCGTTAAAGATTTTCTAAATTGCAAGTTTTAACCAAATAAACAACAATAAATTCGGTTGGAGCTGCCACATGGGGTCAGTGATGCTCGATAGAATCTAGCGGCTTTTAATCTAGCCCTAAATTTACCTAGCTAAATCACTTAGCGCACCTAACTAAGTTGCTTTAGTTAATAGGGGGATTCCCTAAACTGTTGAATTGCTGAATTGTTGAGTTTTGGTCAGCTGTTAATCAGCTGTTCCATACAAAGTCAACTTTCAGAAATTTCAGCAATTCAACAGCCTCGAGGCTGCTGAAAATTTTGTTGAATTGCTGAAAAGCCAGAGTTGTCACCTTTTTTTAAAAGTTGTGGCAACTCTTTAACATTTTAGTATCACCAGTACGCATTATTTATTTTAAAATCAACTTAGAAAGCATATTTGTGGTTCTTTTTACCTTGGTAACACTTTTAGACAGTAACTAGCAATAATAAATCAAATTTTACATGCTTTAAGTTTCCTGAAATTTTTCAACAAATAACAGCTGTTTGAAAATTCAACAGGAACCATTTTCGGTCGTTCCCTTAATTGCTGAAATTTTTTGTTGAATTTTCAACAATTCAGCAATTCAACAGTTTAGGGAATCCCCCTAATATAACTTACTAAGCATTTGAATAAAATTATTAAAATATATTAATAATAATTAAAGACCAATTGTTTATTAATTTTAGCTTTTTTTATTTCAAAAGCTGTCAGCACTGACTTGCTTAGCTCATACAAGTTATCGATAGTCTTACCTGTTATTGCCAATGGTCACACCCCGCTGCACTTTCTAATCAGAAAGCGAGCTGTTTTAACTGATTGGAAGATAGCCCGCCCTCAAGAGATTATAGAATTATAATCTCTCTCCACATGGAACTGAGCTGGGAGATAGTGCTCTGCGTGGCCATTGCGGTACTGGTTCACGTTGCGGTCTACCTGTTCGTCATGGGCAAGCGGGAGAAGAGCATTGTGGGTCGTCATGTGGTGGTCACCGGCGGATCCAAGGGAATCGGACTCTGTCTGGCGGTGGAATGCGCCATGAAGGGCGCCAATGTGACGGTGATAGCACGCGACGAGAAAGCGCTGAGTGAGTAATGCTCCGGCCAAGAGGAAACCCCACCCGAAAGTTCCCTTATCTATGATATATGACACCCCCTCCTCTTTTTCAGAAGGAGCTGTGGCTCTGATGGAGGTGATCCGCCAGCGACCGGACCAAAAGTTCCAGTACCGAAGCCTGGACATTGGCGGCGACTATGAGCAGGTCGCCCGAGTGCTGGGCGAGATCGAGGAGAGCTTTGGTCCCATCTACACGCTGATCAACTGCGCCGGCATGGCCATTTGCGGTGTGTTCGAGGAGGTCTCCGTCCAGGATGTGCACAAGCTGATGAACGTCAACTTCTTTGGCACCTACAACTGCACCCGATATGTCCTGCCCAAGATGAAGAAGGCGGGTGAGGGCATCGTTGTGATCACTGCATCGCAGGCGGCCATGTTTGGCATCTACGGATACGGACCCTATTCGGCCACCAAGTACGCTTTGAGGGCGATGGCCGAGACGATAGCCATGGAGTCCCGGGAGCACGGTGTGAGTGTTACCTTGGCCATGCCCTGCGATACGAATACGCCCGGGTTCGAGGAGGAGGAGAAATCGAAGCCCAGGGAGACGAAAATAATCTCAGGCGGCGGAGGCCTGATAGAGCCGGAAGTTATGGCCAAAGCTATACTCAAGGATGCCTTGGTGAGTCAGCCATTAAGGGTTGATCTTCGGTTGAACTAAGTTCACAATTTCTCATTTTTAGAAGGGCAATTTCACCTCAACGGTTGGAGCAGAAAGCTGGCTAATCACCACTTTGGGTGGAGCCCTACTCCCCTGGGACGGCTTCTTCACAAATCTCCTGCACGCCATCGTTTTGGGACCCTTGCGATTGGTTAGCTACGGCCTGCACAAGTACTTCAACAGTGTCATACGCAAATGCGCTCGAGAGGATAAAGCTAAGGCTCAAACAGAAGTGGAGGCCAAGTGAAAACTCAACTGTCTCGATGCCTCTTTAGTATTCCAAGTGCCCAGTATATTAAATCACTTTTTCATTGTTAAGCACAAAGTGCGATCATTTTGCACGTAAGCCGGCTATTCCAAATATTTATCAGCCATTTTATATATATGCATGTGTATTTTAACATTTTTATTATTGCCTTGGTAGCTAACTATTTGTATCGCATTTTGTAGTCAAGATTACGTGTTCTTGAACTGTTGGTGTGAGCTTCATTTGAATAAAAACAAAGTGTTACGTTTGTTCAGAGAATCAGGCGTTTTTAAATTATTCCGTTCCGCTCCCCAATGAAAAGATTAGGCAAAAGAGCCACTTGAACAGCTAGTGTAATTTCGAGCATTAATACGAAATGTATTTGCCTTATCAAAATGGTTTGTCATATCTTAATGTCACCGTACTCCCCATTAACTGCTGCGATCGAAAGAGATTAGATAAACACAAAGACCACGCCACTGAAAAATCCACCTGTTCTATGTAGGTCAAAACTCAACGATGGATAATTTTGGTTTTCTTGTGTCTTCCTTTATTCATAAGACGCACCCAGTGTACACCTCCTATAGTTTCAGTTTTCATTCCGCCTTTTTAACATTTTGTATAGTTAACGCTAACAAAAATTGTATAATCGTAATGCAAAATATATATGTTTGTATATATATTTAGACATACATTGTTATAGCATCTAAGCATGATAATCAAAAATAATGGTTTTCAAATACAGTAATTCTACTTTTTGGATAGAAGAATCATTAAATTATAGTTAGGTAGTAATTAGGATGAAAAATTAAATTAGTGCTGATCTGCGGTTGTTTCGGTATCGTTGGGGATTTACAATAGAGTAAGAAAGCATTGTAAATAAATATAAATTTAAACAAGCATTTAGATTAAACAATAAACAAGGTATTTTGCACAAGACGCCGCTACGACAACTCAACAGTGAAAAGAAAAATGCTACGCAAACCGAAAAGGTAAATCATATTTGTAAGCTTGGTTCTGGTTGATGTTATGCTTTTGGATCCCCTCATTCCGGGCTGCTTTCGGTAGCTTTCTCTAGTAGTCCTCAATGGCAATGATCTGCGGTGGTTTGATGGACGATGCTGCTGTTGATCCTCCCACTGTTGGCGACCCCACATCCTTGGTCGCTGACGCTGTCGCTGGTTGTTGATGGTGGCGCTGCAGCCGAGGAAGAGGCGATCGAAGGATCGCCCGCTCCCACTGCCGTCGCCCGTGTGTCCGGCGTCTGTGCGGCTAATTGTCACTTCGCGTTGCCCGCCACGGAGCCGGGTCCGGATCCCGCCAGGTCGTTCACACGCTGGTAGCGCGGCTTGTTGCGCGTAAACGGCAAGTACTTGTACTTGATCATATGCTTGATCTGGCGCTTCATCGTGATGCAGAACAGCGTGATGAAGTACATGACCAGGATGGGCCAGAAGACGGGCACGTTGAAGAAGTCGAAGAACGTGCAGATCAGCCCGATGAGTGTGCTTTTCGCCACCGACAGCCAGAACTTGAACTCCGGCAGGCGGCGGATGAAGGGCCGGAACTCCTCGTTGCTGCGCGTGGGCAGATTGGGTCCCTCGTCCTCGTCTTCCTGCGAGTAGGGATCGAACTCCGGGTCGATTTTGGGCGTCAGAAAGGCGATGAACAGGTTCAGGTGGTAAATGCCCAGCGCATAGCAAACGATGTACCAGCCTTGGTGGATGAAGATGCGCAGCACGAAGAGCAGGAGCAGGAAGCCGGCGAACACCCAGCGCATCCGTGTGTGCGGTGTGCTGCGGTCCAAGGTGGATTGGTAGGTCTGCAAAATGGTTAAGGGATATGTGGGTTAGCCCTAGATGTCCTGGTCGAGTCCTTCAGAGATCCTTTACCTGTGAGAGGCGCTGAAAGAACTTCTTGACGCCGCCGCCGCTGGCAGCGCTGCTGTCCTCGTTCATCATGGTCGTCGCTTCGCTAGCCTCTCATTAATCTCCGGCCCCCAACTTTTATTGTTGACTTTGACGCTGTCGCTGTGTTCCCGCTGCTGCACACGTGTATCGATTCCGGGGATTGGGCTTGTGCCGGGCGGACGGGGACAGGGGCTGCCGGAAAGGGGCTAACAAAACACAAAACAGGCCAACTGGCAGACGAGGCGCGCTCCAATCGCTAATTATTCTCTAATTCATATTCTGCACCGCCCGTTGTCGTCGTCGCCCTCTTCTTCTTCCTCCTCCTCCCTGTTCTTGCTCTTGTTCTTGCGAGATTAGATTGTGTCGGATGGCGAGATTGCTTATTCGCAGCGCCCGCTTGCCAATGTTCCAGGAATCGCAGGGTTGAGCTCCTGGCCAAGTTCGTTCCTGTGCGGTAACTAATTTAATTACACTAGAGATTTGTCGGCAATTTATTGTTCTTTTTTTCACACCGAACCGAGTTCACCACGTCATTATGCTCTCTCTCAGTGGCAGGGCTGTCAAACTATCGGCTGGCGATGGCACAATCGATTGTTTTGCGGCTATCGTGGGGGTATTTGAAAATGCTATTTTCTGCTACTAGTAAAATCAAATTAGTAATGTGCATATTTTTTAGAATTTAATAAAAACAAAGTTTTTTTAATTAATTAAAATATAGTTAGCTTACAATTTATTAGTTTATCATACTTTATCCCCTGACTCCTCTCTAATATATCGATTGCTAAGGCGGCTTGACAATTTAAACTATCGATAGTTTATCGTTTATTTTTAATTCAAAAATATTTTAAATATTCTCACTAAACTACGTTACAAAAAATGTTCAAACAAAAATCAGATAATTGAAAAACAAAGGTTTTTCAGATTTACCGCCAATACTTCAAAAGACATTTCAAAATTTTATCTTATTATTTATGAAAGTTTTATTATTAGAAAAAGTGTGCTTTTTCAACAATTTTCGATACTTGTTTGAAAGACTATCTTATTAACACGATTGTAAACATGCTACATATATTTAGTTCCAGTTTCCTTAGGAGTTTTCCTGATCCTCCGCCTCGTCGTCCTCGTCCTCCTCCTCCTCACCGCCGTGCAAGTCCTTGACACGTTCTATGCAGGAGTTGACCGTCTTGAGGAACGTTTCGGCGATATCCTCCTTGCCGAATCGGCAGGCCAGGCGTTCCAGCTCGCCCTCGGTGCCCACCTTACCCTCGGCGTCCACCGCATAGTTGAAGCCGGCCCACAGGAAGCTCTTCTTCTGCTCGTTCATGTATTCCATATGCATGGCGGTCGAGATACCCATGTTGAGCACCAGCTTGTGGATCTGCTCCTGCCGCATGACCAGTCGGAATGTCTTCAGCTCCGGGTGCTCCAGCACCTTTATCTCGCCGGCGCCTGAGGATTAAAGTAGTTATTAATACCCATATTTTGTTCAAAAATATCACTCAATCTCACCTCGCTCCTTCCACTGTTTGGACTCGGGATCAAACCGATAGAGCTTCGCCCGCTCGCCAAACAACTTAGTCTCGTTCTCCTCTCCGGTGGTGACCACTATCTCGTCCGGCAACTCGACAATGGGATCGTAGTGCGGATCGTAGTTATCGTCGTTGGTGGCATCGCCCTCATCATCGCCACCATCTGCCGCGCCAGACTCGTTTTTGCCCGTCTGCGGCGAGGACTGGAAGTTCTTGAAAGCGTTTTGGTGCGTCAGGTTATAGAAGCCGCCGCTGCCGCCGGCCGACTTGTTGAATCCTGAATTCCCTGAGGCCGAAAGGTTGGCAAAGTCATTGCCGCCCGCCTTGTTGGCCAAATCGGCGAAAGTGCCGCCCGTTTTGCTGGCCAAATCGGCGAACGGGTTGCCACCCTTGTTGGCCAAGTCGGCAAACGTACTGGTCGCCGGCTGGGCTACAGGCGTAGCTTCCTTCTTGTCCGCGGTGTCTTCTTTTTTATCCTCCTTTGCGGGGGTTGCCTCTTTGGTCACATCTGTGAACGAGACGGCGGCTTCCTTTTGTCCAAAGATGCTCGAACCACCGTTGCCGCTGCCAAACACAAAGCCTCCGGATGACGAGCCTCCTCCGAACAGGGACTTGGGTGCCTCCTGGCTGGCTGGTGACTGGGCATCAACTTTGGGGCTTCCAAAAGTGCTGGAACCTCCGAAAATGCTTGAGGTACCGCCAAAGATGGACTTTGTTGCTTCCGCGCCGTCTGAAGACTTTGATATGGGTTTAACGCCTCCGAAAGGATTAGAGTTTCCGAACACAGGTGCAGTGATGCCACCACCAAAGATGGACTTGGTTGCCTCTTGGCTGGCTGGCTCCGCTTTGATGCCTCCGAAGATGGACTTGGGCGACGACTCATTCTTCTGTTGCTCAGCCGTTTTGTTTCCACCTCCGAAAATCGATTTGGCGGAATCCTCAACAGAATTTTGGCTTGTCAGGCCGCTGCCAAAAATGGATCCCAAAACGTTGCCTTGACCTGCGCTAGAGATCGTTTTCTGCAGATTGGCCAAGGGATCGGCGGTTTTTCCGGACTCTGATTTATCTAAAATGCAAGTTATTGGACTAAGTTATATTTCATACTGATTTAGATATCACTTACCTGCGCTACCAAACAGGAATGTCGCCCCTGACGTTTTGTTTCCCGCCGATACGGATAGATTACCGAAGCTAGTGTTTGCCGTGCCCAGCGAACTGGCTTTGAATATTGACGAAGCGGGCGATGAGGAACTATTACTTTTGACCGAGGGCTGGGGGAGAGTCAGGAGGGGTAGGGTCATGGGCAGGGGTGGGTTGACTTCGTAGTTGGAGGAGCTTACAGATGAGCCTTTAACGAAAGCAAACTTCTCCCCCTCGCAGCCTATGCAGCTGCCCTCCCCTTCATGATCCGCGTGCAAAGTATCCGACGAATTCTTCGTCCCAGTTGCATCCGCTGAAGGAGGGCTGACCTTTGTATCGGCACTATCTTCTATCGCCTTGGCGGTGCCATCGAGGGCGGCCTTAACTGCTTCGTGGAAGCTTTGGGCCACCTCCTGGTTCTTGAAGCGCAGCGTGAACCGCTCGAGAACACTCTCGCCCTCGCTGAAATCGTGGGCAGCAAACAGCCACGATGTCTCGGTCTTCGGTCTGTAGACCACATTCGAGTTGAGCACATGGTTGAGACAGATCTTGAACACCTGCTCACGACGCATCACCACGCGCAGCTTCTTGGTCTCCCGGTGGCGCAGGATCTTTATGTCGCCCAAACCGCGCTCCTTCCATTCGCCCTCGGTGTGGCGATACAGCTTGGCCTTGTGCACGTACAGCAGTTCCTCGTCCTCCTCGCCCGTCTTCACATCGATCTGAAACAAGCACGATGGTCAGTCAATGAATACGGTTATGGGGTAACTCGATTATCTTACCTTATCGGGCAATGGAATCACCGGTGCAAAATAGGCGTTGTTCTCCTCCTCCTCCTCGTGCGAATCGTTGTCGTCGCCCTCATTGGCAGCCGGACTCTTTGGCTGCAGCTGGCCTGGCTTGGGCATGGAGAAGGAGAAGCTGCTGGATCCGATCGAAGTAGCCGGAGCCACAGGAGCCGCCGGCATTGCTGGCGCCGCAAAGTTAAAGGTGGCGGATCCGAACACTTTGCTGTTCTTGTTGGTCGCATCGGCTGGCTGATCCTTCTGGCCGCCGGCTGCAGCAGCTCCAAAGCCAAAGCTAAACGCGGTGGTAGCGGGCAGAGTGAGCCCCGTGCCCAGTGTGTTCTCCTTCTTTGGCACAGTGTCATCCTTGGGAGTTTCACAGGCAGAACAGTGGAGCGACTCGCCGGGATTGTTTACATAGCAAGCGGAGCACGACCAACTGCCCACCTTGGGCTTGAAGGCGTCCCCGAATCCAGAAGTGGTTGAAGTCTTGCCAAATCCTAGAGCAGCAGCTTGAGGTGGTGGCGCCACAGCAGCAGGAGCCGAGGACGTGGCGGTCACAGCTGCCACCACTGGCTTCTCTTTGGGCTGGGCCACGCCTCCGAAACTAAATCCACCAGCGGCGGGCACAGCTGCCGGGGCAAAGCCAAACGAGAACTTGCTGGCGGAGCTAGTGGTTAGGTTCAAGGCATTGCCTTGGTCCAGGCCCGATTGCTTGGGCGGCACAGTGGCATCTTTGGGCTCCTGGCAGGCCAGGCAGTACAGCTGGTCCTGGCCATTGCTCGTGTAGCAGGCCTGGCAATTCCAGCTGCCTGCCTTCGGCTTGAAGGCATCCCCAAAGCCCTTAACCGGCTTCTCTTCCTCCTTCTTCTTCTCTCCGGCGGCCTCCTGGCTGGCTGGTTCCTTGCCAAGGCTCTGTTGAGCCTTCTGCACGGCGTCGAGGAAATCCTGGCAGACATCCGTCGACTTGAAACGCACTGCCAGCAAGGCGGTGTCCAACTCCTCATCCGAATAGTCCTGGCCGGCCCATGTGACGGCCGCCTTAATGTTCGCTGCGGGCGAGAAATGGGTCTCGGGCAACAGACGCTGATTGCAGCACAGCTTGTGGACCTGCTCGCGACGCATCAGCAGACGCACCTGGCTGGGATTGGTGCGATTGCGCAGCAGCTTCATGTTTCCAAGCCCGCGCTCCTTCCACTCGTTCGTCTCCCTATCCCAGCGGAATAGCTTGGCTCGGTGCTCGAAGAGCACATCCTCGTTCTCCTCCCCGGTGACCACTTCCACCAGGTCGGGCAGGGCGATAACCGGCGCAAACTGGGCGGTGGGCACGTACTCCTCCTCGGCGTCCGACGCAGCTGACTTGTTCAGTTGTTGTTGCTGTGGCGTCTGACTCTGCACCGTGTTGTCCTTGATCAAAGCCGTGGTAAAGAGCGTGGTGTTGTTGCCGCTGCCCACCGCCGAAGTGCTGCCGAAGGAGAGGTTTCCAAAGGGAGAGGCGGTGCCGGCAGTCCCGAATCCTGGTGTGGTTCCATTCCCGGTGAAGCTAAAGTTGGCAAATGGCGCGGCAGCCGAGGACGCAGTGGTGACAGGTGCCGCAGCAGGGACCGCCGAGATGCTTCCAAACAGCGACTTGGCCACTGTGGCAGGAACCGGTGGCACCGGATCGGATTGCGAGGATTTCGTCTGCTCCTGAGGCTTTCCGAAAATCGAAGCGGGAGCCGGAGTGCTCGTCAAAAAGGTCTTGGGTACACTGAATGCGGCCGGAGCAGGAGCTTCCTTGTTGGCCTTGGGAAGTTCCGCTCCTGGTTTCTCCACCAGTTTCATCGGCTTCGCTGGCTTGGCCGCCGCCTGCGTGGCATTGGTGAAGGCCACCCTGAACTGCTCGGCCTGTTCTGGGGTCTTAAAACGCACCAGGAACTTTTCCAGCGTGACCTGCTCATCGGCAAAATCATTGGCTGCCCACAAGAACGATTTCTTATCCTTGTCCTGGATGGGAGTAACCAGCGTCATGTCCGCCGTGATCTTGTGATTGGCACACACCTTGTGCGTTTGATCGCGACGCATCAAGGACGCGCGATACGCCGGTGGCCTTGTCGCACAGCACCTTAATCAGCCCAGTGCCGCGCTCCTTCCACTCATTTTCGGCCAACCGGAAGAGCTTAGAGCGTTCGCTAAACTTGACCTCCTCGTCCTCCTCGCCGGTGCGAACCTCAACTTCGGCGGGCAGTGGGATGATGGGCTTGAAATCGGGACGAGGATCGTAATCATCCGCTGAGGTGTCTGCCGCGACACTTTTGTTGGGCTCACTAGCTCCGCTTTGGTTCAGTTCCTCCTCCTGCTCCTTCTGCTTCTCGGCTGCTGCCTTGGCCACCTGGGACTTGAAGGAGAAGGGACTTTCCGAGGTCTTGGTGCCAAAGTTGAAGCTGAAAGCTGCCGTCGCTGGAACCGCTGGCTGCGGCGCCTGTTGCTCGGGGGCCGGCACCAAACTGGGCTTGATATGCTGGGCCGGAATGGTCACACTCAAGGTGGGCTGGACACTGGCACTCGTTGGCTTCGGCAACGGATCCGAGCTGGTGATGACAACATTGGCCGGCGGCTCCTTTTCCACGGGCTGGTTGTTCAGGGCCCGGTTAAACATGGCCGGGACACTAACGGCAGCGGGAGCGGGAGCGGGCACGGTCACAGAGGGAGCCACCGCTTGGGGCACTTGAATAGGAGCGGGAACAACAGCTGGTACTGCAGGGGCAGCAGCAAGTGGTACTGGAGCCGGAACAGCCGCAGCAATTGGCACTGATGGTTTGGTCGGCGGCACCTGAATGGGCGACGCACCAAAGGCCGGCGATGGCGTGTTGAAGAAACCTGGAGTGGGCAGTGCAGCCGGTGCCTTCGACTCTAGCAGATTTAGAGGAGCCGTAGCCGGAGCTGCAGCTGGCTGAACGGGTGGAGGTATTAGGCTGGGAGGAGGCTGGGTAAAGTTGCCCATGGCGTCGATGTAAGGAGCTACCGCAGCCCCTGCCGGCGGTGGAAACATACTGGGCAGTCCAAAGTTTGGATTCCGAGGACCTGGGTAAGATTAAACATTAGAAATATACGAATCAAAGATCAAAGATCAAAGACTTACCAAACATATTGGGCGGTGCAATCGCTCCTGGAGCTGGTGGAGTCCGCAAAAACTGGGCTTGCGCTTGGGCCTGAGCCTGAGCAGCGTAGTAGTTGTACATCTGGTTCTGGTTGAACATGGGACTGCCGTAGGCACCCGGCAGGAAGCGATCCTGTGCGGTCGGCGTGTTTGGCACGCCATTGTAGAAGCCAGGAGTGGCGCCACTGTACGGATTGGGAACCACCTGATGCACTGCCGCTTGATTGTGGTGCTGCTGCTGTTGTTGCTGCTGCTGCTGCTGATGGTGTTCCGCTAGCGCATCCTCAATGATAAACAGGTCGTCCAATCCCAAGGCAGCTGCTGGATCCACATCCCGTGTCGGCGTGTCTCGACTGCCGATCTTGATCTTCTTGAGCAGATCCTCAAGTCCAGTGAACTTCTCTGTTAGGTTCTTGATCTCCTGACGCATGGCTTCCATTCCCAAACTCACATCATCCTTGAGCCCACACAGCGACTTGCTGATCTGCTTGACAGTCTGCTCCATCTCCTGACTGGGTTGTGCCACAACAATGGGAGTCACTGGGTGAGCGGGTTCCACCTGCCTACGTGAACGGTTGGCCGACAGGGCGGCAACCGAATAGAAGTCATCCTCGGCATCCTCGTAGGTGGAGGAATTGTTGTGCACATCGGGGCTGCCGAAGCTATCGTCGATGGCCTGGCTACTGCGATTCTGCTGGTAACGCCGCATCTCCCGTTGGATAGCCGAGTGGAGTGGGTGCTTGGCGTCGTTCTGGAGCAGCTGCTCCGTCTGCTGCAGGCACTCCTGCCTGCGCTCCGAGAAACGAGCCCTTAAGACGCGTGTCGTCTTTCCGGAATCCTCAAGCAGCCGATACGCCTCCGATTGCATAAAGAATGCCATGGGCAAGTCAAGGCCACGGACCTCGTCCACAAACTGCTCATACTGGCCCGCCTTGAACATCTTCTTGCTGAAGTAGGAGACGGCGTGCTCGGCCAGCGATTGAAGCTCCTTCCAGGAGGCCGTTGAGCCGGCTGCTCCGTACTTAAAGATCCGCACAAAGGAGTCATTCTGCTGTGTGTGCTGGCGCCGCAGAATTGTGAATCCCTGCCGGTAGAGAGTATCGATGCGGGACTCCAGGGGCAGGTCCGAGCGAGACTGCAGGATTTTGCCCAGCTGAAAGATGATGATGGCATCTGCCTTGGGTCCATTCACCCCGCGCACCGCCTCCAATCCGACCTGCAGTTGAGCCCGCTGCTCGGCGCGATTGCCTTCGGAGGTCAGCTGGTTCGTGTGCAGCCGCAGCACCAGCTCCCACCAGTTGTTCTGCTCCGTCGATCCCAGTTGCTGGCCCAGAAGATTGGCAAATGGCATCATATGCGGCCGGGCGGCGGCATTGCGGTTGCCCAAATTGGAGCTGTTGTACACTTCCCGCTGGAGATGCAATCGCCGCTGGGCCTGAATAACCGTGGCATACAGATAGAGATCCACATCCACCTGGCTGATGGAATCGAGACCGCAGTAGTTGAGGTTCTGCTTGACATCCCGCCGAAAGCCTTCGTAGAAGACAACGCGTGGCGCGTCGCCAAGATGGTCGGCTTCGGTGCCCAGCGCCAGGTAGACATGTTGGGCCAGGGAGTGCGGCGGCAGCGACAACGCCTGCTGCTCATAGGTCTCGATCTCCGCCAGATGCGGCCACTCGAAGACAGGCAGCTGCAGACGCGGGTGCCGCACCAGATGCGAGGACTGATCCTTAAGCTTGTGTTCGGCGTGGGTGAAGAGCAGTTGGTAAAGCTGGCGTCGCCAGTTTTTGTCCAGGCACTGCTGGTGGGCGGTGGACAGCAGCTCCTCGGAGTCGGCAAATAGTCCGGGCAATGTCTGGGCGGGCACTTGGTTCTCGTTGCTGCTGCTGTTCTCCTTCTGGCTGTCGGTATCCGCTCGCGATCGGTCCAGGCATCCCAGAAGGGTGCGTCCCAGCTGGGCGCAACGGAAGGCGCCCTGCTGGCGCCACAGCTGCAGCAGCTGCTTCTGCTCCGCATCGCAGTGCTTCATCCAATGGTGGACGTGCGACTCTTCGATCGGTCGCACCTGGTAGCCAAGGAGCAGAGCCGGCAGTGCAGAGCGCAGCGTGCCCATCCACTTGTTCTTGTTGCCCAGCAGCTCACGTTTGAAGATCAGCGCCACCGCGTGGAGCAGTAGCTGGCCGGTATAGTGGTCGACACAGGACTGATGGAGCTCTCTCTGCGGGGCATCGCCGGCCCGCTCAATCGCGTTGCTAAACTTGTGCAGGTATTGATCGAGTCGGAACAACTGACTGCTGCTGTCGGCCAGACCGCTTCCCGCCTCCAGGCTCAGTTGCATGAGGCGATCGAGGGCGTGCAGCGCCAGCTGCCAGAAGCGCCAGTTCTTCTTCACGTCCTTGGCCAGCTCCATCTTGGCGAGCAGCACCCAGATCATGTCGTACCATTCGCTCGACTGACTCGTACAGCCCTTGGACTCCAGTTCGGTTTTGATGGCATAGCTGAAGGCCTGATCCAGCTTCTTTTTCTCCACATAGCTTCGCAGCAGTTTCACACGTACACTCACGTCCTGGGGACGCGCCAGCAGCTCCTTGTGCATCAGCAACTCCAGGGTGTTGTCCTCGCCGTCGGCCGCACCGCTGCCATCTCCTCCGCCGTTGCTTTCCTGGAGATTCAGTCGCATCCGCAGGGCGAAGACGTGTTGATTGTCGCCCAAATCGAGGTCCTTCGCCAAATCCAGCCAGTACCTGGCGCGCTCGGTGTTGAAGGCGGCGTTCTCATTCGTCTGCAGCTCGCAGGCTCCCACGACTATCTCCGTCTGGCGAGGATTTAGTTGCATGCTGCGCTGGTAGTGCTGCAGCGCCTTTTGCACATCGGGCGTCTTCAGCCTGGTGTAGCAGGTGGCTATCAGGTTCTGGGCCACCGCCTCATCCTTGATCCGGAGGTAGCTGGTCAGATACTCGATGGCCTTGGTGAACTCCTGGACTCTGTAGTACAATTTGGCTATCGCCAGGCCCTTGATATCGCGCTTTAAATAAAGATTTTAATGATTAGTCAAGGAAGTTTTTTAATTAATTTCTATGAAGAAGGTGAAGTCTATGTACAAATTGTGAATAAAATAAATCGTATTTTAATATTCACTTCGAAAAGTAAATTGGGAAATGTATTTTCTAAATTTTATCCCTAAATCTGTTTTTAAGATATTTTTTTATACCCGTGAATAAAAGGGTATATTGTATTCGTACAAAGTCCGTCTGCCTGTCTGGATGAACGCTAAGATCCCGGAAACTATAAAAGCTAGAAGATTGACATTCAGCCAGCAGATTCTAGGGGTTCCCACGCATCGCAAGTTTGTTTTATCAAGGTGCCACGCCCCCTCTAACGGCCACAAACCGAAGAAAGCTGTGGCGCCCACATCTATGCCTTGCATGGCCAGTGGTACCGACTCCTTGCCAAAGATGCTCTAAAAGGCGCCGAAACTACTAGTCCTTTATGACACCCTCTGGTCACTCTAATTCCCAATATGTTAATGCAAAATCTGAATTATTTGAAATGGGGCACGCAAATACATACAAGGCATATTTATATTAAAGTTTTTTATCTGAGTAACGGGTATTTAATATTTGAGGCACTCTACTATAGCGCTTTCTCTTGTTTTTTTTAATGATCCCGCTTAGAATTTAAGGGGGAAGAACAAGAATAGCTGAGGCTTGAAAATAATTTTAAACTTTGATTTTTTGTTTTATTAAAATCGTTTTCGCTGAAGGTTTTATAAAATCTGGAAAGTACGAACTTTTAAATTTCTCTACAATATAAATCCAGCAATTCCATTAGTGTAACGAATCTTCACTGTACTACAAAATAACAGTATAACCAGCGAATTCCCTATATGGTATGAATATCCTTTTTGCGATTCGCAGCTATCCCACATATTGAGTGTCTACTGTAGATGTAAATTGAAATAAGCGGCGGCTGGCACACATAACCTCAAATTTCTATTTTGATTGATGAGGAGAACCAAAATGGCATGAGGCTGAGAGAAATGACATTTCTTTTGTAAATATACGAAATGCAGGCGTCGCCAGAAAAGCGCGCAATTTTCTTTTTCTATTGCCAATACGCCAGCCAAGTGACGCCGACTCACAGACACACACGCACACTCACACAACGACGCACGCACACAAAGGCGCGCTTTCAATGGCGGCGCCGAAGATTTCGCAACTGCTGCATATTTCTTTTC
Organism: Drosophila prostipennis; assembly: GCA_037075205.1. Classification (NCBI taxonomy): domain Eukaryota; kingdom Metazoa; phylum Arthropoda; class Insecta; order Diptera; family Drosophilidae; genus Drosophila; species Drosophila prostipennis. The sequence goes on along the minus strand of JBAMCJ010002175.1, from coordinate 279,472 downwards.
CTTTTGAAATTCCCATACACGATTTGGGCGTTTATTTACCTCATTTCCCGGCGGCAGTTTGCCCATCACTTTGTGGACATGCTCGTCAACCTCTTTTTTCGTCGCGAACATTTCGCTGCTGCTTTAAACGCTTTCAAATCGCTGTGGTCTCGACCTAGCAAAAATGTGCTTCGCGCTCGATTCTTCTTCACTCCGACATCCGATCGACTCCGATTTCTCGAACGGTAACGTGCCACGGCCGGAAAGTCGGGTAACGCCGGCTTGACAATTCCAGTTGCAACTCGCTGCACTCGTTTGCGGTGCAGATCAGAACGTATATATCGCTAAATTCCTCTTAAAACTTTGGCTGCTGAGAACGGCCAACAAAAAATATGCAACAAAATATGGAGTGTGACCGCACGACAGTTATGAACGTCAAACGTCTGAATCTGAGAAAAATACCAAATATATACCACACAAATATACAGGCTATTCAGCAGATCAACTGTTAGGCGAATACCCTTAATCGTAAAAACATTTTTTTATGGATTATATTTATTAATTTTAATTTGTTAAATAGGGTGGATTATTTAACTAATTTAAAGTACGATTTAACAATTTAAGATTACTTTCAAAGGCTACAACATTTATAACGTGTATATACTGAATATCAATGAAAATATTAAATAAATACATGAATGTTTTTTATTTTAGTTGCACCTTTTTTTAAATAAATAACTGTCAAATTTGCTAGTAATATCATTTATAATCCAATTATAACTTCAAAGAATAAATAAATCTCGCAAAAGAGACCAGAAAGGTTTAATTTTTTGTATATTAACAATATTATTTTATTATTCTTAGTGTTTTGAATGATTTATTTCATCTGCACTTTCCAGAAGAGCAATTTCCTATCAGAGACCGCAGTGATATATGGTAATCGCTGGTGCCAGGCCATTCCGCCAAAGGTTTTCAGGGGAGCCTCCAGCAATGGAACCGTGGACTTGGCCGCGAAAACCTTGAGTGTTAGCCCGATGATCAGGGCAATGACCATTTCGGAGCTTCCTGGTGCAAATCGCACGACTCGGCCGCAGTCCTCGTGAACCTGCTTAATATCGGCGGGCACAAAGGGTCTGTTGAGATCCCAGGTGATCACATCTCCGCCAGCGAGGGAGGTGATGAAAAGTCTATTGCTGTGGGCCCAATCCGCCGACATGAGAGGGAATTTGGGTGACTCTACGGAGATGACCGTCTGCTTGCTCCTCACATTGTACAGATGGATGATGCCTATAAGGGGATTGTTTAGTTAAAAGGATTCTTTAGTTAAGGGCTATGGGATCAGACCTTTCTTCTCCGCCACCAGCACCTTGTTGGGATCCTCGGGATGGCTCTTGATGGACATGCCAGCGGAGGACAGGCCGAAGGTGACGACATTCTCTCCACTCCCGGCAATCGTCCAGAATCGGCAGGTGAAGTCATCGCTCACGGAGGCCAGCAGTTCACCCTCGCAAACCCAGGACACATCGTTCACATAGTCGCCGTGGCCCTGGAGCACCTGGAGCGTGTTGAACTGCCCGAGATCGGTGCGGAATACATTCAGCTGGCTGCCGAGGGCGGCGCACAGAGTCACATTGTTGGGCGTGCAGTTGAGCGAGGTGTCCGGCGAAAAGGCCAATGCACTGACGCTCCGCTGATCCTTGTCGAAGACGTCCAGGTCCTGGAGGTGTGTGTACCCAAACTCGCCGCTCTCCTCCTGCAGATTACACAGAAATCAGTTAGTTTCATTCAATATTTACTAGTTTTCTCGAATCTGAACCCACCGGCAGTCCCACGAGTAGCAAGCTCAATTGTTTTTTGAGCGCCACTGCAATTAGATTGTAGGCAAAGTCATTGGTGCAGATTTCGTAGCAATAGATAGTCTCGTTTAGCTGGATGGAATGATCGGGTTCGGTAACAGCTCGCATTTTATTTGTTATTCCTGGATAAATGCAACAAATTGCCGGCGGCGCGCCAAAAATGTTTACTTTAGTATGACCTTAATTGGTTTGAAGAAATATGTATATACATATCTTTAAAATGTATCTACTTTTAATGAAAACAAGAAAAAGTTATTTAATTTAGAAATGTAAGTTAGTAATGTTTAGAATATTTTTTATTATTCAAATGAAAAAAAATGTCTTAACAAAACCACAGATACAATTATTCTCTTTGGTAGAGCGAAAGCTTAGAATTTGTATAACAATTAATATTATTTGTTTGTTATTTAATATAATTTGTTAGCATATAATATACAACTAAAAGTTAATTAATTTTCAAATTAGACAACGACAAATCCAGTGCTGGATAACGTCTGCACCAGAGTTGTTTGGTGTTTTTTAGCCCCTTTTCGGCAAAGTTAAGTTAACATACGAACCTTTTCCAAGGCTCCAACCTCAGTGGTGGGACCGCGCAGGCCTGCATTTCACGAAATCGTGGTTTTCCCGCCTCTAATCTAGGGATGTCAAATATTATATTATAAATTATTATAATTTATAAAATATCGCTGATATATTTTCCTTAAGAAAAATATCAATATGATATATACATAATATATTTTATTTGATATTTTTAAATTTTTTAAATAAGTAAATAAGCTAACAACAAAGAAACAAGACTTATGCCCTAAAATTAAAGTAAAAGCACTAGAAAAGTATAAACAATATAATACGTTTTGTTAAATTTCTTATTTTATTAGTTCCACACATCAAAGTGTTTGTTTTTTTTAAGTGGGATAACATATTTGATGTATTCCTACTTGTTTTAATAGTTTTCAAACAAAGTGTGCACTCTGTTTGTTTGTTCTTATTAATTTCAGCGAAATAACTTTTAACACGCGTCATTTTTTTGTGCACAGATGAGAGACAGAGATGGAGAGAAAGACCTGCAAATATCAAATAATATTGAAATATAAAATATCAAGATTGTGATATTTGGCTAAAAAATATATCACGATATAAAAATATTTTTTTTTGCAAAAAATACCGATATATTGATATTTTAATGTATTTTTTACCATCCCTACTCTATTCCTAACCTCAAATTTTTCTTTTCTGCCAACTTTTCGACGGGTGAGTGCGTGGCTCCACGTTTTTATCTCAAAATAATGTGTAATTTCTCATTTTAGCGTAGTTTAAACCCAAAATATAGTTAAGGGTAATGTTTGTACGATTTTTAACCAAAATATCTCTTCATTTATTGCAGCGTGACGTAAATACGAGAAAAACATGCCGGTGGGTGCCAAATTGCGTTAAAATTGATTTTAAACCCAGAAAACTCAAACAAATGTTGGCCAAAAGCTGGTCGGCAGCACCGCCAAAGTGTCTAGTATGAAGGAAGCAAGTGTTGGCCGACAGAAACGCCCGAAAAGGGCTTAAAACAAATGTGTGGCCTGCTTCCATGAGTGTGTGTGGTTATAGTGGCCGCAACGCATGGCGTGCGCCTGTGAAATTGCAAACAGTTGTGAAATGGTTTCATGAAATAAATATAATTCGCATGACTTTAACGAGGAGTTTGTTAGAATGCCAGACGGAATTCTCGGAAGTCCCTTGCACATAACCTAAAACGCGCGAATTTATGTTGTTGTTCCCTGGATTTGTTGATACACCGAGAAAAAAATGTGCCAATTAGATTTTTTTTTGTGCTCCTAAAAATGTCTTTAATCGCCTTTCAAAACTTGTCAATTGTTTTTGTTGTAATTTTCTTATCAACATGTTTATTATGATCTTTAAGATCAAACTGATTTTGATCTTATCAATATTAACATTATAATTTGCTTATTATATTGTAGCACCCCTTATTCATATTTAAAGAAATGTAAATTACAATTTCCAGTTTACCAAGTGATCTTGAGAATTTTAGTTTTTATACCGCCAAAAATGACATCCATAGACTATTTTATGATTTGGATCCAACACACTTTGCTACCATGATATATATTTGTTTAAAGACTTGATAGACGCATACTAATTCCCCAATTCCACTTTCATTTTCAGCTAGCAAAAGATCTTCTGCACCCGCTGCCCGCTGAGGAGAAGCGCAAGCACAAGCTGAAGCGCCTGGTCCAGCACCCCAACTCGTACTTCATGGACGTGAAGTGCCCCGGCTGCTACAGGATCACCACCGTCTTCAGCCACGCCCAGGGCGTCGTGGTCTGCGCCGGATGCGCAACCATTCTGTGCCAGCCAACTGGAGGACGCGCCAAGCTGACAGAAGGTATAAATCTATTTGCTATCAATTATTGCTTGCCGTCTTACTAAACACCAAATTCTTTCTTGCAGGCTGCTCCTTCCGCAGGAAGCCTCAGTAAAATGGGACTCGCGATGAACCACAAATTATTAATTTTTTAATAAAATCTATAAAACGTAAAGAAACCCAGAACCCATACGAAAGAAAGCTTGTAATTCAATTGCTGCGGTCCTTTGGTTCAATGTGCTTTGTGAATTAAAGAATTAACGATCTTGTGGTTGGCTAAGTGAAAAAAACAACAGCTCTTGTCGTATTTGTTTATAGAAGTGGATAATTGCCAGCAGAAGAGATAGTGGAACTCGATGGATTGGTTTTCCTAATAGCAACCCTTCCCCCCAAAATGTAACCCAGGTGGAAGCTCTTCTAAACGAGAAAATACAGCTTTGGATTTTGTTACTAACCCTTTTGTGCCGCAAATCTTCAGGAATTTTTCACTAGTTATGCTTAGATCTAACGATTAATTGACTTCACGATAATAAAGAATGTTTCATAGGCTTTAAAAATGAGATGTTTACCACCATGGAAGCTTCGAAGATTGGGAATTCAAATACCTCGATAGGAATTAAACAGTTTAATTAGGAAGTTATGATTATAGAAATCTCAAAAGTATCCGGTTTGGACATTTTCGATCTGATATGCTTATCTTTTGGTTATAAGTCAACTCAAAATTGATAGTATTGCTGGTAAATATGTTAAGAAGCGGAAGTTTTATACTTTACTGTTAGTATTTGTATACCCTTGCATAGGGTATAATGATTTCAGTCAGAAGTTTTGCAACGCAGTGAAGGAGACGTTTCCAAGACGAGTCGATCTAGCCATGTCCGTCCGTCTGTCCGTTTCTACGCAAACTAGTCTCTCAGTTTTAAAGCTATCGGGCTAAAACTTTCCCAAAAGTCTTATATCTATTGCAGGTAGTATATAAGTCGGAACCAGCCGGATCGGACAACTATATCCTATAGCTCCCATAGGAATAATCGGAAAAATAATAGAAAAACAATTATAACTTCGGTGTTTTTTGACATTTTACAATAAATTATAAGTATTTTGGTTTTTATTATATTCTCTTCTACTCTAGGACATGACTCTTTTTTAATATTTCCGAATTTCGAATTAAATTTAACAATAATCGGACCACTATACTATTTAGCTGCTATAGGAAGGATAGAAAAAATATTGTCAAAGTAATAAGGAATTTAAAACTCTTGCGATTTGTAAATTAATAGGAATGATCTTCCAGGTTCTATAAGCATCGGCTGGCCAAAGCTAGCATCCTTTCTTGTTTATACAAAAAGTTGCTAGTTTTTAACATTTTCTGTTTTTTTTGCAAAAATATACAATTTAAAATATATTTAATGATTAAATTCGGTTACTTTCCAATACTCTTCCTATCCAATTTTCGAACCTATGTAGAATACCAATGGGTTGAGTATGTGCTAAGTCCTCTACTTGACAGCTGTCAGATATTAAAGTAGCGGATTTTACCACCCTGTCTTTGATTGCCACCTTTTTCTTTATTCATCGTATAAATTAAAAGTCAAGTTTATATTTTATATATCTCTTTTAGGAATTATCCAAAAAGTAATGAAATAAAAAATAAAAAACTCCCTTTGCACACTTTTGGTACTTTTCAATAGATAGTAAGTTAACAGAAAATGTTAGGCCTTTAACATAGTCTACCAACACTCCCAACCAGTGTTGCACACTCTCTTTTGCTCCGTCTCTTCCGTCTGAAACGCCAGACAGCGTGGCGACGCGCTTTTCAAACGGTAAATTTGCTGGCCAGAAAAAAAAAGTTTCATACTTTTGTGGTTTTTTGTGAGTTGAGTTCATTTCGCTTGGTAAGATTAAGATGTTCAACGCACGTGCTCTTGGTGTGGGCCTTTCGGCCCTGGATGACCTGCAATTGGCTCGCAATTTGATGGAGCGGCAGGAGGAGCTGTCCTCCATGTTGGAGACCAATGAAAGTGCTCCTTTGGGTTCGGAGGACTCCGAAAATGACCAAATCTGCAGAGCCAGCTCCTCGTCTGGCGTTCTATCGGAAATCCAGAATAACTTCCGGGGTCTGCGATTGGACCACAGTGCCCCAAGTTTCGAGTTCCACGGCTTCAATTGCCTGCAGCAGCTCTACAAGCGTTCCCGCCACGCGGGATGCGGTGGATCCTCGGCAAAGAAGTCGCGTTCCGGTTGCCCGGCCTTGTTTTTTGTCTCCGGTCCGAAGCAGGAGCAGCTGCAGAAGGAGAATATGTGGAACCAGCGGCGCCGCGAGGAGGTGAACAGCTTCGCACAGCCCATAACCATCGAAAAACTGCGCTCGATTAATCTGCATGGCGATTGGTGAGTGTGATACCCTGTAATATATACCCTTACTCTATAATACCCTTATAATATCCATAAAATATCCGTATAATACCCTTATAATATGCCTATAATATCCATAAAATACCCCTATAATATCCTTATAATATCCCTCAATATCCATAAAAATATATTATAATACCCTGGAATTATAACCTGTAATACCCTAATTATATTTCAATAATACCTTTTAATACCCCGGAATTATACCCTATAATTCCACTATAATACCCCTATAAAACCCCTAGAAATTCTAGAATACCCTGCAATGATACCCCATCCCCACTTACAGCTTGGAGCACAATGCCGTTGTGCGTGTGTTGAATCTGTTCAGGTCCCTGCATGATCACCTGACCGCCGACCTGGGCTTTTCGCGCCAAAACTCCATGCCATCGGACTATCTGTTCGCCATGCCCGTGAAGAACTCGATGCCCAAGAGCCTGAATGTGCGCTACCAACTGCAGGTGCTGTGCACCAAAGTGGAGCGCTTCCTGACCCAGCAGCGTCGCATCCTGGAGACGAACCACCACTTTGATTTCGAGAAGTACAGCGAGTGCGACAAGCTGCTCAAGGGATCGTCCTCCTATTTGCAGTCGTTCAACCAGTTCTTGACCATCGAAATGCGCCATCGCAACGGCAACTTTGTCAACAATTCGGCCAAGTGTAAGAGTTTAAATCTCCATTTAAACCTTTTGATTATTTTCTATAATATATGTCATCCTTTTAGTCAACGTGCAGCGCCTAGAGAGTCTGCTAATGGGCCTGCGCGAATGGCTGAAGGCCACCCATCTCAGTGTGCATGTGTTCAACTGGGAAATGGACCTGGACCATCGCTATTCGGGGGCCATGACCGAAAGCCACCGGGCCTTGAAGGAGCGAGCCCTCCTGCTGGCCGCTGCCGAGCTGGAGGCATCCAAAGCACGCAGCCTCACCGACGAGGAGATATACATCGGCCAGCAGTATAAGCTGGAGAACGCGGTGAACTGTGCCATCGAGCAGGACGAGTTCCTCACCGCTTTGCTGGCCCATCCGGAGAACTACTTTCCGCCCAATGTGATGGCCATTTGCGGACCACCCAGGTGCGAACAGGATGGACAGGGTCTCCCTGACTGGATGGAGGAGTATGAGCTTGAAGATGAGGCGCCATCATCGCCGCCACGACGCTACGATCGTGTTTTTTTGCGCCCCAGGAGCTAAGCTGGATGTGTAGAAATCGAGAAAAGTATGGTATCAAATGGGTTATTAAAAAAATGACCTATTTCACAGGTATATGTATTTATTTTTACCTGAAAAATACTTTTATCAATTACTTTACGCATCCCAGAAGCATCTCTATAATCAAAAGACTCAACACTAAAACGAAAACAATTTGATATTAATATATTTTAACATTTATTCCACCAAATCAAAAAAGAATGCCATAATTTGTAACCATAAGAATTCCATTTACACTTTTCAAAAATATTTGTATGATCCAAATAACCGAAATCACAACGAAAATGATTTGCTATTTACAATTTTAAGAATGGCTTCAAATTTGTACGACTTTATACACAAATAATAAGCTTTTGTACAATACAAAAAGCAAAATCCAAAATCAAAACGAAAACATTTTTATAATAATATTTTTACATTTATTTATCCAAGTCAAATATGAGGCTTGCTATCATTTACATAACACTTTTTATTTCAAACTACCTCAGTGCCTGAATTTATTTTGCAACTACATTTAATTTGTTAGAGGAACTCACCAGTGAATTAATTGTTTGCTTTGCATTTGTATTTTGAAAGTCAAATAAATATATTCACATTAAAAGCTTTGTACTAAGGGGCCTAGACTACGAAGAGCTGTTCCAGCGACAGTTTTCCAAAGATCCTGTCCAGCACCGACTTGGCTATCAGTCCGAAGGCCTCGCCGACGCCCGGTTTCAGTTCGTTGAAGATGTCCTGCCAGTTCTCGTTGATCAGGGCGTGCATGTTCTCGCTCAGATCCTTCTGGCCATTGAAGAGGTTCTCCAGGTGATAGGTGACATGCTGGGGTGTCACCTCAACCTTGATGTCGACCACCTCGGCAAAGGTCTGGTGCTCGCCCTTGGAGACGGGCCTGAATTTGATCACAGCATGGACCTTGGTTTTACCTGTGATTTTTGGGAACTCATGTTATATGGGAAAAGGCGAGAAGTGTGGCCCAATACTTACTCAGCCGGATCTCGGCATTGCCTTTTCCTGTAATCGGTAGGATGAGAATTCTGCCGTCGACTGAGTAGGGTCCTTTGACTAGGATTTCAGGCACATCCATGACCAGCTCAATGGATCGGCTGAGATCACTTGTGAAGCCGCTGAGAACAGAAAAGTAATGTTGGATAATGTCTTTAAATATGTATCTCAATAAATCATCTTTCTTTGTAGATGTCACTTAATGGATAAACCGCTTTTGGTTATAATTTAAAGATTATCTCACCTGGCTTTCCTTGCAACTCCCTGATGGAGACCCAGGAGGTCCACGTCGCGGAAACTGAGATCAATGTTGACCGGACTGTGCGGATTGCGGCCAATTTTGAACTTCTTCATGTGGAGAGGATCCAGCGGGATGACACCCAGCTCCTTGATGCCGCTCTTGGCGTAGTTCCTCAGCACATAGTTGATCCCGTTCACCAGGCACTGCTCGTCCATAAGCCTGCACCTCTCGATGCCCGAGGCTGTAATTCAAGAGTTTCGAATGCAGATATGTGTGGTGCTAAACTAAAGGGAGGCTCAACCCACGTAATTCGGAGGAGGCGTGTCCATGAACCGATGATACGGACGCACAGCCGAGCAGCAGGACGAGGGCGAGAGTTAGCTCCATATTTGACGCCGGCAAACACAATTGAATACTGATCCATTAGCCTCGGATGATACCACTTATATAGGCACTTTCGACCAATTGAACATTCCGAGTGCGGGCTAAATGTATCATGTTTTTGTTGCCCGTAAACAGCTTTTGCGTCTCAGCCTGCCAGAATTTGACTTTAGACCGTCACCGAACTGAGTCAGTTAAATGGACTTGGATTATAAACCAAACCGGCAGGCTGGCTGGCTGTCCGGCAAAGTGTTATGGCTGTTGTAGCCGGCGAATTTATTTTACGATTCCCTTTAATGAACCCCCAATTTGAACTTGAACCTGCCGGGTTACAGCCCCACTGGCAAGAGCCAACGACCCCGTCCGTCAATCCCATCTCTCCTAATCACGTTTCGCATGTAATTTGCTCGATATATGCAAATTGGATTGGCCTTCCCAAAATCGGGCATTAATTCCTGTTCCAGCTCCTGTGACACTTTTGAATTGTGCCAAATTAATGGTTGTTTATCAAGAGGTTCTACTTGGAGAGTCAAGAACATTTAATGTAACGACATTTTATAGGGCAAGGTTTTTTATGAACCAATTCATATCAAACATACTTTCAGGCGGTCCTAGAATTACTTAAAATAATTAAGGGCAATAAGGGCCAACATGAACACGACTTATGTAGCTTTATGATATGATTATTGAAATGATATGATATGATTTGAATTAAGTAAAGATTGTTATATCAAATGCTATGTATAGAAACTTTATTGCCGCACAATTTGAATTTATTTACAGAAGATGCCGCTTAGGTTGTATGATAGTAGTTTAGCATTTCCCTACTTATTCTAACATTCTAATTGGACTCACGACCCTCATTAAACCTAATGATGATTGCTAGCGCTAAAACTTAGATTTGTCCGTGCGCAAACAACCTGAGCTAGAATATGAGATAAGTATCAACAAGTGGGCTATAGCCAATCCGAAAAAGAGTATCACATAGGCTACTCTTCGGCAAAAAACTTGGCATATGGCAGCTTGGAGAACACGCCCTTTACGATTCCCATGTAAAGCTGGCTGAAGGAACGATCAATTGCCGCAGCGGTCTCCTTGTAAATGGCCTCCGAATTCTCGTTCAGAAAGACATTCATATTATCGCCCAGCGCCTTGTCGCCATTAAAGAGATTTGTAAATTGATAGTGGGTGGACTCTGGCCTCATGGTAATTTTGAAATCGGTAACATCCAAATAGGTCTCCCCGTTCTTCTCCACCGGTTTTCCCGAAAAGCTGATGATTGCCTTGACGTTAACTAATAAATGCTATTTAGGCCTTCGGTTTCTTTTGGATATATGTATTTATAGATATATCTTACCCATAGTCATGTTACTTTGTCCTGTTCCACTAATCGGCAGAATGAGTACCTTCCCGTTTATGTTATAGGGTCCTACCAGTGAAAAGTTTTTCGCGACGATCTTCACTTCGTGTTTTGTAGTAAGATCCTTTCCGAATCCCCTTAAAATAAAATGGGTAAAAATCAGTATTATTATTATAAGAAATTCAACTGAGTTTGTACGGTATTTTTAAGGTCTTACTTTCCAAATGGTAATGATATTTTACATTTAAACATTTCTTGAGATTGTAAGTAAATTACACTTTCTTGAAAAAAATCTTCTTGATTTGAAAATAATATTCCAGGAAGAGATTTCACAAAGTAAATAGGATTAAGAAACCATCTCAGATCTTTTCAAAAACCAGCTCATACTTTTAAAATAATTATGCACTTACTTCACTTTAACTATCCTTTGGTCCTTGATGCCGTACAATAAATTATCGGTGAACGTAAGAGTTATGCCCACTGGACTGGCACTCTCTCCCTGGCTAATGACCAGTTTGTCCACCTTCAGGGGATCCAAGCGCTCCAGGTTGAGACCAGGATCCGCCTCCGAGGACCTCTCACTGAACAATGTGTTGACCAGTTTTATGATACACTCGCCATCGCCGTATTTACATGGTTTTGGATCGTCAGCTGGGAGGATAGCAGGATATTATTAAAAGGATAATCCGAATATATGATCGTGATCTTACGGAATTTGGCTTGCACCGAAACGGATAAACAGAGAACAATTGCCAACGCGATCCCGAACATGTTGTTTAAGCGTCTATAACCCAAAGTAACTGAATATGAACGGAAATTTAGTCTAGTATTTATAGTGGCACACTAAGTGCAACTCAAATAAAGTCTAACGGCAACCTTTGATTTGGCTTTTATCTCTGGCGTAACTGTGTCTGCTGTCAATTTGAGAACTCGTTCAAATTCCGCTAATATATAAAAACTGAATCATCTGATGCTGTTATGTAAGCCTAGATTATCATCTAATAATTATTTTCCACAATAAGGGGGTCAGTGAGGAGCAATTCAGAATACTGTTGTTCACAGTAAACATACATATATTAACTCTTATATTTTACTTACCAATACTAAGTACATAGTAACACCTAAAACTGACTCAGCTAATTGGTGGCTCAGACAGATTTAAGTCTGTCCAATTATGAATCTCTATAATTGGATTGGGAGAACAATCATAACAATATTGGCTACAAAGTGTGTGCAACTTACAAAAGGGCCAGTTCCAAATATAGCCGAATTGGGATGCGAAAACAACAGAGTCATCATGATCGTCACATCCCAAGAATCGGAGTAAAGCTGGAGCGCCCGAAACAGGTCCTAAACTTCAGTTAACTTAATTGCCCAACGCCCCGTTTTAAAGCCCAGCCTCCGTGGAGAACAAAAGCGACTTGTTTCACTCGGATTCGGATTCGCTGCAGTTGATTGACTCGTGGAAGATTTTCACTGACCCAAGGCCAACTGGGTTGGGATTGCAGGTTTACCGTTGGCTACTCTTGAACTTGGCAAGTAAAACTGAAATTGATTCGAAAAGGAAAGAGGGATTGATATGTAGGTATATATTTATGGTCGGAGTACTTTGGTTTTTTTCTTAAATATTTAAAATGGTTTCTGTTTTCTTAGATTTTCTGTTTTAAAGTCAGTAGATCTGGTATACTAGTTTAATCATATTCTTAATGCAAAAATATAAACTATTCGGTGACGTCAAGTCAAATGCATCAGTTTGAATTATAAAGATTTCCTATTTAATTTAAATTCATAAGATATAAATCTAATAAAATATCTGTGTCTAAAAGGAAGTCCATATTTCTTAGGGTTTGCAAATTTATTGATTGTTATAGATTTATGACTTTCATATAATATTTCCAAAGTACTAGATTGAAATACTATACTATATACTATCTAAACGGCTAAAATGCTGCCCCCATCTGCGGGGAAACTAGTGATAATGACTCTGTTATGCAAATTCCCAATCAAACGCTCGATCACGTGAGCTGCCTGCTGATTGCCGATTGCTTGCCAAAAAAGTGTGTGCGACAGTCGTGCGGAAATGCCGAGATCTACTATACGCTCGAATTAACAATAGCCCCCCGCAAAGGCACAACCAGTTTCTCGTATTATGTTTGTTTTTATTCTACAATTTAAAGCTTAGCTTAGCAGATACGATGATGATATGTCAATGGCCGGAATGCAACGCCCCGTGTGTGTGTGCTTGAAATGCTGGTGAGGAAATACTCGTACACTTAGCCTAATGCCGATAGCTAATGGACGATCTAGTGCTCAGTTCTCCAGGAACAGATCCTCGTAGGCGAATCGCTTGAAGAGCTGCGACAGGACGCTCTTCATGATCTCGGCAATGGCCACGTGGATGGAGGGATGCAGCTCGTTCCAAACCTCCGTCCAGTTGTCGTTGAGGAACTGGTTCAGGTTGGATCCCAAAGCCTGGTCGCCGTTGAAGAGGTTCGCCAATCGAATGTTCATCCTGGTAGGGTAACCAAAGCATTGATAACTGAACTTTAAAGGATTGTATTCCCCATTTCACTTACTTTTGTGGCTCTACGAGCACCTTGAGCTTGTCCACACTCAGGAAGGTGCGTCCATTCTTCAGCTGGGTGCCCGGCTTGAACTTCACCGAGAACTTGGGATTGTGCAGGACGATCTCGGCATCGCCATCTCCGCGAATGGGCAGAATCAGGATGCGTCCGTCAGCCACGTACTTGCCCTTCAGAACGATCTTGGGGAACGATCCGTACATCTCAAACTTGCTGGTTGCAGGATCTGCGCCAAAGCCACTACGAGGATCGGAAAAATAATTAAATTAAATTATACAGAAAAGTAAAAAATAATGCAGCTAATTTAATAAAAATGATAAGTATTAAGTGATAATGATAATGATAACAGAAAAATGATATAGCTAATTTAACCAACTTGAAAAGTTTGTTTGCTTCTCAAAATTTTCACATAATATTTTTATAATTATAATTATTTTCCCTTATTGTTTATCCATGTTCTTGTTACACAAGTATTATTTGTAATCTCTACACTTTTTAAATCCTTCACAAGTACTTACACAGCTCTATCGAACTTCACTCCCGACAGGCCCTCCACATTCACATCCTTGAAATTGAGCTTTAGATTGAGCGAGCCAGTGCGTCCGTCGGAGATATCGAAGCGCTTGATCAGGAAGGGTTCCACCTGGGGGAAACCGGCCGCCGGGTAGCCGGTCTTGGCATACTGACGGATCAGCATGTGGGAGACGCTGATGATGCAGCTGGTGTCGCCCGTATGACAGCGAGGCAGCTCGGGAGCTGCAAGGATGGGCCTCGGATTAGCACGGCACAAGGAGAAACTTCACTTAAGGACTCACGGAAATTGGAGGCACCAGTGGCCAAACAGATGAGCAGGGCCACGGAGGCCAGTTGGAGCGGCAGCATCATTCTCGGATCGATCGATCTACAGAGGAGGCACTACGAAATTCAACCGTTCAATATTTTTGGCGAACGCCCGACCAGGTTCAATGGCAAACTGTAAATTGGCTCTGGACAGACGGCGGCATTTATAAAATTTCTGATCGGCCAGAACGACTGAGCGACGGAGGTGGCCGCCGACAACCAGTACACTTCATAGTTTATTCATTCCTGACTTGTCTTGGCCCTTGTTGTTGTTGCTGCCCGCCTGATTGGTGGCTATTTTCGTATTTATTCGTATATCTCTTTCGTTCTGTGCTTTGGCTTCTCCTCATAATGATCATCATCATTATATCGCAGCCACCCCTAGCCAGAATTGGCAGCAACAATATTATTAATTAATATTATTAGCATGTGCCTGGTTTCGCGAGAATAGCAACAAATAACAATAAACAATAACAATGGCCAATGGACAAAAGGCAGCGAAAAATCAAAAGTGATTCTATAAATTTTAATGTTCGAACCGCCAGCAAGTTTTCGGGCCAGTCGTCGTCGTCTACAATATAATTCTCCCTTTCCTACGATCCTACAATGCATTATAAATCAGACTATTTCGGTTTTTTCTGTACTTTTTATAGATCCAAACTCTGTGAAATGGAATCAGCGCTTTGTTCGCACTTATAATGAAGTGCAAATAATAATTCGTACTTATCTTGGCAATTATATTAACCATCTTGTGTTTGCTTTGAGATCAGCACTTGCGATTTAGAACTCTGGGGGGATTTCCTAAGTGAGTTTGATATATGTATACCATGTGCTAAATGGTTGAGCAGGTTTGAATAGAATGGTAATGAAGTCATTGGCATAGGTCAAGGCTAAGGACTCTTGATGGTAATTGGTGAAATTTGTAATACCATATCTTTTAGATATGATATAAGATTTATAAAACTTAATCTTAATCTTTTAATATTATCAATCATCAATACTTTGGAGAAGAGAATGCTGCATCTCAAGGCTTATAACTATAGGAAACTCAAAGAATTTCCGTTTTGCACCATGCAAAGATAAATCTCTTTGGAACACAGCTCAATTTCGAAACATAAACCATTTAGACATCATCGGGCATTTTGGGCGACATCAAACTGGTTCCAACGGCATTCTTAATGGATTCACCGGATAAAAGTTGCCCCCGAGCTGGCTTCACTTTCAAACTATTTTGACAGGCGGCGTTTGGAACGGGCCGAGTGAATTTAAATTTAAATTTGCCAAATTCTAGTTAAAGGCTTCTGGCTTCTGGCGTTCGTCATCGGCAATTAGCATATGCGGTGAGATTGCTTTATATACTATAGTATTATGCGATTGGCATGAAACCGGCATTTTGTTTATTTACCCATCCAATTGGCGCCAGGTGAGTCCACATATTTTAGCTTGGGCACTTTGCTTCGTTTGCATAGCCAATTCCTAGACGCTGTCGTAGACATCGGGATTACAGCGGTTTTTGGGGGCGCCTAAGAATGATATAGAAAAATGTTAATATATGCGAACACGCGTTCATTTTATTACGGCGGGCTGCCCTATGAATTAATTCGCATCTTGGTTTTGGTTATGTTTGGATTTGATTCATCGGGCGTAAACATGATTCGGTTTTTGTAAATTTAATAAATAGTTTATAACTAGTCTGTCCACTTTGTAAAACTGTGGAAAGCTGGCTGGAATGACTGTTACTTTTTAATTTAAAGGAATTCACCATGAGTTTGGGAATTTTTCTGGCATTCTGGTTTAATTTGGATCGTTCTGAATGCCATTAATGTTATCTTGTTTTTTAGTTCCACTTCCTAAATAAAAATATTTTTAAAACTTGTTTAAAAAAGAAAACATTAAAACAAATAAGTAAATGAAGTTATAATGATACACATTCTTATTCTTATTCCTACTTCCTATTATAAAAACTTAAATATTATAGGGATAGCGAATAACTGACCAAATAAAAATATGCAAATTGTAAAGAAATTTATTTTTTTGGTTTGTTTTATTCAAGGAATTTATCCCAAGGAATTCCTTTATACTTTGAGAAAATAATGGTGTATTTAAATTTGAACTTAAATTGCAACCGTTATTCACTGGTTCCCAATGACTGGTTCCATTTGGAACTCTTCGAAAGATGTGGTATAATTACGGGAGCAGCTAACGGGCACACCACCGACCACATCAAAATCCACATCCACATCACTGCTCCGAAGTCGGATTTAAAAACCCTCACGAAACTCATTTAAGGCCAGGTGAAATACCATTTGGACACATTCTGGAGACGAGTCAGGTGAATCAGCATGAGTGGAAAGCGGTTGGTAGTCCTTCTGGCAGGTGTCCTGATCCTGGGAAGCCTGCAAGTGGCAGCGGCAACGGAGACGGAAAACAAAACCCATGAATTCGTGGCCACCAAGGAATGGCAGGTGATTGCGGAAGGTAAGGGCTGAACCGGGCTAACCCACCGATGACGTGTACTAAGTTGGGGATTCCTTAACTTCCAGGTCAGGCCATTCCCAAAGGCCTCCACGTGCGCATCAACCTACAGACGGGACTCAAGGAAGCCAAGCTGCTGGATGAAAGCGAACGTGGCACTGCGCTACAGAGTCAGCCGGAAGATCAGAAGGTCGAGGAACAGGATGACAACGAACCCCTGGCCCTGGACTACAAGCCGGACATCATCGAGGAGTCGCTGCGTCGCGTGAAGGAGCAGAAGAAGAGCTACGCGGAGCTGCGCAAGGCCTACAAGGAGTTCCAGAAGAACTTTCGCACGGACGGCGAGCTGATTGTCCAGCTGATCGATCAGTATCGGAACTTCAGCAAGACGCCGCAGGAGTCGGAGATCCGCTCCAAGCTGGATTGCCTGGAGAATCTGGAGTATCTGCTCCATCAGATCGACAATGCCCTGATGTTTATCGATAATGGAGGACTGGACGATGTCCTCCTGCCCATTGTGGTCAACGATACGAATACCTCCCTGAGGGTCTCGGCCATGCGGGTGTTGGGCTCCTTGGCCAGCAACAATCCCAAGGCCCAGATCAAGGTGTTCGAGAAGAACTTTGGCTCGCATCTGGCTCAGATCCTGACCAGCTCAGGGAACGCTGGAGAGGTCTCCGCCGCCCTCCACGCCTTTGGAGCCCTGTTGCGGAAATTTCCGCTTGCCCAGCAGCGAGTGCTCTCGACGTCGGGCACACAGGCTCTGATCAAGGTCCTGCAGAGTTCAGATGTGGAGCTGCGAAGCAAAGCCAAGGTGGTGACCCTTATCAGTGACCTGGTGCTGGAGAAGCGGTCGGTGCTGGAGGCCAGCAAAGATGCGCCCGAAGCGGCCACCACAATGGCACAATATGTGCTCCTGGAGTTCGAGCCCTGGCTGAAAACACAGGGCTATTGTGCGGCGGTGGACAGTGTCCTGAGCAAGGACTTCCTTCATCTTTTAGAGCAACCAGAGGTGGTGGAACAGTTCGCCACTGCCCTGGAGACCACCGAGGATCTTTGCATTGCCTCCTGGTCGCAAAGTTCGGGTCTCAGGCACGCCCTGCTAACCGTTCGCAACCGATATGCCAACAGCAAGGACGAGTACCGACTGGAGGTGTCCCAGATCCTGGCCAAACTGTGCGAGAGATTGTTCAACAAGCCCAAACACACCGAACTGTAATCCTAGCCAAATTACTTTGTAAAAGTTTTAGTTAGTTGTAAGCTGAGTTTGAATGTAATTCATAGCCAAAACATACGTTCAGGTTAAGTGAATATGATAACTAAGTTGCCAAGTACTTGTGATGCGAAAATAATGCTCCTTTTGCGAAAAAGTATACACTTTGTCATTAATATAAGAAAGCTACATATAACTATGCTTTTTTCCTTCAAGCTAGGTTCGATAATAAAACTAAATTTATTTTTATTGAGGCTGAAGAACAGTTATGCCAATTATAAACTAAGATCTCATTTATAAGATTATCGGTAATAAAAACACTCGACTCTCCCTATAGCTCGAAATTGTTTAATTTGAAGATTAAGTAACTTTATTTAAATTTCAATAATTTAGTACCACTTTTTTATTTCTTTTTATTTTATTTTTTGTTATAACTCTAAGTATAGATATTAAGAAATATTAATATTTTTTCTTTTATTTATGTAATTTAGTTAAAAAAGTCTTTCTTTTAATAACTTACAGAGCTCAGCTTAAAAGTATACGTTCTGGATAACTTGGAATATTTACTTCATCAGATAAATAATCACCCGATCCCCAATAAAAGCCGAGGATCCATTTCATTGTACATATACATATGTATGCTTGAAAGAAAATATTAAAAATTTAATTAATAAAATCTCCTAAAAACGTTTATAATTAATCAAATCAAATTAGAAACAATCTTTTTAAATCGTTTATTTTCTATGGAATTTGTTAAAGGGTTATGATCCCAATCAAGAAAGGAAAATGTATTTTCAATCAGGAAATCACATTAGGAATTCCAGCCCCTTGTAGAACTTTAGACCCACTTAAAGTCCGATAGGGCAGGCATAATCGACCAGGCCATAAAGTAAGTCAAAAGTGTCGGAAGGAAAGCAAAAACCAAGGAAAGCATGTCCCAAAAAAGTACTCCAACTTCTTTAGGTATGTGAAGGAAGCCAACAGGGAACAAAAAACAAGGAAAGCCTGGCACGAAACTGTACAGGAAGAGAAAGGACTTTGGAGCGGGAGAGTGCAATTATGTGCCGGCGACGTCCAGGACGGGAATTACAGCAATTAACGGCAGTCACATGCAAATGCAATGTCACTGGAGCTGAGTCACGAAGGAGGAGCAGAGAAACCGCAGGACAGGTGGAATGGAAGGAGGAGAGCCTGGAAGAGGAGAGCCAACGGTAAACCGGCTAGGACGCCGCCTTGGTTCCCATGGCTACTCCACACAATGTAAACAGAGAGAGGCTCCCAAAGAGCCGTCCGCAGAGAGAGAGAGAGAAAGGGGTTGTAAAGCCGGCTCAGTGGAGCACAACGAAGAGAGCCACTGCCTGCTTCTTATGGCCTGCAATCCACTCGTACTCATCCATTCCAGCTGGGGCGCGTGCGCAGCGGCAGCAAGCTGTTGTTGTTGTCATGGCACTGCCGCCGCCGCCGCTTTCCGTTTCTTCTTGCTTCTTTCCAGCCGAAACGCTTGACGAGTGATGTGGAAACATTTTCAACACAAGTAAAAGCCAGCGTCCAGAGAGGCTTCCACCGTGGCTAAACGGCAGCGGTCAAAAAAATAGTAGTACAAAGTAATAATACCTAATTACCGATTTGGAGAAATTAAGGGTTGTAATCGAATGAATCATGTGATTTATTAACATTGTTAAAATTAGTTCATGTTTTTAGTTCTTAAATTTTAAGGACTAAACAAAATTGTGATATTTTTTGGTTTCTTTAAGAAAATATTTCTCCAACCGTTGAATGTTTGCAATTTTTTTTCAAAAGCGTTTTAAAGTGAATATTTTTATAACGGTGTTCTAAATCTCTATACACTTAAATTATTTTCTAAAAATTCTTTAAGTATTAATATTATTTTGGCCAGGGCTGTGGGCATGTGTGCATGCATGATAGTGGGCACAAGTCCAACGCACACCGGCTTTACAGGCTGTTGCTGCTTTTATTGCTGTCGGTTGTTAGGGGGCGCGACTTTGGCAACATTATGGAAAATCAGTTTGTGTTTGGATCGCGATGCGAGGAGCTCGTTTAGCGCTGCGGAGTATACTAAATAAAACCGTCTTGGGCAAACTTTGTTCTTTGTCCATTGCAATCACAATCAAAACGTATAAATAAGTCAAATTTAGTGCACCTGAAAACAAACCCGAAAAGGATTAAGTGCGTGTTCGTAAAACATTAAAACTGTGAAAGGCGAAAGAATTGTTAAAATTTAATAATCATGACTCATGTGGAAAAGGGTTTGCGGTAAAGAAAGTGACAGGAAATGCATTCAGATATTGAAACTTATCTTTTTTAGAAAAAATCTTTTTTAAAAATCACTTTAAAGTTTAAGCTATGTAAAAAATGTGTAGAGGATGTGACATTAGTAAAGATTAGGTTTACGAGGTAGTTTTTTTTTAAGTTTTAATATGTTTTAAATTCATAAAATGAGACTAATGTGGTACTTTCTATTTTGTCTATTTTTAATGACATCTCTTAATCAATCCCTGAATCTATAACATGTCTCCTATTAAACTTCCATATGCCATAAATAAGTTAACATTGCGAATGAAAAACCCGGGGGAAAACAAGTTCACAGTCCGCGGCCCAAGCGAATATTGGAAAATGTAACCGTTTTTACACAGGTGAATGACTTTTTTGTGCGCTTCCGCGGGCTTCCGGTCAAAAAAGCGTTTTCATTTTCGCCATCGGCCAACGGCCAGCGGCTGATTTGTATGCAAATGTTTGTCTGTCTCCTCAAACCTCGGGATTTACCCATCAACATCAACCACCACCCCAATGCAACACGCCTCTCACACCCCACACTTTCCCCACCCACCTGCGTTGTGTGGTATGCCATAAATCCTGGCCAGTAGGAAGCTCCTTCGGCCCGTGTAAACGGCGTTTGAAATTCTTCCACTATTTCGAAAACACCGGAACCAAGGAAACAAAAACATTCCCACTGTTGTTGTCTCTATACCCTTTAAGGTTTAAAGGTAGTGTGGTTTCTCAATTAGAAAATATCATTGGGAACTATTCCAAATTAAAGGCTTTAACATCAATAATGTTTAATATTTTTTATAGAAACGAATCCTTTTTATAACTATTAGTTTAATATTTATCTAATATATTCGTTTTAGTGAGGGTAACTTTATTACTGAACGAGAAAGTTAATAACTCCAGATGATTTTTGAGAACTTTTTATATTTCGTTACCAAAATACATTTTTGAATTTATAGGGTACTCGAACATTCGGTCTAAAAAGATGACATCCCCTTTTCGCTTGTGTTATTCTTGGAGTTTCTTGGTGGAATAAAATGCCGCCAATTCCGTTGGTGACAACAATGTGGCAACCGAGCAAGCGACCCGACATCCACCTCCAAACTCCCAACTTGGAGGTGACATGTGTGCGACATTTGCCCCACAACCAGAAGACAATAGAAAAGGGAGGCGGGCGGGGTGTAGAATATGCTAAAGATGAGGAACAACTTTCAGTTGCTAGATGGTGGGGGCACTGAAGAGTGCTAATGTTCCAGTTGCTTTGGTTTCTGTGCCAAAGTGTTTTGTCTATCTAATAATCTTGTAATAATCTAGAAGACTCTATTTTCCCCCTTGCCATTGCCCTCGCCATTATCCATTTCAAATTGCCATTTTGCCAATTACAGAGCTGAACAAAGGAAAAGTTGCACATAAATTCAATTTGAGAACGTTTATGGCACATCAGAGATATACTTAAATTTATTGCTAAGATAAAAAATTGTCTGCAATAACTTGGCATCTAAAAGAAAACGCTTACCGGTTAAACAAGAGTGTTAAAAATTGAATATGGAAAGTGTGAAGGAGTTTCAAGTGAAGTGATCGAGCTCTATGTCCAAAGATATAACGATTATTTTATAATTTCTGTGGAAGTGTTATGTTGCTCTGAGAAGCCTAAGAACTATAAATTCACTTGACACCCGGATCCTACAATAATGCTGTACAAAATGTGGATAAATCGTCATTGGATATGCTACGTGTTCTTCGTTTTCTGCCTCTTGAATAATGGTGAGTTATTAAAAAATATTTTAATAATAATAACAGCCCTTTAGCAATGCTACAGTTATTGACTTGGAATGTTGGTTAAGTAACTGTGGATCCAAGTGTTGTCTTTGATAATCGAAAACAAACAAAGTAATTAACCGCATGTAACCCTCGAAAAGTAAAAACTGAAAAATAGTGAAATTCCTAGCGAGACTCGATAAATTAAAGAGAAAAGTCAGCCAAGAAAACAAACGGAGACGTCAACGTCGTTCTGGTCCAACGATTTATGACGGATAAAACTTTTTACGTGACTTACTGGGGTTTTACCAAGTCCCGACCTCATCTATAGGTAAAACCCCCCTGGAGCAGCTGTCAAATGGTTTGCCTTTTCTGGATATGGATACGCAGGCCGATTGTGGTCATGAAGTCGCTCCAGTTTCAAGTTCCATTTAGTGCATTAATTTCGGTTCATTACATTGTCACACTTGAGTGATATCGTTAGTCTGCTCGGGCCAAGAATATATCACATATCTTTAATGGCTCTGTCACAGTTCAAGTTCTTCCCTAACGGGTTTTGCCATAACCTCCATAAAGCTTGACCTGTGCCACAAAAATTGATTGCGAAATACTTATGTCGATGCTTACGATGTTTAACCAGACAGAACTCGCATGGAGCGGAGCCACAAGTTGCTGTTGACTGTCGGAATCCCAAAAATAAACCCCCTATACCATATGCCATATACCTTTTGGCAAAGTCAGTGGCCCAGACCGAGGAGTTTGTCGTTTCGTTGGCGTTTTCATGAAAATCACCAAGCTGAACGGGTACTTTTTCTCTTTTTGGGCTTTCATGGTGTTGTTTTATCAAAAGAAACCAAAACAAACCGAAATGAAAATTTGTTTTCTGAACTTTTTGATTGTTGAAACTTTTCTTCCACCATATTCATATGCACATTCACGTGTATTTGGCCAAATTTGTTCAGCCGCCAACTCACTTTCATTTGTCTTACACTCTCCGACTTTGCAAAAATACAACAAATAAGAGTAGAACTTATGTAATCATCTTTAGGTGGGTTTGGGTTTGGTCTTTAATCTCTGCTTTATTTGTGTAAAGCTTCGCGGATTTACGCTTGAGGTATTTGCACCTTATGGATGAGTTTTGGAATCCAATGACTCTAATTAGTTTTGGGTTTTAGATAAAGAGGATTGCATACATGCGTTTGCCACTAATTAGTAGGATAGTTGGGTAATCGGAATGGTTTTTTATTTTTTTCGGACGGATTCCAGTGCGTAATCCCGATTTCATTTGGCGGTTTTAAAAACTTTCCATTTTCTCCAGAAAGTAGTGCATGTAGTTTATGTTCATACGTGAGCTATCAGCACACATCTGAGAGATTTTGTAATAAATCCGGAGCAATTAGACTAATTTCCAAAACACTTTTAACTGTCGAAGAAAGTTCACGAACGGAGATCTCCACTGCCATGTGCATTGCCCAATGTCACAACAATTAACCTACAACAGAGATCTTGAAAACGAGTAGAAGATTTCTCTCTTTACCATATATGTATCTTCAGTAGGCCTCTCATGGAGAAAATGCCGCCGGAGATGACTGGCGACCCACAGTCAGGGTCATTGCAAACCGTTTAAAAACCGAAAAACCGTTTACCAGAACGAAATTGAAAAAACAAACAGAAATTATACTGTTAGCACATAATAAGAACTTGTTCTTCAGGTGGTCAAGGGGTCGGAGGTAAAAACCGGAACATTTCAAGGGAAATACTTATAATTGCATTACCAAAGAAAAGGTGTTATGTCATGCTCCCATGGGAGTTAAGTAATTACCCTTATTTTGTTCAAGAAACATATTCAGAAACCATATAGTTGTTTAATGTTATTCCTAATTTTTAAAGTAAGAGTTTCTAAATTAGTTAGGATAATTTTATAAACAAACTTTCTTCTTCGATTATTTGTCGAATGATCTTGTACCCAATTTGCATACGAGGAGGGCAAGTGTTTGCCTCAATTTGCATGACCGTACCAAGTTTACCCATTGCACACTAACACAATTAGATATCAGAGCTTGTCCGGAAACGCAAATCAGCTGCGAATCGCCCAACAGAGGAGTCGAGAGATGTTCCATGTGGCCAGTTACCCACATGGATAGATATATCTGCTGGGACCCACAACTAGTGGTGGTTGGTCTTCGCCTTTGCAGCTCTGGCCGAAAATTGCAGCACTCGAAATGAAAGAAACGGAAGCTTAGTAGAGCGTATCCGAGGTACGAGCAAACATGTCTGGCGATTCGGACAGGTGGCTCACTGGAACACAAACACTGGACCATCTCGGGCACTCTCTGTGGTGGCTTCCTCTGCCTGTCGCTGCAATTTACTTTTAATTTGCAATTATCAGGACGGACCGAAAGTAAGCCTGAAAGGGAGAGAGTTCAATTTGTAGAGCTGTGTGAATGTTTTGCACCACTTTGTAGGCCAGAGATATTTGTTTTTTACATGTAGATATGATCTATATGTATATCTTGACCATCATGATAAGAAATATTCTCTGTTTTCTACCCTTTTAGTCACTTTCGGTGCTATTCTGGACTCACGCTGCTATCTCGAGGGCGGAGGATCCGCTGAAAGTTTCCTGGCCACCGAGGATCTGCCGGTGGGTTCCATAATCGGCAAGTTAAGGATAAACGGGGATCCCAATCCTGAGACAGGCGACATCAATCTCTCGCTGAGGGAGAAGAATGCTCCCGTTGAGATTCATGCCGGGACCAAGGAGCTGGCCCTTTCGGTGGAACTCGACAAGGAGGGTGTGAGAGGTCCTTCGTCCATCTATGTGAATGTCATCTGCATACGACGACACTCAACGGATCCGGTAAGAGTTTTAATAATGCGAAATTAATATCTAGAAAATATCATACATCAAATGAGAAAACTTATAACTTTTTTGGTATCCGGGTTAGTAAGTTAGGAAAAAGTAACATATTTTCATTAAGGTTAAAGAAATTAATAAATTAAGGATAATGAGATCCGTTCGAAAAGTTATGTTCTCAAGAAATAACCCTTAATCGAGGAATGGGAATCGATTGAAACCGCCAAAGGTGGTGGCTAATAATAATCAGACGTTCTGGTCAGTGGCCCACATCGACCTCACATTTCCTTGAAGTTCTTCCTGTCGGCCACTTTCCAACCGCCGCATTCCGCACCTGCGAAGGACCCTTTCGTGCAATGGGCAACCAATTAACCTATATAGCGTAAGTTGCCACCTTCTTGAGCCCCATTCCTCCTCCTCCTTCTCCTCCAGGCAGTGCGTGTTCCCTTGGGGGTCTCCATCGGCTAAGTTTGTTAAATTTCGGTAAACACGATTCTATGCTTCTGGCTTCTGCGGCTATTCGAGGAACTCTATAAACAATTGAAAACTTTTTGGCCAGACAATAGACGCCCATTTCAATTTTAGAATCAACAAAGCGCTAACAAAGTTGAAGCTTCAGCAACTATTGGCTGCCATTGCATCTGCAAGCGAAGGAGCCAACGAAGGAGGAGCACCTGGCAGTCAACCCCTTTTGGCGCCTGCGGTTAGCCCCAGCTTGGTGCCCATAAATTAGCCATTAAGGCTTCCGTTTGCGGGTAGAAATCTAGCAGGGGGATTGGGGATGGTGTCCTGGTTTGGGTGGAGAGGTCCACTAAACATGCAAATGTATGCAGGACATTCGGCGGCGGGCTTGGGCTTTGAACTCCCGGGAGGTCAGTGACCAGCACACATATAAGGTGTTTGTCTTGAAGTGCACACACTCGAAAAGTTGGTTTAACTACACTTAAAACAAGAGAGAACGCTATAGTCGGGTTGGTGTCCCGACTATCTAATACCCGTTACTCGGCTAAAGGGATTGCAAGGGAGATGGAGATATAAATTTTGATCAGCAATAACTTTTGAACGAATGGTCCGATTTAAAAAATTTCTTCTACATTTCGATAGGTATTGATAAACACAACAAAACTGCATTTTTACTTTTCCTAAATATTTAAATTTTTAAAATCGTATATTAGCTATTGTGGGCGTTAGAGGGGGCGTGGCACCTTTTTGAAATAAACTTGCGCTGCGTAGGAACTCCAAAAATCTTCATGCAAAATGCCAATCCTCTAGCTTTTATAGTTTCCGAGATCTCAGCGTTCATACAGACGGACAGACGGACATGGCTAGATCGACTCGGCTAGTGATCCTGATCAAGAATATATATACTTTATAGGGCGGAAATGCTTTCTTCTAGCTGTTACATACTTTTGCACGAATACAATATACCCTTTTACTCTACGAGTAACGGGAATAAAAATGGTAAATAAAAGGGAAAGGATTAGGATGTCATTAAATTATTTTAGAAATAATAGTGAAGGTCTATCAGAATAATAAGATATCTTAAGAGATAAGCAATCAATAATTCTGCTTTATTAATTTAAATTGGCAAACTACTTTGACTATTTTTAAGTGCATGGACTTTCTTATCGAATTTTCCCTGTTTCTATTTCCCCCACAGAGTTTCGTCATCCCCGTGAACGTGCGAGTGACTGATGTGAATGACAATGCACCCGAGTGGATTGGAACCCCGTACACTCTGACCCTTTCGGAGGTAACCGTTCCGGGAACCAGAATCCTGCAGGGCGCCCGGGCGGAGGATGCCGACCAACCGGGTCCCTTCTCCACGGTGGAGTACCAGGTGCTGCCGGGACCCTACTCGGAGTACGTGCAGTTCCTCAATCCCCTCGAGGGAACGCTTGTGCTGAAGAAAGCTCTCGACTACGAGCAGTTGCAGAATTTCACCGTGAAGCTGCGGGCACAGGATCAGGGCACACCGCCCCGCCACTCGGACACGCTGCTCCGGGTGGTCATCACGGATGCCGATGACCAGAACCCAAAGTTCCAGCGGGAGTCGTACAGCGCCGAGATACCAGTGGATGGCCGGCCGGGAGAGCTGCGCATGCGGCCGGAGCCACTGAAGGCGGTGGATCAGGACGAGGGCATCTGTGCGCCCATCCAGTACACAATAGTCCAGTCGCATGACGCCAAGTACTTTCGCATCCATCCGCACAACGGAGCCATCAGCTTGCTGACCCCCATTGGCTATGCGGATGTGGCCAATGGCGCCACTCTGGTGGTGAAGGCCACCCAGATCGACAATCCCGATCGCTATGCTCTCACCACTGTCCAGTTGACGCGACCCGGTAGCCACAGTGATCTCAGCACTCTGGCCTTCGTCCAGAAGAGATTCGTGATGCGCATTCGCGAGGATACGGCGGTGGGCAATCGGATTCTGGCTCTGCCCACCAATAAACCCGGCAAACATCTCAAGTACACCATTCCCGATCCGGTGAACTCGCAGTTCTTTAGCGTGGGCTCGCTGGGAGAACTGGTGCTGGCCAAGCCACTTGACTACGAGAAGATGACCAAGCACGAGTTCCAGGTCCTGGCCACCGATGGAATGACCAACAGCACGGCGGAACTCACGCTGGACGTAATTGACGTCAATGACTGGGAGCCTCGGTTCCGGGAGACGCACTATGAGTTTATGGTGCCCAAGAGCGTAAGTGTTTTATGGGTTTCTTACAAGGAAATCTTATTTACTAACCTTTCATTCATCCAGCAATCCTTACAATCCCGCGTGGACTCCTTCGAGGGCGTGCTTATCGGCAAGGTGGAGGCTGCTGACGGGGATCGCAACGACAAGCTGGAGCTTTCGCTGCGTGGCCAGCATGCCGGTCTCTTCGAGATCGATGCCACCGGAAACATCTATATGCGGCCAGAGCAGCTGCAGAGCCTCAATGAGTCCACGGTCCATCTGATAGCCATCGCCACGGACACGGGGGTGCCGCCCAGGAGCACCTCTGTCCCGGTGAGCGTTACCATGGAGGGCCTGACCCTGGCTCAATCCGGCTGGAACAGCAATATGCTGGGCATGTTCGGCATGATCATGGGCCTCTTCCTGATGATCATAGTGGCGCTCAGCTGCTACATTGTGCGATCCAAAAAGCAGGGCAAGAGCGCCGCCAGCGGCCTGGGTCTCGGCCGGAACCGGGTGCACAGCCAGGCGCACAGCAGCGTGTCCTCGGCCAATCTGGTTACCCACGAGAAGCTGGCGGGGAATGGCAACGGCAACGGAGCCAGTGTGACGAGCGGCGGGGTCTCGGTGCTGCACATGAAGCACGGCGGCAATATCACCATGGCCAATCCGATGAACAACGGGCTGCATCATGTGGCCAGTGGAGCCAGTAGCAGCATGGCCCTCGGAAGTTCCGCAGCTTTGTTGGAGCGGGAACGGGAACGAGAAAGGGAGCGGGATCGGGAGCGCCAGCGGGAGAGCTATGCGGCCACAGTGCGCAGTAAGTGGCAGTCAATCGTTAGCTTCCCCAAGGATGCAAGTCTGCAGGTTTTGCCAAGTTCGATGAAACTTTAAAAATATAAAAACATAAAAGTTAATTAGTTTTTGAAACGGACTTGCATCCCTGATATTTCCCAGATCATTTTGCCCCCAATCTCACCCGAAACATTCACTATTAAAAGTCTTCTTGCCAGGCATAGTTTCGCGCGCCTCCGCCAACGGCCAGCTTTTCGAGGAGGATGAGATCGAGCACGACTCCCTGCAGACGGAGAACAACAACCGTAAGGTGGGAGCAGCCACGGGAGCGGCGGCAAGTGGCGGGGTCACCACCATCACAACCACCTCGGCCAATGGGGGCCAATCCAATCTGCTATCCGCCACCGATGCCATGGGCTCCTCGGAGAACAACTTGACGGTCTACTTTTAGAACTGCCGGGAGCCAGCTCCTCCCGGAGTGCTTGTAAATATCGCTGCTAAGTCAGTTTAGGATTAGGTTTAGTCCCCGCACACGTGTATGTACATTGAGTAGACCAAATATAGCATTGTAAACAGACCCAGCACACGATCTAGGCTAAGTCCAAGCGATTTCCATTGTAAAGTTTTGCTTCCCAGATTTTTAAGTGGATCCATTCGTCCAATAAAGTTTTGGCCCCTTCCATGCAAACAGTTCTCCTTACGAATCTCGTTGTTTATATTCTTGACGCTTAAGTTCTACTTCGATTCTGGTGATCTTCACAACTTTGGCATAGACAAAACAAAAATAATAATAAAACGGTTGACTGACATGGAACAGATAGTAGATAGTAGGATATTACATTTCAATGTGGGGTAAGGAAAAATTTTAGTTGGAAAAGACTATAGCTTAAGCTTAATCGTCTGGAATTATTTTTAGTTTAGGTTTTTTTTTGGTATCAAAAGAATAAGTGAACCACCCACTAAGGATAAAATGCTGTTTCAGTGGCACGACTCCAGACTCCTTCTATCTGGGCCTGCCTTTACCTGCCATTTCGTTTCGTCTTTCGCTTGAGCAGGTTAAAGTCTCCATACTGAATGTGATTGTCGGTCAGGAATGGCACATAGAAAGCGCGTAACACCTTGTGCGACTTGTCCGGAATTAGAAACGGTAGGCTCTTCACCACCGACCACTCCTTGGATCGCTTTGAATAGTTGGGCTCCAGAGGCGTATATTTTCCCTCATCGAAATCGACCAGGAAATCGCAGCGGTCATAGTCGAAGTACATGTGATCGTTTTCCTGGTTGAGATCGTTGAAGTACGGATGCACCACCTTTGTGGCATTATCGCCCGCAACATAATACGCGGGCAGCATGCCCCGAAACTCGGATTTCAGGAAACGCAGACGGAAATTCTTGGCGGGAAAGAAGAAGCTTCCCGGATAGCGGTGCCAGTCCTTGCCGATGCACACATTGTAGATCATATCAGGGTCGTATTGCGGTGTCGCCTTGAACTGATTGAGCTCCAGCATCAAGTCCATGGGGGCGTGGTAGTTCCTGTAGAGGGCAAATACCCGGGAAAGTCCCAGCAGCGTGCTGGTCACCATTACCAGGATGGCTATGAACATGCTGTGGTCCAGATAATGAACTCCCGACTTGATTTTAAACACCAGCGATTTGATGCGAAAGAAGATGCGCTGATACACATCCACGGTGATGGCTCCACAAAGCGAGATCAAGGGATAAACGGGGAACAGGAAGCGCTCCTCCTTATGCGGCTGGGCAAAGAAGACGAGTAGCCACAGGTAGAGGGGAGCCAGCGAGATGTAGTGGGGGAAATTCAGCGTTGATTTCGACTTGGCTGGCACAATCAGATAGTCCATGACCAGCATGATGGGTAGTTGTAAGGCCAGAAGCTATAAGAAGCATAAAGTTGTACATGTTTTCAAGTAAGGTAACAAATTACAACTCACCCAAATAATATTAAAGTTGAGGAAACCGTTGATGATGTAGTAACTCAGCGGCTCGGTGCCAAAAATGTTTGGTCCATGGCTGGTGAACACATTGTACCACACAATATTGAGAGGAGCAAATGTCAGTTTGCCAAAGTAGCTGGTATCGATGGCAATCATGGGAATGGCCACGGTGGCCGCCGATATCAGCGTCCACTGCACAAAGGTCTTCCAATCCCGCTGCCTGAGCAGCATTTCCAGCACCAGTGGAATGCCAATGAGCGCGGCAAAGGGCCAACCCAGCAGAGCGGATATAGCCGTCAGGAAGATGGCCAAACAATAGTTTTGCTGCCACCAGGCGGCCAGGGCAGCACAGCCAAAGTACATGGAAAAGGAGGAGGGCAGTAGGGCGGTGCTGGACACGAACATGCCCACACTAAAGAGCTGGAATATCAGCCACAGACGACCGATGTGTATGCCAAACTCCTGGCAAATGGACCTGCGAGTAATAGATTATTATCCTTTTCGGGAGGGATTGTTCTCCCAGTTTGCTAGCCTTACTTGTACATATATCGCTCCATTACGGCGCAGGCGAAGCCCAGCATACATCGCACCATGTAGAAGATGAGAATGGGGCTGGGATTGAACATCTTTTGGTAAAAGTAACCGGGCACACCCTGCAGCAATAGGTAGGTGTACGAACGCAGTCCGAACTGCGGGCTGTACTCCCACGTCTGCAGTCCGTGGCCATTGATGATGTAGTGCAGGGGCTCCCAGTAGTTGAACGTCTCGTCACAGTCTGCGATGTAGGCCCAAATGGCGCTGCACAGGCGGGCACTTACGAAGGTTTTGAATGCTGTTTGGACACTGGGCATTATGGGATTGGGCATGCCCTTCTCCTGGCCTCCGCTCACGGATTGCTTGCTGTGGATGGGCAGTAATCTTGATCAATTGGAATCAGGCTACAGATATAGACACCCTCTTACCGCTTCTTGGTATCCTTCTCCCTCTTTTTGCCGGCCGGTGCGGCTTCCTTGGTCTTGTTGTTGTTGCTGCCATTTAGGCCCAGTCGCTTGGGCGGCTTCTTCGACAGAATCTGGTTGTCCGCCTTGTTGGCAATGTAGCGAGCCCGCGCAGCCGGAGGCGCCATAGTCCGGACTTGCTAAGAAAATTGCCGGCGAAAAAAACTTGCAGAGTATTTGTCAATAATAATAATATTATGTGGCGAACATCAGTGTTGCCAGATGAACATTTGGGTGTCCCCCTAAAAAATCTCAAAAAGTGCGATTTTGCGGTCTAGAAAATCAGTTGGCAACTCCGCCACCGCCTTAGAAAAGTGGTTGGCAACTTTGGCTTGTTGAAACGAAGTCAATTTTCAAACCATGGTCAAGTACCGACTATTTGAACCCTAAAAAATCCAATTTTCCACCTAAATTAAAAAATCATTTAATTTCGAACATGTACAATAAAATAAGAAATATCTCAATATGACGTTGTAGAAAGGTTAAGATCTGCGTACTCAAAATGAAAGTCGTGTGTAGTATTTTTTATATTTTTTGAAATTTTTTAGAAATTTCATGTTTATTTTCAAACATTTTGGTAATAAAAGTTCCGAAAAAAAACCCCTAAACTTTTCCCCTAAAAATATCGCCCCCCCCAAAATTCCCCCTAACACGTCAAAAAACCCCTAAGTCTAGGGGGAAAACCCCTAATCTAGGAACACTGCGAATAGAGCCAATATATCGATATTTTTTGAATAAAAATGAATATTATTATGAATATTATATAATGAGGGGATGCATATTTCCCAGAACTTGCACTCAATTTGCAAATATTTGGCCCTAGCTTGTTAACAAGAAAAGTGGCTTTAGATCTGAAAGCTCAAAATAATTTATACATTTTTATTTGTATTTTTTTTTAATTAAATGAAAACTAGCTATAACAAAAAAAAACGCAAACGTGTAACTTTTTTTGAACTTTCACAGGTTGTACCTCCGTTAATTGCGGCCCGCTTCTTTGGAAAATTTTTTTAATTCGTTCAGCGTGATCAACAACTCAAAACCAATCAAAAAAAATTGGTCTGAAGGTTAATCTTTTTTTGCTGTAAACTAGTGTTATTGATACTATATATTTTCACAACACTTGTGGAAAATAGAGATAGAAATATCGATGTTTTTGTAAAATTTGAAAACATCGTGTTTGGTGCTTGTCTTCGCTGTATTTCAGCTGGTGTATTCTTGCGAAATCGGAATGCCAATTTCACTGTTACACATATTCGGGGTCACCTTTTTTCTTAACAATTAAATTAAAATAGAACCAACTGTAATATTTATACATTTATTAATTACAAATTGAAGGAGAAAAAATATACAAAGACAGAGATGAAAAACGATTTAAGCTGAGTTTCGAATTGGCAGGTAATGAACAATAACAATGCACACTGAAATAAACAAGATTTTTAGTAATATGTTCAATTAATTATGTTTAATCTACCTACCGATAAGAGTGCAAGTAAACATGGCAAAGGTTGTATTGCAATAAGGTTGAAGCATAACGCCCATCAGGTTTGTGGCTGCGATGATGCCAAGTCGTCCTAGGGACATGCAAAAGCTAACTGCCTTTGATCTGATCGTAAAAGATGTACTATAATTTAAAGTGTATTAAAATGGTCTAGAATTTACCTTAAGTTTGTTGGAACCAGATCAACGATGGCGCCTATCACAATGGAAATCGAGAGACCAGGCAAAAGAATGTAAAGGCAAAATAAGACAAGTACTCCCGTGGGATTTTCCATAAAGTGCAGCAAAACTCCACTTAGTACTGCAACTGCAAGGGCCGCTAGCAGGACATTCTTTCGACCCAAAGGATTAAGTATCACTCCTTGAATGGAGAAACCAATTAAAAATGCAAAGCCTACAATAAGGTTATCGATATAGGTTTTGCTGGAAATGGGATCTGAGCAGTCCTGAAACATTAGGAAATATACATTTTAGAGAAGGAGATTTTTCAAAATATTTTAAAAACCTACCAACGTTTCTGTTACATTGGGTTTTTCTACGGGTACACTCAGTATTTCGCATACCGTAGAAGAGTTATTTTCTGCACCTGATGAGCGGTTGACAATTTCTGGAAACCAAAGTTGCATCCCATTTGAACTAAGAAAATAAAAATGATAAATAATTCCACCTCTGTAGAACAATCATAGGTCTATAGATTACCTGAAAAACATGCCAAACAGGGCTAAATTACAAAGAATGAAATTAAATCCGTGGGGCTTGTGGAAAAGTGGAACAGTTGCTCTGCAAATTTTGGATAGTATACCACATCCTTGGCTTTCGGCCAACAAATTTTCGCCCGCTGGATCTTCTGATTTCAGTGTGAATTCATCACAATTTAGGACTTGATGTATTGATTTGCCTCGGTTAAATTTGCTTATCCATCCAACGGCTTCTACAGCCTCCTTGTTCTTATCTTGTGATAGCAACAGTTTCGGACTCTCGGGATAATATAATAAAATCAGGCCGCCAAGAAGTCCTGGCAGCAGACTAACTAGCAACAGTAAACGCCATGGCCGAAATACAAAATCGCCAATGGTAATGGCCCAGTTTGAGGAAAGCACAAGCCAAGCAGTTGCTAAAGGGTTAAGAAACTTGGGTGAATTATTCAGTACTATCTATTAATAAACAAGCATACCTGGAACATATATGGCGGTAACACTAACAAACATTGTCGAATAATTAATCGCCACTGCTCGATGTCGGGGTATATTGAATTCACTTAGATATGCATAGAGTGCTGCCGACACTGCACCGACACTATTATAATTGAGTGTGAGAATTACATCATTAAATTGTTCTTTAAAACTAAAGAAAAGCTTTAAATACAGATAGTACTTGTTATAACTTACCTGATTCCAACAAGAAGGTTGATAATGTTAAAGAGCCAAACGCTGGTAACGAACATTAGAACAAATTGCAGGGCATTGCTAGCGAAATTACCATAAAGTAAAACTTTCCGGCGTCCTATATCGTCGCTTATGTATCCCCATATATAGGTCGATAGGAAAATACCTGTTTGAAGAATGAGAAAATTCCACTGTTTTCTCTGTAATATATCTTTGATCTTGACTCACCTGTAACACAAGCCGCCATCATCACGCCTTTTTCAGCCTGTGTCGTTTTAAACTCACAGTGAGAGGCGATCACAATAATACCCATGACCTGTTGGGCTCCAACCGATGTGATTGTCAGCAGTCCGCTGACAATCAGGAGCAGCCACTGCGTTTTTCCATAACCTGGTATCCCCAAAAATCCCCATTAGTAACGTGTGAGATTGAGAGTGAGATTTATTTTACCGATCTTCTCCAATATCAGATCGAAGTCCCAGACATTGGGACCGAGGGTGTTGCTCTCCAGCGAGCTGTGCATCTTGACATTCCCAAGATATTTGGCGACTGGTCAGTCAGTTGGTGCAACACTTGCTTTTAAGCATTGTATTCTAATAACCCCCCGTGTAAAACACTTGAGCGACATGTGAACCGCAAACCAGTTTTGAGATTAAAGCATTTGCGATTTTATTTCAATTTAAACATTTTGCTGAGAGATCTTGGGCACATCAATGAATTGGGTTTTATATGCAAACTGGTCGAGAGAGAATCCGAAAATGCTTTGTTTATATTCACAGCACTGTGGGGGTAGTTCATTTTATCTTGGTATTTTGACTTGAGTGCACTAAGTTATTTTGATTTATTCTAGCAAATAGAAAAATGGGATTTTCGGACAGGATCACTCTTTAAATTAATAAAAGAGTAAAATTAGTTCCCAAAAATATATAAAAAACCTAACGATCTTGGAAAAAGACTCTATCCAAGTACTAAGTGTAATGTTTCGGCCGGTTTAATTGACGGAGTGCCATTCTCTTTTTGTTAAGAACAAGGTAATAAAAAAAGCTATTCCACTTGATTGTACTCTAAATAGACCAAAGAGTCTATTTAGAATTTACTTTATTTACCTTTGTAGTTATTTGTTCAAAATATATATATCTTCATGTACATTCTTAAATTAAAAAATTTATTGAAATGGTACATTATTTACTAACTAACTAAGCTACTTAGGCTATAATGGCAAATCTTAAATGGGTAACAGCAACGTCAAGCTAGCACAAACTGTAAGGGGAAAATGCAAGTATTAATTATGATAATTGTTTATATGATATCATGTAGACTAAACTCACCCAGAACAAATCCGGAGAAAACCCCAAAAGTGAGAGAGCAATACGACTCTAGAAGAACTCCGATGATATTGCTGCCAAAGACACTGCCCGTACGCCCCAACATGAGGCAAATACAGACCGCTTTTCCGCGAAGGTGAGTGGGTACAAGGTCTACGACCGCACCACTCAGAATCGAGACACAAAGTCCCGGCAATACGAGGTATAAGCAGAAGCAAACCACTATTACCACCTCGTCTTTGATAAAGATTAATGCCACTGCACAAGCTCCGGCCAATGTCAAGCCAATCGAAATTGAGGCCTTGCGACCAATTGTGTTTATAATCAGACCCATCACTATATAGCCAACAATCAGGGCCGATCCATAGGTGATGGTGTCTATGTAGCTCTTTGTGTTAATATGATCGTCGCAAATCTGGTAATGAAGTTGAAGATAGCCAAGGGGTTAGTTTGGATGCTAAATATAGCCTACTTATGAGCTAGTAAACCCATCCCAATAAAAGGTACCAATTATAATCCTGTTTACTTACTTTATTAGTCGCATTGGCTTGCATTTGATCTATTGATGCATCGATAACTTGACAAACTGTCATTGAATCTTCAGCTTCATTTGAACCCAGTCTATTTTGTATTTCTGGATACCAAAGACCCATTCCCGAAGAACTGTTTGGAAAATTTTAAATTAGTTATTATACCAAGAATCTAAAAATAAGTAAATCCCTTACCTGAAAAATAGACCACACATTATAGTACAGCTAATAACGAAGTTAACCAAATGAGGTCTTTTCAGCAGAGGCAAAGTTTCCTTCCACATTTTCTTGATTGTGGTGAACCTAAAGTAAATTATTAGTTTCTTAGCCAACATATTTGACCAGCAATATAAACTTACGCTGACTTTGAAATAAGTAAAATATTTTCTCCATCCGAATGGTCTTCAGTTTTCAGCTTATGAACCTTGAATTCATGCAAGTGTTTGCCGGAATTCGTTACTGCAATCCAATCGACGGCAGCAAAAGCCTCTTCAGTTTTATGCAGGGACATTAGGATCTTGGGACTTTCGGGAAGGGACCACAACATAATGGTTCCCACGACACCAGGCAGCAAGTAGCAAATTGTTAGTAATCGCCAGGGACGGAATGAAAAGTCCTCCGTCACACTAACACTCCAATCCATTGAAAGAATCAACCAGGCAGTTGCTATAATGTCCGAATTTCAGATTTGGATAATCAAAAAACCTTTGAGATAGTACTCGTAATTACCTGGGACATAAACGGTGGAAATTCCCACAAAAAGACTAGCATAATTAATAGCGATAGGTCTGTGACGGGGAGTGAAGAACTCGCCAAGATACGCATAGGTTGTTGATGATGCTCCCGCAATGCTGTTTGAATAGTTATAAAAGATAAGAACTTAGTTTGGATGTGAGCTACAATATGAAAGGTTCCCTCAAACTAATATTTAATTAGTTTTCTTTCTATTATATCGTTTATTACCAGGAAAAAGCGGTTCACTTGAGTTAAGGTCGGTTCGGAACCAGCTGACAATCCTTACAAATAATAATAAAACACTTCCCCTGATAACAGTTAATAAACGTATTATTCATGTACGTTTTAAATTACAATGTTAGTTTTTAGTTTACTTACAAAAATCCAACTCCGAATCGAATGAAGACGTAAAACCAGTAACTCGGAATCACTGTGGAGCATAACGATAAGACGTTTCCGGCGATCGTCGTATATATCAATACTGGCCTCCGACCAATAGTGTCACTAAGGTAGCCCCAAAAGTACGAGGAACAGAATATGCCTGCGAAATAGTTAATGTCCACGTGAAATATACCGCCATGAAAACGTGAAAGATAAAGTTTACTAATGCTGATTAAAATAATTTATGTAATACGAATGCGAAACGCAAAAAGTGCTCACTCACCGATAAAACTGGCAGCACTCATGATCGCCTTATCCACTGAGTTCATGTTGAAATCGCACTGGGATACGATCGTGATGTAGGACATGCCCATGGTCTCGTTGATGACCATCATCAGGAGAAGTCCTGCCGCAAAGAGGACGATCCATTGCACTCGCCCGAATCCTTTGATATATTAAGTAAAACACAGTTTAATTGCAGATTACAGGATATTCAGGACATTTTGCACTACCGATTAACTGAAGCACATCCTCGTATTCGTGACCAGCATTGGGATCTCCTCCCACCGATTTTGGCTTCGACTCAACATCTTGTTGGCCCGATTCCGAACTCATTTTGATCTCTCGGATTGACTTTTTAGATTTCTATCGTTCCCGAACCTGCGACAAACTAAAACTGAAGAAGACCCCGAGGTTGATGTGGGTATAAAAGCAGTGGCAGTGGCAGAATTTGATTCGAGTGATAGAGGACGCCCCTAGAGGTTGGGCTGGGTTATCAGACAGAACAATAAAGATAATTGAGGGGCTAGATGATATTCTGTTTATTTATCAAATGTGTATCACTCATTTGCTACGACTGGAATCTTAAAAAAAGAAGATCGCCCCCTCACCCACCGGAACTGTCTCGTTTATTCCGTTTTTTCAATTCATTAGAGCAAATAATGCAAAGGTTGGCTTCATTCGCCACCAGGTGCTGTCATAAATTCGCGTGTAATGACACAGAGTAACAAATTTGGGGTATCAATTACATTAACTTAGCCAATTATAATTTTTAGAACTTGATAAAACTATTTTATTGTTTAAAATATATTATTAAATTCTAATTACTTGTAATCAAATTAGCATTTACCTTAATATTTTCATAAGATGGTGAAAAAAGGAAAAAAGATGTATAAAAAATTATGTTATCTGGCTTAGGAAATAAATTTACAGCTTTTTAACATAATAAAAGTTATTTTAAAAATATCTGTAAGATCCCAAGGTAAACACTTGTTTTGTTAAAGAGTGATGCTCTTTGGGGCAATAATTGTTGATGAATGCAATTAAGTGTTGGCTTACTTACAGTAGCAACAGTTCTTTCACAAAAAAATATTATGTTTATCTGTTTACCCTCTAATGTTTATGATAATTAAGAGTGTGAAAACGGAATGCCACTTGGGGCTTACCGACATAAATCCCGGAGCCACATGTCGACATACATGTTTGCTTGGGGGAAGTTTACGTACGAGACTGCACCTTGAAGCGACCCTATTGACATCCACATAAGGATTGCCCCACAGATCTAGCTAAATAATAATATATGTAAATATAACTTTTAACTGTCTACTATTAACATTTTTTAAATATGGTTGTTTTTATTGATATTTGTAGAATTACTGGTTTTTACAACACAAAAAAAAAGATAACAAGATGCACGGGTATTGAAAAAGATGGGCGTTTAAAATGATTGAAAACTTTAAATTTAAGTTTTTTTTTACAAAACCCAATATTTTATCGTCGAGGTAAAAACAAATTTTTTTTCAAACGGCAATTTATCGTTGATCTTTTCACTCCACCGAAAAATATAGAACTGAGTCAAACTCCCATTTAATATGAAAATATATTGATTCTGAACAGCAAATTGTCTTAAGAAAACAGGTTCCAAAATAGAACAAATTGAAATAATTAGTTAGGAACCTTGGAACAAAAAACAATTTGCGAGTGTCTTTCAAAACCATTTTCAATCGGATTATAATCTGGTTATTCTCTGACGGCTTTAAAGAAATGTAGTTCAAGTGTTCACATTTTACTAAAGAACACAGATAGTTTTCGGCAAATGTTATATTCCTAATTAAACGATTAAAGCAAAAAAAATAACTTAAATTTTATTCCATTAAAAAGTGAAAATATTTGGTGAAGTTTTAAGGATAAAAAAAAATCGTATTAAAATATGGTAACGATACCATTAATTCCTAGGACTAAGTGTAACTGATTTTAAGTCGAATTAGTTAAAATAAAATACGTTTGGTTCATTCTCGCGAGTTTGCACTGTAATATATCGATAGAACTACGTGGAGGTATCGCACTGTGCCTACCGATATGCTGTTGACACGTCCAGTTTATTTACAATTTTAACCAAATTATTTTGCAATTAATGGCTGATTTTCAGGAACAGCTGCGACAATATCGCGTTCAAAAAAGGAGGAAGGAAACGGTTGACAACTTCAAGGACAAACTGCGCAGATTCTGGATGTTGGGGACCGGAGCAAACAAAGATACAACAATAGAGGTACAACAGGTAAGTGAACTATAAAAATGTATCTTTCATATAATGTTATTTATTTGCTTGATATACAAAGGTACCCACTAAAGCGGAAGTTACCTCGGAAATCTCACAGGATGAGGCTGGGACCTCCAGTGATAATGAACTGCTGCCAGAGGAGAGCCCCTCCAGATCCACAGATCATCATTTCAAGGAGAACAACGGCCTGAAGTACACCCTCTGGGCCGTCTATCTTCTGTTCTGGATAACTCTCTATGTGATTGCCATAAAGCTGAGTTTCGGCTTAGTTTTCCTTATGTTCTCCGCACTTTTTGGCATCTATTTTAATACCCGAACGGATCCAAAGAAGGGGAACGAGATGAGCGCCTATAGTGTTTTCAACAAAAATTGTGAGAGTATAGATGGCACCTTGAAGGCCGAGCAATTCGAACGAGAAATACGCTATGGATCGGGAAGTGTACGATAGTAATGTCTAAGAGATCCCTCAATAACTGTAATATAGGCAATATACAAAAATATTAACATACAAACCCATTTATTGTAATTGTTTGGTTGTAATAGATACCAATGTTCAAGGTATCTCAAGATGTGTTTTCATTTACTACCCAAAATGTACAATTCTAAGGTTGTATCTTTTTTATTGGTAAAGTATAAATTCATCAATTTTGTTTAAACGTTTTCCACAACAAAACACAATTTTGTATATCAATTTCTTCAATATCAATATCAATAAATTGATTATTTTAAATAAGTGCAGACGATATTTTAGATTAGGTCCTATTTATTAGCTAATCTTACAGTCTGCGATTTATCTAACAACAAGTATTTATGTATATACACTATACGTTATGGGATACACATTTGCATGCGTGCTTTTCATTAAATTTAATAAGGCTGTTGAAATAGTTTCTAGAAAGTTTATGTTTGTAGGCCTTAGTGCATAGATTTTCATGGCGAAGGATAGGTAAACGAACATCATAACGATTGAGTAACTGTATCCATCTATTTATCCGTGCATCCATTTAGTGAACATTCAGTGCTCAGTTGATCAATTCCGCGATCTCTTCAGTTTAGCAACTACTTCTATGAGTATTATTATGTACAAACTAAAATAGGGTTTTATTCTACCGTACTAGTTAAGGTCCTGTAACGTTGTTGTTCCCCTGGGAGGCGAGGGAAAGCTATCGAGTCACCTATTTCCAGCCACGAAGTCACCGATCTCACATGTGGAACTCCTGATCCTGAGCCAGCAGGAGCTCCCTGGCGTGGGAACTGTACGCCGCGTGCTAGCACTTCGGCAGGAAGGACTTTCTGGAGGGCAGCAGGCAGAGGATGCTCAACGCCATGACCATGTGCCAGATGGAGTGGACGATGTGGTAGTTTTGCTTGGTCTGCAGGAAGGCATAGCACACCAGGCCGGCGACCACGAGGGTCAGTCCGAAGGGCAGCCACACCGACAGGTATCTTCGCGACGGGAAAAGCTTGCGGGACTTGGCACATCGCAGCCCCCAGCTGGTCGAGATCAGGCAGATCCCCGTTAGAGCCGGGGCCAAGAATACCCACAGACTCTGCTTATTCAGCTCCGTGCCGAAGGCCAGCAGGATGGCGCCGAACATGTGCAGCAGCGAGACGAACTCCGACCGGACATGGGCCATGGCCACCAGGGTCACCCAGATGCTCAGCAGGCCGCAGTAGAAGTCGCAGAACTGCAGCACCCCGATCTTCACCAGGCAGAAGCTGTACTCATCCTCGCCAGCGTCGCAGGCGTGGTAGAAGATCGAGAAGAACATGGCGAAGAAGTAGATGACGCCCTCGGTATAGTAGCGCCGCTTGACCGCCATGTAGATGCTCGGGAAGAAGAGCAGGTTGCTCAGCGTCAGCAGCAGGGTGGCCAACAGGATGGACATGTTGGTGGGCACCTGCGAGTCCTCGGTGCAATCCCATCCTCGATAGCCCTTCGAGCAGACGCACGTGGAGAATACGAATCCGCCGGACATGTAGTGATAGCACCGCCCAAAGCGACCACATCTCCCAGCCACACAGGGACTGGAGGACACCGAGAAAACCACCGAGGTATTGCAGTTCTCCACCGCCACATGCTGCTCCATGGCCGCCTTGTGGTGCTCGACGAAGAGCCGCGTCATCTGCTTGGAATTGCTGCTGCACTTGTCGTCCATAATGCACTCCTTCACCTTCAGCGTCTCGGTTTCGTTCATCGCCTCCAGGCAAGCCGGGGATTTCAAGCAGGCCGCGTAGCGTGGTACTGATTCGGCACAATCACACGGGGAACGCATATCGCCCAACATGTCCTGGTGCTTCCTGATGAACTCCTTCACGCTCTCCATGATGGACACTCGAGCGGTTCCGGATCCGTGGCAGAACAAGCCCATGGTCACATACCTGCGGAAAAGAATGATAATTAAGTATTGTAGTTTGAAAAAAAGCACAGGAAGAATTTTCTATCCTTTTAAGCTGTATTTCTTTCTCTGTCCGTATCTCTGTCCGTATCTCTGTTCGTATCTCTGTTCGTATCTCTGTCAGTATCTCTGTCCATATTTCTGTCCGTATCTCTGTCCGTAAATTCTGGAAAGTTATTTAATACTAATTTCCTACTCACCATCGTCCGCTCTCGGGGAAAGGTACATGGACCAGGCCCATGTTCTCCGTGTGGTTCACAATAATGGAGGCCTGCTTCAGCCGCTGTCCATAGCGACACTTGTCCGGATATTCCGGCTCGCCCGGCTCACCCAGCTGCATGCAGACGACAATCTGCATGCTCTGGTTGCTGGATGTGTTGATGGCGGGCACCACCTCCTCCTTGGGATCCCCGATCAGCCGCTCGGCCAGGATGCCACCCAGATCCGGTGACTGTGTGGGCGGACTCATACGCAGACTAGCGCGGTGCGACTCCTTCATGGAAATGGCGAAGGTTAGGGTCCCGCCGATGTCTGAAACCTCGCCCAGGTCAAAGGAGAATCCAGAATGGGTTTTGGCCGTGAGATTGAGTGTTTCGGGCACCGTGCCATTGACGTCCGGCCGGAGATCGTAGTCGAACATAAAGAATTCGCGGTACGTCTGCCGCAGCAGCGAGTAAAAGTTCATTTGACGGAACTTGGTTGGTTCCCAGGGGTTCGGAGTGGAACTG
The DNA here is from genome assembly GCA_037075205.1 of Drosophila prostipennis. Lineage (NCBI taxonomy): Eukaryota > Metazoa > Arthropoda > Insecta > Diptera > Drosophilidae > Drosophila > Drosophila prostipennis. The sequence goes on along the minus strand of JBAMCJ010002175.1, from coordinate 236,676 downwards.
TTGGTGGTGTTTGTAAGACTCTTTGGTTTCTCCAAAAGGCTAGACTGGCTCTTCGGCGATGTAATCAATTTGCAAGGCATATGATAAACTGTGATTGTTGCTTTCGACTGGTGCTTCCGATTCATCCGCCCCGCTGACAAAGGTCAACAGGGCATAGTGCCAGGCATTTGGCTGCACGCCGAACGGAATTGAGATTTCCGCCGTCTGGTTTGGCCGGATGATGGTCCCGTGACCGTGGCTCTGATCCGTACCGCCCAGTGGGTAGCCATTCGCCCGCACATGGAAGCCCACCGCCGGACAGTCGTCGCACACTTGGTCGAATGTTATCCGGGCCGTGGCATCGCCTATGTCGTCTGGCACATAGAATCTGTAAATGATTTCATTGTTTGCGGTCGGTGTGCTGTTGTGGTTTTCCGTGATATTCTGGAAATTGAGCAGCTCGGCTGGCTTTGGATTCGACAACAGCTGTTGGCCTCTGCTGCTGCTTGGGCGGAATGGAGCGCAGGAGTCTGGAGGCTGTGCTGACTCCCTCCTTGATATTGGTTCCATTAAGTCCACTCGGCTCGGAGCCCAGAACATGACTAGTTAGATTGTCCTGATGCTCCTGGCCATTGTTTATGATAATCGGACGGAATCGGGACACGGACATCTCGGCGGACAACAGTGTGTCACACGAGGCTGTGAGTCCTGCCAACAAAAATTAAATTCATAAATATTCATGGGTCTAAACACAAAGCCAAAATAATCCCAATCGGTATTTTTGCATATATACATATATATGTGCAAAAGGTTTTTATCTCTGGGGTAACAAAGTCCAATTTGGCAAATATCAAAAGAATAGCTAGTTTGGCTTTTGTTTTTATCATGCTGGGGTGTCGAACAAATATTTGCATACTTTACAAAATAAACAAATAATATGCTGGGTATCAAAATATGACTTTAAAATCCATAAATTGAGCATAAAACTTTCTTTACCTTGCTGTTCAATGCGGTCATTATTGGGATCAGACCAACTCACAAAAGCCACCGCAAACCAGTTGCCTATGTGAGGACCCTCTATGGTGATACGCTGCTGCTGTTCATCAGATGAGAACTGTAGATCATATACCTTGAATCTGCAGGAAATTCCATTTAGTTAAGTGTATTTCCCATGACTATCCCAATATTCACTAACCTCTGATCCGTGGTAAAGAAGTTCTTGGGAAAGGTTATGTTTTCGGGACTTATCACTGGGTAACTGCTCGCCTTCAGATGCAGCGTGACATCCTTGGGCTTGCACTTTCGTTCTGCAAAATAATCATTACTTATAAATTGTGTTCTTAATTTATGTAAACTATACTAACGAAAGGCACTTTTGGGATCCTCGAAAGCTTTGAATGTGAAGTAAGCAGTTCGGGAATCGGGTGGAACATCGAAATGCAGGATGGATACATCCTTGTAGGATGTGTACTTGAGCAGTGAGTTTGAGGGCAGTCGAACAACCAGCTCCTGATCCTCCGGCAACTTCATTTCCTCAATCGGTACATACTTTGTGTATTCATCTGAGGGATTTTGCAGAACCGGAACACTTGAGTCCACCAGCAATCCTTGGTCGATTAGAAGTAGCATGAACACCACCAGAGGACTGCAGTTGGGCCGATGTGTCAGTCTCTGAATCATCCTGACCTGCGTAACTCTATCTATATCCTTTACGAGTAATAGTAACTCCTGGAAATAAATCAAACGAAATTAAAATTAATTGAGTTTCGTGATACAAAAGAGCACCTTTGCATTATGTATGATTTAAAGACCATCATGTTTAAACTTTCGATTGGGTAATTTGTTTTTATTTCGCGTGCCATTTCCAGGAGCAAGCTGGCTCAACTAGAATGCCCTAAAGCCATATAGGGGCCATGGTTTTGAACACAAACACACAGAATGGCGGGCCTACGGATGAGCATAAATGTACATATTCCCACACCCAAAGTTTTTGGCACAAGTACAGCAGACATAAAGGCTTTTTGTATGCTGGTGCAAGTAAATTGCACCGTTTGCAAAAATGCCGAATTCCGGCCCATTTATGTGGCGCGACCAAAAACCAATGTGTGTGTGTGTGTGGACCAAAGTCGGAGCTGTGGAAGATGTCCGGCAAAAAGCGAAATAAAAAACTTCTGCACTCGATGCGGTGACGCTGGGCCTGAACTGTGCATTGTTGGCTAACACCTACTATAATTTATGGCCGACTTGTAGCCCCAGCAGACTCGAGAGCTATCTCGACCAGACTGTTGGATGCGTTGGATTAAAGAACGGAGCTTTACCTTTTATTCACAAAGAATTAATATTCCATCGCATAATATATGATATGTGTTAAATTATATAGAACTTTAAGTTTGATTTGCTCAATGGGAACAGGCGCCAAATATTATTTATTTTGTATGCACTAAACAAGCACAAAATGCGACCGAATATATGTATTGTTTATGAGGTATATGGTATATACCATTTGGGTTTTGAGAGAGCTTTTAATTAGCAAACGTATGAGTTTTCAGCCAGAGAGACGCGACACAACTGATGCCTCTTGTTTTTTGTTTACAGAATTCGTGTTTGACCTAAAGTCTTATCAGTGCCACTCAATTTTCTTATCGAACCATTGTAGAAACATGTATTATCAGCTTGGCTATGAGCTCACTCATTTCGTATAAGGCTATGACGATTTATTATAGCACCATTCATATTTCTATTGAAATGATTGAATGAAAATGCATTTCAATTGAGAGGCAGCTCGACTAAAATGTAATAGAGTGCACTTAATTTTTACAGGGGGTGAATATGAAACAATAGCGCACACAAACATTCAACTTTTCGCTCGAATATTTAGTGAGTCATTCAATCTTTTAATCATTTATGCACAATGTATCTCTATTTTAGACCCCATACCTTTGCTATACTCGTAAAGTTGATAAGATCTTGATATATGCCTCTTAAATATTACAAATATTATGTTTGCCCGAGAAATGACATACGACTCTGCCGGTCAGCAATAGACTGAAAGCATGAGCTCAGCTTACCTGGTTTGCTTTTGTTTATATTTCTCGCAGAATGCAGGTTTCGAAATGGCAAAGACTTGTGAATGAGTCTTGGAAGAGGTTTTATACTTTTTTGGCTAACACTGGTCCGCGGGGAAAATCCGCGTGACGCATTCAAGTTTACGATGCATTTGGGTAAATAAATAAGTATGCTTTTGGCTTGGCACTTAGGTAAATAAGCTGTCGCGGAAAAGCTTCGTTTCGACTTGTTTTGGAAATTCCTCGCCGTTGTCATTGGCGACGCTGCTACTGCAATCGACCGCTGATATTGGATAGTCGTAAAACAGATAACGGCTTTGATTAAATGGCTCTGGGCACAAAGCTCCATTGTTTCTGGGAAAATGGGGGAATTCCCAGAGCAAAAGCGGAATGAGCTCGGGGTAAGGGCTTAGTAAAACTACAAATGATAAGACCTGAATTTAATGAATAATATTTTGAAAGGAAATAATTTAAAAAAAATATTATTTGAATTGTATAATAGTTTGATATCACAAATAGTTTAAAAATGAGTCCCTATGTTGATTGTTTAAAAAATGTTAAATTAAAATACTTACTCAATGTTTGTCACAAATTTAGCTAATCAGAGGGGTTGTTAATAAATATTACAAATTAATGTTTTACACAAATTAAATAAACACCCAATCCACATTAAAAACGCTAATTATTCTTATCAGCAGTAGACTATGTGTCTTATTTGTCTAAAAACACAGAATGAACTGGCACTTGTTACTGATAACTAAATTAATTTAAATCTGTGGATCCACAAAACATAATTCTTTGGGGGAGAGATAAGTTGAGAGCGCCGAGAGAGGGTTTCAGAGAGATACGATCCACAAGAGAGCAAGTTCAAGTTCGTTTCTTACGGCTACCAAACAAGTTTTTCGTTTTCGAGAGAGCGGAGAGCGGATAACTCGGGGGATCGTATGGGGCTAAGTCTTTGGGACTGGGCTGGGGCACAAGCTATAGCCTCAGTTGTCAGTCCGCCGAGTGGTTAAACGCATCACCGTTCGAGTCCCGCTCTGGGATATCGCCCCATACGCAACCCGTGAAAGTTTGTGGATACCAGTTTCAGTGGCTTTGTGTACAAATCTATATATGTGAAATTCAGCGCAAAATCCCACCCTAAAATAAAAGTAATAATAGCTGGAAATGAAAATCAAATTTAAACAATGTGCAAGGCGGTGACTCATTGTTACCAAAATATATGCGTGTGAATTGGTTAATTAGCATATTGGAGTGGCCTCTTTCGCTGGCTTAAAGTCGATATATTTATATAATTCAATTATCAGCTAGTGTTTCGTGGTCCCATTATAAAGTGCAAACACGCCTTAAGCCGAAGTTTTCTTTGCTTTCAAAGCGTCCTTATAAATTATTGAAATTATTTAAATACACAAAAGACGACACATTGCCAAGCATTCCCGTTCCCTCTCTCTTTCGCCCCAATCCATCCGTCTCTTTCCGTGCGATCTTAAACTATGCGAGAGTGTACATATACAATTGCGGTCAAAATGGTAGTAGAACGTAGCTACAAAAATAAACCATAAAAGCTTTTAACATTTTTGTAAACTCTAAATTTGATATCAAAACCAATCAATCAGGGGTGACACCCAAAACGGCGACGGATTTGGGGATGGTTGTTTTGGAAACCTTCCCATCAAAACCGCAGGTGTAACACAATCTGTAGAGTTTACTAGGAGTTTCGGAGTAAATTTCCTCTGATTTTAGGAGCATTTGCTTCAAGGCCTACTATTGGTTGGTTTAAAATCGCGTACTTGATTTTTAAACGGTTTCTGGGACACCGAGATTTGCTTTTGGGGGGAAATTTGGTTGGAAGAGATTTGCTGTGACATCCCCGAATAAAACTTGTAAAATAAATATAAATAATATAGCAAAAAATAAAATATACCCTATTAATATACGAGTAACGGGTATAACTATTTAATTGCTTGATAACTGGTATTTAATTTTTCAAAAAACGAGTTAGCACCTCTATTATCTTGACCGCTGCTGTTCATATATTGGGGCTGTGCTTGGTTGCCCAGTTTGTTTTGCTATTGCGCCATGCACCCGATGCCGTATACGTCAAAAAGAGAAATCGCCGACCCGCTTCATGACGCGCAGCGTCTTAAGTTATATTTTCTTTTAGTTGAGCGTGTGATATGTGCCCTTCACTCAAAAATATATATTCCACCACTCATATCCTGGTTCATTGCAACCAGTTGAAAGCGGCATTGTGTTTTTAATATTTCCGGAATATAACAAGTGACATGCGGGTTGTCTGTCTCCTCTTAGTTAATTTAATAAAACACATTCCTACGCTGGAATCTGCAGGATCCGGACTTCGTGAACTCCCTCGCACACACACAAACAGACATACACACATATGTTATTCGATTTTATTTTACCCTCAGTGAACAGCCGTTTTTAATTAAAATTTCATCACCTTGTCTCAGTCCTCGGACATCTGGCAGGCTGCCGCTTAGGCGGTTGATTGCGCAATGGTTTATCACCATCACAACCACGAAAGTCGGATAATACACTGCAGAAAACAATTACTTTCCTGGCGCAGGAGGAGCGTGTTGCTAACCATTTTTGTGGTGACAGCCACAGCGGTTTCACTGATTTCACAAGAAGGTGAGTTATTATTTCCTTTCCTGAGCTTTAAAAAAAATATTTAAAGGGATTCCTATTTATAGACATTTTAGTCAATCTTTAAGAATACCCTTCATGGTGACAATAAGCCCTTAAGCATGGCTATCTTGCTTATCCATATCCCATCTGCTAATTAGAAAATATCATTTGGTAAATATGAGGGTACCGGGTCAATAGTCTCCGCCTATCTTGATGACAAAACACGTTAATGACCACAACACCGATGCGTAATTGGTACCCAAAACAATGCGAATCGCTCTTGAAGTCCCACAATGGTCCACTTGTCCCCGTGGGCGAGAAAAACAAATGGATCCGAATATGAGCTCCAGTAAATTTAGCCTTGACCGTGAATGTTTCACCAGCTTGCTAGATGTAGATGTCATTCCATCGAAGGCGTTTAATTCCCGGTGTTTTGAACTCTTAAGTCGACTAATGGGCCGGAAATGAATTGCAATTGTTATTATCCAAAATAAAATCCAATCAATCGCTTGAGTTTTAAATTAGATTACCTTTTAGTTAATTGTTGCAGGAAAATTTGTTTAGAATTTTATTTTATTTTATCTGACGACAATATATCAGCAAATTCATTTAATCGATATCGTTATTAATCAAATATTTTCCGTGTGAAACATTGTTTCTAAAACCACTATCAATTGATATGAAAATTGATTAGACATTTTGTAGCTATGGTATTTATAAAGTGCAAATAAAACTAAATCTTTAAAGCCCCAAATTAGAACCTAGGTGTAAAATAAAAATTTAGAAATGGATACATTCGTCTAATGAACCCTCAGAAATACAAGTAGATAATTTATAAAACTCATTATTAATTTGGCTGTCAGGCTGAAATTCTCATTCACGCACATGTCTCATCAGCATATTGTGCAATATTTAAGTGAAACGGAACATTTCGCAGAGCATCGTAATATATGGCAGTCGTGAATATCTGGATGTGGATGGGCTTACACGCGGGCCAAGTTAAATCCCCGCCGAGAGCGTGTTTCATCCAAGACCTCAGACCAGTTTGGCCACGCAATCCGCAGCGCCAAAAACATTCTGCTCACTTAAGCCATGCCGTCAGACACGCTCTTGGCCAAAAAAATAAGAAAATAAGAAAAGACTCTCCTTTAGCCGTTCTCCGGGCCGCAGACATACAGCCCATATAGCCATATATCACGTATACGTATTCGTTACATGTGTGCGCATTTGTATCTGAAGGTCGAGCGCCAGCAGAAGAGATATGTACAAGTGCAAACGGCAAACAACCCAAGCAACCGGTTATCACGTCACGTCGCTTAGGTCCATTGAATGATGCTTATGGCTGACTTATGTTATGGAGCGCAAAGAAATCAACTGAATATGCGAATATTTCACGGACATTCTCGGTGGACAATGAACCGATATTGATATTGAGCTATTCGTTAGGAAAACTATTTTTCCCCAGATGTTGCAATCTGGCCTCCTCCCAAAAAAGTGGTCGCCTTTGTCTGCCTTTGGCACTTGTTCAAAGCACTGGCTCCCAAGTGGGAGACATCCGGGTCAATAGCTGGCACTCGGAATATCTGAATGAACTTGGCTGCCAACTGTTGTTGGCCCATCGAAATGCAGGCAAAGTCGTCGTCGCCTTAACCAATTAATCGCTGTGTCGTCATGGATTTCAACGGCTTTGGCTGGATTTAATAGGCGGTTGTACTGAGATTACAAAACAAGTTAATCTCTTAACACACTCACGCCATTTTGCGAATGATATCACGATTTTGTCTCGCGCTTTGTTGAGTGGGAAAAACAGAACAGAGAATTAGTATTAGGGCACAATTGCTTAAGCAGCCCAATTTTATTACCTCTAATTGTTACTATAAGTGTGCTATTATACAAAAGGGTTTTAAGAGATTAATGGATAAACCTTAGAGCTTAAACAGAAAAATTAAATGCACCAAAAATGCCCGAAAATAAATGTCCCACAAGAAAAATGTTTATTTTTGTTTAGCTTTATCAAAAATATTCTAATAAAATAATTATTTTGACTTTAAAATCTTTAAGTGGTTTTATGAAGTTCCCCTGTGGGAAAACCAGAACAGGAAAATAATATTATTATTAATGATAAACACAATTATACAGAAGTGTTTTTAGAGAAATTAAAAACCCTGAGAGCTTCAATAGAAACGGGAAAAATTGCTTTATAAAAGTCATTAATATTAATAATTAAACAAGTTCTTAAGCAAAGAATGGATTTACATATAAAAACTTTAAGAAGCTCACTTTAAAATGTTTACTAAAATTAAATAAATGGTTGGATTTCGTTGCATTGAATAAACACTTTTTAAAAACCGGTACTGTAACATCCGAGAATCTGTCTTATGTACAAAATAACCTGTTGTTAATGGACCTGCTATAAAACTGCATTTTGAGCCATTAATTCTTAATTTATGTACTTCAACTTACAGCCGAGGCCCACGATCAGAATGCACCGCCGATTCTCTATGTTCGCGAGCGCAATTGGCGAATTTCGGAGACCGAGAAAGTCGGTCAGATAATAGATCGAGTGCGGGCGGAGGATCCGGATGGGGATGATCTGATATTTGGCATCGAACCTCGATTCAGCCTGCCACCGGGAAGTGGTGGCAATGGCGCTAGTCCAACCAAAACGATACCCTTTAAAATTGATCGGGAAACGGGAGTAGTCACTCTCAACGAAAGTTTGGCGGGCAGGGTAAGTAGAAGAAAGAATTACTATACTATACTTTTTATACCCTTGCAGAGGGTTTTATGATTTCAGTCAGAAGTTTGCAACGCAGTGAAGGAGACGTTTCCGACCCTATAAAGTATATATATTCTTGATCAGCATCACTAGACGAGTCGATCTAGCCATGTCCGTCTGTCCGTCCGTTTTTACGCAAACTAGTCTCTCAGTTTTTAAGCTATCGGGATGAAACTTTCCCAAAAGTCTTCTTTTTGTTGCAGGTAGTATATAAGTCGGAACGAGCCGGATCGGACAACTATATCATATAGCTCCCATAGGAATAATCGGTGAAAAAATCTAAAAAAATTATATCTTGGGTGTTTTTGAACCTAGAACCTCCTACTTTTGGAAATGCCATTTTTTATCTAATTCTGAATTTCGAATAAAATTTTTTCAAAATCGGACAACTATATCATATAGCTGCCATAGGAACGATCGGAAAATTAATGGGAATATAATATGAAATAAATTATTGCTTCGTTGGGGTTTATTGTATTCTCTTCTACTCTGGGATATGACTCTTTTTAAATGTTTTCGAATTTCAATTTTAATTTGATCAATATCGAACTACTATATCATATAGCTGCCATAGGAACGATCGGAAAATTAGTGATTAATAGGAATTATCTGCAAGGGTATATAAGCTTCGGCTGGCCGAAGCTAGCTTCCTTTCTTGTTTTAAAATGATTTTTCCTCTTTTCAAGGCCGGTGAGAATTTTCTCATCTATATAACTGTCACCGACGGCCTTTATACGGCGAAAAATGAGGTTTTCATCAATATCTTGGGCGAGCGGGAGAACAGCTCGGGCTACCGACCGCAGACATCGATTTCGAACGTGGTGTCGCAGTTTCTGCCGCGTTTCGACCAGCTGCCCGGCGTCCAGTCCATCCGGAATGGCCTGCCGAATAGCCGGCCAGGTGGGGGCGGTGTATATCCACCGGTGCCGCAGAACAATATATTCGGTCAGCCGCCATTCGGTAACTTTTACCCACCGCCACCGCCGAATATTGGGAATGAAAGTGCCGAGGAGGCGGAGGATGATGGGGTGACACCCACCGCCACAACAGCAGCCTTCAAAAGCAGCTCCACCACCACGCCGAAGAGTCGCACCAAACTGACGCCGATAACTGCCAATAATTCGACGAGGGTCGAGGAAATCCCCACGGAGAAGGAGACGCCGACGACACCGAGCCATAATAACAACAGCAACAACAACACCAGTTCCAGCATCAGTCCCATTTTCTCACTGAAGTCCGGGACAATTCCGATTGTGGTCACTGTTGGCGGCTTCTTTGCCGCCATCGCCGTGCTGCTGGCGTACTTGTGCCGCCGACGCCTCTGCGCCATCAGCAGGACCCTCAAGAAGTCCAAGGAGAAGGAGGAGCTGGCCAAGAAGTCCAATCAGAGCCAGCTGAGCAGCACGCTGACCGACGACAGCCGCAACTCGATGGTCATGCAGCAGTGGCAGGGCCCCGTGGCCTTCGCCAATCGCTATGTTCCCTGGGAGCGGGACCAGCAGCTGGGCATTGTGAGTGGAATAGCACTAATTTTGAGGGGCACCCCCTTGGCCACTAATCTCCCAGGGGTTTTTTGTCAAGCAGGGCAAACGGGCTACATAAATCTTGTGGGGAAGTCTGGGATCTTGGGATTTTCTTATCAGATTTGCAAAATTTTTATTTTGGTATCCAAGTTAAATGAAGGGATTTATTATGGGGAATTATTCTTACTTTAAATATAACTATTTAGAATGATAGGATGTTTTAAGACTTTAAAATTTTTTTATTTGATTAGAAAAACTGCATTTACTGAACACAAGTACACCCAAAAAAAAAATCCTGAGGGTCAATTTAATACTTGTGGTTCAAAATGTCACTGCCCCTAGGATCAAATTTTTGGGGTCAAGTTGATCCCAAATGAGTGTCAAAAGTAAACCGCATTTCTCAAAAAATTGAACTTGAAAAGAAATATTGTCATTTTAATGACACAAGGGTCATACTGATAGCAATAATTGTCATTTATCGATTTCTGAAGTACGAACTTCTATTTTCGAAGTTCGAAATGTGCCTATCGCGTGGAGACGCAGCTATTGCGCTGTCAGTGTGAGTTCGAAAGTCAGAAAAACAAGACGCGTTTTTTGTGTGTTAAGTGTTTTAAGCGTGTTAAATGTTTTAAAAAAGGTGAGTACACTCTTAATACGATAATTACACTAAATTAAGTATGCTCAAAATATGTGAGTGTGTCATTTAAATAAATCTGTTTAAAATAATGTGCAATAGAAAAATTATAATTACATATGTGTGTACATACAAAAATGTGCACATTACATTAGTAAAACAAGACAGACTAAAAGGACATTAATAATATTATTATTATAGTTATAATAATAATATTATAAATGTCTTTATACAATTCATATTCTTGGATTAGTTAAATTTCTAGACATAGCTCTTGCACGTATGTATATATGGAACGCAGTTGTCCAAGAATGCACAAGGCTGTTACATACACACATACATGTATACCCAAAAATGTGCGAGGCACGAATGATATACTGATGTATGTGCGTATGTAAGCACTATAGAAATAGTAAACACTGTTATAGTAGATTCCATTAAGCAATTATTCTTAGATAAATTAGCCTATGAGTTTCAATCTCAAACTAATTCTTTTCTAAATTTTCGTTCCAGACCGTTTAATATCATTAACACGGACCGCCGATTCAACTACACATCTTATCGTATGGAACCCAGTTTGTACGAGTAAAAGTATTTTAGAATAAGTTGATGTATTATGTAATTAAAATAAAAAAAAAACCTAAAATAAAATATTTAATTGATTCATCCTAAAAAAATGCAAAACAAAAACAATGGTTTTTATTTTTTGGTGCGGAATTAAAATTTTTGGGGTCTTGTTGATACCAAAAGTGGATCAAATAACTTCGAAAAACTGTCTTTGACACCAAAAAGGGTCACATTATTATTTCCGAAAACATTAAATTGACCCCAGAATAGGGTCAACTGCCCGTATTTTCATTCTAAAAAAATGACACCGGCTAGTGGCTCTTTGACACCAAATAGGGTCAAATTTTTATTTTCGAAAATATTAAAATGACCCCAGAATAGGGTCAACTTCATGACCTTCTGATCAAAACCAAATTGAAACTCAATAGTGACACAGTGACACCTAAATAGGGGCATAGTGATGACTACTTTTTTTTGGGTGTATAAACATCTGTGTATATTTTGGGATTAGAATAGATTAGGTCTAAAGATTTGCTTATCAGATTGGCAAAAGTATAAATTACAATAATTGGCTTTAATGACTCTTTATAGAAAAACTGAATTTACTGAACACAAGTTTAAATATCGTTAAAATTTTTGGATTAGAATAGATTAGATCTAGGGATTTTCTTATCAGATTGGCAAAAGAATAACTTACAATTATTGGCTTTAATGACTCTTTAATTTTTTATCCCAGATAAATGAAATGGTTTCTTTAGAAAGCGCTTCTTTTTAATCTTTTACATGTTTTTATTAGATTGCGAATTATTATTATTTTGATTTTCACTTTAAAAAAACTATTAAAATCTTATTATTTCAAGACAATTGCATTTATTCCGATTAGTTTTCGAAGAGGTTTGATTGTTATTAGAAAAATATTAGGCACAAAGGTCATTATAAATAAAGATTTATCTAAGCATAGAAATAGAAGCCTTGGTAATCGTGAATTCATATCTTAGGTCCTTTTGAAGTGATTGCATAAAATTAGTGAGCGATGCACAAAAGCTTATGCAAATATCGATCGATTTCCAACCCCCTCGGCCCCTTTCGTTTGGGAGTGATTGAGGCTTAGAGCCCGGAGTCCCTAATCGACAGCTACTCGAGCAGAGATTTCAACCTCAGTTGGCTCACTCAACGCCTCCGCAGAGCCGTTCTGTTCATCTCGTCCTGCGTCCTGCGTCCTGAGTCCTGAGTCCTTTGGTCCTGTCACCCACACAGCAGCGGCCACAGAGCACAGCGGCAGTGTAATTGACAGGAAAAAGTAGCTCAATGCAGCTGCATGCGAGAGCTTAGAGCCTGACTGCCTGACTGCCGGGAATGTCCTTTCATTCGATTCCCATTTATTGACAGCGAATGCCAAAACCCCGCGTCATCAGCATCCAACGTAACCAATCCGCGCGTACAAATTTGACATTCAATGGTGCTGACAGGCGGGTTTTTTTTAAATTCCGAATTGAGTACTATGTTATGACAGTGAGTTTTATTAGTTGAATAAATTAGGTAATTTATTTTGATAGTTAAATGAATTTTATTTATGTTACTTCAATAAGTTTTGTGTCATTTTGAAATGTGTCGTTCTGCACAGATTTAATGTCAATCCAAGTTTATCCATGATTTCATGCCCGTCACCCATTTAAACATAATGACAAGCAAAATGGGCTCAAAACTAATCAATGTATTTTATCTTGTATTTCTGAATCCTGAAACCTGAAACCCGACACAAATATCAACATCGATGGCATTTCCGTTTACTTGGACGCTGCTGCCAACTGCCAACTACCAACTACCATCGATGTGAAAACACCCAACAATGCTGTCGCTCAAAGGCAACGTCGCAGTTATCAACAGGTGTCACCAACGGTGGCGAGTCCTCCGGAGTCGGAGTGTCCAGTGGTCCTGGGACAGGTGAGCCGGGATCTCCTGCCTGCGTGGCAGGTGGAGCAGGAAGTCCTGGTGCAGCGGAAAATGCTTTTGCCAACGGAGAGGCTAACGGCGACCGCTGGGAATTCCCCAGGTACCGATTGAAGTTCTTCAATATATTGGGCGAAGGCGCCTTCGGACAAGTTTGGCGCTGCGAGGCCACCAACATAAATGGTAAGTTTTAATTGAATAAGGAAAATATTAAATGAACAGCGACCATCGACCAGAGAAAGATTGATTGAACAGCAAAAACTTGTAGCAAAAACTTGTAGTATGTTATGACAGTGAGTTTTATTAGTTGAATAAATTAGGTAATTTATTTTGATAGTTAAATGAATTTTATTTATGTTACTGCCTTTGGGACAGATTAGATTGGACTCAAAATAGTTTATTATAATTTATGTAGACAAAATGTAGAAATTATTATAAAATATGTAGAAAATATGTAGAAAATATGTATATATATTCACAATCTTATCTTCTTGTCTATATCATATTTCCTTTTAAACTTTAAATAAATTCAAAAAACGTTAGGACTTTAAATCGAGGAATTCCATAATTTCAACAGAGTAATTTCATTAATTTCGACATGATGCTGCCGAAAGGTATTAAAAATGGAGCAGATTGTGCATTCAATCAGCGGAGTTCCACAAAGCTACCGGCTCATGCAATCCGGCAGTTGTTGCCCCGTATTCAAGTACTCAGGTGGTGCAAAACTGTGCATGTGGAAGGAGGAGTAGGGTTGCCCTCCATCCACCCACTCGATATACCACATTCCAGTGCTCCATGGAGAGCTCTCTTTTTTATGAGCACGTAGAATGGACAAACAAAACGAAAGGCAAGTGATTTTTGGATTTATGTAAAGGCACAAAAATAGCCGAGGTCCAAATTGAAAGCTATGAATATGGAAAGAGTGCCTAAGCTTTGTATGTCCTTAGGGTTTTTTATTATAATAGTTACATATCATCTTTAAGTACTATTATAATAATTAATTATATATATTTATTTACAGACACCGAAGGCATTACAACGGTGGCCGTGAAGACACTCAAGGAAAGCGCCACCGAAGTGGATCGCAAGGACCTCTTATCCGAATTGGAGGTAAGCCGATTGGGAAATCACACATTTCTTGTGAATTAGCATTTACAATTCTTTTAAGTCATCCGTAAAGGGTATGCAAAATACCGACAAAATCGTTACATCTAAAAGTTGGCCAAAGTATCTCGGCTGCCTTTTCCTCTGTCACTTTTCATTCAATTGGTTTGCAGTTGCCTTTCCCGCCCAAAAAGGAAAAAAAAACAGAAAAAAAGAAGGGAAAACATCCTGACAGAGTCGCTAACTCGACGACTGAAAACTGAAAACTGGAAACTGGGAGGGCTGCTGCTGGGCAAATCTTGTGAGTTGGTTTTTCTGGTTAGATGAAAAAGTTTTGTAAATTGAAAATTAACGATGCTGAAAAGTTTTGAAAGAATTCCGCTCCTGCTCCTTCGACTGCAGCAGGATTCCCCTTGAGTTTGGATTTAATGTTTGCCTTTTTAATGAAAACGCAAAGGAGTCTACTTATGTGTCTCTCCAGGAAGTTTTCAAAATGTTTGAGTGCGTTCTAGGTAAACTCAAGACAGCTCTCCTCTTATTTTTATAATAATTTCTCCTAAGTGGTGGGAAGTTTTCTGATAAAATGCTACCTTATTTTGCCTGACTTCTTGACCAGTCTCTGAGTGAAGACCGTAAAAGTCTCCGTCATTAGCAATTGTCAAAAAGTCCTTCACGAAAGAGTTTTCTAATTTAAAGTTTTCCTTTTCCCCATCTTCTCCACTCTCCACTTTTCTTGTCCCTTAGTTTACTGTACTTATTGTTTGCTAATTAGCTTTGTTTCGTGCATTTTTGAACTTCAAAGGACAAAGGTAATCGTGTTAAAAACTTATTTCCTCAATGAAATTTAAAGCCATTTGCCTGGAAACTATGTGGAGTGCAATTTGAATATGGGCTAAATGGCAATTCCAATATTGTCGAGTCTTATTGCATATTTATGTTCGCCAAAAATACTGCGACAAAATTATTAATTTATGCCCTTGTAAGTATCCCGGTGTCAGACGTGCATATTTAATGAGCTTACACACATACTATATATGTATATAGAATGCGGGAACTCCGAAAAATCCAGTCGGCTGGGTGGCTTTAAAAAAAAAGTGCGATGTAAACACATATATTGTGTAAATCAAATTGCGCTGAGCAGCACAATTGTCCGTAATCAGAGGGCTAAAAATATACGTTCATTCCGTGGGCGAATCAATAAATTTGCATGGCATTTGCATTGGTGGATGGTGAATGCAGTTATGGTCCTTTAATGGCATCAACACTTGCAGCTGCCATTTGCATACTGGCGAGTCTTGACAATCGAAGTGACAATGTATTTATTTAGCACAAGGACTAAATGGATATTTTCCCCCCTGCCGAACCAATTATCTTCCCTTAATGATAGTGACACAAGAGCTAGGGCCATTTTCCGTATCGATTAGCATTCACATTCTACATACTATATACCATATACTGGGTTGCATTATATTACCTATGATTTGGCCGTTGTAGAAAAGTCGATGGCTAGCTAATGAGTTCAGCATTTGGGGGCACTGAGGAGCATTTATTCAAAGCACATACACAAAACAGACATAACACACAATACACAACACACAGCACAGAGGAACTGTTTTGACAGCAGTTGCGGGCTGTAAACACGAGGAACCCGCAGCCTTGCAAAAATACGAGAAAAAAGCGCCTCTCCAGGATACCAAATACAATCCGAACTGTGCGCTCCGACGCCTTGAAACAAACTGATTCCTGTTGCTGTTCCTGTCACCAAAAGGAAAAAAAAACACTGACAAACCGCAGCATCCTCTCGCCTGGAGGGCAACTATCGTAGCTCGGTAACTCGGTAGCTCGGAACCCCGAAACCTTTGAATCTCTGAATCCCCCATCTCACCGACCTGCGCACTGGAACTTTCGGAGTTCGAGACCTATTCGGCCTGGCCTTGCCCCCTGTAATCAGAATCTGACTCTGACTCTGACTCTGGACTATGACTGTGAATCTGAAACTGAACTGGAATCCAAGGAGCCACTCTAGGGTTGCCGTCGTCGTGTGGGTCGCGTCCTTCATCATTAAAGTCGCATTTGGTCGTCGGTCCTCCTGCAACGGCAGCATTGTACGGCGACGGCAGTATATCATGTTCTGCGGATTACCATTACCAACCCAGAAACGAGAATAATTGCACTTTAATTTTAGAACAATGAAAAATTATGAATGGCCCTCGGCTAGGTTCCCAGACTCATTGCTCAAGTTTCCTTCGCATTTTGCCTTTTGTAACGGCGGCAGCGTTGGAGACCTGGAAAATTACCGGGCTCGGTTGCTCGAAAGTTTTGGATTTAAATTGGGGTGGGAGGATTAGGGCAGGACCGAGTTATTAACTGCAATGAATTGCGGCTACTTGGGCAGATCTGATGGTCCAATGAATAATAACCGAGTTTCCTAGGGGCAGCAGTTAAAATAATGATAAGACAATCTCACTCGTTAATAAAATTAACCGGCGAATAATGCCTAATATTTATAGGTAATGAAATCTCTGGAACCTCATATCAATGTGGTTCGTTTGCTGGGCTGCTGCACGGACAAAGATCCCACTTTTGTGATACTGGAGTACGTGAATAGGGGAAAACTGCAAACGTATTTACGCAGCTCACGCGCCGAAAGGTAGGCAACATATTATGATAACAAAATAATTACCCTTAACAACTTAATAATGTTCTCCTGCAGGCACTATGGAAATACTCACGGAAAGTCAAATATTCTGACTTCCTGCGACTTAACATCCTTCATGTATCAAGTAGCCAAGGGCATGGACTACCTAACATCTCGAGGGGTATGATATAATATGGTATATATGATATGATATATTAATAATATCTCTTATTTTCCAGATTATTCATAGGGATTTGGCTGCTCGCAATATTCTTATAGCCGAGGATCACACTTGCAAAGTGGCTGACTTTGGATTCGCCAGAGATGTTATCACATCGAAGATTTACGAAAGGAAGAGCGAGGGCAAGCTGCCAATAAGGTAGTATAACGAGTTTTATAACCACTGTGAGCCATAATATTTAAAATCTTCCAGATGGATGGCAACTGAGTCACTGTACGACAATATATTCTCCGTAAAATCGGATATCTGGAGCTTCGGCATTCTGATGTGGGAGATTGTGACTCTGGGATCCACGCCTTACCCCGGAATTTCTGCGGCAGATGTTATGCGGAAGGTTTGTTTGGTTCTGATGATGGTTTAAAACGATCTAATGAATACTTTTCTCATAGGTAAGGGATGGCTATCGCTTGGAGAAGCCCGAGCACTGTCGTCGGGAGCTGTACAATATAATGTATTACTGCTGGTCGCACGATCCCCAGGAGCGTCCTTTGTTCGCGGAAATAATCCAGATGCTGGACAAACTGCTGCACACCGAAATGGATTACATTGAACTGGAGCGCTTTCCCGATCACAACTATTATAATATCGTTAGTCTTAGTGGTGAAAAATTGTAGGGCCGCTTTTCTTATGCACTGCTTTATTACCTCCAAAAAAGACTTTGGGAAGGCCCACTAAGATAATAGAGAGAAGGTTTATACTGCCATTACGAATCAAACTGTATCTTCCTGGAGATCAGATAAGTCTAAATACCAAATTGCATAGCATTATCCCCGAGCAACAGATGAGAGAAATACTGAACACATACTCCAGAATTGAAAGGCAATTGTAATTCCTCTTAAATTGTAAGATAATTGCACCGTTCACGTTTTATTTATTTGATTTGTATTATGTACTTTAATTTATCAACCTTGTATAGAGTTATGAATGTAATTTATATTATTGTTAAACCGAAATGAAAACTCAAAATAAATACCCAAAAACTTGGAAACTTTTCTTTTTCCTTGTGTACCCTAATGCTCAGGACATAACTCAAACAAATCTTTGACCCATAGTTATTTACGTTAACTGTGATGGAAGGCTGTGACAGACTTTTTGCCGTAGCAAACTTTGCAGCTTTGGCAAACAGAGTACGTGCATAAATGATGCCAATGGCGTCAAAAGCTGGCGAGGCTGATACCTATAAGTCTTACTACGTGACGTGCATTTTAAAATTTTGCATACCCGTATTAAATATATCGATTTCGCCACACTGCAGTAGGGAACTATGAACATTTTTTAACCTTTTTAAAGATGCTGCGAAAGCACTTCTGAAATATTTAACGAAATCCCGAAGTTATTTGTGAAAAGAAAGTGCAACAAGTGGGAAGTGCCACATTAAAGGGATTATTTCGGTCCGGCAGTTATGGGCTGAGAAAGTAAATAGGGTTTAGAGTTAAGAGTTCTGCTAAATTGCCTTGCGAAGTACGTAAACTGCGTTTGGCAACAAGTAATATTTTTTTCGAATGAGATTTGTATTTATTACCGCGTAAGAACAGCAACAGACTAATTGTGGGTTCGAGTGAGTACGGCTTTTATATCCTTTAAGAATTCATCGAACAACAGGGCGCATGAGTGCGCTCTTCTGGAGCACGTGTTTATGTTGTTGGTAGCAGAAATAAACTATTGTGGAGCCATATGTCCCCCTATTAAAGAAATATTTGTTGTCATGCTGCCAGAGAGAGAACGAAACGTAGGAATCAGCTGTTTTATATAATCGTAAACGTATTCTGTAGTTTCATAACAAGAAAGAGGAAAAAAAAATACATATACCTAAGTATAATAATATGGGGTGAGGCCAGGGCATATTTTCTAAAGTATTTATCAAAAAAACAAAGGTTTAAAATATTTAAAATGAGAATATTTATGAATACAATATCTATTTACCATTTTCTGTACTAAGACAAAAGCTTTTTGTACTGAGAGGACATGCGCAGATAAGGATAAGTTAAGAGCTTGAAAGCGCATATGCTCCGTATCATAAAGGACTCCGAATTCCAAGACACTTAGGACCCCAAATTGCAGACTCCAAATATCCAAAACAAGAAACCAATTTCGTATAATTTCAAATATTAACTTCTTAGTTGCTTTATTTATGATTTTCATTTCGAAAAAAAATACTAAAGTTATGTTGAATAAATATAAAACAAATCGTGGCGTGAGATATTGTTTGAATTTAAGCGCGCTTCTGGCATAAATAACTACTTTAACCTAAAGATGAGTCCAATGCCAGCATATGAACCTCTATTGCACAGCCCCTCCACCTAGCTCATGGGATATATTTATGGGATTTAAATATAATCATCGTTGTCTGGGCCGCGCAATTTGGTTTCCTCGTTCTCTCGCTCCCACTCGTTCATCTTGGCCTGCATTATCAGATCCTGGAAGGATCCGTACTCCGAATTTTGCCTCGTCTTGGCCGTCAGTCCCACGTCGCCCACGTCGTCGTAGAAATTATCAGAGTCGTAATCGGTATCGCGGGCCATATCCAAATCGGGATACTCGTGCTCCTCGGCGTTCCTGGGAATGCCGTGCTTCAGATAGAACGAGTTCAGCAGGCTCTCGATCTTCCACGATGGCATATCGGAGACCATCTTGACGGCGATCTTGCGGCGCGGCCTTTTGAGTTCCTTTTGGGGCCTATCAGCCAGTTCGAAGTTGAGAGAGGTCTTCAGCATCCTCTTGGAGGCGGTGAGTTTCTTGAGAATGGATCTATAGAGAGCGAGGAACTGATCGGGTTGCTGCTTGGCCTTGGGCAGAGCTTTTGGGTTCTCCAGAATAAAGCGATTGAGCAGCTCCTTGGTGCCCTGTTGATCCTTTTGCGACTTCAGAAGTTCAACTGAAGAGAGAAAAGGATTTAAAAGTTAATAAATGTTTGAAAGGGTTATAATTTGTATGCAATAACTTACCTTTTTCTTGGCTTAGTCCGAGTGTGTTTTTAAAGACTCCCCAGTCGTCCTTGGAGGCAGTCTTAGCAGGATTCTTCTCCACGTTCTTGATGTACATGGCCAGGCAGCTTTGCTGGACGACAGCCAGCAGAATGATAACTTTTCCCAACTGCATGTTTAGATCGATGTGTTGCGTTCGGAGTGTCGAGCGAATGTGATGTCCTTAGCCGCGCAGGACTGCCTCTTATATAGCCAGATCCTTTGCGCCTGCTGATCCGCGTTAATTGACATAACCGCACATCAGCGTTGCGTGGCTGCGATAATCAGACAAAGGCAGCACAAGGCGCTTGACACTCGAGACATCCGGCGCCCCGCCTGAGCCTCGACTGAGCAGCAAGGACTACAAGGAGTCAAGACAGGACGACATGTGCGCTTGATTGAACGCCGCGCTTCGCTTTGTTTTTCTAGGGAACACTTAGCGCGAGCCGCGCGGCAATTAAACGGCAAACTGAGTGCAAATACAGAAAAATTAGTGCTTACGCATCTTGCCTCAGACGCCGACCAGGTCCTGCGGCCAGGTAGCCAGTCCTGGCCGCAGGACGAGGCGACTGCTTATGAGGAGGAATGTGGGAATCAAAGTGCGTAATTGAGTCGCTTAAAAGCGCCAAATGGTTTCGGTTTCATGAATGTACCGATGCCGATGAAGATGCCGATGCCGATGCACCAGGTAGACGCTCGCCTTTCAAATGCGAAAGGAAGTACAAATAAATCCTAGCGCCAGCCATAAACGGATCAACTGCGCCGATCGCCCATCGTCGATCTCAATCCGCTGGTCTTTCTCCTGGTTGCTCCTGCTCGACAAGTTTTTCGCTAATTATTCCTGAATGCGGGTTTTATTGATGCAATATAAATAATGCAAATGCAATTTGCGGTGCTGGCCGACAAGGGGGTTGGTCCTTAAAAAATGTGCCACCACTGCCATCTGCGGATGACAGGCCTCGCGCAGCGAATGTCGGACGGCTAATTATGTAATTTTTAAATATTTACTTATAAATAACTTATTGTAGCTACTTACTAACAAAGGACATGAGTTATAGCAACTGTAGGTAAATTTTGTAATTTGAATCATCCAAATAATTACAATTACTCAAAATGTTTAAAGGGAGATTTATTTTGTATTTTTTATAAAAAAAAATTGAAAGACTTACCACTTGTTAATACTCATTAATAAGTGGTTTAGTTATTTGAATTTATTAACAAATTAAATAAAATTAATTTAAGCTAACGATAAAAACACATTTTAAATATATATTAAAAACCCATTAAGAAATATACTTGTTGTTCAAAGAGTTTTCGACCCTATAAATTATAAATATACCAGATCCGAAATTCTACTTTGAAACTAACTTAATGCCTAGCCCACTCAATACTAGAATGCAAAATTTAAACTGAAATGACTAAAAGTTTCCATACGCTCACCCTAAAATTGTGTCAGCTTCGGACAATTTATTTTTGAGGACGTTAGAAAAATAGAAATTGTCCGAAGCTGCCACAATTTTGAGGTTGAACTTAAAAAATCAGTTTAACAAACGAGGTGTAAAGGTCTAATTGCGTAATTACTTACCTCATTGCGCTCGTAACTTCCAAAAACAGTCGGTCTTTTAATTAAATTACGATTGAAAACCCGCAAGACATATTCCCTAATTTCCGCCTTAAAAATCTGCTTTTTGATTCGAAGTTAGATACTACCTATTAAGTAGAAACAAAAATGTTATACTTGGTTGACTTCGTAATTTAAGTTCTAATCGATTGGCATTTAAAACTGGCATCTTTAACTTTTCATTAACATTTTCAAAATAGATTTTTTGTTTTAATTTGTACCAAAACAATAAATGTTCAATTGATTGGCATTTAAACCTTAAACATTTAGTTGTTTGAACATTTTTTGCATAAAATCGTTATGTTACCCTTATAAATAAAGCAAAACAAACCAAAACTTACTTTTTTTTAAATTTCCCGAAAGTGATATGTATAGTTTGCTTATGTTATTAGGGCATATGTTATAACAGAAACACGACAAAAAACGCAGGAAAGTGTTTAAAATTTTTGAATAAATGCGCCATCCATTCTTCCTCTTCCATGCAGATGGTTTACCTACTTCCGGTCTGTGTAAACTCCCGTTTTAGTACTGTAAATTACCGCAAGGCGCCAGCGTTACTGGGATTTAGCAAAGACGCAAACCGGAAAAGCACAATAACAAACAGGCTTATAAGAATTTTCCACAAACACAAACCATGGACAACTTAGTTGGAATTTTAGAAATTTAAAATTTTGTTGATAACAAAATATAACGTATTTTTGGATAATATCCAAGGGATATTACTTATCGAAATCAGCAACCTAATCTATCGACCTAAACATTAAATGCATTCAAAATAAATACGATTTTTATAAAAATATAAGTTTCTGTTGTTCTTGAGTTAACATTTTTCCACAATATTTCATTCCTATTTATTTACCTAGCAACACTCTTTTTAGTTCCTGTCACATCTGGCCGTTTTGAAAAATATATTTTCTACAAACATCGTAGTTATAGAAACGACGATTCTTGTTTTGTTTATTGTGAATAGCCGGCAATCGTAACCACGCCAAAATGCCGAAAGTATTATTTCAGAAGTACAAGAAGGTGGTGAGCAACATCGACCCGAGTCGTCATAGTGCCAAATTCAAAGAAATCGACGAATTGAGGCGCTCGCAAGTTTCGGAGTCGGATTTTCCTGAGGAAATGGAGGGGGAGTACGAGGCGGAAATGGAGGAAATGAGGGAGAGTGAGTTTAGTTTGTCCGAGGGCGAAGCTTCGCTGAATATTGGAAAGATCGATCTATCGTTTCCCGAGACAATCGAGGAGTTTGAAAACAGTCCCCAGTGCTATCCCCCCTCATATTATACCCTATCGCCCAAGGAGCGATTGCTCCTTCTTTATGCTGAGAATTTCCGGAAGCAATTGGTTCTCAGTTATCCAAAGAGACGAGCGATGGTTCTGGCTCTGCCCAATGAATGCAAAGTTCAGGTAAAGTAACGTCCTGCCCACATTCTTTGTTACCTGTTGGTGTTTTTTGATAAATTGCCCCTCTTAACCGACTTGCAGAAATTTGTTTGCACCACCATCAGGCCAACGGCGTTTATTTACACGCAACTCATATCAAGCGTCGAGGAAATTGCCAAGTTTGTCGCCGATTTCATTCAGTATGAACCACTAGAGGATCCAATTAATTTGGTAAGTTTGCCTGCTTTTATTTATGCCTATGTTTTCTCAGTGTTTCTTGCTCTGAGAAAGCTAAAAAAGTGTGGAATAAAACTGACAGATTACCACAGATCACAGATTTTTAGCTGTTGATGATTAACTATGTTTCCACTGATTCCAATTGTGTAATACCTAATTCTTCAGGTATTTAATTGTAATGTGGATAGATATTCTTCATACAAACTCAACGAGTTGCAAAATTAAATAATTTTGTGAATTGTTTTCCTTATAGTAAATAAGGATTATAATTTTTGTGTAATATTTGCACCTACCTAATTTTTCGGTCGTTTCTAAAAAGAAATTAATATTTTTTGGAACTCCGTTCATTTTGTTTGATTGGTTTGAAATAAACATTTACTTATTTTCAATGTCATCATTGGTATTTTTTTTAATAATGGAACTAGGTATGACATTTCATTTTGACCATGGTTTTTATACCCGTTATTCGTAGTGTAAAAAGCGTTTCCGACCCTTTAAAGTATATATATTCTTGATCAGGATTACCAGCCGAGTCGATCTAGCCATGTCCGTCTGTCTGTATGAACGCTGATATCTCGGAAATTACAAAAGCTAGAAAATTAGGATTAACCACAACTCTTCTTGGTCTTCTTACGCAGTGCCAGCTTGTTTTGAGCTGAGCGCCTCGCCCACTCTGACGCCCACAATCACCTTAAACGACCTTAAAATGTGTCTGGCGACCACAAAGTATAAAAACAAATGTTGTAGTGTTTATTAATACCTATCGAAATATAGAAGAAATTTCATTAAAAAGTTATGACCATATAATAAAATTCAAGACAGTGCATGCAGTCTTCCTCGCACTTCTCTTAGCTGAGTAACGGGTATCTGATAGTCGAGGTACTCGATTATAGCGTTCTAATAAATCGTTAACATAACCAAATTAGGAGCTTTCCGGCTGATTCCAAAGATCATGCGCGGATCCACGGGGTCGGGGGTGATATGGGTGAAATGAATTTCGGTATTTAAAAAGTATGCAACAAAAAATTGTTCTGATTATCACCTTCCACCACAAAATCCTAGATCCGCCACTGCCAAAGATGAAATTCAATATCGTGTCCTTTTTTATTTCGGCCAATACTTTTTCTTGCTGAGCCTGCAAGAAATTGGTGTTTTTTAATAGAAAATCGGGATTACGCTAATTTGTATAATTGTAAACTGAAAGGGCCAACCGACAGCCAAAAGATTCCCATGGTTTTTATAATAATTTTGGCATCCATTGTTATAAAAACGAAACAATCTTAAGCAAAGCTTGCTCAACATTAAAAAAATGCGCAACTGTAAAATACCCAAAAACGGAATAAAAACGACAACAATTCTAAGAGTTTCATAAAAATTATCTAATTATTTTTTATTGAACATGTATTTAAAATTACATTTAAATTTGTAAATGTTTTTATTTAAATATCGCATTAATTTCGAATTAAGAAAATTCATTTGAGCACATTTCCATAGTTATTGATATACGAAATTTAAAAACGTTTGATATCAAATGCATGTTAATCGCGCTAACACACCTTGCAGTTCGAAAGGGTTTCTCGTAATTGGTAACAAAAAATAGAGGCTATAACATTTTTTCTAGAATGCATTTGGGGTAGGAAACACAAAACACAGAACACAGTCGTTTGTTTTTCTTTTCTTTTTCTTTTCCTTTTTCGTTTAAAAATTTAAATCGTTCAAATGAAATGCATAATAGGCTACAAATAGAGATTCTCGATATATACACTTTAACCGTACGATTAATTAAGACAAATGGAATTGAAGAGAGTGAGAGACTGAAAGTATGCTCGATAGGTTTGTCACAGCTAGGAGATAAATTCAGTGGAGTGGAGGGTCCTGTCCTCCGGAATGGCGTCTAGTTTTGGTCTAGTCCAGTCTAGTCTAGTCCAGTCTAACTGCTGGAGCTCAGTTCGTCGTACTGATGGTACTCGCCGGTGATCTGGCAGTCATCGTCATCGGGGTCATCGTCGAGGTCACAATGTACAAATTCGTAGGGGGGGAAGAACAGTGAGCTGAGCAGGGTGGCCGAGGATCGGTAGACGGCCGGCGCATAGAGGTGGCACCTGGTATCGGGGACACCTGATTCCGATGCTCGACCATCCTGCGCTGCATTATTGCTTGGGAGGTCCTCAATATCCGTGGCTGGCTCCGTGGGCGCCAACTTAGGCTTTTCCTATTTGCGACGGCGACTCTTGCCCCGGCTGCCGCCCTCCTCCTCCTGGGCGTTCTCCTCGCTGTTCTCCTCTGCCGGCAGGTTCAAGCTGGTTTCATTTCCCAGACTTTATGGCAGCTATCAGGAATCTCAGCTGCATCAGTTGCACGGCCGTCACCCGGGGATTGCTGCAGTTCTCCAGCCACTGCAGGAACTTCTCGCCATGCCGAATGGCCTCCACATCCTCATCGTCGTCCCTTGTGCAATCCAGATACTTGGCCTTCTCCTCCTCGTCCGTTTTATTGGAGTTATTATTGTTATTATTATTATTGCTGGCACTGACATCGTTGTTGTTCGTATGCGAGTTGTTGGCCTCCTGGAAGCTGCCCTCCTCCGATTCGAAGCCATGTTCGGGATGATTCAGGGGATTGCCTCCGATCTTGAAGAGCATATTGTCGAGGATGTTTTCCTGGCCCTTGATCTTCGTGGCTCGGGGCTCGGGACTTCTGCTGCCAGGCGGCGATGGATGGGCAATGGGACTTTGCGAGGGCGTCATCACCTTGCCGGCAGCCGAGAGATCCTCGGGTTTGCCAGAGGCCTCCGCCTCCGTCTCCGCCTCCGCCTCCCCCTCAAGATCATCGGGTTCATCGGTGGCCCCATCGGCCTCTTGGTTCTGTTCATTGGAGGATAAACTCCTCACCGATGGCGTCTCAGTCTCCTTGGTGAGATGCGAGTAGAGGATGTTGGAGGGATCACCTCCTCCCTCGGCAGCCGAGGTAACCACCTGCTGTTGCAACTGGTTGGCTTGCAGGGCGGCCAGGGTGGCGGCATTGGGATTGAGGGTGTGCAGACTGGCCCCGAAGGCCTTGCACCAGTTGTACCACGCCGCATTCTTCTCGTCCAGACTTCCCGATGGCGTGGACGAGGGTGTCAGGGGGGCCGAGGGTATCGGCGGCGTCTGGGCCAGCGTCTGACTCATGTGCTGCTGCTGGGGCGTGGAGGAGCGTATCGGTGGACTGGTCACGCCCATGGGTATTGTGGGCGGATAGAGGGGATTCAGGCCCAGCATGGTCTGCTGCGACTTCAGCCAGTAGAGCAAGGGATCTTCGGCCAGATTGGAGAGCGTCATGGGGCCGCCGACCATTTGCGAGGGATGCGAGGGAGCCAGCGAGGGACTGGGACTCTTGATATCACCACCTGGACCTCCCTTCGCCGCCTCATTCTTGATGCTCAGATTCAGGCTGCCCTGGCCTTCTCCTCCTCCTGCCTGGCTGCTTCTGCTTGGCCCAGTTCTTCACCGACAGCCCCTGCGTCGCTCCATTGTCGCTCCTGGGACTCTGGCCACTGGGCTTCGCTATCCTCAGGTTACCGGCGTTGCCCGCCGGGAAGCTCTGCAGCCCCGACATGGCCGCCAGTCCCGGGTTCAGTTGGGCCAGCAGATTGAGGTTTGTGGTCAGCTCGTTGAAACTGATCGCCAGCGGGGATTGCGATATGCCCGTGAGACCCGACAGGTGGGTGAGACTGGAGAGCGGACTGATGGCATTCAGGGAGGGATCGGCGGCACCGGCTTGTCTATTGATATCGGCCCCAAAGACCTTGGCCTTCACGCCGCCATTGAAGGCCGCATAGTCGACGGGCAGGCCGTTGTAGCCAAGATCGGTCAGATTCTTGTTTGTACTGTAGTCCAGGCCATTTAGGGGAGATCGCTTGAAGGCCAGCTCATCGAACTTGAGTTTGTTGGAGAAGTTCAGCGGCAGGGCGGCCTCCAGGCGCTGTCGCTTCTCCGGCGGACCCAGCAGGCCAGGTCCACCGCCTCCTCCATCTAACTTATCATTCAAGGAGTCGGCGCACAGGTTGTCGGTCGTCGATTGCCTCGACATGAAGCGCAGCTTGTCCTCGTTCTTGCACCAGCCGCGCAGCGTCGACTCCGGCACTCCGATGTCCCGGGCCACCGAGGCCTTGGACTCGCCATCGTGGATCCGCTGGATGGCATGGATCTTGTCGCGGGGCGTCAGGCTCCGCAGAGGCCGCTTGCCCTTGGTGCCCATGCGGATGTTCATGTGGGGGTAGCTGGAAATATCCAACTTGAGGCCGTTGTCGAACAGTTTGGCGCCTGTAAGTAGAGCAGAGGGGTGGGAAAAGAACAAGGGTTCTTAATTAATTACCGTGACACAGTTGGCATATCGCAAATTGCAAATCGCACGGCGTGCCGATGCGTTCCCATTCGCCAGAATGTAAGCACATAGCGAATATATATGTACTTCAACGAACGGCGAATGCCGTGTGCGCGCGTTTATGTACCGAAAAGGGAAAAGGGGTGGGGGGTTTAAAAAGGAAGGGGGGTAGCAGGGGGTGAGCCGGGGTTGGTGCCTCCAATAAAATCGCCGCGCGCTTTAAAGTTTTACAGACAAGTCGCGGTGTAAATAAACCGCACAGCCGGGCGTATGCGCTATATTGCGTATACGTATAGGTGGTTCGTGGAGCATCTACATATATACATAGGTATAGCTTTTGGCTCACGGGATGACAAAATGTTCTCTCTCTATGCTCTTCTTGCAGGCAAATGAGCTGCGTCACGCCCCTTGCCTCTTTTTCCATTTCGCTCGGCGCACGAAGGATGCCAAATTTGCAAAAAGGACTCGCCAGTGTGTGTGTAGTAGTGGTGTGTATACTGGGGAGACAATGGAATATGCTAATTGGTGCGTTGCCTTCGCGCCGCGACGCGCCTGCTCCAAAATGCAGCGCGCAACGCGAGGCAACAAGAACAAGCCAAAGCCATTCGTCGGCCGAACTTTGCCGAGTTGCCAGCCCAACGAGTCCCCGCAAATTTATAACTTGTTTACCTGTTTCGGGCCACTTGGCGCTGCAGCGCACAGAACATCCCCCAAGTTTTGGGCCACCGAGGGAATGTGTGGATATCCATCCATGCCAATGCCAACGCACGCCTGTTGCGTCTCCAGACTCTTTCCTTCGCTTTCCCTTCCTCAGACCCAAAAAACTAAACTGTATCCAAAGGCGGCAGGTGCAGCAGCAGCAGCATCGGCAGTCTCAAGTCTTTTTTCAAGACCTGAAAGACCTGAGCGAGCAACAATATGCTCCGCCTCCATCTCTTCAGAAAGTGAGGCATGCAAAAGAGCTCGCCCCCCTTCCCTGGTGCAATTTTAAAATGAAAAACACGTTTTGCGCATGACTGACACATGATTTCTTTCCCTGCAGATATACATATACATATATATATATATCTGGTTATATCTATATAGCATTCAAATATACAAGGATAGTCTCGGTGTGTCTGTGTGTGTGTGTGTCTTGGCAGAGAGAACTCATTGAGTAAGAGAAACTGTGCGGAGTTAAGAGAGGCCATTTAGCCAAACTGGCGGAGTCTTTCGTTTGGCCATCCATCGCAATGCTGTTTACAAAACGCATAGCGCGTCTTGGCCTCTGGAAATGGAGTTTACACGTTGCCAGCTATTAACTGGAGCTCCCTGAATCACCGGACTTATCTTCTTGAGTTGGCTACTTGAGCAAACATAAGCTCATGATTCGGAATAAGCAGTTGGTGGGGCTAAGATTTCTATGCACAATGCATCGCTGTGCCAAATACCTAAGCTGGGTAGTATTATAAAGGGGAAAGGGTATTGTTTTTCATCATATTTCCATTAACTATTGTGTTATAAAGGAGAAATTCGATTGTTTTTATCATATTTAATAATATTTTAGAATTGTTTTAATATTTGTTTATGATTATTAAATTGTGACTAAGAAAAAAGGGTTTACTGTTATTATATTTCATTTAACTATAGTATTATAAGGGTAAAGCATGATCGTTTTTATCATATTTCTTAATATTTTACAATTATTTTTATATTTTTGTAACATTATTAACATGTGACTAAGGCCATTGACTTAGAATTATACGAGACTACACCAATAATTAATAAATATTTAAGTAATTTTAATAGGGTTTAGTTTAAGCATGGATTGAATTAGAATTAATCACTAATTTTTATTTTTTATAATCTGAGAAATTTATTTATTTATGATTTTGTATTGCCAAACAAAAAGTCGTTTTCAGTAAGATAAATATTTTTTGTCTTATACTGTTAATAGTATACGATATATGATACTATTTAAGTCCAGTTACATTATGTTTTGTACTTCCGTATAAAAAGATGTTTTCAATTAAGATAGAATATTTTGTTATTTATATTGTCAATAAGTCAGGATCTCATCTAATCAGTAAATAGTATTAATATTACACATTAACAATTCAGGCCTACTAGTCCAATTACGATGTAATTAGAATAACTTTCGTTAATAAGCTTTTGAATGAATCGGCTCCATTGAGAAGGTCTGCTGCTATTTACCCCCCGACACCTGGTTGAACATGCGGTTTAATGCATACTTGTGCAGGTGGTTACCCTTACCCCAAACTCCATAAGGCAGGCACACACTGTTAGGTAGGTTCATAATAACTGTGTCGAGTCTATCCAAACACCCAAGCATCCCCCCTCCCCCTCCCCTCAATCCAGTGATTCAGATCCACCGACCTGCCAACAAACGACCTGCACCCAAACACATATCGAATAAAACTTTTACAGCTGTATAAAAATTACAAGGTCTTTGGCCATTCAGCATTGGGAGTTCAGTTGGTTGGTTGGATGGGGTAGGAAAGAAGGAAAAGAATTTTTACTTTCGCTTTCGACCAGGCTACGTCGGTAGAAGTCCGTCCTTGTCCTAGCCGGCTCGCCATTAAACTTTTCACGAACCGAACTGGGACAGCAGTGAGAAGTGTGTAAAAAATCTAGTAACAACAGAAAAAGATGAAAGAAATAAATATAAAAGAATTACACCAAGTTTGTCAGTGTGTTGGTGTGTGTGTGGTGGGAGGGGGGTTGGGGGTCTGTCTGTGTCTGGTGTTGCTGCTGCTGTGCACACACATGCACACTTACACAAACACACACCTATCCAACGACAGGACATTCATATGTATGCCGGAATGGCCATACTCGTCTGTATGTCTGTAATGGCCAACCGTCTGGCCATTCGACTGTATGTGTATGTGTGTGTGTGCTCCTCAGTGTGTGTGTGTGTGTGTGGGTTAAGAGCTTCTGATTTTCCTATATACAATTATAATTTTATTGTATTTACTATTTTTTCGTTTCTTTTGGCTTCGTATTGAACTCACTCACAGACACAGGGGCAAATGCATGTGGCAAGGACACCGAGGAGGTTCAAATGGGGGTTTCCAGGAAAGTCTGGCAAATGGAGGTCAACGACTGAAACTAGTACTAATATGTGCAAGCGTTTGATAGCTCCATTCGGTTGTGCTAATGCAAAAAGAAATAAAGCACACAAAAAAGAGGCAACAAATAAAAATAAGAATTCCGTAGATAAAAGAAAAAGTTGCTTCGGAATCTGAACCCAATTGTGCTTGTTTTTGTGTGTGTGTGACTGTCTGGGGTGTTTCTCACACCGCAGTTATGTGTGTGCAAATAAACCATGTGTCTGCTGTAATTTCGGACCTGTTGGAACCAATGATCTATGTGGCTTTAAGCACTACTGCACCTTTTTATTGTGTGCTTTCCCTTATGATTAGCCCGATTAATGTTATGCAGGATTATCGCAGTGAAACACGTAGAATCGTTTAGCGAATCGTTGTGGGTAAGGTAACTTAATACTTTTGCTAGATTTTTCGAGAATCGCAATTAAGAAAGGGCAATTTGTATATATGGAAAATAAAGGCATAATCTTTGAATATTTCTTAAGGGTTCTTGCTATAAACCTTTAATTATTATTGATCCGAAGACGGAAATGCGATTTGTTGGAATTCTTTTAAAATGGATTTGGAGAACAATTTGCAGTTATTGGAACTTTAAAATGTTTTAGGATGGTTTTCTTGTCGGTATGTTAAGCTTAAAACCTACTTTTAGTTTCACATGCAGACGAGAAAACGTCCTTTATTAATTATTAGGACTATTATCCAAATAAAAAAAAAACAACAAGTTGATAAGGTTGTCTTTAACGTAATATTCAACATAAAAATTTTAGTTGTATTTTCCGTGCTTTTTTCATACAGGTCCGACTTGAGAATTACGCTTAGTATTGAACCTACTGAAACTGCCGTCCAAAACAATAAACTTAAAATTAATAAAATTGTTGTATCGCTATGAAGTTTTTTGTTTTAAACTGCTTTTTGGTATGTTCAAAAATGTATTTTAATATTTCTTATAGGCATTTTTAATATATTTTTATGATTTAAAAGAAATTAAACAAGAGAGAACGCTATAGTCGGGGGTCCCGACTATCAGATACCCGTTACTCAGCTAAAGGGAGTGCGAGGGAGATGGAGTTATAAAACTTTGATCGCGCATAACTTTTTAACGAACGGTCCGACTTGAAAAATTTCTTCTACATTTCAATAGGTTTTAATAAACACAATAAAACTGAAACAAACTTGCGCTGCGTAGGAAGACAAAGAATCTGCATGCAAAATTTTAATCTTCTAGCTTATATAGTTTCTGAGATCTCAGCGTTCATACGGACAGACAGACAGACATGGCTAGATCGACTCGGCTAGTGATCCTTATCAAGAATATGTATACTTTATAGGGTCGGAAACGCTTCCTTCTTCCTGTTACATACTTTTGGACGAATACAATATACCCTTTTACTCTACGAGTAACAGGTATAAAAATTAAATAACTCATTATTTTAGGTTTTTTTTTTTTACATTAAGTTGTAAGTAAACCAAGTTGATGGACGA
Organism: Drosophila prostipennis; assembly: GCA_037075205.1. Taxonomy (NCBI): domain Eukaryota; kingdom Metazoa; phylum Arthropoda; class Insecta; order Diptera; family Drosophilidae; genus Drosophila; species Drosophila prostipennis. Next base: position 204,380 of record JBAMCJ010002175.1, on the reverse strand, counting down.
AAAAAACGCAACATAACAACGATTTTATGAAAAATTGTTATATTCTGTCCAAATCTGAAAAAATGTGATTTCTTGGCCACAAAGTAAAAATTGTACACATTTTATTGCATACTTCCTGGCGATGAACGATGCTTACGTCCTTAGAAGACGGCAGTATACGTAGTGACGAAAATATAATATCTTTTTTTCATTCATCGGGACTAATGAAAACTGAATTTGGGTTCAAAGAGGCTGAAATCGGAATATTAAAGGCAACGAAATATACAATTTAAAAAATATGTTGCATACATCAATGGGCTTATTAAAGGTGCTGTTAAAACTGGTTTGGAGAAGTGTTTTGATATGAACTGTATTGATTTAAATACAATCGCCCATCTACTTACACCAATTATAATTTAATAATTATTGGAAAATATTTATTTGAGATTTTTTAACTGAATATAATTCATAACATTTTCATAACAGGTTCTAATTAAATGCTTGATAAGAAAATATACAATCCTGAATAAAGGATAAACATATTTTATAGCGCTGCAATATTATATTAATTCAGTTACTTTAGATAAAAGCGAAATTATTTTATTTATGAAACTAAAACTTACAATACTCTTCAATCTATTGGTTTTTTAGTAAAACAACAATATTTAAATGTATTGGGGGGATTTAAATTTACATATTTAAATGAGCTCTTCTTCTTTATTTAGTTTCTTAAATCCCATTTCGTCCAATTTAAAAGTGTTTTTTCTTAAATAAAATACATAAAATTCACCTTTAAAAATTGTTGTATACAACTTCTTTAAAACTGTTTCGCCTTTTTTCGACTAACATTCTATATCTTGTCAGCAATTAATGAAATTCTTTTAGAATCATTAAAATACTATCCATAACACCCAAAAAATTAATCATTTGGTAAACACTTTTAACACAATTATAAAGCCTAATTGCTTAATTCACTTGATAAGACAAATACCAACCTTTTAAGTAAACTTCCGGGGCGAAATGTGATCGGGGCCTTCTTCCAGCGAAGGCGGGAGAACTGCGGTGTTAGCTGAATGGGTGTCTCCTTGGCACACCTATTTGTTATTGTTTTTGTTTCTCGTCCAGCGATATTTATAGTTCACGTTATATTTATAGTTCACATGGAAAGTGGGTAATGTTATTGTTTCGTGATCTTAAGTTCAGGACCAAACACAATCGAACACTGTTTCGCGATGCGATTATTTAGCGCTGTGGCGTGCGAATTTCATTCAGGACACTCGAAAGGACATGCGGTGCGGTGCCGGTGCGATGCGATGCGACCTCTCTCTCGCGCTCGTCGAAGGATATTGTGATATTGTGTGACGTGGATATGTGGATATGCGAACCTGAGCGGCTAGCGTGCGGCGACAAACTACCGCGGCGGACTTGAGTGAATTTTGATTTTAGCGCGGCGAATTTCCGCACGGCGACGACGACGGCGGCGGCGGCGACGTCACGGGAAATTTAAAGTCGCACGTCCACGAAATGCGGCGTTTCGTTCTCACTCACACACACGGCCGATATATTTAGTGGTGGCTGTGTGCTGTGCTGTGCTGGTCAGTCTGTCCTGGTAGTTGTGTTGTAGTTGTCGTTTTTGTTTCTTTTACGTGTGTCGCTCACGTAGGTGTGCGTAAGTCGCTCTCGCTCTCTCTCTCACTCCCTCTCTTACTCGCTATGCCCTCTCTCTGTCGCACACTCTTTCTCCGCTCTCTCTTTCTCTAGCGAATTTCGCGGCCTTTTTCGGTGACAGCCAAATGTACAATGATTAATAACGGCCAAGACGGCGACGGCGGCGAAGAAGTCCTCTCGCTTCGGCTGCCCCGCTCGCTTTGCTTTTGGCCTCTTCGCATTTTCGCAATTTTCGCATTTTGCCATTTTGGCCGGCCCAACCACAGGCCACTGTCCACTCACACACACACACAGGACTCGCACACCCTCGCAATCAAACTCACACACACTCACACTGTTGTGTGCAACGAAGACGACGCAATACTCGTGCTAGGCTTTTTGAGATTGAGAGACGCACATCCTTTTCGGCCTCCTTTCTTGCGCCCACGTGTGTGTGTGAGTTCACTTGGAGAAAAATGCTGAATTTTAAATGAACTATTTAAAAATAAAAGAAAATTCGCGAATTCAAAAGTGAAGCAATGATATAGAAACTTGAAACTTTTAAGTAAGTAAGCTCAAGTTTAAATTAGATTATTTTTGAACATAATAATCTTTTAAAATATTATCTTAAAATTTTAAAATAATTTCAAGTACTAAGCAAAGAAAATGCTATACCAAATAAGCTCAAATGGAAAACAATTTCCATTACAACATAATTTTTGGAAAATTTAAGAACGATTATTTTTTGATTTTTTTGGCCTAAAAGAAATTTGTTTTTCCTTGAGTCCACAAACTATTTGAAAAGTCTTTTAAACTGCTCTTATCACTTTGAGATAATTTGTGATAGGGGAAAAGTCCATTCCTATTATTTCTCTCAGTGTAAGAGTTTGTGTAACCTCAGGAGGTATTTGCTTGCGTTTAGCTAAGCTATATTCCGCTTTCTTAAATGCCAGAGAATAGAGAACAGCCAAAAAATAAGGATCTCCGGGGAGAACGTGAAAAACCTAGCCGAAATCCTTGTCTAATTTTCGCAGTGGGGGGTTCCATTTTATCGCCGCTGATTCTGATAATTCTGTTAGTTTTCCCGCTGTCATGTGCTGCAGTTGTTGCTGTTGTTATTGTGGCCAGTTTTCCTCGCTTTGTTTTGATACATGCCTTCATCGCAGATTACGTGGGCTCGCCTCTCTTTCGCGCCCGTTAACAAAGAGTCCCCTTTCAGAGTCCCGAGAGCCAAAGAGCCGCTTCCTTAAGAGACAGAGAGAGAGAGAGAGAACGGAAAAGAGTGGACAGCTGGGCAGCTTTCGTGTTTGGCTTTTTGCCGCCCGAACGAGGTTTTGGAGGCAGGAGGTGGTGACCCCAAGGGGAATCCCACCCCCGTCCCCCTGGGGAAACCCCTTTCTGAAAAGCAAGGCGAATCCGGCCCACAGAGCGGCTTTCTTCGCTCTTTTCGCTGGAGCGTGACGGGCGATCGCCGAAGGAACCGGAATTCTCGAAATGGTCTCTCGATCGGAACACTAAAGATCAGAGATATATGCAAATAAAGTGGTGGTTTTTAAATCGACTTCTTCGGGCAAATTGTTGTGGCTTTCAAACGTCAGTTGGCGAAATAATTAAAGGCTAACCGACAGAGCCTAAACTAGCTACATGCATAAACTTCTATAATAATTAGGATATTTGGGTCATTTAATATTTCTAAATTTGAAAAAGTTTACTCTACTTAATACGCGGACGAGAAAAAATACAATGAGTAGTTTTCAAGCAGTCGACTTTATTGAAAACTTTATTGAAAAACAATTGCTTAAAGTTTTGCGCAATATTAAAAAACCAATTAAAAAATGTATCTTAAAAAGAATAATAATATAAATCTATTTTATACTAATTTGACTTAAAGGGATTAAGCTCTTATACAGGGGGAAAAAAATACATAGCGAATTTCACCCGAAATTAAAGGAAATAAATAATTATGGAGAGGGTAGTAAAAATATAAGTTTAAATCAAATATTACAAGTTATATTTGGTTAATGTCTTAGATGCTAAATTGTCCACTATCACAAGCAATCTTTTAGTTATCATTTAGGGTCAAGCTCGAAAGTGTATTTTGATTAGTTGGACGAGATGAACATCCTGACAAGTATTTGCACCATCTTGGGGATATCCCAGAGATTACGATCTTATATAATGTGGGTACACGCATAGGCATTTTTGAGGTCGTAGACTTTGTAGTTGCTATGCAAAACATTTGCGCAGGGAGGACACACATACAGGCGTACATATCCCTATTTCCCTATTGTATTTGTATATCTGGCCAACACGGAGGCGGAGGCCACTGACCATAGGAAAAACAACAACAACAACAACAAATGGCAACGAAAAAGACAGCAGCAGTGTCGCCAGAGTTGCTAGTTTGCTGGCTGCCTTTCGGGAAATCGCTAAGAAAGGTTTTTGAATCCATGTCCGAAACGCACAAGCATAAGCACACGCACACGAACACGAACACACAAAGATATAGTATGGTCGAACATATAAGCAGAGGCGTATACACAACAAGGAGCAACAATAACGCAGGACTACGGAATACAGGACTACGGACCACGGACCACGGACTTCGGACTACAGATGGCCGGCATGGGGCCGCATTGGCAAGAAACATATCCTTGCCACTAAAAAGCCAAGCAGCCTGCCCGGGTCGCTTCATTTCGTCACACACACACACGAACAGGCAGGACACTCACAGGACTCTCACACACACACACACTCTGAAGCAGTTTGGCAACACGCTACCCACACAGACGCACATTCTTCTTAGCATCCGCAGGCACATCAGCATCTTTAGCGTAAATTTTGCTGCTGCGAAAATTTAGAGTTGTTGCTTTATGCCAATGTGCGTACTTCTGTGTGTGTGTGTGTTTTTGGGTATATATACTTCAGATTTTCATCGGCCAACCTAAAAACCCCCCCACCCCCCCAAGCCAAGCCAACCCAACCCGTCCAACCAACCGACCGACCGACCGATTGTCCATTGTGTCCACCAAGGCAACATTTTCCATTTTCGTTCGTCCTCTCTTTGGCCGCCGGACTTTCTCTCATATCTGCAGCTCCTTGCCTTACCGCCTTCGTCCTGGCCACTGGCCACCCAGCCAATCCACCCAGCCACCCCCTTCAGATGGTCAAAACCCCCTTTTTCGGGATGTGTTTTGTATGTGAGATGCCTTAATGTCGCTGCGTGTGTGTGTACAATTACGAATTCGTCGTCCTCGACCAAACTCAATTCACTTTCTCCCCGACTCTGGCGAAACCCGCGTCGTTGTCACCGTCGTCCTGCGATGTCCTTTCACCCTTACTACCTACGGAAAACCCCCCTCCCCTCCCCTCTCCCTTCCAATCATTCCCATCCACCACCCCCCTTTCCATACTCCAACCCCTCTTGTCACACCTCTGGATGGCGAAGGAAATTTTCGCGTGAATTGAAAGATGAAGGCGCACTGGGCTCTGGACGCTGGACGCTGGTCACCCCCGATTGTTGGCTATATGTACACGCATAGAGGTCCTTGTTTATTTCACTGTGTGCGTACATATGCTCGAAGACGACGTGTGTGCGTCCGCTTGATTTTCAGCACCCATCTCATCTACCAACGCCCACTACTAGCCCAGGGAATCTGCATCCTCTCACAACACATTGTCTTTGTATAACTGTTCCTAAAACAAAATTTTCAGTTTGCCTTCAAAAAGATAAATGTGTGTACACGGGATTTCTATGTGAGGTTGTGGGTGTGCGTGCGTTTCTGGCTATATCCTTATATCCTTGGATGCGTGCTTGCCTGCACCTTGCCTTAAACTCGATTTGTCCCTGCCCATTTCAATCAACTAATCGATCATTTATTTTGATTTCGATCACTATCAGTTTGGTTTTGGTTTCAATTCGAAACCAGTTTGAGTCGGAATTGACAATGATGGTTATGAAAGATTATCAAAAAATATATTTCACCAGGAATTGGGATTAGACGAGTTTTCTAAGACTTCGAAAATATTATATCCTTTGTATTAGGGTTTTCATTATAATTTTTGATGTTATATGGTATGCTACTGGGGGTCCTTTGAAATTAGCATTAATACAAGTGTTTGTAAATAATAAATTACACAGCAATTAAACGTTAAAGTAAAACTAGAAAAAAATACAATAAATACGTTTATTGAGTACTCAAAAATATATAATATTAATTTAGAAAATGTCTCTTTAAAGTTTACATGAAAACTATTTTATTGCCATGAAAGATGAGGTTTCCATTTCCATCCACCTGATTTCGCGTGTTGTAGTATAGATACATATATTTTTGCGATGGTCAAGCCGAGCATCGTCGCTGGGAGACATTCTAATCTGTTGTCCGCAATCGTGCTGACCTGGGCGGTCCTCGGAGGTCCTGGAAGATGCCCGCACTCGCTGTTCTTTGCTACCTAGATTCGCCCGAGCATCACCCCGCCTCCTTGGCCATTATCTGCAGTTTTGTCTAAGCTAAGGCGATTTGAGCAGACAAAACCGCAGCTCTCGCAAGTTGTTTGGACCCAGTTCGTCCTGCATCCTGCGTTCCCTTCCTTGCCTGCAATCGTGGCATTCTATTCTATTTTGTCCTGGCTGCTGCTTCTATGTTCCTATGATTTGCATATTCGAGCTCTTGCAGCTCCTTTGTTTTAATGCGCCTCCACCCCTTTTGGTCCTGGAGTCCTGGCTCTTTGTCAGCAGCATTTACCTGATATAGAGAGTGAGTGTGTGAGTGCGTGCGTGAGTGTGAGCGTGCGTGAGTGGGTGGCACTGGTCTTTGGCCAGGATGCCGCGTAAGAAGAAGGCAAACGGCCCGGCTGGAGCTGGAATTTGTCCTTCCAATCTAAGCCAAATGCAGGCCGTCGTCCGCCTTGGTCTCCATCTCTCCAAGCAGGGAAATTGAAACAATTGAAGAGGCAGCCATGGATGGCAGTCCAGCAGTCCGGCAGCCCAGGACAACCAGACGCAGCATTTTCGACCATCAACTACTGGCCACTTACGGACTCGCCTCCTCCACCACCACATCGCATCCTCGAATGTCCTGCTGCTGCGGAAGCGAGTGAGAGAGAGAGAGCGAGAGAGCTTTAGCCTCCGCTGGCAAGTGCGAGCGAGATGTCCTTTTTGGCCAGAGCAACTCTAGCAACCGGCAGACGAATCCTTTTCAAAATTAAACTATATGCAGCAAGTGGAAGAGCAAGGCAAGAAATCCTGCCACACACACACACGCCACACACACTATCGCATAGTGCACCACCCAGCTTTCGTATCCTGGTCCGAGAATCAGTCGAGTGCGAGCCACATGCAAATAGCAAATAGCGCAGACACATGCACTTTTTCTCGTATCCTTGGTCCTTGTCCGCATCTTATGTATTCGGCAGAGCTTTGTTAAGATATTCTTTGCACCTAAGATGGACGACGTTAGATACGTGGGATACGAAGGATACGAAGGATACGTTGGATACGGGCGGTAGCTAGCCAGCTTGCAGCTTGCAGCTTATATACAGGTTCAATCAGTTGCTAATTGCTATAGGTCCGAAAACAGTCATGTGCAGCACACACACACACACTCACACGCCACTATTTGTTTATACTCATATGCTGCCAGGATATATAAATGAAGGCACACATACGTACGTTCATTTGCTTATGCGGCGAAAAATATGTAAGTGCAGTGGCTGCATATTCAAGTGGTCAAACAACGCGGCGGATTAGTTATAACTGCGAATTCGGAGGTCCTATAAATGTTATGCGTTATAACCAGTATAGATCACTTATATAGCATTGCATATCCCAGAGATCATAACGTTTGACCTTAAAATTCGATTTCACTTCCACACTCTCTGGCGCAAAATAATCACACAATTTGTTTGGCACAGTTTTTTCTTTTCCTCCTTTCTTGTCTGCATTCTTTTTCTTGTTTTTAAACAAAAAAGGGATAACACACAAGAGGCGAAGAGGAAAAGTTTGTCTGAGTTTTTGCCGTTTTCTTCTCCTTTGTATGTTGCAAAAAGTAATTATTTTCATTTTATTTTTATGTGCCAGTCTAGCCGGTTTACTTACTTTTCCTCGTATCAATGGCAAGAAGGGGATAAGTGGGTGCTTTAAAAAAATATTATGCCACTTACTTTCATTATTTAATTTGTTCTACATAGGCTGTATGTTAGCCCTGAAAACTCTTAAATTAAATTAAATTAAGTTATTTTAAGATTGTTTACCTTCAGTTAGGAAGTTAGAAAACTTTGATTACACCTTGAAATAAATTGCCTTTCGGCCTGACTAGCGAAATAAAAGCAAGGCAAGCAAATCCATTCATACACCCATGTAAACCAGCATTTCCTCACCGCGTTTATGAATATCCATTCGTGAGAACTCACGCCACCACTTCAAATAGGCTTCCTTTTGCGCCTTTTTCTCATACGTGTTCGACATTCCCTGCACTGCAGCATAAAAAGTAAAAAGATGGAGTACTTTCGGTGGGGAGGGATCAACGAACAGATACCCAGTACCAAGTATTTGTCTAAAAAAACTCTTAAATTAAAAAAAATAATTATGAATTTATAATATATCTAGGAATAAATAGATGTATTTACAATTTACTTTCGGTGGGGAGTGCTCAACAAAAAACTCAGTACCCAAAAAAATTTTTTTTTTTTAAAACAAAAACTTTTAAATTTAAAAAAACATTTAAATAGATATCTGCACACCTTTTAAAATAATAATTATACCCTCTGTAAAATGGATAAGCCCCATACAACAAGTGCCAAGGGGTACAGAAGCCACAATGCGGTTAAATGATGGCGATATGCGCTGACGCTGTAAACTCAAGAGTGATGTCCTTTGCCATTCACTCGTCGCTAAGAAATACGAGAGCCTGCAAACGCAAAAGGATGCGACGGCGACGAAAAGCGATAAAACGCGATTTTATGCACGTGTTGAGTGGCTGCCAAAAAGGGTTCCATATGCCATATACCATTCTCATGCCTAATGAATGTGCAAATAGGCTAGAAGAGTTTTATGAACGGAACTATTAGAACGAGGTATTTAAAATTAAGAATTAACTTCTAAAATTAATGAAATATATCGTCATCTATTTTAGTTCATAGAGAAGGAGTTTCAGTTATTAATGAAATATATCGTCATCTATTTTAGTTCATAGAGAAGGAGTTTCAGTTATTTTAAGATTAAGAACCAGTTCGGAAAATAAGTGTTCTTAAGATTGATGTCTTGGAATAACCGTTTTTTGTACTTCTAAAATGAATAAAATATATTTTAGCTGATAAAAAAGAAGGGGAGATCGAAAATCTCAGATATTAATGCCACGTAAGAGAAGCTTACAAAAATTGGAAAAAAATAAATGGACATTGCATTAACCAAACTGTGGACAACAGATGTCTACACTCAAAAAAAAAACAGCCCGAAATCGCCATTAAATCAAGAAATTCGCCATGAATTTCAGTCGATGGCGATTTACCGTATTTTTTAGAAAGGAATTTTCTAAAATTTAGGAAAAAAATTCCTGAAAAGCAGAAATACCTTTCTAAAATCAAGAAAAGTTGCCATTAAATTGAGAAATTTTCCTAAAATCCAGAAAGTACTTTTCTTGAATATAGAATCTTTTTTCTTAAAATAAGAAAGGACTTTTTTTATTTTTAGAAATTTTTCTTTATTTAAATAAAATGCTTACATATTTATTTTACTATTTTATTTCCTAAACAAGAAAAGGAAAAGAACATAAAAAAGACGAAACAAAAAAGATAAAAATAAGATTATAAATATTTCCTAAACAAAAAAGAAAGAAATCAAAAAAAAGAAAAAATAGCATTACAAATATTTCCTTAACAAAAAAAAGAAAACAAAACAAAAAAGATAAAAATAAAACTATTAATATTTATATTAAATATTTAATATATTATTATTAAAATTTACTTACTTACTGCCAAATTATCAACAATACCTGAAATTGAAATTATTCCTGCAATCGAAAATAAAAATTATTATTAGATGGATGGTATTTGCGGCCTGCAATATTATTAATAGCCAAATCTATTAAAATAGTTTGCCCTTTGCTTACCATACATTTTTACTTACTTACCAAATTTATATTAAAATTTCTTTCAATTGCTTACCTATAAATTGCCTCTTAGAGGGATCGCACTTTAATTTTGTTAAATAGGCTCTACACAAACTTATTACTTTGAATGCTCATCCAAAACTGAGCGCAAGGGTTCAAGATGCAGCGCAACGCAAGCAACTCTCTCGCGAGAGACTGCATTTCCAAAACAACAACGCAATAAAAGTTACAGCTACGCACAAGAAAATTCTCGATCATACACACAAACACACATAAACATATACATACGCCAAAAACTGTCAACGCGACGCGCCGCGGACTGACCCCATGTCTTCTTCTTTTTCGTTTCGAAGAAAGAATGAGAAGCATAACAGAAATAAATAAAAGTTTTTCTTAAATCTATGGTGATTTTCTATTTCTACTTTTCTGTTTTTAAGAAAAATTTTTTTTTAATTCAGAAAAATTCTTTAAATTAAAAAAATGTACCGTGTTTTTTATGGCGACTTTCTAGATTCTAGGAAGGGATGAAGTATATTTTTTCTTAATTTAATGGCGAAATCGCCATTAATTTAAGAAAACTTTTGGAGAGCAAACTAGGAAAAAACACCATTGATTTAAGAAAAAAAATCATTTTTCTAAATTTAAGAAAGACTTTTCATAAAATTCTGTTCCTATGGTCTTTTTTCCTAGATTCAAGAAAACAATTTCTAAAATTCAGAAAATTTTCTAAAATTAAGAAAAAATTTCATTTTATGGCGATTTTCTAAAATTTAGAAAAAAAAAATTTTTGAGTGTAGGGTTGGTCCCCTGATATTACAAGTCAGGAAATAGAGGCGTAACATGCTCGATGAACTACACATGCCAATAAAATTCCCACTGTACATTAATAAAATAATATCTAGGCCAAAACGATTATAGCTTCAAATATATATTCGCTGCCGGAAATGAAAAACTGACTTTTGATCTTGTAATATTTCGGTGCACTCAAAGTTAAAGCAAGCTTTCATCTTTTGTCGATTTTAGCACGGGGTTACAAATAAATTTCGGTGCGAAGTGAGTGCAGACCATTCCAAGTCGTTTGGCGAAACCAAATACGATACGGCGTGATGCTCCTTTCCTTTCCATTCCTTTCCTTTCCTCGAGGGGATGAAAACGCTGTCGCTTCCGGTTGAGTGCACAGAGTCGCGGAGTTCCAACCTTCCAGCGATGTAGAATAGCGTGTCGTGTTGCTTGGTCAGTTTTGCAATTGCGAACCTTGTCGTCTTTCGACTTCAATGACAAAAACCAGCAGTGACGGTGTTTTTAGCGAAAATAAGAGGGTAGGGCGATAATCGTAGCTGCGACGCGAGAATACCCTTTAATATTAAGGGATGTGTTAAGGATTGTAAGTTATTTAACTGATATAGCTTTAATATTTTATTCCTTAAAATTGTAAATCCAACATTTACTTACGAATTATGTCCATTTTATAAAAGGTACTTAATTTCCAAATTAAACAAATGCGCAATTATTTCAAAATTAATAAGAAATGTTAAGAATATTGTAATGTTAGAAAGAAGAAAAATTTAAGAACTATTAAAGTATTTTAATATTTATTTCCCAATGCAATAATTTCCGAAACAATTTTCTAAAAATAATTCAAGAAGAAAGCAAACTGGTGGCATAAAAAAACTAACAATGCGGCAACCTATCTTCTAGATACTCGTCTTTCGCCATTCCCCGCCGACTATGCGCATATCGATTTCCTTCGGCTCGAGAGCAATTCACTCGAGATCGGGCCAAGTGCCACCGGCAAAAACCCAGCCAAAAGGAGGGCCCCAAACTGCGAACGGCAGTCCCTAACTCATTTCCCTGGCTCGGCCAACCCTTTGACAAAGAAAAGCGTCTCCCTGACGGAAAACTGGCAGCGGGTCTTCGCGTCCAGACGCAGGACTTGGCCATATATGGTCAGACAGGCGAGAGCGAACTGATGACGTTGCTGCCGCCTCATCCGCATCCTTTGCCACCGCCCGACCTTCCGACCCTCCAGCCCCGCGGCTGCTGTTTACCATGCCATGCTCGGTTTAAGTCGCAGAACATCCGCAACCACCGCCGACCCATCCTTGCAGCACCACCATCCTTTGCCACCCTGCACCACCCACCACGTCCCACCGCCAAAGGTGCTCCGGCAATGGCCAACAGCCTTCGTGGCTACAATAAACTAGACGCCAATTTCGCTGTCGCTGACACGGCCATTGCCGCGGCCATCGAGCTTCGACCATCTACATCTACACGGAGAACAATAAAGAGGGCTTTCTTATGGCCGAGATAATTTGAATATGTTATAGTGAACATGAGAGTAAACATATGTTTTTACTGCACTTGTGCGCCAGTGCAGGGTTATACCATGTTCAATGGGGTGTAAAAGGACCGTTTTGTTATGAGAGCTCCCAGAAACTAAAAGAATGATATTCAGTTTATAAGACTAACTGAACTTGAGGGTTCTTAAAGAACATAAAGGAACTTTTAAGATCGTATTTAAAATATTTGTTTCATTATTATATACCTATTTATTATATTCATTTATATTATTAATCATAAGTAATTTTATATATATATAACTATAGTTTCTCTTAATTACCACCTTATTATTATTTTAATTATTTCAAGATTATATTCAGTTTTATTAACTCACTGACTCACTGAACTTAAGAGTATGTAAAGAAGATATATGTCTTCAAAGATCTATGATTTCATATTATTTATTTACATTTTATTTTATTAATGAAATTATAATCGACTTTAATTATTATGAGATTATAAATAAAATAATCAAAAATTATTTACAATATATTTTTATCTTCTTACTTGATAAGATTATTCTTAAATAACTTTATTTGCTTAGGATAATTCGACATCCCTTACGTCTTTACATATATCGCTAGGATTTCTCGCTGTGCACCTTCTAGCTTCAACCGTCGCCCATTGTCGACTGCAGGACTCGACGGCTCCACTTACTCGCCTTGTCCGCGGTGGAGTGGCGTATTCCTTTGCTCAAAAGCAGACCAAAACCAAACACACATCGACTTTGTGTCCGAGTCCTCGCATCAGTGTCCGCATCTGTCTGGATTCGCGACCCCCGTCACATCGCCGGGGGTTCAGAGTTGCCCATTCCGAGTCGGGAGACTCCTGAGTCCCCAATGCCCGCGACCCCCGACCTCATCCCCCCTGATTCTTAGCGACGTCGTCTGTCCATCGCATTTATCCTCGCTGTGGGCAACGCCATGTGACTTGGATCGAATCTGTGATTGTAAGTTGTGCGCCGTCGTTAGGATGCCGCATTGGCAGTCGGTGGGTGCCACTCCGCCACATGTCCTTCCCCCACCCCCCTCGCCCATCGCCCATCCATAACCACTCCCCACTTGGCTGGCCTCTGTCCACGCGGCTGTTCGGGGTCTGTATCCCAAAGACAACGGCGGAGTTTAAAACCATCATCATCGTATACACACTTGGCTCAGACAGCGCGATATTGAATAAGAATGCCTCCCAGAGGCAAAGGCAGGGCTGGAATTTAATACACAGCCGCCATATGTGAAGAGGTATTGATTAGGAAAAATATTGCCGGTCAGGGTGCTTGGTATACGACAATCCAATTACGAAAAAGTACAAGGAGTTTGGTTAACAAGCCTAAAATTAAATTAAAAACGTATTTTTCAGTTCTTGTATTAAAATACTTAAAATTCTAAAAAAAAAAAGGTTTAATTTTAAATTATTAACTTAAAAAAGGATTTTTTGGTTTTTATAAAAAGAAACCAAGAAACAAAACATTTTAAAAAAATGATTAATATTAAAATTAAGGACTGTAAAGGTTTCCTGGGGTATGGGGCATTTACAAAACTGGGCTAATACCGTGGCCCATATTAATAAATCCAAGAAGTGGGGTTATTACCAGAACTCTGATGACAAAACCCACACATTCAAAGTCATTATACCATTATCCTTCAAACTGAAAGGAGCTGGCTTTTGGACTGACAGTTCGGGGGGAATCAAATGTCTTAATTTCGCGTGTTTATATCTTAATCTTGGCCGTTTTTAAGAGCGTCTATTGGCCGGGACTTTTATGTGCCCGGGGACCCGGGTCGCGGAAGCCGGCCAAATAATAAAATCCCAGCGTGGTGAATGGCGAAAGGAGCTATAGACATCCACGTACATCCAGGGGCGCAATATTAAGGAAGACGCGCAAATAGTGAGTGGGTTGGCTTGGGCTGTCCTGACATTAGGCGGTGAAATGGGGCCGGAAAATGGTGGATGGGCGAATCTTATGGTCTAAGGGGGGCATTGCGCGTATTATGGCGACACTAGCGACGCCGTGTGTCCTTTTGTCCCCAGGACAATAACACTTCCGTGCAGTACATTATCATAAAGGGGTTAAGTCGCTGATTTTCATCGTGTGTGTGGTGTGTGCTCATTTAAAAACTTACACATGCTGCCGCTGGCCCCGCAAAAGGCCCGGCTTGGGATTTCCTGGAGGAGGCGCCCTCACACCCGACCCAACCCGAGTCTCCTGTCTTATAAGGCTCAAGACCCAAGGAATTGCGCTGAATTTCACCGCTTTGTTTCAGCGCTCTTGTGGAAAAGATGGCAGCGGCTCATTATGCATCCCGATAAGCGATGTGTGCCTCCCCAGCGAGTCCTTGCGCCCCCAGGTTAGTCTAACGAAGGGTTTTGGAGGTGGAGTGGGCGGTATGGTATCGTATATGGTATGATATAAGGATGGGTGGAGGCACTGCATTGTGTCAACGAGGGAAGGCCGGCCGCCTGTTTGACAACCCCGTCTTGAGTCCTCGTCGGCCGCATTGTTTTGAGTTGCGACCCGCGAGCGGTGGCAGTGGCAGCCATTCAGCAGGGTGGCAACTGAAAGTGATTCTGTCTCGGCAGACTCTGTTACTTGCCACCCTTTTCCTCTTTTTTTTCGCAATTTTTCGCCGCTTTTGGCGCAGTTTTTCGCTCTTTTTTCTGTACTTCTTCCTTCAGATGGACGTTGTCGTTTTATACCCAGTAGTCTTGGTGTCATGGGGTATATTCCGTTTGATTTTAGCTCACTACATATCAACAATAAAAGGGTTTGGAATAAAGGTTACTAAACCACAAACATTTTAAGATATCCCTCATTTAAATCGAAGTTCAATCGTTGTATTTATAGGCCAAACAATAAAAGTTTTGGGTCACCTTTCTGCAAACTTTGAACACTTACAAAGAAATAGTAATATACAAATGTTCAGAACCCTACCCAATAACATAATTCTTTATTTTAAGTAACAGCTATTTTAATAACAAACTAGTGATTGATATAACCAGCTGGCAAGCAGGTTTTGGGTCACCTTTTGGGTCACCATTTTAAGGAAATTTCAAAATATTCGAAGACAAGCGGTATCTAATGGTCCATAATCTTAAGTATATCCCTTTTACTGGCTGTAATTTGAGCTATGGCCCCTGTTCTCGCAACCGGGCGCCCGTTGCTCCATTCTCGCTGTGCATTCGTCCCTTTGTTTTCGTCATGTTCGCTCCTCCATTGTTGCCACTGCCGCTTCTGCCAGGCTCGATCCTAATTTAACACGTTCGAATAACCTTGAAGCGTTTCTTATTACGCGCGACCGCAGTGATAGCGGGTCTGGAAACGCGGGAACTGAGTTGAGGAGTTAAGTAGAGTTCCAGTGGGCTCAGCGAGGAATCCGGGGAAGGAGTATCGCGGAGGTCTGAACAGAACTCAATCGGCTGCCCAGGTAATGCCGTTTGCATCGAATTCAATTTGACGCCGCTGACTGACTGGTTTGCTGACTAATCGATTCGAACGAGCGAGAGAGTGTTTGACCTCGAACACTGCGAAACACTCCGTTCGCCCCGCTGATAGCCGATGACTCCGGGCCTCATAGTGATTCTTATGGCTTCACACGGCGATTTTGCATTTTAATGGCCTTCTTCGCAGCGACGGGGGGCGTATTTGAGCAGGGTGGAAGTGGAAATAGAAATGGGAATGGAAAGGTGCAGGACCCTCCACAAGTACGCTGGAATCCTGTTTAGCTCAAAGTTCGCTAAGAACTTTCCCGCGAAAAAATGTTATCAACCCTGCTAGTTGATTTAAGGGATAG
The DNA here is from genome assembly GCA_037075205.1 of Drosophila prostipennis. Taxonomy (NCBI): domain Eukaryota; kingdom Metazoa; phylum Arthropoda; class Insecta; order Diptera; family Drosophilidae; genus Drosophila; species Drosophila prostipennis. The sequence goes on along the minus strand of JBAMCJ010002175.1, from coordinate 188,518 downwards.
ATTGTCTATTATGTACGATTTTCCATATTATTATTTATTTCGAAATATGAAAAAAAAGAAGTTTTCAATATTTTAGATTTATTGTTTATCTTGTTAACTTATTGTTAAAAGAAGTTTTTTAATAAGTTTTTTTGTTTAAATTTTTTTTGGTTTTTTATTCAAATATTTCCTTCAGAAACTATAAAGATTGTATTCCAATACTATTTATTTAATACTGAATTATTGGTTATTTAATATAAGGAGGATTATAGATCTAAATTCTCAAATATTCGTTCCAATTCCGCCAAATTTTGGGATACCGAAATGCAAAACCAAAAACAGAGCGCTGTGTACTTTTGCGTTTCCAAGCCGCATCCTCTGTTGCAATCTCAGAGTGCGGATATGTCAACTATGACTGGATGGGATGGGAAGGGAAGGGAACAGAGGGGAAGGGCAAGAGTGCAAAGGACAGGCCCACAATAATTGCCAGCGTTTCCCGCGTTAATGGCCGTTTCGCTACGCTTCACAGTTCTCGAATCGGGCGCACATGCACCGAATTCCTGGCAATGGCAGGATTGTCTCCGATTCCGATCCTAAGTCTTCGCGGAACAGGAAAGAAGATGAATGGCACGGGGTCACGCAGCCACCTACGGGGCAGTCGCAGATGTGCAGGTAAACAATCGGGACAAAAGATAAAGATAACCCAAGGCGGATTAAATGGGAGTGGGTCTCGGTCTCTATATCTCACTACCTCGCCGGAGCGAACCGAAGGATGCAATGAAAACAGACCGCTGATTGTTGTTTGGTCCTCTGAATGACATCCGAAAATCGACAAAAAAAAACATTAAAACGAGCGGGCATGAGTAAACACTATATGGTTAATACCCCCGTTAGAAAACATCGTCATTTTCAGCGGTCAAGGAAAATTGCAGATTGCTTGCAGATTTCAAGAAAAATTTGGAATTTATATGTATATATTTTTCAAACCAAAAAATATATATCTAAAATTCTCTTTAATCTACTGCATGATTATAAAGAGATTTAAATGTATATTTCCTGTTTTTATTCTACCTTATCATATCCCTATTAAGGATAGTTCCATATTCACACCGCACAACAGGTTCCTTTCCCAAATCAGAGAGTTCCCAACTTCTATGCAAAACGGATATAACTTTTCCAAGGTTGTAAAACATAGCCCATACGATCTTGACTCCTGCTGTTTTTACAGGGCCATATATATGTACAAGGGTACATGTATTTTCCACAGTCAGGTAAACGGTGTTAAAGGTAATCGAAGATTTCCTTTTTGTCTCGTGCTGCGCAATAGTTTGTGCCAAATTTCCTGGAAACTGGCATGCTGTTTCCTGAGCCCCGGTTTATATATGCCTCTATATATTTATCTGCAGCTAATAAACTCTTGTACTGCAATTGCATATTGGCTTCCAATGACGTTCATCAGAGGATGATAACAAATGCTTTGAAAGAATTACATTCCCAGGATAATGAGAACAATTCATTTTGCAATAGAATTCTTTAATAATAAAAACTAGATTTTCATGGCCATTTTGTAATTACGTTTTAAGGAAAATAAAGCTTAAGTTGTAAAGAACACAAAAAGAAAGTTATAATTTGTTATACAAATGTTATAAGCAAATTTTCTCAAAAAACCGGCAATAAATGTAAAATTTAGCAAACAAATAAAACATTTTTTGTGGTTATTTTTAAATTGTTAACTACTTAAAGTTATACAGAATGTTAAAATTGGCACAATTAATGGCCAAGTTACATTGCAAAAGTTACACTAGAAAAGTAGATTTTTTAACAAAAAATTCCAGATTTTCCACTCAAAAAATATTAGTATTTTGACCGAATTTAAAATTTAAAAATTGGCAAAAAAAAATGTGTTTTTCTAAATCATCCGAGAAGTGGCTGGAATGAGTGTATTAGTTTTATATGTTAGGTGCTCTAAACAGGCCGTATTTTTGACTTGTATATAAAACATTTCTCAAAATTCCAAGGTATCAATATTAATTCAAATTTTACATTTATGTAAGTGAACTTATGATTTAAAATCATAAAAGCTTGAATTCTGTGTGTGGTTAATATTCGTATATTTAGCTGAGTTAAATGTTAGATTTTCTTTTTAAAATAACTATTTTTAATGTTATCCTCTAGCCAAATCGCCTGATATCGCCGGATACCTTGTTGCGAAGGCGTAAGGGGAACTCCTATGAAATGGCCACTCTGCTGGTCAGCATGCTGATTGGAGCTGGCCACCCGGCTATGGTGGTTTCCGGAGTGGCTCGCGAAGAGACTATTCTCAACGACCAACTGGCCATTCCCTATCCATATCCGATCGTCGAGGTGGAGGCAGAAGAAATAAAGCCGAAGGTTAAGAGTACGGGTCAGAAGTATAAGCTGCGCGGATTACCCGATTTGGAGAGTCATCTCGAGGAGGATATGGCCGAGGTTCACAGGCTCAAGGCGGCGGAGGAGAAACGGATTCAGGACGAAATAATCCGGAAGCAAATGGAGGTGAGGATAGTAGATAAACATGCACTTGTGCATTTGTAGCGACGGATTAATGCGCGGAAATTTCCGTCGAAAAAAAAGGAACTTGAGCTGCTGGCCGTGGATCGACATCATTATCGACGCAGTCATGCCTGGGTGGTGATCATCAACAATGCCCCTTGGAGTGTTAAGCCCAAGACTACCTACACGGATGTCAACGGCGATGTGGTCGAGGCTCCTCCCACGGCCAGTTTCATAGAGCCCTCGACCGGATTCATCTGCGAAACGGGCTGCAAGCAGTACATCCTGGTGGATAGCATCTGGAATGAGTACAACTACTATGTGTGCAAGCAGAAGCACCAGAGGGTCGGGGAACTGCGATGGGATCTGCGGGACACCAAGGACTGGGAGCACATGCTGCCGGGTGAGCCGCCCGAGATGCGCACCTACAAGATGTCCTCGGATGAGAATATAGCCGAGGAGGACCACGATATCAGCGAGGAGAAGCACCTGGATTGCATCGGATCCTGGGTGGAGCGACTGCACATCGGCTTGGCCGACTTTGAGCAGCGTTTCCCCAGCTCCGAGAAGAAGATCCAGTACAAGGGAGCCATCCACGAGCGGTTCTCGCCCTATTCCCAGCGCGACGGCAAGGTGATGCAGCTGACCATTTTCAACAATGACGAGTGCACCATTCCCAAGGTGCGGTACGAGTTCTATGAGAATCGATCTGACCTCATGCGTCACGTGAAGTACACATATGCCACCGATCAATTCGAGGAGATCTTCAACAAAGGCCGGAATGACAGCTTGAAATGTGCGTATATAAAATTGAAGTTCTCTAAAATAATCACAAATAGTGAGGAACATACTTTAGAGGTTTAAAATATAAACTTCTTGCAAATGAAATATTTTATTATTTGAATTTTAAATTTAATATTCTAAGTTAACATCCGTATTTTTAATAAAAACATAAAGACAAACTTGCAAAGTTGCAAAGGAAAATATTTAGGAACAACCCTTTTTTTTTAATTAAATATTCATTTTTTTAAGATTAAGAAGAGAAGATTACGTTTAATTGAAATGTAGCTTACAAATATTCATTTTTTTTAATATAAAGAAGAGAAGATTACGTTCAATTGAAATGTAGTTTACAATTAACCCACAAACTTCTTCTTTCAGCCATAGAATATTTCTCCGACACCTCGCAACCGCGGAAAGTGCACTTTTATTCGGCTTCGAGGATAGATTCCCTGGATTTGATGGTGGTTGAACCGGGCTCCTTGGTCCTCCATTATAAGGGTCGCAGTGACAAGTGTTGGTATAAGGAATTTGAATTCACTCCAGCTGGAAACGTTCTCAAGGTGACATACATAATTATTTATTTCAGTACCTTATTTTAGGATTTCATTAAACAAACTCTTATAGAAAGTCACTGAGAAGTTTCTGAAGGCCAGTGCTGACGATGTGGGCACAAATGATATTGCAACACGCATGTTTCTCTTTCAACAAAATAAAATTGTCTTGAAGTTTCACTATACATTCGGGGCACTAACCGCTACAACAGTGGAGTTCACAAAGCCACCAAGACCGGATTATGGCAAAGAGTTGGTTTACGATGAGAAACTCACCAAAATCTACAAGGTAGGTGCATAATTCAAATAATAAAATACGTTTTACACCTGCTGTGCGGGTTTTAAAATCTTCCGCAGGCTAATCCCCTAGATCCAACTCGCACTAAACTCGAGCTATACAGATTGCTGTGTGCTCAACTGAAGTATGAGGATCAGCTGAGGAAGAATTTTGAAAAAATCTTCGAGGACATAAACAACATATTCGATTTGCGCAAGTTCGAAAAGGCGGAACCTAAGCTCAAGTTTAGCATATTTGATCCACTAAGGAATGGAGCAGCCAGAGCCATAAGAATGAGACAGGTAAAGTTGGTATTTAATATTTAAAGAATTTATCTTTGATTACGTGATTAAAGTTTGAAGAGGAAGAGGAACTTAAGAAGGAAATAGCCAGTAAGCCCGCTGATTTCCTGGCCCCATATCTAGTGCCTTATAAGCACCAGGACGAACTTACTCCCGAGCAATCTCTAAATGCATATAATGCCTGCCTGAACGATCTGAAATCGCGATTTGTCAGCTTGCTGAATAACCTGCAACGACACTACGAGGATGTGAGTTCCTTGGAATTATTGAAACCCAAATATTTATACTTTTCTTGACTTCCAGCTTACCTCGGAGTCAAAGTCCCTGAATCGGTTTCTTAACAAATTTGAAAATCAGTTCAATAACTACGATTACAAGCGCCTGGTGCAACAGTCGAAGGATCTGGAACTCAACAAGCGAATGGTTCAACAGCGTTTGACCCTGACCCATGAAGAGTCCCAAAAGAAATACGAAATAGTCAAGAATTCCTTGCTCAAGGACTCGCGTCTTAATTTCAAAAAAGAAGATTTGGGAAGGAGGCCTTCGGAGACATCGAAATAAATAAATATGTAACAAAAATGATCAATAAAATGTAAGCAAGAAATTAAATGGAAATAATTAAATTATATTCAAAAAAATCCTTAACTTTTTTCCCTAAAAGCAAATCAATAAATAATAAATTCCAGTTCCTTTTATGCCCAGAAAGTAATCATAAATGTTAACCATTATTGCCATTAGCCTGTTTTTAATATACGCCTTCAGAAATATTAAATTCATATCCGTTCATAGTCTAATTCATTTCTGGTGAATCATTATGCCAATTAGACAGTTTTAAATTACCGATGGCCACATAAATAAATTGAGTTCAATTGATGCGTTTGGCATTAAACGAGAACAGTTGACTTTTCGATTAAATTAAAATCAAAGGTTGGTCTTTAAGATGCAGATACGGGATGTCTGAGAGTTTCCTCCTCCGGTGGCTAAGTGGATTCTAAAATGCGAATGTCGATTTCATGGCCTAGAATCATTGCCGCCGCCTCGCGAACAACGTCGCTAAGGGCGAGTTTCGGGTGGTTTCGAGAGGTTTGGGTGTTTTTCGGCTGATTTTCGGTGATTTGGGTGGCCGGGTGGCTGGGGGTGGTGGGTGGTGGGTGGGCCACGACGACGGCGAGGAAAATTCGTTTCAAAAAGTGACCGTTTGAAAATTGGACAAAGTGGCTGATGCTGCTGCCGTGTACGATGGACCCGCGCCCAAGGCACACAAGCCGCACAGCCGAAGAGCCGAAGAGCCGTGGTTGGGGGCATCGCACACACACATTCACACTCGCATTCACATACAAATATCCTGGAAAACTCACACTCACACACACACATGCACACGAATGTCTGAGCTGGGCGGCTGTCCATTTAGCGCGATACTCATACCCACACCCCTTAAAAGGCGCTCACACAATCGTTCACGACCCACGCATACACATGCACACTTACGCACACACACAACGAAATCATATGATGTCCGTGACCCCCACCCACCGCCCAACCACCCCTCGTCGTCCTGATGGCGAAATTGGGTTCGTCCCTTGAAAGAATCGTCCTAAGATGAAAGTGCTGTCCCTTGTCCGCCTACCGTACGTTAGCTTCGCTGAAAATTTGCTCGTGGCATGAACACATGTGGCGTAATTTCGTCGCAGATTTTTGTTCGCTAACTGGACAAGGAGATTTCGTGCACTGCGCGAAAAAAGGGGGGATGTCCTGTATTTGGAAAGTTGTATTGATCTTGGTTAGAATTGATCAAAATTAATATGTTTCTTTAGTTATCTTTTGGCAATTGGTTTTTCTAAGGATTTGGATTAACATTTTTTTGTTATTCTTAAAGAATTAATAGTTTAAATTAAAACTTAAAAGCATTTAATCCTCGAAAACTATTTGCTACATTTAAAAATCTGAAGCTATTTTATTTATTTCACATTTAATTAGCTTTAATAAAATTTTTTTGCAAAGAATGCATTAATTGAACCCTAAACCAAACCTACATAGTTCTAAAACTTTCCAAATCTTTTGAAAAATAAAGATCATTGTTATACAAAGTTTGTCTTTTGGATTATTAGATGTTTTAAGGCTATGTACCACCTTTCTAAAGTTGACCCCAAAGAGTGTGCTTCTTTTTTCGCAGTGTCCTTTTTGGACTTCCGAGTCGCGGGACCCCGTAATAGCGGCTAGTCAATGTTCTGCGCCAAGGCGTGGGTCGTGGGCCGTGTGTTGTCGTCCCCCGCGGTGGTGGGACTTCCTTTTCGTCCTTTCGGCCAACCCCTCCCCACCCCTCCCCACCCCTCCACCCCGCTCGCATCCTTGCCATCAGCATCCCATCCGTGGTTGCCTCGGACTTGGCCAGTGACCGGCTGGGCATAAGTACAGTTGTGTAAATACACTAGCGGCCAACGCCGCGGCCCAAGAATTTGTATTTTATCAGCATCATTCACATCGCGTAGTCAAGGACTCCCAATATTTACGCGAAGTATACACATACAAACAGACGTGTGAGTTTGTGTGTGTGTGTGAGATTGTGTGTGAGTGTAAGTGGGTTCTTGCCGAAGCAAACAGGACATGTGATGGCAATGGTGGAAGTGGTGGGGGTAGCGCGAGGGTTTTGCACACGGGTTGTCGACTCCGTTCGTGTGTGAGTGTGTGTGCACACGAAAAAATATAATATTGGATTTGACAATATATAATTTAAGTAACGCTAAACCATTCTTTGTTATCTTAAAATATATTTATCAACCAGAATAACTAGAAATTTTAGTTAAACTCATTGTAGTTCCCATTCAATCTCTTCTTTCAATGAGTATTACATTTAAATTAACTTTTTTCCAAGTGTGTTCAATTTTTCTAGCAGTCATTATACGGTGACTTTTGTATAGAAATGATATTTATTATTTATTTTAATCATTTTCAAATACAACATATTTAAAAACCCTTTAAAAAAATCCTCTCATTTTTCTGCATGTGTGCGCGAGGACACACGTTTGCGCGGGGCGGTGGCGGTGGGGTGCGATCCTTTCATTTTATTCCTAAATGTCCTTCCTTCAATATTTCAAACGTGCTTCGTGACGCGTCCGTTTTGCAAAGCCTGGGCGACTTGCAAGTGGGCCATCGCCTTTTGTCGCGCTCCGTTCTTCAGCTTGTTGTTATTGTTCGCCGCTGACATGTTGCTGCTGCGCCGCGGTGAATTGAGCGGCGGAGTGGGTGGTGGACTGGGATGTGGGTGTGAATGTGGAACTGGGAAAATGGGACGTGGGTGGACCGAAGGACGCAGTGGAAGGGGTGGGTGGCCGTGGCGAGCCGGGCCGAGACACCCAGGGGTTGGAGGGAAAACTTTTATCTCGGCGCATTTATTTTTCTATTCCACTTATAATATATGCCAGAAACAGGATACACACCCACATGGGCATATATTGGATATTTATTTTGTATTCGAACGCCCGGCGACGGACGGACGAACGGACGGACGGACAAACGGACGGACGGACAGCGAACGTGTCAGCATCAGCAGCATCGCCATCAGGAGCAGCAGAAGGAGCAGGAGAAGGAGCTGGGGCAGAATCGGCGGACTCGCCGGGTCGCCGGACGGTTAAGTGGGGTAGCCCGTTATAGGACTTATAGGACTGGACCTGGTCTCAAACCCATACTCATGGGGGAGTTTGTAATGTGTGTGTGTGCCAGTGTGTGTGTTTGGGCCTTCGTTCGGACTGAGGACAAAACGACGGACGCTGAAAAATGGCGTGAATTCACTTGGGTGATTTGCGCGACGTCCTGCACGATACACACATTTAAGGATGATGGAAAAAATGTTCCTTTACCTTTTCATTTTCTGCGCTTAGAACTTCGTCTTGGCATATAGAAAACAACAAAAAACACACGCAAAAAGGTTTAGTGGATGGGGAGGCGGCTGTGACCACATGACAAGAATTCTATCCATATTCTGGGCTTATATTTGCTTCGTTCGCTGTACTCTTATATATTCCAAAATTCCGAATATAATTAAGCCAATTGAAATTGAAATTTATCAAAATGAATTCCATTTAAAATTAATTCTACAATCAATTGGTCTTTAATGGACATTAAAATGGTAATTAAGTTATTTAAGAAAACCATTTTTTAGGAATTTGTTTAACTCTTTCAATTCAAAGACACTAAACAATAGACAATGGACATTAAAATGGTAATTAAGTTATTTAAGAAAACCATTTTTTAGGAATTTGTTTAACTCTTTCAATTCAAAGAGTTCGAAAATAATTTATTTCATTAATATTTTAAGACAATTTCATAAAATTTTCAAAGATACTAGCAAACGTTTTTAGACTAATTATGATCTGCCTTTCAAATAATTGTTTTATATTTTATAGAACTGGTTTATTTTTGTTATAAAATTTTAAAAATTATAAATATATATTTTATATTTTATACATTTATTTTTTGTAATTTAAAAGTGGCTGATAAAAGGGCTTGTACTACTTTCAGACTTCCTGCCTCAGAATTACGACTTACATTTCCTTCAATTTTTTAACAATTTGAATTAATTTACTTTTATTAATCTTTAGTAGACTGTTAAATAAGGGCTCCCACAAACTTTCCCAATTCATACATCACTTGGTGGTCCGGATTTTATGGGGCCATGAAAAACTAGTATCTTCCATTCGGAGGCGGTCGCTGGTCTTATGATCCGACGAATGTCCGTGATGGACCGCTGAAAAGCGGAATAAGTACACCTGCCGTTGCTGATTGTTATGGCCCCGGCCATTCGACCATTTGGTCATTTGGTCATTTGGCCATTTCCATCAAGTGCTAATATACCGACGTGTTTCCCGTTGACGCCTCTTCCGCGTTCGGAGCCCCAGTTTATGACTCTAATTGCCCCCGAACGTTGGTAAAGTTGATACTGGTAACTGCTTATCTGTGCCCAGTTGATATGTTGATGACGTGTTTACTGCAGCATAAAGTCCCTTTTACGACCCATTTTATTTATATCCAAGCTCTGCTCATGAGCCTGTCCTGGCGCCAATAAATTTTTATTAGCCATGATGTGGCCGCTCTTGTTCCTTAAGACACGACGGTCGAGCGGGCTGAGCAAACTGATTCCGATGTTTTATTGCCCATATTGTGGCCATTCGCATGTAATTCGCGTTTTATTTCCCCCGCACTCACGGTGGGCGTGTGAGGAAATTAGTTTTCAATTAGGTTTCGCTTATTTGCAGGAGATAAACGGGTAGTACGAGTTGAGACTTCCTAACTTTCCCTCGAAGGTCAAAGTTTCGGAGTTTGCAACACACCATAATGAGGAAGTGCAACACTAAACGTGTGCATTTCGGTGCTCACTAATTGAGGGATTAGTTACCCTGATTATCGGGTTCATTAAACTTTCACCAGACAATGGGCCTGTTATAATGCAGGTGTACCGTTGCTGTACATTATGTACTTCATTATTGTGCAACCATGTATGGATGTACATGCCTATACACAGGTGCCGACTGCATTGACATTGACTTTCATCTCATTATAATGGCAACAAATGTTTATTTATGATTGTACTTGCCGTCGACACATGTGTGTGCCTGTGTGCCTGTGTGTTAATGGGGCAAACGCCAGCCAAACTGCCACAAGCACTGGGTTAAACAACTTGTTTTCCTAATTTAATGATAATGAGCTATTTATGGCTGGATACATGGATGCGTTTCGGTGTATCGGTTTGTCGCTGTATCGGTGTGTGAGTGACCAGCTACTTATGAGGCTTCCAGGGAAAGTGTTCCATCCCCAGTGTGCTGATGCGATGTGCGAATGTGTCTCTGCTTTTGGCTAATGAATGTAAGCCAACTGCAACTGCCGGCTGCATTATTTATAATATCTGTTAAACGCCAATTGGCATTTATTGTTTCCAGAGCCGGAGCCTTAATTTGTCAGCACTCAATTTAATGAGCGTCCTTTCAGTTATCAAATCTGAAAGATACTTTAATTGGCAGTAATTTTAAGCTTAATCACTTTCAAAACGCAGCAATGTTCTGGATTTAGCTCTTAAATATGCTAAAAATTAAATACTAAGCTGACAAACAGATTTAAATTACAACTGAACACTAATCTGCTTTATGTGAGTAGAATAAAAAGGGAATTTCTATTATTTTTAAAACCTTCTATTAAAATATACAAAATTTCCTTAACATTTTGCATCAAAACAATTACCATTAATACCATTATTAGGCTATTTTTCTTAAGATATAAACAAGGTAATCTTAAAACTTCCCTTATAATATAAGTATATTTGAAGGCCATAAACAATTGTTAAGATTTCAGGAATAACATAATAGGGGAATACAGTTTTGTGACTAGTGCCTAAAATTTAAGTTTTCTTATTCAAACTTGAAGTACTAAGCTGTTCTAATTAAATTAATACTAAAATACTAAATGATACCGCCGTTAAGACTGGCATTATGGAAATATCCTAGCGAGGTATAAATTACACTGTGCAGCATTTTTAATGCTTTTTAAATTTACCTCGATGGATGCTATATTTTTGGATTCGTTACGAATTCCCAAGTTAAACTGCGTTTTCCAAAAAGTTCCCCGACGCAAGGATTCTTAGCAAAAGGACCTCAAAGTTCAAAAAATGCTGAAATTGGCCAACTTTCCGGAGCTCTCAGAGGCAAACGAATTTATGGTTTGATTCGATGTTAAAGTTTTTTAAAAGATACACTATTTATCTTTCAAACCTCATACTTAGAATAATTTTAGGATTTTTATTAAGGGAGAAACAAATTTTAGAAAACATAGTCAAAAAACATAAAAGCATACACCTGCGGTCAAAAAAGTAGTAGTGTTGCCGTCCTGTGTTTTTAAAAGTTTGTTGTTGTCGCTTTTCTTATCCAATTAGTCTAATAGTACAATTATAATCAATACAATATTACCAGAAGAAGATAATATTACAACTGCAAACTTTTGAAACACAGGGCGGCAACACTACTACTATTTTGTGCGCAGCTGTATACTTTTATGTTTTTGACTATGTTTTCTAGAATTTGTTTCTCCCTTAAAAAAAATCCCAAAATTATTCTAAGTATAGGGTTTGAAGGATAAAGAGTGTCTCTTTTAAAAAACTTTAATATCGAATCAAACCATGAATCCGTTTGCCTCTGAGAGCTCTGGAAAGTTGCCCAATTTCAGCATTTTTCGAACTTTGAGGTCCTTTTGCTAAGATTCCATGCGTCGGAGAACTTTTTGGAAAACGCAGTTTAACTTGGGAATTCGTAACGAATCCAAAAATATAGCATCCATCGAGGTAAATTTTTGATGCTGCACAGTGTTATTTATCTCCGAATTATCGGTAGCGCATAACGTATAACTGGGGAAAAAAGCGAGATGCAATTGGCAAACAAACGCAACGCACAAATGTATGCTCGTCTTTTGCTTTCGCTCGAGAGCTTGAGTATTTATGTCTTCGTGAACCGCAGTACAATATACGCAGGATGCATTTATGCAAATGCATATCGCCTGCACACACACACACACACGCACACGTTCACATGTAATTGCAGGCACGCGCAATTTCTTCAACTTAGACGTACATGTACGTGTACAAGTGTGTGTGTTTGCGGCAAATGAAAGTTATATACTCGTATAATATGCATATTCCAGAGGAGGCATGCGCTAGTGTGCGTTCTCGTTCTAATTCTAATGTCCAGCGTTTGAAAGTCTTCAGGATGCGAATGCACGGACACACGCACCTACGAAGCTAGTCCCAGATATACATAGTCCATGTGTCTATATGTCGGGCGATGGTGGAGTCCTGGCGTGGTCGTCAGATGGCTAGGATGCAGTCTTGATACATGAGCGGCCATCCAGTCGGGCATCCGTTCAGGCGCAAAATCTGATGTGGCTGCTCCTACGTTGTCCTTATTGCACCACTCCTCCCTCCCATCCCCCTTCCTTCCAATCCTTTCGCATCCTTTTGCATCCTTTTGCATCCTTTTGCTTGCCTTGCGAGCCAAACTCGCTACGAAACTTTCTGCCCAGGAAAAGTAAGCATGTGTACATGCCGCACACGTATACGAACGTACGTATGTATATATCGGAGCTAGGTAGGTGTGCCTTGCATCATTGGCCGTCCACCTCCACGGATGACCAGCAGTAACCGAAATGCACGATAAGATTTGGCACAGTGGTTCTGGTTCTGGTTCTGACCTCGAGGTCCGTGGAAGTCCTGCTTATAAGATAGGTAACCATCCTTAGGTTGTTTACTGAACATAAACATGAAACATAATACGTATACGTATACGTAATATTATAAAACAGCAATCCAAATTATTATGTCTGTAATTGACCTAATTTTTATGGATTAAATACATTAAGAAATCTATAAATATGGAATGTTACAATAATTTTTTAGAAGTTATGGCTAAACCTTTCATTTTAATTAAGTTATAATTTTTAGACTTTATATACTTTAAGCTATTCTATAAATATAGAATTAAACATATTGTTTTTAAGGAGTTAAAGCTATTAATTTAATTTTAAGAAAGCCATAAAAAAATAATTAATAGAGCTTAACAAAGTTACCTACCTTTAATATTCTTGACCCAGATAAATAAAATAAATAAATAAATAAAAAGGTATTAAATTAAATTTAAAGGTATTATTAAATTTACTTAAGCCTTAAACAAATGCTTTGATACAAAAATTAAAAATTAAAGTTAAAAATCTAAGGTGATATTAGGGCTTAATTAAATGACTTGGGCCCTACAGAAATATTTTAGTTAAAAGCGCAATGGCTTCGCATTTAAATTGTGAAGTATATGTCCCAATCCGTGATATGGCAAATGGCAGTTCGTAATTTTATTATCTATTCTCGAGCGGAGTTTTAGCCGTGCGCTCCTTGGACGAGTGTATATACCGGGCGTCGATGTATATGCAAATGCCAGTTCCCGAGACTCAAGTGGCCGAATGGGACAGGATGGAGGGTGGTCTGTCCAGGAGATGGCAAGGAGATGGAGATGGAGCCTCCCTTTGCCAAAGCAACGGTCTTGGTCAATTGCGACGACGGCGGCATTCGTGAAATAGCCAACTTTCGTACATACGGCGATGGGGAATTTTTGCTGCTGCTTCGTCTCCACCTCCACCTCGAAACTACACCTCCGAACTACTCCTCCATCTCCGTCTCCGTCTTTCATCTCTAGCTCTTTCGCTCTGCAGATGCACATGTGTGTTTGTGTATTAATTTGCCCACCCACCATGGCTATATGCAAGCTGGCCAAGCTGCCCAAGCTGGCCATGGCAACTTGAAAAGTCGAATTTTCGCCATCTCGTTCCGACGTCTCGCGCAGCAACTACCTCAGCCAACAGAGTTTGCTTTTGCTATTGCTGCTGCTGCTTTTGCTTTTGCTTCCACTTGGACTTCGGCTTTAGCATCAGGATCCCAACAGCAACAGCCTCTCAGTCCTCACAGCCTCACAGCCTCAACCTCAATTTTAGTCCTGGCGATGACGATGGCGACGCAGCAAAACGTGACCTAGCCCGGTTAGAACGTACCCATATAGACTCCATCGCCAGTGGACCAGAGAAAATCTCCATCCCCAAAAGGCCATAGCTTCGGCTTCAGCTTCAGAGCCCCAACCCCAAACCCAAACCTTGCTGAACAGTTTTCAGTTTTCCCCCCAGTTTCCTCCCCCCTTCAGTTGCTACCCCTTTTCTGCCCACAACCACCGGACCACCGGACACGGAGCCATCATCCTCATCAGCTTTAGCCGCCGATGTAGCAAGCAATCGCAAGCCGTATGCAAACAATATTTTACATAGCTACTGTCTGGAGGTTCTTGCTGCCCGACTTCGTTGGCCTTCCTTCGTGCCGAGGCCTTCTTGCTCCTTTCCTTGCATCCCGATGGCCGCTCGATGTCCGATGTCCGAGCAATCGCACTCACACACTCACGAACTGGAGCACTGAGAGAAATAACTAGTCCTTATAAGATAGGACAAACTAAGAGTGACTAAGAAAAATCATCAACAATTTTGTATTACTTAAATAAGGTTTAAAATACATTAGAACTTTACGAAAAACCAAGTGACAAAGTTATACAAATTGTATAAAAAAAAAAAAAAAAAATTTCAAGAGTATTTATACTCTATCTCTCTCTCAAGCAAAACTAATTCTAAGTCACGGGGATCTGAGTTAGGAAATTTCAACTGTACTGTATAATAATAAGTGTATACATAATTAATTTATAATAATTATAACAACCTGAATAATAATAAAACTTTAGTTATTTTAAATTTTTTCCCATAAAGTAACGAGAATCATCATCATTATGGTTAATCAAAAATATCTAAAAACTTTAAAGATCACAAAAAATCCCACAATTTTGAATTTTTTTCCGACTTTTCAATAATTTCAATAACCACCGAGAAATTTAATTTACCCACAATTATCCCCTTGCGCTCCCCTCGTTTTTCTCAGTGTAAGGATATGGGGGATACGGATGCGAGTGCTACGTATGCTGCGATGTTTGTGTTTGTGTAAATGTCCGCATCTAAATTCGCATATACAGCAGCGGTCAACTATGGAAATTATCGATCGACTTGTTTTTGGTGTCAGGTGGTTCGGGCGATGGATGCGGTGGCAGCAAAGGCAGCTAGGCAGCATGATGGACACGCGGCTGGCTGGGAGTTGGGAGCCAAGAGCCAAGAGCCAAGAGCTAGGAGTTGGGAAATAAGAGTCGCGGCGGAGGAGGTCCTGTGTGTGCCAACGAACTGGATTTCGGGGGCGGCCGATATGCCAAGGCGAACATGGGCGCAGCGCGTAGATTGAGATGGCTGGGCCAAGTGGCAGGGGTGGCAGGAGATTCCAATTCCGAGTCCTAGTCCTCGTCCTCGTCCTTTTCCCCTGAAAGAAGCTTGTCACACTCTCTCCGCCCAGAAGTTGCCTGCCCTGCGAATTACCACTGCCTTGTTCGTCGCATTCGTCGTGGTAGAAATAGAAGTCCTCCCCTCTAGCTGCTTGTGCAACGGACACTGGGCCTCCAGGACCACGGACAACGGACAGCGGACAGCGGACAAAGGACAACGGGACCACGGACATTGGAGAACGGCGAACGGCGAACGACAACGACATCGTAGTCGGCCCAACGACTAGGAGATGACGATGACCAAAGGAATGGGTGAATGCTCTGCATTTGCGAAGCATTCAGCGGAAATATTCATCCTAGCTCGTCTTTTCAGCCAAGGACCCCCCATATCCTTTTCCCCCACTCACACAGGCACACACATCAAAAGGTTGTGTTGGTTGGGCAGAAAAGGCAGCAGGAGCAGAAGGAGCTAGGCAGCCATGTCCTTTTCGACCGGCCGCGGCCAACTCGAATGGCTGGAATTCGTCGAAGGAGAAGGCTGTCCAAAGGGGTGAGCAGGGTTCCCAGGGTTCCGAGGGTTTGGAGGGTTCGGAGGCCAGAAATTGCTTATGCGACATCCCATCCTCGGCTGCTCCTGCTGCTCCTGCTCCTCTGCTATATCGCCTGCAGTATTAGTTATGGCAGACCAGCAAAGGCAAAGACGGCTGTCCAGACGAAAGGCACTGGACGCATCGCATCGCAGGGAAATGGTCGGTCTGTTGGTCGGTTGGTTGGTTGGATCGCTGGGTTCCCTTGAGCCAAGTCCGCAAGTCCGAGAACTCAAATATGTATTCCGAAAGTGTGTGTATGTGTTTATTTAAATGGGGTTACGACTGGGCAGGGGGAGTCCAGAATCAGGGGGGATTAGCAAATGTTCGTTAGTGGGGACCCGTTGCTGCTGCTGCGGTGGAAGCCCAGTTGCCACGTTGAGTTGATAGTCGCTTTTTCCGACAACTTGATCTGGACATGTTCTCAAGTTGGGAAACACAACCGCGCTGCGCTGCGCTGCACTGCTCCTTTCCATTCATTCTCTCTGCCGGAATAGGAATAGGAATCGGAATCTCAGTACAGTAGTAGTCCGGCGGACTTTTCGAAGGTGGCGCAGCTGCCGGGGAAACTGCAAAATGATCAGCGAACCATTAACTCGACCGTCAGATGCTGATGGAGCTGTACTTCCTATCCCCAACCTCACGGCTTTTATTTTATTTCAGCGAGTAGCGCGAAACTCCCTCGGTTTTTATTGAATTGCGCTCTCTGCGTTTGGCTAACCCGTTTTTCTATATATCAAACGTTGAGCTGAGGCGAGTGCAGGTGGTTCCAACTCAAGGTCCACTGGGCACAGAATTCAATTTCAGACTCGGGCCTTTAAAAAAGTCTAGGTTTATGATTTAATGGGTCAAGTAAAACATACTTAATTAAAAACGGAACTTAAACCAGAAACCAAAAAAGCTTTTATACAAACCAATAAATATATATTAAAAGGTTTCTGGTCTAAATAAAATGTACAATTCTTTGCTTTCCAACTTTACTCTTCAATAAAATCCAAACCAACTCCCATGTATTTTCATAGAACTAGAAAAACCAAATAAATCCTTTAAAAAGCGACCTTCTGACTGAGTTGTTTGTTTTATTCTAATGCCATAAATGTGCATAAGCGATATCCTGTGGAGGAATATGGAATGAGATGGGATGGGATAAAGTGGGATAGGTCAGGGAGTCTTATCAGTCGGTCAAAAAGGTCCTGGCCTGCCCTACTCGCTTTTAAAGCCAAAAGCAACAGATATCTGTTTGTATTCACCCATTCAGATTTTTATTCATGAACTTTTATTATTTCTGCTCGCTCATGAGCTTACTTCTGCCGGGAATCCCCCAGTAGCTGAGGGAAAGAGAGAAAGAGGAGGGACTGCTGTGGTGCTAAAGCTTTTTTATGTTTGTGTATGTATTTTTTTCCTATTTCCCTCCGCTTTTTCCTATGTCAACGGTGCAAGTGCTGATGCGGTCCTTTTTATTTTGTGCCCCACTCAAAGTTACAACTTAACTGTTATTTTATTACAACATTTAATAAAAATCAACAAGTGCATGAGTCGGCGAGAAAGGAGTGTTCGGAGGACTCCAGGACGACTCCGCTGGTTCTCCTCTTCCTTTCCGTTTTTTTGCTTCTTTTTTTTTTTTGGTTCTTTCTCTCTTGGCCGGAATGCCCTGCACTTGCCTGAACAAATGGAGCGTGATTTTGTGGCTCCATGAGGTTTATATTAAGTGTCGGTATTAAAATAAAAATGCTTGTTATTTGTCTTGGCCTTTTTATTTAGTTGCCGTTGCCCTTCGCTCGCTCTTTTTTATTGCTCCTCCTGCAAAGATATCGCCGTCGTGGAGCGTGAAGGAATACTATATGAGGAGCCCTCGAATTGGAGGCACGGGAGCGCCAGCGGCAAATCAGGCGTGGGCTAATTACCCGCCGGCCTCAGGAAGCGACAAAGTATCGAGTTTCGATTAAAGCCAGTATGTCCCTAAACAGTGTGCTTAATTTGGCGCCGCCGACCGTAACGGTAACGTTATCGTTACCCCGGCTCCATTGTCATTGTCATTGTCTGCGTCCTGCGTTCTGCGTTCTGCCTTCTGAGATCCGAGATCTGAGCTGCCCAGTATTTAATTACGGGACGGGGAACCGCCGATGCCCACGGCGTCGCCGTTGGGGCGCGACTTAAGATTGGCCAAGTCAGTGGCGAAAATCCACGGGAATAATCGGGGCAACGAAGGTCCCATAAAACAGAACTAACAAACCAAGTAACGGAAAATTACCAAAAAATTTGCAACCTTATTTTAAAATAATTAAAAAAACGTGGGTCAAAAGAGTAGAAGAAAATGAAATTTCAAATAAATACTATCTAATACTTAAATAAAGAAATTATTATTATCTTAATCAATAAGAAAAAAAAACCCCTCTTTTTTAATTTTTTTTTTCTTTTTCCTTCATAATCCCAAAAAAAAAAAAACCAAAACCAAAAACCCCAAATTTTTAACCCCCAAAACCCATAATCCCAAAAACAAAATCTCAAAATTTCTTATAGACTAAAAATAGAAAGTACAAGTCTTCCTTATTATTTCTTATTTAGTTTTAAGTAATTTTATTTACATTTTTTCAAACGTAATTTGAACAAATCATCACAAAGCAGTCTATAAGTCTACAATAATTCATATTCACTGTCCCTCAGTATCTACACTTTATCATTGATTTGTTTTATTCCATTTGTAATAAACCCTTAATAAAAATATTTAAATTCATTTGATTTTAAATAATAGTAGAGAGTTGACTGGCAGCAAGCAAAGAATGAAAATTTTAGGGATTTTGTAAAAATTAAGTCAATAACTTGACTAACCTTGGCAGAAATAAGAAAATGATGCAAAATAATACGCTCTGAAACTTATTTAATCTAGAAAAAGGCAGAATCAAACCCTATTAGCATAATAATAAAATTATCAATTTTATTTTAGTGAATAACATTTTGACAAGCAGTGTAATGGAATTAAATACCCAACCAAAGACGTTTAGCTTCAGTTAATTGCATTATTATTTGACTAAGCAAGTTCAATGAAAATGGCTGGCTGGCTGGTTGGAGAGCCATTTAGACTCCTTAACTTTCACTATTTTCTTTTTGCGACTTTCACTATTTTCTTTCGGGGAATGGCCTTGGAAAAAGTTTCTTTCGCAAAAGTTGAGCACAGGAATTCGCATTAAATAAGGCAGGGGCATAACAAATTTCCTTTAAGTAGTCTGACACCGACCTACCCTAATGTCTTTCATGTTTGCCCATACATGGCAGAAACGAAATAAAAACTCTGAATGTGGCACAGTATCCTTGCCCCCTACCCCTCCCTCTCCGCCCAACGAGCACAATCAAATATACACATAGATTTCATCACATAGCCATAAGTATGTGTTTAGCAAAAAAAAAAAAAAAGAAGCTAAATAAAAATGTGCATACATACGGACATACGGACAAACGGACATACGGACAAACGGACATACGGACGACCATATGGGCAAAGAGTTGGACTCGTATATCTCCGAATGTCTGGGTGAAGGGCAGGCGCACACAAACACAATGGGCTCTAGCCGACTGTCTGCCAAGATCCTCCAAGTTGGCAAATATTACGGCCGTAAACGTGCATGCATTAATGGGGATTCTGTATCAAATAATCGGAAAAAATCCCCACTAAGTATGCAAACCCATCAGAGGACGATTGTGCGTGTGTGTGTGTGTGTGTTTTAGTATATGAGCTCGAGAAGCAACAGATATGTGTAACCGAGAGTCCTTTTTTCGGGGGACTGGGGGTGTTTGGAACTTCTGAATTGAATATAAAAACAAATATAAAAGTTTGATGCCTTGCTCCAGTCCAAACCAGACACACATATGTACATGTGTATAAGCCAACCATTGGACCATTGGACTTTGGACCATTCGACTGGCATTGAGTCACCTAAATGGATATTGCCGGCTTCGTCTGGCCCAGACTAGCCCAGATCCAGTGGCCGGCTGTCTGGCATTGGAGCACCGCACCGCATCGCATCGCACCCAACGATGACATGGAATATATATTTTTATATAGACAACGTCTGCTCAAAAAAAGTGCAAACAAACAGAACCGAAGAAGGAAGGAAAAAAATAAGAAGTCTCCAAACACTCACACACACACACACACACCTTACAGCATGGAGCAGGAGGAGTTGGAAAAAAATTGGTTTTATGATTCAAGGACATGAATCACATTATTTTTCCAGCACACATAGACAGTGGGAGTAGGTTACAAAAAGGTGGTTCCTAGTCCTTGCTCCCTGGTCCTGGGTCCTGAGTCCTGAGTCCTTGGTCCCACTTCTTTCCCAGACATCCTCCTGCGGTCGTCGTCCACTGTTCTCTCTTTCGGCTCGCTGTGAAGCAATAATTTAAATCCAACATTTTTATTGCTGCACTTGCACACACAAACAGTAAGTAAGTATATGGTACTCTATACCCCCTCCTTGAATGCATGGATGATGGGGCCTTTTATGTACAGTTAGTTGGCCATATAAGTGTAAGCAAGAACACACATAAAATGAAAAATGAAAAAAAAACTTTCGATTTCGTTCAATTGTACTTTGAACCCGACAAATAGAATAAAAAACATTGCGGGAATTGGCAAAAGAGTGAAAACTTGAAAAGAAAACGCTTTCCTTTTTACCGGACGCTTATAATTCTTTAGTACGTCTGTGTATCACATTTAAAGAAACTCACTGCATTCGGATTTAAGTTGTTAAATTTTTGCTGGGGATAGATCTGAAATTTAAGAGATAATAGAGATTTAAATAGATCTTAAACATTATATAAATCAATACCTTAAATAATAACAAATATTCAAATCAATAACGATTCTTATGAATTGTAAGCTTTAAACTCTTTAAAAGTAAAATTGTCTAAATTTTAGATGTAATTAAAAAAATCACAAATTTAAATAACTTAGGGTTACGCTTATTATATGGAAGTAACAATAAATATAATTAAAATGGCAGCCAGATTCTTTTATCGAAAACGTTTTAAATAATTAATTTCAAATCTGTGCAATTAATTAATAGTCCAAAGTTTAGTTCCCTTCCATTCTGCATCCCTTTAATAATTCCTTACAATCTATTTAGTTCATTATTTGAAATAAATAGCTGTGAAAAGCCAAATCCAAACACATCCAATGGAGAGAATGAGATGTGCTAATTAAGCACGTGAAAATAATTTAAGTCACTTATTATGCGTGATTATATAGTGCGATTGGCACTATATACAAGGCATTTTAATTGCAAGGCCATTGAGCTTTCAATTGGCAATGAAATCAAACAACTCATTCATTTAAGCATGTGCTTGGGGTGTACATATTTACTTACTTGCCTGAGTGACCAAGTATTTACTATAATTCGGACTTTGGACTTGGTGTAAGGACACGCTTGGTAAATAGGAAGCGAATTGTGCTATGTGGCTAGACGTTATAATGTGCATTATAATTATGTACACATTTATGTCCCTATAATTGCATTTATGTATAACCCCAGCACATATGCAGTTCGTCCAAGTGTGTGTACGTGTGTGTGATTGTGCTTGAGTGGAGCAGGTTTGTTGGTTTTGGCTCATAAATAGTCAAGTCAACACCACCAATACACCAGCACACATACACAAGCATTCCGGCAAATTAGGCCAGCACACTGCGTATTTAAATGATAATGAGCTGCATTCAGCTGCATTTATGCCGTTTGCCGTATGCCTCCCGCCTCCAGCGGGCTCCATAAGTAGGTACTTAGTTATAAATGGGAATGTGGAGATGTGCAAAGGCCATGTGAGAGCCCCAATCACATGCCTACCCACATACGGGTCCTGCACATGGTATATGCTTTGCAATCATGTACGGAAGTACATACTTTGTCGTAAATAATCATAACCTTGAACCTCAAATGAGGATGTTACACATTCATGGCGTCAACGGCCCTGGTTCAAGGCCATCGAAACGATTTCAGGGCCAGTTTTTCGCAACAGGTTCGAATAGGGAGAAAAAAACAACAGTCACTACGTTAATAGTTCATATAATCTTTAATGTGGAATAATCATTAGGCTTTACCATTCTTGTGCAACGCAAAGGTACTAACGAAAATAGACATCAGCTAAGAAAATACAAAATGAACCAATTTGGTTGGTTTAACGGGTCGTATACGTGATTTTATAGATATTTTATAAACTTCCTTGTCCATATTGGCCTTAAAAGTTTTCTATGTTATGGTGTTGATAAGAAATCATCCGAACCATAGGAATTTGCTTATTAAATAATAAGAAAATCAACCTATGTACAATTTTACCGTGTCGTATACGCGATATATCATTCTTCTTCGATGTTTTTTCTTTTATAAATATTTATTTTTGATTTTAAATAATGAGTTTATATATATGTAAATATGTTATATATATACAGCGCATTTAAAATACAAAGGCTTTAAGACAAATGCATGAATATCTAATCCCTCTATTGATTAACTTAACCAATTGATTATCGACTTTATTAACCATATTATTCTTTTATTAAGTGTGCTATCCCCATTAACACCCGATCGAAGAGATTAGGTATAGTAAAAAGTACATCATTGGGTGTCAAACTCGTAAATATATGTAAATACGGTCATCTTGTGTGTAAAAGCCATCATAAAATTGTTACGACAGCTCTCAAAGTATGCGATTTTTTCGATGCCAAGGAGGGTTCGCCTTACGTTGACGGACTGACGGAAATGTTATTACCTTGTGACGTTTTAGGGCGATTTGTTCGACCTTTGAGAATCGATAAAAGTGGCATAAAAAATGGAAAATCTGTTGCTTTTTGTTCACCCTGTTTCTTTATAATATTCAGGTAGTTGCAGAGAAAACTTCTTGATTTTGGACAGAATAAAGGTATATTAAGTAAATATTGTTGAGGATTTCCATAAGGAGGAGGATTTTGATAAAATTACAACAGAAATCTGATTGAAATCTCAAGTTCTTATCGAAGAACCCTTTCTTGCGTCCTGGTAATTACCAGCAACGCAGGGAAAATAGATTTTGATGCATCTTGCAGAGGGAGGAAATAAAGCATACTGAAATTAATTGAGGACTCGGGCAACCGCAAGGAGAAGGTACATTAGACTAATTACAAACGTATTACAGATGCAAAACGGTATGGCTGGATGTCCAGTGGCCAATGGGCTGCCTTGCAAGATTGCTAGATTGCAGGAGGCGACGTCTGCCCGAAAATCTTAAATATACAACAATCAGAAAATATTAAAACTGGCCATAAGCTCGATGCTAAGATATACATATTTGTGGTATAGGCTATGCATGTGCGGGTGGCTGTGTGCGGTGTGTGTACTTGCAGGCAAATTAATGTCTAAGCAAAATTTTGATATTTTATACATACCCGAAAGGCAGTGGCATCTACTACTTATATACAAGATTCCAAACTTTCGCAGAGCCAAACCCAAAAATATACGTTTGTATATACATACGTATGCGAAGAACCCCCACACTTACGTATATTGTTCACAGGTCTGCCATGTACATACAAACAAACGAACGAGCACATGCATATACACATTCTTAAATTTAAGCAATAGATGACCGGACATGTGTGTGTTCGTGCGAATGTGTGTGTGTGGGAGTGTGTTTGTATCCCAGTAAACGTCTAATTCTCTAAAATGTGAAATTTTACAATCGCCTAGCGTACATCTTTGCGTCGTCCACTCACCACCCACCAGCCCAGCAGCCCAAAAGCCCAAAACCCACACCCACCCACTGGGCAGTCAAGCATCCTGGCAGGCAGCCACCCAAGCCGCCCACTCCGCTGAAAGCAGCTCGAGAACCGTAGAACCGTAGAACCGTTGCTCTGGAAAACCTTCGCCTCCTCCGCATCCGCCGCCTCATCTAAACATCTCGGCATCTCCATGCCACTCCACTTCTCCACTCCGTCTCCATTCGAACCATCAAGTCGTCTATTCCAGCAGCAGCCGCGTGGCTTGACCAGGCCAGCTCCCCCACCCTCCACCGCCCAGCACCACCCACCACCCACTCCGGTGGTCGTGGCAATTGCCCACGACGAGTCCGAGGTCCCCAAACGCGCCGGACTCCCACTCACGTATTTGCCGCCAACGTCCGCTTTCCCGTCCATCGAAATACATATAGCGACCAACCCTCCACCCACCACCCCCACTCACACGCACATCCCCGCCCACCTCCTCCACACACACACACACACACACAGTCACTCTTATCCTTTTCACATGTCGCAAGTCGTATGCAAACAACATTTTGCAGAAACAGTTCGTTCCTTGGTCTTCGTTTTATCTTCATGGCAGACCCTTACTTATTGTGGGGCCGGCTGACCAGCACCGTTGCTTTTGCTTTTGCCGTTGCCGTTGCCAACCCATCAACCCAACCCACCCCACACATTCTATCCGCTCCACTTGCCTGGCCACCCCAAAACCCAGCCCACCCCGCGCGCCAATCCCTGATAGCCATAGCCTGATGTCCATGCTGGCCAGGACCGTTGACGTAGATGCTGCATACAGACGGTCTCAAAATAGTGGCCCAAGCTCAACGGATCCTGCCTATAAAGAGGGATTCTATAGATCTAAAGACCGCGGACAGAAATATAAACGGACAATCTAGTTAATGTTATAAAAGTAAACCGAATTTATGCATTTATTTCTAAAAACAAGCTATTCGAAAAAGAAAATACCCTTTAAAGGTAAAACAGTAATTAGATTATGAAAAGGTGTGAAACCAAAGGTTATATATCATTGATTCATAAAAACAGTTAAGGTTCAGCAATATTAAAATCTATCAAGATACATTTTTTAAATACCATTCTACTGTTTAAACTAAATCAGCATGATAGTATGACATTAGGAATATACAAAGAACCTAAATATACATGATATTAGTATAAATTACATATATAAATTATAATATAATAAAAAACATTTAAATTACATTTAAAATTCTATATTTATTTCTTAAAAATCAATTTAATATCCGAATAGGAAGTACATTTTTTTTGTAAATATGATATCACAGTAATTAATTTGTAACTTATATTTATGTAAAATTTAGTATTTATTTGGGATTAAATGTTTAATATTCAAATATTACATATTTAATTTTTGAATCAAAGTAGAAGAAGACCTTCATCTCGGTGCTATTTTCGTGGCCGGTACTGTGCGTGTGTGCTGCTAGAAAGCTTGGCTCTGCCTTCAGCTCGCCGCTGTAACGTCTAAGAGTGTGCGCCAGTATGTGTGCCGTGCCCTGCCTGCCGGTGGGTGATTCCGATGGCGATGGCGATGGCGGTGGAGCGGTGGTGCGCTGGCCAAAAGGATGGCTCCGTCCGCCGTCCTGGCCATGTGTTTGTGTAGATGTCCGCTTCAAAATTCGCATACACAGCAGTGGTCAACTATGGAAATTATCGATCGACTTGCCTTTGGCGCCAGGTGGTTGGGTGCTATGATGGAAAAGTGGTGACGAAGGCAGCGCCAGCAGAAGCAATCTCCGCTGCTCCGCTGCTCTGCGCCTTCGTAGTCGTCGTAGTCGCCGTAGTCGTAGTCGTAACGAGGGAGGTTGGAAGGAGGTTTTGCTGAGGAGACCGAGGTGGCCACATGCCCGTACTCGCATTCGATGCCCAGTCTAAATGGCAAGAACGCAGCGGCAGCTAAGAGATGCCCAAAAAGAAATTGCGGACATTTACATTATGTGTCCATGTATGAGTATGAGCCCACCGACACCAAGTGTGTCCGGGGTTTTTGGGTACGTACATCGAGGATAGGGGATAGGGGGATCGGGGAACCGGGGGATTCGAGGGACCGGAGCCCGGAGGAGGATGGTATGTGCCGTGGAAACACACATGCAAACGGCATGCGGCGGAATATACGTGAGCTTAGGAGTTGTCGTCGTCGAGATGTCCTCTGGTTGCTAGTCCAGACGAAGGACCGACCACCTCCAACCTCCAGCAGCCGAACATCCTCCCGGGCAGCTTCTGCATCAAAGTGAAACGGGCTAATGGGACGGGCCCAAATTCGCAGAACAGAACAGAACAGGACGAGGCGGTGGGAGCCGGAGCCATAACAACAAGGCAGAGGCAGAGGCAGAGATGTGAGATGTGAGATGCGAGGAAACGAATGACTAACGAAGGAAATTGCTGATATTGTATGGAGGCGAAAGTTGTGCATGTCTGGACGTTGGACTCAGAACGTTGGACTCAGGACTCAGGACTCAGGACTCGGGACTCGGGACTCTGGTCTCTGGCAGCGGCGCGTTTTAGTTTTGACAGGAGCTGGAATGGCAGCAAGACGGCAGTCGACTGACCCCACTCACTGGGCACTGGGAATCTGGGCTCTAGGATATATGCCATATATGACCAGCGCCAGGAGAAAATTCAAATATACTCGAGCACACACAAACGCACTGGCTGACCAACCGACCGACACACTCACACACACACATGCGAACAATGCCAGATGTCCTGCCGTGTCCGGCATCTTTCCTTACTTCAGATTTCTATTTCCAGCCCACCATCTCATCCCATACCATCTCATACCATCCCACCAGCAGGCTGCACCGTAAGCAATTATGCATCCACAGCGGTTGGAAATGAAGGAGCGGCCATCCATGCTCGAGAATGTGAATGTGTTATAGGGATGTGGATTGGGATGTGGCTGTGGAATATATCCCAGGACGAAGACGAAGAACCTGCGGATGCAGGTCTTTGAGAAAATGCATTCGCAATACATACATGAGCACTCTCCTCTCTCCAATTAACACGCAGCACTTGCACAACAATAGATATGCTATATCACAGGATATATAATAATAGTGCAGATTTTGCAAAAACAATAAAATGCTTGCATTATGCTGCAATCTGTAATTGCTACCTTTTGCATTTCGAATTTAGCCATATTCACCAGCCAGCAGTTTATTTTGGCCATACAAAATGGGCAGAATCAACGCAACTGCTGAAATTATTCATCAATGCTGATTTAAACATTCCCAAAGCCCCCTGGCACTTTACTCAGATGGTTCATGCTGCAGATTCATTACTAGCTCATTACTATGCCATGAGGATTGTAAGAAAACAAGCTATATTATTTGTCTGGAAACTCTGTATACGAATTTGAAACCAAAGAGTTGCTCAGGAACATAAGTCGTTGCTTGGTACGTCCTGTAACAGTATTTAATATTCGAGCTATAAACGTAATACTTATGTTCCCTAAATATTTTCTTTTAATCTTGTGCTATTGAAATTATGATATTGTAAGGCCAACTTTTTCAAAGGCGTAATGTAAGGCATAAACTAAAAACGATGTAGAGTTCATTTTTAAACTTTTTGTGTAGTCTACATAGAATTTTTCTAAAAAAGCAAAAATGTAAAGTCTCTTACCGTTTTGTTAAAATATACTAAACGTCGTAAAAGAAATGGTATTGTTCTAATAAATATAAATTAATTAAATTCCATATTTAGTAGTATTAATACTTACTATTATAAAGTTTATATTTTAATTTAGTACTTATCTTATTTATGCGAATTCGACACTCAATTTTTAAAATAAAAATTATAAAATAATAATAATTTGAATTTTGTTAAAAAAAATTGCAAAACAAGTCTTCCTTTTCAATATTACAATAGTTTTGTTCTTATGATTATTTTTGTTAATACCCATTAGACTTTTCGGGAAATTCAAAGATTGATAAAGAAACGCTGCTAATTTTGTCCACTTTTTAGCAAGCAATTACATTTAATAAACGATGGCAAAACAACTGGTTATGACTAGTTTGTAGTTTATTTGTGGCCCTCACATGAATGGAGTGTTAGGGAACAATGTTCGCCAATTAAGCCATCAAAGTGGAGAAAAAGTGACCGAAAAATTGAGGTCGCTTGGCAGAGGAAGGAGGAAACGCGGAAAAAGGGAAAAAACTCTGAGAGCCTAGTGGAAAAAAAGGCGCTTTTTACGCGGCGTCAAAAACCAACAAACATCGAAAACACACTCCCAAAACACTTTTCCCGTCTATAGCCGCCTAATCGGCGACAGTATCGCATGGCCATGGAGCGGAGGGATCTCCATCTCCAGAGGGCATAAAGAACTGCACGCCGGGTTCCTGGTTCCCCGGTTCCCAGTTCCTGGTACTGGAAAAAAACGGTCAAGTGCATCAAGCTGCATGCCACCGGGCAAACAAGCAAGCGGTTTCCAACTGACTGCCTAATCCCCTTAAACGGCGCGTTTTTTTCGCAGATTTCACTCTGAATTCTGCACTCTGTGCTCTGGACCCCTGCACTCTGCACTTTTCATGCCATTCGGCTTTTTGTTTCACCGCAATTTTTGGCGCATCGTCGAAAGGTAAAACAGGAGAACTGTGAAATGGCAGCGAAATGCCAACGGCTTGACCTTTGCACACACGGCTGCAGATTGTTTTTTGCGCTGCGCGACTCGACTCACTCGACTTCTCTTCTCGTATCAGTGGCGTCAACGGTATCACGGCAGTTGCCAACTTAATTTCCATATGGTGCAATTTTGATGGCTCCGACCGTAATTCAATGCCGTCCGCTTTTTTTCCCCGTTGTTTGCGTTTGCAGCTCGTTCGCGGTGGAGTGTCATATGCAGCGAAAGAGCAGAAAAAACGGCACAAAATACCGGTGGCCGCTAACAGCTGCCAACAACAGGAACTGCGATTTGGCCAACATCAGCACCTGCCATTGAGACAAGATGGTCAATAAGGGCGCCCAAAGGGAGAGTCACTTTTACAGGAGTTTTTGGATGAGTAAATCGGAATATTTCAGATCTTAGATCTAATAAAATAATTAAATTTACGGGTTTGTAATAAAATTTAATTAATAAATACGAATTTTAAGTTTTTAATACTAATAATGTTAATAGATTTTTTGAAATAATTTTCAATTATAAATTGAAGTACAAAGGGTAACAAGAAAACTATAGAACATGCTTACAAAATATTAGAACCATTTATGGTTTTCTAAATATTATAATTATGGATTCCAAATAATTGTTAAAATGTTTCCTCCTTAAAAAACTGCAAATTCTACATTAAGTTAATTTTTTAGTATATAAATTAATAATGGTTCTGTTTGCTGTAAGCTTATAATTATTTTCCATTTCATTAATTTGGAAATGAATATTAACTAATGAAAAGTGGTGGCAAAAGCGCATCCATTGGTCATAATCATAATCATCAATAAGGCCAATTAAAAGTTATAATTTTCATTGACTTTCTATCAAATTTGCCAGCTCTAAGAAATCTTTTCAAGTATGCAGTTGTAATGACAGGTTAAATTGACTCTTTGTCCCACTTGTTGGCCTGGCCAAAGTTCTTGGCTAGACTCCTTGGCTGGGCTCAATGATACTAAACTAAAGAAAAACTTTCCTCAAACGTCTGGCATCAGTTAAATTCTTTTTAAGACCAAAGTTCACAAGGTCGCACACAAATTTCGTGACTTGGAAATTCTTTATGCAAGTGTTATTAAATTTGCGACCAGACGGGGAGAATCCATGCATATGTGTGCTTTGGGTTTTTATCTTTTATTGAAAATCAATCAGGAAGGCAAATCATATAAATATGAGGAATGTGCTGCAAACTCCAGTTGTTCGTTCCCTTAAACAAAAAAAGAAGCAAACAATGAGTGGGTGGAATTATATAGATGCGCATCGCCACGTGTAAGCTGTAAAATGTATAAGTATGTCAATTTTTAATTCGCCACTGAGCACTTTACGGGTAACGGCTAACACTACTAGCCCGATTTCATCCTAAACACAGGGAGAGGTAACTAAACAAAAAGGTTCTTGTGGCCGGGGTAAATGGACTCACGCCTTTATCACCGGCCTCTGGTGTCCTCGGTAATAACCTTATTTCAGGACATTCGTAGGCATTGCAAATCTGTTGACCACTGCCCGGGCACGACTATATATATATGTATGTGTATACAATATAATATAATATAAGGCCATGTGTCCCGAAAACTATGTAACACATATAATTTTGAATATATAACCACGCTATACCCACGCGGTAAATACATACAAACATACGTATGTACAAAAGTAAAAGTTTACTTATGTATGTGCGCATAATATATTCGTAATAACATTTTCGAAACCCGGCGTAAGCATTTTTCAGCCGTTTCATCCCTTTTCTGGACACTTAGGGGTTAAGGCTACAAAAGGTCCTGTCCACTGTCGGTTAGTATATCAGTGTGTGTTTGTGTATCTTTTCGTGTGTTTCTTGTGTTTGTGTGTGTGCCACACCTCGCGCCCCATCGCCCAGCTTCCGAAAAACCGCATCTATCACAAATTTCAACTGCCAGCGGTCCAGGGAAGGTCCCGGGAAGGTCCTGAATCCTGTCCGGTTTGGGTCTGTTTCTGGGCTCGGGTTATGGTATGGGTATGGGTTTGGGACCAGGTCCGGTTAAGTCCGAAGTCCGAAGTCCAAAGCCCGTTATGGGCCTGTCCCATACGACAGGCCTAGCGACACGGTTGACGTAGACCCATTTCGACCCCCCATCCCGTCCAAACCGCACGCACTCTGAGCAATTATTAAACGAGTCTCTGGAACGTTAAATTCTGTCCACTTTGGAGGCGGACGGACGGATGGACGGACGGTCGGCGGACTAGAGCCATCTGCGGCACCACTCGAGAGTTCTGAGTAGTGAGAGTGACCGGAGTGACCGGCGATGAAAAATAGAAATCGCAAGAGTTTGTTTAACAACAAGTGAAGGGGTTTGTTTTTTAATGCCACCCCACCCCATACAACTCCGCCCCCATCCTCTTTTTACCACTCACATTTAGTATGCCACATAAGCCCACATGCATATAGCCTATAGGCATTTACATGTCAAGATATATATAGAGGTATGTATATATACCGCCGAAAAATATATGTGAAGGTGTTTGCCTGGCCCTTTGCTTCGTTACTATAATAATGAGCGTAGAGGAATACAATGTTGGTCGTTAAAAGTGCCAAAACTCATTAGGTATTTCAGTTTCCCATGGACAGTGGCCAAAAACTAACCCTTGAAGTGGGTTTATACCCTTGCATTTGTCGCAGATTCCAGCACATTTTCACAAGGGATATTTAGAGATTTTTATTTACCTTTAATCAAATTTTTAAAAATCAATACTTATACTAAAAATCTTTATATATAAATATTTTTATCAATAAGTTTTTTTTGTAATCGCACTGAACTTTAATTTACTAAATTTTAAAGTATAAATAAATAAAGGGGATAACAATTATTGAACATTTTGCATTTAAGCTAAAAAACATAACTGAATAAAATATATAAAAACCGTTAATCTAAAGAGGATATGTTTCTTAGAGATATGCCAACTAAAAATTCAACTTTTCAAGGTAGCAAACCGGAAGCGCTGAAAATTCGGGCTGGTTTTAGTATTAGCCATGTGTCATTTGTCAATGCTGCGGACCGAAAAGTTTGACACTAATACCCGCCAGATAAATACCTCTGCGCTAAAACTTTATTTGCATGTCCTGCACGGTTAACAGCGGTGACGAAGACATCAAGTCATTTGTTAAGATTAGATAAATACCCACACGGCTGCTTAATATTCATATCCGGACATCCGGGATATGGAAACCCGTTCCCTGTCGGTTCTGTTTTGGTCCGGAACAAGTAATTGCAGATATGGTATATGGTGTAGGACCGGTATTTTGATTAGAATTCCGAATCCTTGTGTACGCGCCCAACTGTCTTTTAACCGGACATTGAAAAGAAAACAGCTACGCTTTGGGAAATTATACGACGTTTTCTCACGAATCCCGGTGTCCTGTAACGGAATTTTCTACTTTCTGATTTATTGACGACGGGACGAACGTTGACAGGGCTTGAAGTCCGGCGACCTTTAATCCAGTTCTCTATTCTGTTCTCCGCGATAAGTTCCACTCTTACCACAGACAAGAGAATATAAGAATAAGGGTTACATAAACATAACAAATCGGACCGTGTTCTCCAAGCCCAACGATTTGAATACTAAATAAAGAGTTTGCCTTCTATATCCAAACACTAAATGCTTTATGGGATGTACGGGTTTTATTTTATTGTTTGTTAAAATAAATAAGGTCAGGGTCATCTTGTTACGACTGTCCCCGTTTTGCAGCTTGAGAAGCCTTTCTTTTCTAGTTCTTTGTGCTGTTATTATCAGAGTAAAGATTTTGAATATCAAATTCTTAAGTTTTATTTAGGTGAAAAATATAAAAATAATTCTACTTTCTAGGAATCCATATTTACATTAGTTTCTATGATAAAAGTAAGAGATATTTTAAACCTTAATATTTTAATCTCGTCATCTTATTACGACTGTCCCCGTTTTGCAGCTTGAGAAGCCGAACATTTCTTGTTCTTTGTGCTGTTATTATCAGAGTGAAGATTTATAATTTCAAGCTGTAGGAAACTTAAATTATTAAAAATAATTATACTTTCTACAAAACAATAATTAAACTAGTTTTTTCGATAAAAGTCAGAGATATTTTAAACCATAATATTTTCCTTTAAAAAAGGGGTAACGAAACAATCTGCTTAAGTTTTTTTGCGGTCATGTTTTGCCTTAAGGTTTTCAGTCAACAAAAAAATCTTTGCGTGTCAGAATGTAGGCAACATAATAAGCCAACTGAAAGCCCACTAAAATCCGGTTTGAATTTTTGAAATCGAGTAGCTGCTGCATGTCCCTTCGAAAACAATGCGAATGCCAATTCGCTCATCTTCGGAATCCCTTGGAACTTGGAACTCGGACCTAAGCCTCTTATCACCGCACATTCCACGTTTGATCGACTCAACTCGTGTTAATAACGAGACAATTCTGACAATAAAGTGAAAACTTTATCGCGCACAATGACATATTCATTAGGATGTCCTTTCTCAGGATGACATCGGTCCACAGAGCAGAACAGAACAGAAAGGAACAAAATAGGACAGCCTTTCCGACTTCCACGCGCTAATCAAAGGGGATGAATAGCCTTCCGGCTTTTCATATCGTGGTTGCGATAAGTTGCTGTGGTAAATGCAGTGGCACTTCTGAGACTGCTTTCACAACATCCTTCAGGTAGCAATCTAAATATTGTGCTAATCATGATAATTTCTTAGGCAAACGAGTCAACAAAGTTTTGACTCATTCGAAATTTCACAGTTGACCAATATAATCTTGATTTCCGTTTAAATCAACTGCTCGAGACGATTAATATTTCACATATATTTGAGAGGAAGGGTAAGGCTTATTTTTTGAAATAAATAAATATGAATTTATTAGGAATTCAACGAGATATTTTCACTAAATACTTATTAGGTTTAAGGATTATTGGCAAGAACTAGAATTTCTTTTTAAAGGGCCGCTGTTTTGTCAAAGCAACGATAGCGAAAAAGTTTATTATTTGACTTTATAATAGCTCTTAAATTAAAATACAAAATTCCTAATATTTGCCCTTTTCTAACGGAACACAAACATTTAAATCGGAATTTTTTCAAGAATATCGCCTCGACGCGAACCGGTTAGTAAAACAAAAAGGCAAAGGGAAGGCTGATGACAAAGTCTCTGGTTCAGCTTTGATGTTCGCAAGGACAAAAGGAAAACAATGCAGAGTGAAACGAGCAAAAAAAAATAACTATTGAAACAAAAACAGTTTTTTCACCAAAAGACACAATAAATTGCAATTTATATCAAAAGTTGTATTCATCATCATCCCAGCAAAAATTATGCAGTATCTGTGAAGCGCAATACTTGTGAACAAAAAAGTGCACAAATCTTTGTTAGTTATCTACTAGGCTTTTCAAATACATCTCGTCGGAATGAAAGGAGAAAAGTAATTTCGGCTGTAGAGCCTACATTTTGTTGTACGCCTAAATTAAGGGCACTGCCGCTTGAAAACCAAGATTTCAGACTGGATTGTAAGTTGGATTTAATGAGTTTTATTAGATAGGAATTAAATATCAAAAAGGTTAAAAGATTTTTTAATTTAAAAAATTTTAAGTTTTGCTGATGTTTGGAACATTGTAATAATCAACCAATACGAGAAATTTCTATATTTAAAATATGTTTTATGTACCTATTTTAAAATATTTAAATAACTTAACCCATTTAAGATTGAAAGGTACAATAAAAAACCTATTTATTAATGGACGATTAAAAAGTTTTATATTCTATAAATATGAAATATTCTTTTACGATATTATGACAAGCACATCATAGATCTAGACCAAACAAAATGTGACTTCCGACCAGAAGACATAAATTAACTTCACCATTGCGTTTTTCGCCAGTCAAATTGGGCGAAGAATTTTAATGGATCTCCAATGCA
This sequence comes from Drosophila prostipennis, assembly GCA_037075205.1. Classification (NCBI taxonomy): domain Eukaryota; kingdom Metazoa; phylum Arthropoda; class Insecta; order Diptera; family Drosophilidae; genus Drosophila; species Drosophila prostipennis. The sequence goes on along the minus strand of JBAMCJ010002175.1, from coordinate 154,282 downwards.
CAGTGAGTCCCATGTCCAGTCTACTCACTTCAGGTGATCCGCAGTGGATCCCCATGGACGGCGAGATGGAGATTCGTGCGACTGACTGCAGCCGGATGGATGCAGGAAAAGAAAAGAGTGGTCAGTCTCCGTCCTCCGTTCAGTTCGCGACTTAATCTTGCGCGATCGTTTTCCATCAAAGGGTTCCTGCTCACATGCAACTAATCTGATTGTAATTGATGCATGCTAGAGAACGTGAATGCGAATGCGAATTCGAGTCCCAGGGAGGCTGAACACGCAAAATGCAGAAGGTTCGCTTCGATCTCGTAAAGGCGGCCAAGTAACTTGGTAGCCAATTATTCAAACGCGAGGATAAGAAAGCAAATAAATTGACTTTAACCTACATGGGCTTTAGGCGGGAATCAAAAATGCATATGGTTTTTTTCTGCCCATCCTGCTGTTGCTGTAAGGCGAAAATATATATTATATTATCTTTACATTATCCGGGGGCCTGTTGCTCAAAAAATGTTGAATGAGATCGGCATTAAGCTCACGCAAATTCCTCGCCATTTTGATGAACCCCAAAAGTCCAAACCATCCGCCACCGGTGCGGATGTGGTATCGATATTGGCAGCTCCATCCTTTATTTCGTTGGGTAATTTCAGAGCGTTTCAATTGTCAATCATATGCTTGCCGAATGTCAGTCATTCTGAGTTCCATTTTGGGCTCTCGAGTACATTGAACTTTAGGGACCTTGGAAGTATTGTGTTTAAAAAATATATTTTTCCAATTTGTTGATTAAATTGTGTACCTAACCTATGCACGTTTTAAAGAAATTTAAAAAAATTAAAAAAAAAATGTTTAAAAAATATTTACTTATTTTATGCAGTATAAATATTTTAATTAAAACTCTAGTACTAAAATCTGATGTTTGGTGGAGCAATTTAAACTCTTGAACTAGGATTAAAAGTGATCTATTAACTTAACAACATGAACTTTGTACGTAAAGCAAATATGTCTAAATAATTCTTATAACTTAAGAATAAGTTATTCACAATTAAAACTCAAGTATTAATGTTTAAGCTAAACGTTCGAACTAGGAATACAAGTGAGTATACAATAACTGGTTTATCTATTACCCTTAAAACTAAAAACATTATTATAAAGCGTTGCCCAAAGTAAAGTTCATTCTACCTCCTGAAGCGACCATACATCCCTGGGTATTTTTGCATAGCCACTTATTTTGGGCACTTGTGTGTTACCCCCGACTTGCCATAGTACCGCGATCGGTTCGGTTCCGATCGTGCGGGTTACGAGGCGACACAATATTGACAGCGGCTGGATCCGTCGATATGCCCAGGGGATTGGTTTTAAGTAATTTAATCCTCGCCCAGAACCAGAATGCCACGAAGATGTCCACAAAACGCTGGCGCAGAATACAACGCCACACATGCAATGCGAAAATGCGAAAGCGAAACATGCATACAGATCACGGCTGGCAGGCCGGATGGTCGACATGGATACATGGATAGGTGGATTGGTGGACTGGTGGACTGGTGGCTACGTGGTGGATGCCGATCCGATGCCGATGCCTGGGAGCACTGTCAGTCGCCTAATCATCGTAATAATTCGCCTCAACTTCAGCCGATGGCAGCGGCAATGGGAAGCCAAGCGGAAATTACCAACACGCGATATTTAATTTTTCCAAAAGGCGAACCAATAATTCGTCTTCATGCCGCTGCCGTGGCGGTTGTTTTGCTGTTTTGCCGTTTCAGTTTCTGTTGTTGTTTCTGGAGCTGCTCCTGCTCCTGGTGATGGTGCCATTTTTTCGTGTTCAGCTTGACCGATGCCTCTGAAAAGGCTCTCCAAGCCGTCGCCACGAAGGGGAAGAGGGACAGGAGACTCATTAACGCATAGCCCTGATGGCAGGACTCCAACTCGGACTGCTGACCTCCATCCACGCCATTAACAATGATCGCAGCCACCGGAGAGGTGGATTCCCTTCACAGTTCATGCTCAGCATTTATATTTTTTATTGAATATCACAGTTTCCCATATTTCTAATTTTGAAAAATGTAATTTGCAGTTGTCTTATCATATTTTAAAATACCAAAAAAAAATTAAAAAAAAAAAAACATTAAGTTCCTTAAGTGAATTATTTTTTAAATCATCTAGAACGAGAACTAAAGTATACGAATATCTTTTGTTTGCCCAAAGGTTTGATCTAACATACTATCTCTCATGAGATTTTATACACCCAAAAAAAAAACGATATAAAACGTAGATAGATTTAACAATATTTAAGATCAATTTTAATTTGATATGTGACCAGGTAAATTTGACCTGGTCGAAAAGAGTATTTCATGTAAAAACGATATGGGTTTTGCATGACCTGAAATTTACGTGGCCATATCGATTTTACGAGAACATGTTTTTTTGTGTGTAGTTACACTGGAACCGTTTCGTACTTATTTCAAAGTAAACTAACGTACCATTCAGTTACTGTGTAACTAAGTATTGCATTATATATTCAAATTTCTATTATAATTAAATCTCTATTTTAATTTCTTGGAGAATACAATTCATTCTGGAAAATGGTTCAAAAGCAGATAAGATAAGATAGTGCTTTTTTGTCACTTTGTAGGTACTTTTTATTTTTCCTGAACTCAAAATAATAATTTGGAAAAGTTTGAACCAAATAGTTGTTTATTGTTAAGAGAAAATAAAAATATTATTATTTTCTGATCAATAGTGAAAGCTTTTGAAAATGTAACCAAGTCAGTGTTTAGTTCTGTATCTTTGGTAGATAAAAATAATATTCCATTTTCTTTTTAACTGCATTTCGTAAATTTTAAAATTATATATTAAAAAAACCCCGAATCGGACCAATGATTTCGAATTTTTCCAAAAACTCTTCTACCTCTGCTTTTACGGTATAGTAAATTGCCCCATTTCAAAGCTTTGTAATTAAATTCCCATTAAAGAAATAATCGCTTTCATTTTAATCTTGAGAGATTCACACTTTAATTTATTTTCTGTTTTGTTAATAAATATTTATTCGTTTCATTAGTAATTAGTTTATATGCTTATTAAGAGTTACGGAGATTACAGCAGTACGAAAACAAATCGATTGGAGTGGCTGACGAACGGGCCAAATAATTAAGCTACTTAACACAATTAGTATCTGTTATTATAAGTGTAGATGAATTGAATTTGGTTTTCAAACAAGAGTCACACAGTCGATATTTCTAGTTAATACTAGCTCTAAATATATAGTATGCTGATCTATTAATACCTGTTGCGTTGATATTAATACATTAATTGATAAGTACAAATGGCATTTGCGTTGCGAAATGATTCGTGTTTCATAAATACTTAAGGTGGCTATTAACAATTAAAAATGGAGGTATTTACACTATGAACTAGCAATTAGCAGCTAGAACTAGAACTAGAACTAGAACTAAGGGTGTCTACTGTTCGGCATCGCTGGACCCGATGCTCTTGTCGGGGGTGTGGGATCTGCTGGAGGCCTTGGAGGCGCAGGATCGCACGGACAGATCCTCCGGCTCGCTGTCACAGTAGCTTTCGTTGGAGGCCTCACTGTGGGCCAGGGGACTCAGGCGCTTCATTAGCGCTTCGTTGAAGGGATATGTCGAGATGTCGAGATCGGATTCGGAACCTCCATTGGCCATCTGGTTGGGATTGTAGTTGCTGGGGGGTGCACTTCCTCCGCCGCCGCCGCCGGGTTGCATGGATGCTGCGGCCGCTGCAAAGGCCAGGAAATTCAGGCTGGCATTGAAGAGCTTGCACCAATCGAGTAGAGCGGCTCCTTGGCCATCGGCTGCTCCACCACCAGCAGCAGTGGGCGTGGCTGGTGTGGGTGTGGCCCCACCGACCGGAGGAGTCACTACTGGTGCTATCACAGGCGCTAGATCCGCAGGATTCGGGAAGGGAGCTGGCAGTAGGGGCAGTGCTGTGGAGTCCGGAAACATGGGAGTCTTGTCCTCCAGAGCATTGTTGTTCTTATCATTCACTGGCTCCGGCTGATTGGCTGGGTTCACACGCTTGGCCGGATCTTTGGCCCAGTTCTTGACACTCAGCAGGGGATAGTTGTTGTTTTTGCTGTAATCCTCGGAGGCGGCGGGCGAGTCAACCACTTTGTTGTCCTCTTTTGTGGAAGCTGGATGTGCTTCCACCGGCAGGACCTCGGCAGTCTGAGGGGCTAGCTTGGAGTTGAGCAAGGCCAGAAGATTCAGCTGATGCAGCATGTTGTTGGAGTAATCCATCACGCCGACTCCGGACTGACTTGGATGCACTGCCTCCGGATGCAGGCCGCCTGTCTTTTTCACGAATTCCACTAGGCTTAGTTTCTCCAGGAGTGACTCTCCTCCCTGCACCGGATAATCGGCCGGGGAGTAGGGCAGTGCTCCGAAGCCCAGCTCCTCGTAGTTCGGAGGCAGGGCCACAAACTTTGGCGGCAGCTGGAGCTGCAGCTCAAACTTGGCCCGCTTCTCGGGTGGCGTATCGAGTCCCAGGTGATCGGGACCCAGCTGGCGGCACATGAAGCGCAGCTTCTGCTCATTCTTGCACCAGCCCCGCAGCGTGGACTCCGGCACTCCGATGTCCCGCGAAACACTGGCCTTGGTCTCGCCATTGTGGATGCGCTGGATGGCGCGCACCTTGTCGTTGGGCGTGAGATTCCTCAGCGGACGCTTGCCGCGAGTGCTCATCCGGATGTTCATGTGCTGGTAGGCGGAGATATCCATGGCTGATTGACTCGTTTGACTTGCGACTGGAAGCGCGGACTTTGGCGGATGCGTTAGCGGATTGCGATTGCGACTGCGAATGCGGATGCGAATGCGACCACCGGTGTGCACTCCTCGAACTCGCAGAAGGATGTGATTGTGAATCCGATTCCGCGAAAGGCGAACGGCGAACGGCGAAGGCAGCCGCCGAGATGAGCCGATGATTTTGCGGCGAAGAGAACGGCGGTCTGTGGATTCGACCAATGGAGAACGAGAGGCGCCACTCTCTACTCTCTCTTTCGCTTACCCCACCACCACCACCAGCGCAACAACTTGTTACTCATGTCCCGCTCGCGCCTGCTCTCTCTCTCGAGATTCCCTGCTCTCTGCGGGATGTCGTGGCTCGACTCGACTCTCTTAACGGGACACAGAGCAGCCCATTGTCCTGGTCATCCCCCTCCCCCTCCCCCTTCTCCTCGCGGATGTCGTATGTGGCTTTCGGTGTGGATGCACATTTCCAAATTGTCTCCTGCACGTGGCCATGTGTGTGTGTGTGTTTGTGCTCCTGTGTTTATATAAAAACCAGTTATTTACCTCCCATAAACATTCTCCGCTGCGAGAGTGTGTTTGGTTTGGCCCAAACCTTCTCGAATTCGCACTCGCATCCGCATGTGCGTGAGCGGATCTGATACGGACGTGGACCTGGTTGCACTTTTGGGTCGCGAATCTTCCAAGAACAACAGAAATTCACTCCGGACTATTTGCACTGTTCATCTGTGTATTTGCACTAATTTCGTTAGTACTTTTTGTACCTTATTTATGGGCAATGTTTTTATTTCACCCACTTTCACCCTTATGATATGCATCGTATCAAACTCTAATAAAAGAAAAACCAGAAAGTAAACAATTTTTGCCGACAGTCCTTAAAATTGGGTTAAAATACCCCATTTCTGCTGTTTTTCAATAGTTCATTGGACGAATCAAGGCCCATAGGTAAAGGACCAACTGTTTTGAGGAGCTATCAACCGATACTAACAATCCCCATTACTTTCCGACAAATTTATATTTTGCATGTTATTTTTGCAATATGTCAGCCAAAATACTGAATTTTTTAAGCAAAAATGCCTTTTAAAGCCCTGCATACAACTTACTGTATTTGACCTTTTACAATCACTGTGGATGGCAAAACACGTAGTGACGATTCGCACAGAGAGTTGATAGAATAGTTGATAGTTGATAGAAACCAATCTTTCTTATTATTGTAAAGTAGATATATTATATTTTGTCCCACAGTTATTTTTTAGATTCACTCTATTTTACTGCTACTTTTACAAACCTAGCACGATAGTAAATACATTTTTCGAATAGATTAAGATCTTATTTCATGGGTATTATCACTGCACTTATTTTTAATAAAAAACCAATATAAAAAAAACTTAAAACCAATATGTTTCAAATCCAATGTTCATTTTCTTTTCGTTAAACCAAACATTACACATTGACTTACTACTAATCATTTGACTGCAACTGTATACCGAACGAATACATCAAAAGAGTCACCATCGTCAGAGTTTTAGTTTTATCTTTTAAAACACAAACAATTAAACCGAGTTCAGTAGTGTCTTTATTAGTTTTAATGGTCACTATATGAAGCTATGTACTTCTCAGATTTCCCGGCGGTTAGCACTGCATACAAATTATTTTAGTTATTGATGCGTCTGCGTGCTTAACTTATTTTCCCATTGTGAAAATATTAAAAGCTTTCAGCTTCCGAAAGAAAATTGCAACACAGCTGTCGGCCAAGAAGAAGAATTTCAATAAAAGCTTGTTCCCAGATGATCCAACTTTTTCACTCTCCACGATCTGTGTATTTAGCGATATTTAAAACCATCTCAAAGTTAAATAGCTCCATATTTTTTTTAATTTGAATAAATTGAAAAAGGTTTTCAAAACGAGCCAAATCATTGCCTACTTTTTGGCGCACAGTATCCGATCCGAATTTTACTAATGAAAATATTCAATATTCTTGTCCTAAAAGAGATTTGCATACCTTTGTTTTTACTTACCGCTTTCAGTGCTCCCAGTAAAATTTCGAATTAGTTTTATCAGCTAAATCAGAAATTACACATTCGTTTTTTTAATACTTTTTTTATTGTGTTATTAAAAGACACATTTTAGAAAGTAAGTAGCCTTTAGTATTTATGTTTGATTTACACATATTTAAATAAATTTTCTATTAACTATAATTTATTAGATTACACCTACATGTATTGATTAATTTCCGTGTTGCTGTATATTATAACTATATCATTATTTATTATTAAACAATTTTTATTTCTCATTTATTTGTCACAAAAATGTACTTTTAAATTAAAATAAAAATTAATTGTAAATTATAGCAAAAGATCAACAAATAAAAGCAAAGCGGATTAAGTTGCAACCATTATTATCAAAGCTAGGTGAACGTAACATATCAATAAAATACCGCTTTAAAAACAGATTTCCGATACATTAAAACAATTTTTATTTTAAATCCAAATAATTGTGCAATTTAGAAACGAAAATCAGAATGCTGAAATTGTACAAGTACTTTAAGCTGTATAAATATGAGGAAACGGTATTTATTTTAAGTCTCAATTTATACATACATACAAATTTAAATATATACATAACCTATGTTGGCAGTTAGCCCTTACATTTTGTACATACACTTTATTGTTATTATATACATAATTTGTTTCAGTCGAAGGCTTATTAAACTAATTCTGAACGCATACGTCAAATGCACATACCCATATATGTTAATATCTTAATATATACTACATGCCTTACCTTAAAGGTAAATAAAAAGAGATAACTATTCGGGGGCATTAATTGGTAATTACTTGCATTAATTGTGAACAATTGAATTCGAACTGGTATGAATGTGCAATAAAACTGAAAAAATGTTTAACTCTAAACAATACAACATGAATAAATATGCAGGTCTTGAGCAATAAACTAATTATTGGATGGGTGTGGATTTAATGAAATTTTCGGCAGTCAGCCAAGAATAATAATAATTGGTAATACCATTAAAATCTTGAACTTATTGTACTTGCGCTTCAGTAAAATTAAAAAATAATTAAATCTATTTAAATGCATTATAAAGATGACTGTGAATATGTGGATTCCGTTTGCTAAAAATTTACTTGTGAGTATATTTATGGGAATTTATCAACAATCGTGAATATATGCGTGAACCTTTATTTAACACCCCTTAACTTAAATTTATTTTATCGTTAGTAACAAATGTTAATAGCTTATAGATAATGATCCCATTTGCCCAATGCAACGACCTCCCTCTTCATCGAAGGTGGCCAAAGTTAATCGAGACAGCTTATTGCATAAGACTCCATTTCCATTATTTTGAATTGGATTTGGCTCTGCAAGAGGGTCAATAATAAATTAAAAGAAATTTGGAATATATTTATTATGTAAATCATATAAAATGCGTTACCATCGTGAAAAGGTTCTTGGGTGTTACCCTCTTGTTTCCTGTTTCTTATTTGATCCGTAAAATGTGATATAAGTGCGTCTATCATGGCAGCTTGCTTTGAAAATATTTGCATCAGCTTCGATACTTGTATTCCGTTCTCGACCGCATCGAACTATAACAGAAATAAATCCATATACTTGTTTTCATAACGAGGAATTTCCCAAATACCTGCAAAAATATACAAGTGAGGCATTCGGGATCATCACTTGCACTTGGCTTTGCGTAATCCCAAGACAAATCCTCGTAACGCAGTCCCAGCAAGAGAGTCTAAAGCAAAAATGTGGTAATATCGTCAATAGAGTGCTTCAAAGATATATCGCAAAATATTAATTAAACTTACACATTCGTAGGGATCTATTATAAAAACTCCCTTCTCATTGACTGCGACCAGAACCTCCATATCCTTTTGGTTGACCAATGCCATGATTCCCCTAACAGGCTGCTCTATTTGTCCATGAAAATAGGCGGCACTGAGAGAGAATATGGATAGTATAGGTTTTTATAAAAATATAACAATATAATATAATATAACAGTTAACATACCCATAGAACGGTAGAGCCCAGCAAAATTCCAGGTATTTTCTCATCAACTTTCGGGTGGTAGCTGTTTGGGGAACCCGTTTGAACTGCTCCAAAAGCTTAACCTCTGCTGAATTTTTCTGACTTATTGGTAGCCACAACCAAGTGGAGCTCTTGGCAACATGTGGTGGCAAAAACCTAGCTTGATTTTCCCTATATTATGTAAAAGTATTTAAAGGTTACTAAAAGTTAGTTTAGTACCACTAGTCTATGGGTTTACCGAAAGAATCCTATTGTATGGGTGTGCGAATTGTAGGGACCCAGTTCGATTCGAGCCTGAATGCCGCCCAACATAAGCGAATGCACCGGCTCCATAATATACCTTCCTGTCAGCACATTATTTCTGGCCTCTTCGTAAAGGAGCTCCAAAATTCGATGATCCCTGCGAATATTAAATATTTGGTTTTGGTTTTGGAATTTCTAAAATATGGTAAGGGCGTACTTTATTTTCTCTTCGTCTCGTTTGGAAAAGAAAACGTTTCGCTTCAAAACGATCATGGGTTCGTCAAACTTTCGATCACTGGGACTGCTGTTGCTGAACTTCTGTAGCAAATTGGGCCACGCGACTCGCACGATATAGGGGCAGTGATGGGCCTTCAGCTGCATTTCCAGCAAAGCACTGGTCATCCACAATCCGAAGACACTCTGTGCCAGCAATTTGTTGGATATGCCCAGTTCCTCGCATCCCAGCGCAGCTGCCAACATCACTTGCGATGGACACTGGGCTGTGCCCTCGATCTCCATGTGAACCGCCACCCGGGACATAAGATATACGCATGTGGGGATTACCTAAAATGAGAGTTACTCTTGAAATCTATTGAAAATCAGGTATTAGTTATTTTATTACATTTTGGAGAGCACGGGTTAGATTGGCAGCAGCTTTGCCAGCATTGGCAAAATTCGAAGTTGAGCTTGTGGCCATTAGGCGTTTCTGGATTGCAGGATTGGATTGGGCATCGTTGCCATTGTTGCATTTGTGGTGTTGTGGCATAAACGAGGAATTGGTGAGCACTCCTAGAAAGATTATACAAAAGGGTATTAATATTAATATTAATATTTTTTTTTTTTTTTTTTATTGTCAAAAATTAGCAAATATCTGCCAATATAAACTTAACTCCTACCTCCGCCCGAGTAAAGGAGTTTTTTTTAACGATATGCTCCGACTCACATCAAGTGGGCGGAGGCAGGGATAGGTGACTTAAAATATTTCTTACATTAAAGTCCACGGAACATTCAACAAACAACAAAAAATACAATTCATTATATTGAGTACACAAAACTCGAAAAGGATCGTGCGCTTTTTTCACATTTTTCACATAAATTCTTTGTACATTTTGAAAATCCAAAAAAAAATGTTAAATAAGAAAAAAAATTTTAAAATGTATTAATACAATCCTATTCAAATAATCACAAGTTATTTTAATTATTTCAATCCTATCTCAAAATACTATTTTTAAACATTTTTAAGTTTAAGGGCAATTCTATTGATCCTAAAAAGATTATACAAAAAGATATTAGTACAAGGAATATTTCACATATTTTCTGTTTCCATTTTAAAATTTCGCAAAAATTCAGAAACATTTTCATAATCTCAAATAATTTAAATTCTATCTCAATCACCTAATTTTAAAAATATTTTGTAGAACTCTCTTCATGTTTAAGGTAAATGTTATTAATTTCCCTAACAACACATTATTATTTAAATAAGCTTATTCTTCATTTTAGAACATTTTCAAACCTAGGAAACAGAAATGATTTAGAAGAGCTCTTACCAGATGGGCTCCTCAGGTCGGAAAGGGGACAAAGTGCACTTGCGTTGTTCATCATGTTGGCGCCCATGTCGGAGAGTCCTCCCAGGCATTGGGCATTCCCGGAGGCGGCCATGGCGGAGGAGACCTGTGCCGGCGACAGGCAGTCGCCCTCATTCTGGCCCGTGCTGACCACACTGGACACACTGGCCGAGGAGGCGAAGGTGCTGCCCACCGCCGTTTGGATCTGGGCGGTGGTCACCACCCGGTGCACGGTGTACATGATCGGGGGAACGGGCATATTGACCGAGCCCAGGGAGACGGGCACCTGCTGGTCGCCACACGTGACCACACTGGAGCTATTCTGATGCGTTTGGGTGGCGGCCACGCGTCCACCACCGTTGTTACCACTGCCGCCGCCGGCGCTCGGGAAGATCGCACAGTTGTCGAAGGCATCTGGTGGATCGGCCACCGAGCTCTGTAATTGGGGCAACTGATGGATTGGTTCTGGGTGGTTCAGCTGGTGGTTGTGCTGCAGCGACTGTTGGATGTGGAGAAAGTTGGCCTGTTGCTGCTGTTGGTGCTGCTGGTGGAGATGTTGCTGGTGTTGCTGATGCTGCTGGTGTTGCTGATGTTGCTGGTGTTGTTGTTGCTGCTGCTGCTGCTGGTGTTGTTGCTGTTGCTGTTGCTGTTGTTGGTGTTGATGTTGCTGCTGGTGCATGTGCTGCTGTTGCGGTTGATGAGCTTGGTGCTGCGGTATTGCTGCTGCGGCATTATTGGCTAAATAGTAATCATCGCGACACTTGACATCCGTGGTGTTGTAATATAAATGCGATCTGGAAAATAGATATATTTTTATTTATTTAAAAAAGATAATAATATTGTTTAAAACTCACTCATAGTCTTGAGTAGATAGCTTTTTTCGATTATACTGCAAAGTTCCCAATGGAACAGTCATTATGTTGATATAGTTCCCAGCATTGGCAGTATTCTTGCTGCATTGCCCACTGTTGCTGCAGACGGATCCTCCATACGGACTTCCCATGTTGCCGCCTCCTCCGAGGGACTTACTGTTCCCATTGCGCGGCACCAGATCCTTGGAGTTGTACCCCGATTGTGGTTGGCCGGAGCTACATGTCACATAGTCCTGGCCCACATTCATGTTCATCCCATAGTTGAGTTTATTCGACGAATGTTGCGGAATGGAAGTCGAGGAGTTCTGCTGCATGGCGCTCCGGCAGTAATAATGATTTGGCTCCATGTTCTTGAAGTGAAAAAAAAAATTATTGAATAAACTGTTATATGACAACAAATAAATAATTATACATTTTTTTAACTTTTATAAAATCTTTTTATTTTATTATTTTACTATCTTACCGTTTTTATTCCTAGAACTGCTGCTAACAAATATGATTAACTACTGTCAACGCCTTTTTGGGGTTCGCTTGAGCAATCAGGATAGCCCTCATTTTATCTGGCAGTTGTGCATATTTCACAAAACTCCATCATTAACGAAACACTAGCTTTCGATTTTCATTTCTGAAAGTAAAATAGATATAGATAGTGTTTTTGCTGCATTAATAAGATCGAAGCTTGTAGCGTTGGAATGACTTATAAAATAAATAAAAAAAAAAAAATTTTCTTTTTTAAAATCAAAACCAGCTTAATATTTTTACAGAATTGATGTGGTAAATTAGTTTTTTTTTAAGCATTAGTGAATAATATAGACTTTAGAACTTCACTAGTCGATTAAAAAATAGGCGTGATTAAAAATATAATTGTGATCCAAAATTAACTTCGTTCGCGTTCCATACTCATTTTGTATCCTGGACCGTACTTAAGTGAATATTTTAAAACAACAAAAGGGTCCTTAGTTTCGACATTTGATTTTTCGAGCAGGTGCAATAGAGGGTATGCTGTATACACACATGTCCGTACATACATACCCACACGAACATCTGTAGGTAGAAATATAGGTACTTTTATGTACGTCATGCTAATTCCAGTGCATGGAAGTATGTCAGCACGGGGTGTATAACTTTAATTTTATAATTGGAGGCACGTAAACACTATATGTTAATTTTGTTCACATGGCTAAAAAGAAAAAGTCCTCCGTCCTTAATCAATACATGCCTTCATATGTATGCATACACACACACACACTTACAGACACACACGCACATATCCTTCTAACTGGGTGGGACTTTGAAGGCCATAGTTTTTCACCGAACCATCGCCTCTCCAATTTAATTTTATTCCCTTCAAACGGTTTCTTTCGATTGGCGAGCACTCCGAAACTGGTTAAACGTATCTACATCTCTGCGAAGCCCTCGAACGCACTCAAACGGATGGCTTTGAAAAAATGTGTTACACGGACTTCGCTCGAAAGATACATTTTCCGCTGTATTGTCTTTTGTTGCGGGGAGCCCCGTGATTTTCAAGCTTCGGACTTCGGATGGCTTAGTTTCTTCATTTCTTTATTGGCCAGATTTTTCACTCAAGCGATATTCATATATCGAACGATGACGGGAAGTTGGCAAAACTTTTTAGTACACAAAATGCCAAAACAGGCGACTTAGCACCAAAATATCTACTTATACAACACCACTTTTGAACACAGCCAACCGAAGTAAACAAACACATGCAAACTCGGGCTCCATATGAGGCGCATGCGCCCCAAAAATCCCTGCTGAAAATTCGCCCAGCAACAAGACTATCGATAAAAGACAGTTTCAACCGTTAACAAAATCAATATCTACCGCTTTTTGATAAGGGACCAAAATATAAGCTTCAATCAGCAATAAGCAGTGCGGATTCTGTATACATTCTCTTTTATTTAATCAACTTGCATTTCTTTTAAAAGCATTTAAAACACTTCCTATAGCTATGGCTCAACATTTTGTATACATTTCGTTTATTTATTTATTTGTGATACTTTTGCAGTTGCGGGGCTGATAACTTGACCTTTCCTGGAATATTTCTTGCCATCGACTCCTCCTTTATACTTTTCAGTAAATCCTTCTCACGAGTATTGCAGCCTTTTTCCTTTGCAAAGATGTTGAGAGCCAATTTCGCAGCCTTTCCTCTTTTACCCGTTCCTGGGGTGAGCTTCACTTTGAATCTATAAAAAGAAATTAGGGTTTTGATTAAAAAAACGGTTAAATAAAAATGTATATTAAACTTATTAATAATTTTGAATGAAGAATAGAAATTTGAACAGTCTTTGTAAAGCTTTAAAAATATTTAAGTAAATAATAGTCATAACCTAGAACTTACTTGTAGTTCTGCAAAGCCTGATAGGGAGCCACTACTGGAATTGCGAAGAGCAACTCATCTCCCTCGTGGGGTTGCCCAGTCAGACTGTTGAGTATATCCACATCCCCACCGGCGGGCAATTCATCGGCATCTTCCAGTTCCACAGGGTTTTTGGGAGCAGCACTTTTTTCTGGTTTCACAAACTCTTTTATGGCCACACTCTTCTCCACCACTTTATCGGCAGTTGCCTGGGGCTTCTCTTTGCCGGAAGACTTCAGAATCATCATACGAATCTCACGCTCCTCATCATCTTGATCCTTGTATTTCTGTTTCATTTTCTTCAGCTTTCCCTTCTGACCTCTCTTGACCTGCGATATATTTTTGGGCTCAGTGCTTACAGGCGCGACTTCCTGTTTGGCAGCTTCCTTTGCTCGTGCTTTGTCTTCTTTAGTCTTCTTGGCACTAACTTGCTTTTTCCGACTTGGACCAGCCAAAATTATGGTCGTTTCCTCATCCACTGGTTTAATTGGAAGTTTTTCGACAACTTCTTCTTCTATCTCTTCAGTCGCCTCGTTCTCTGGATTTAAGGAGTTGGATCTGACTGTTATGCGACCAGTATCGTGCTCAATCTTAACTTCCGTATTGGGAAAAGCAGTTATCTCAGTATTGGAACTTTGTTCCGATACTTTTGCAGCAGGATCTGTTTCATTATCTTCTCCATCGGACAAAAGATCGTGTTCAACTTCGGTTTCTTTGACATTTTGATCTATCTGATCATCATCTAAGGTCCTAACTTTACGTTCTCCTAAATGGGCTTCTATAAAACTGTCCTCCAACTTGAAAAGTAAACTTAGACCCATGGTCAAGTGGCAGGATGGTAGGAAGTTCTTCTTTCCTCTGATCATAAAACTACCGGTTGCCAAATACTCTCCAGTTGGTGCGGTTTTACTGACTTGATCGCTGTTTACCCAATAGGAATTGGTTACCACCTTCGCATCCCAGGCGACGCTGTATGATATAGCCATAGATCCAGCTTCCAGCAACGTTTTTGGGGGTATATCTTCTCCACTGGGATTCTGTATAATTACACTCGAGGCACCTTGAATCTCAGCATGCACATAAATGTCTTTCGGACGCATATATCTGAAATATACATCAGAAATAAAATCAGATTTCTCTATCAATAATTAAAAGCTCTACTAACCTTTTAACAATTAGCTCGTTCTGCTGCGCATCTCTTCCTCCAATAACCAAGTAATTCTCAGAGCTTATAAACCAGTAAAACTTTTCAAACCAGAAAACTTTTCGTGCCTTAACTATGTTGGAAATAGTCCTAACTTCCTTGAGCGTTTGTTGTGTCTTGCGCTCCGCAGATTTAAGCGCCTTTTGGGAAGCATCCACCGTTTTCTTTTCCTTTTGAGCAGCCGAACGTTTCATATCGTAGTATCGACGGGCGTTGGCCCAAGCGGATAGAGCTAAATCGACATCCACAACGGTGACCTCCGGCGTCTTTAGATCCTCGTCTTCATAATTATCATAGGGATCACTGAGCGCAAGCGATATATGATTAGTTTCCAGCTTAAGCTGCTTAATGGAACTGGCTACAGGATCGCCATTTGCCTGGGCCTCCTTGACCAACTCGTGGATATCCGGCCAGGACAATTGACTGGCAATGGCCGACTGAACGGCCCGAATCGCATTATCCACCAGACTTTGATTGGACGTAATGAGCTCTGCCTTCTTTCTGTCCACATCCTGGACCTTAGTCAACTCCTCCAGACGCTTTGCGTGATCATTTTTAACATTGGACAGCTTCTTCAAAGCCTCACGCTCCTGATGCAGCGTCTTCATATCAATCTTCTGTGATTCTTGCGTTGAGTAAAATTCATCGGCAGCTTCCATGAAGGACTCGAACGTGGCATTTTCAAAGTTTTGAAATTGGGCAAAGAGGTAGGGATGAAATTCTATGTTTCTAAAGAAAAATTCCACTTTTCCGTTCTCTGTAGGTTTCTCCTCTTTCACTTGGATTATGTAGCCTTTGGTTTTTCCACTGTTTCCCTCGATTATAAGATCATGAGCGCACTGGAAGATTTAATAAACTGATTATATCATTTCTTGATTAGTTATTATTATTAAGTACAAACCTTGACTGCTTTCCTAAGAGTGGGTAGGTCATTAACCATGTCGAATGGCTTCTGATCCAGTTTTGCACTCTGCTGCTTCTTACGCTGCTTTTTACCACCTTTATCGGGCTTTTCTTCAGTATCAGGAATTTCTTCCGCTCCTTCTTTCTTTATCACGTGATTATCTAAGCCGTGAGATAGTAGGATGTGCTCTATAACCGCCGGACCACAGTCTAAATTGGGCGTCAGGATCTGTCGCAAGTAATCGCCATTCTTGGCATTTTCCAGCAGCTTATCCAGGGCATCCGGCTGCAGTTCGTCCGTGGCCTTTTTGGCACGTTCCACGGGATACTTCTCGCGCATGGCGAAGCGCAGATTCTCGCCCTCCGTGTGGGGTCGCAGGATATACAACGTGGTCAACTCGTAGTCGGTCAGGATCACATTTCCGCGATCGTAGAGCTCCAAGATAACATGGTAGGCAGCATCGCCGGTGCCAAACTGAAAGTCCACAATACGATCACCACCCAGTTGTTGGATCTTCTCCAGACGCTTGTTCTTCAAGTGCTTCCTCAGCTTCATGCTGAATCCAGATGGGGCCATGTTCTTGGGCCATTCGAAGCGGGTGGTATGGAAACGAGTGCCGGATTCTATCAGCAGGGTTACCTTCTCCACCGCACCGGTCCCCTGCATCCGAAAGAGATAGGTCTTGTTATCCACGTCATAGATCTGATTCACTCGCCAGCCGACCAGCCTGGAAAGTAAATTATTATTATCCCAAATCCAAAACAGGGGTTATCCTGATCACTACATACTTTTGCAGTTCGGCCACTCCGCAGATTATATCAAAGGTATTAAAACGTGTCTTCATGGTTCCAGATCGAAAGTTGACGATGTCAACACGGAAAACGAATGAAATTGGATTTATCTAACGAACTAACTTATCATTAGATATTCACAAGTTCGCTATATATAATAGATAGGTAAAAACCTAAAAGGAAACCGAATAAAAACAATTTTATTCCCTAGCGAAATTAAATATCGGTGAAATAGTGATGGATATAGTCGATTTGAAATATATCGATTATTTGCTTATACATTCCGGTGATTGCGTTTTATTAAATTTTATATAATTTACCAAGTTTAGAGCCAAAAGTAATTGATTTTATGGTGTTAAATTCTCTTCAATTATTTTAAATAATAATTACTTGTTTTTTATTTCAGTCAGCTGTGTTTCATATTCCATTCCGTTCCATAATCGGAACATCGAACTGTTTTGTCATCTCCAATCTAGCGCTTTTTTAGCTACCATCGAAATTTTCTGGCTATTTTTAGAGCTGGCTTCGCCCTTTGTCATCTCCAATCTTCATTTGTAAATATGAGTACTGATGGACCTGTTGTCAACGTGCACGTGCTGTTCTTTGCCAAATCCCGGGAATTAGCCAATACCAACCGCTCGAAAGTGGATGTGCCCACCGAAATTACCGCCTCCGAACTACTGGACCAACTGGTTGCCAGATTTGGCCTGACCTCCATTCGGGATAACTTGATTTTGGCCCACAACGAATCGTACATCGAGAACCTGAGTGATAGGATTCTGTTCAAGGAGGGAGACGAACTGGCCATCATTCCGCCCCTTAGTGGAGGCTAACGAGCTCGCCATGGATCACGTTAAACTAGTTAACGACCCCATTGACATCGCCCATATCCATCAATTGCTAGCCGACGAAGGCTGCGGAGCTTCGTCGGTTTTTGTGGGCACAACGCGCGATAATTTTCAGGGAAAAAAGGTGGGTTTGCTGTCTCATTCAATTAGCCCCATTGATTAATTTGTACTTTTCGACCTACCAACAGGTGGTGTCACTGGCGTACGAGGCCTACGATAACATGGCCCTTAAGGAAATGAATAAAATCTGCTCAGATCTTCGATCGAAGTGGCCCGAACTGAAGCACATTGTCATATATCACCGATTGGGAACGGTGCCCGTTTGCGAGGCCAGCGTAGTTATAGCCGCCTCATCGCCCCACCGATCCGAGGCCTTAGAATCAGTATCCTATGCAATAGACCAGCTTAAAACCCTGGTTCCCATCTGGAAGAAGGAAATCTACGAGGGCGACCACAACAGCGAGTGGAAGGAGAACAAGGAGTCCTTCAGGCCCAGTAAGATCCTATAAATAACCACCATGACATGTATTCTTTTACTTTTGTACACTTGTAAATACAATTAACAATCGAGCAACAATCCTCTGTGCATGTTCATTGCAGAGAAATCTTTGGGTGCCTTCAACTACGCAGCTTGTCCCTGCAAAGTCGAGGAGTCACATGACGTTCCGCGAACTCTGGTGCAAATTAGAGTTAATGACGCCGAGTTAGCCAAGCGGCTAGAGTGCTTTGTCAACAGAAAACGAGACGAAATCAACTCGCAGAATGTAATTGACTTCAAATCGTCTTGCGTTGAGTCAGACAAAGACTTGAGCGATTCCTGCGCTCGCACGCAGAGCACAATTATAAAGCAGGAGCAGTCAAATTGTCATTTAAAAGGTGGGTAAACAATTCTCTTCTACTCCCGATAAAGCCACTTTATTCTACAAACAACTTATCATAGTTCGACGGGTAAACAATCGCTGTGGTCCCCAGCAAATGGAGTTGCGGCCCAATTACGAACTTGAGCTGAATAAACTAATGGGATCGCGTGACGGCCAAAGTGACCCATCCAAGGAAATGAGGAAATCGCTGCCCAATTCCCGTCTACAGGCAATTGAATCATACATGGGCTTAAGTACCGATAACGAGGAGAACATTTTCAGTAGAATCAAAAAGGTGGAAAATAGAATGCTGCAGCTGGAGTCCATTTCCCCAGAGTACAGACACTTTGTAGGTGCATAAAATTATACCCATTTCGTTTTAGTTCTATTAATATTCAATGTACTTCCAGACGAATCTGGAGCCGCAATCTATGGAACCCCCGCCGCCCAAAAAGATCAGAAAGAAATCATACTCGGCCCACGAACTAAGCGTGTTCATTGAAAAGTTGAAGAATGGCGGCAGTGAAATTACGAATAAATGATAATTACCATAATTGTTTTTCCTTGGTTTATAAATGAAGTAAATTTATTTCAACATTCCAACTATTTGTAATAGTTATTATAAATGCGTAAATGATGAGAGTGAAAAAATTCAAAAATTTTTGTTTACAACTAAGGAATATGGATAAGCGTGGCTGATTTGTTTCTGTTTGTTAGTCGGTCGTCAAGCTTCATAGATTACGCCCGAAAATCTAATGGTTATTCGTTAACCGAAGGAGCAGCTTACTAATTATGTAATACGTGAAATTGTTAAACCTTATTGTTGTTGTTTTCAGCTCCTAGCACAGAGTGGGGAACTGAGCTTCATCGTCGACCTTCAGGGGCTTCTGAGCGGAGCGGCGTTTCTCCCCGAATCTGTTGTTGTTTTCCTGTCTGTTTTCATAACCGTTGCTGGGTCCGTTGTTAAAGCGCGGACCACGGAAACCCTCTCCACGGGGTCCGTCGTTGCGGAAGCCGCCTTCTGCACGAGGTCCGTCATTGCGGTAGCCGCCCTCTCCACGAGGTCCGTCGTTGCGGTAGCCACCCTCACGCGGTCCTTCGTTGCGAGTTCCCTCTCCGCGAGGTCCATCGTTGCGATAGCCACCCTCTCCACGGGGTCCGTCGTTGCGGAAGCCACCTTCTCCACGAGGTCCGTCGTTGCGGTAGCCACCCTCGCGGGGTCCACCGGGTCCACCTGGACGGGGACCCTTGCGGAAACCGCCCTTGCGACCATCGTTGAAGTTGAACTGAATGTCCACGATGCGCTGCAGGCGGCCCACTCGCTGAGGATACAGCGAAGGATCGTACTCCAGCTCGTCCTCGCTGTTGCTCTCCTTCTTCTTGCTCAGTACCACCATTTTCTTCCACTCCGCGTTGTCGGCAGCTCCCTCGCCAGCCTTGCGCAAGTTGTAATTGGGCTTGGCACGCTGATCCCTCAGAGCCTTCCACTCGTCGAGGGTCATCAGCTTGGACTCGTCCTCCTCGGCGGGGACCGCGGGATCAGCCGACTGCTCGTTGGCCGAGTCCTCCTTTTCCGCCTGCGGTGACGACTCTCCGGTGGTCTTCAGGTCCTCGATGTCCTGCTTCGGGGACCCCCAGTTGTGGGCACCGCCGCCTTCGCGCTTGTCAATGGACTTGACGCCTGTGGGTAAATAAATTGATCTAAATTAATAATATGTAAAAGGAAGAAAATAAAAAGGATAGAAATCAAAAGTTTAGCTAATCAAAATGACACATGATTAATTTTTTTATAGAAAATGCTAAGTCATATATGTATTACAGATAAGAAATTGATTTCAAGTATTAAGAAAAATTATTGTAATTTAGCCATAAAATGTGTTTACAAAATAGACCTCGTGCCTTAGTTTTAGGCAATAAAAAGTTGTTGGTTTATAAATATTAACAAACACGTTTTGGAAAATTTTTTTGTTTGTAATTCTAATGCGAACCAAATTGATAAACGCATTTACACATATTTCTGCCTCATAGGCTCGAAAATCACGTGAGATTGTGTGCTGTAGTAAGCGATATGTAATCTTGTTGCCAAGGGTTCGGGTTCTGCGGCTACTCTATAAATATTTTTTTGCAGCATGCCGCCATTGCAGGTTAGCGCTTTCTTTTCGAGAATTTTCGACTCGAGAATAGTAAACACGAGAACAAAGAACAGAATCGGAGTCTTGGCATAATAATTACCGGTTTTATCGGATCCAGACTGGCGATCGAACTCGCGCTTTCCGAACTTCTCGCCACCGGTGCGGGCGCGTGGAGGTCCCCTGTTATCACGATTGTTGAACTGACGCTGCGGCAGCTCGTTGCCGAATTCCCCGGACGATTCCTTGTTTCCGTAGCGCTGGTTGTTGTTGTTGTTGAATCGGCCCTGGTTGTCCCTGGGTCCATTTGTGGCTGCGTTCCTCGGGCGACCCGAATCCCCGCCAGCAGAAGGCACCAACTTGCCGCCGGGCTTCACCGGACTCGCGTTCTTGGCCGCCGGATT
Source organism: Drosophila prostipennis (assembly GCA_037075205.1). Lineage (NCBI taxonomy): Eukaryota > Metazoa > Arthropoda > Insecta > Diptera > Drosophilidae > Drosophila > Drosophila prostipennis. The sequence continues at coordinate 133,259 of JBAMCJ010002175.1, read as the reverse complement.
GGCCTTGCGGGCCGACGCCACCGGCTTGTTCTCCTTCTCCGGCTTGCTCTTGGGCACCTTGGGCTGTTGCGGCTCCGCTTTCTTGGTCGGCGCCGCCACTACGGCAGCGGGAATCTGTGGCTGGGCAGGCGCGGAGGAGTCATCGTCGTCCATGAACAACAGTTCATAGCGGTTCTTTGCCGAATTGTCCATGATGTAAAATGTCTGCGGGATTACAAGTGAACCAGATTTGGGGATTACTTTGGTTTTCGTTGGCAGCTATTTGCTTGTTAACTTATTGGCACATGGCCGGCCGAGTGCTCAGGCTGGGTGATAATCGGTTAAAATTGCGAAAACGCGGAGCAAACGCACCTTTGCCGGAAACGAAAGTGAAGGGAGAAACATCGATGGTCGACGGTCCCAAGGATTCGATTGGCGACTATCGATGGCTGCCGGATGCGATAGATACTAAAAATTGGTATTAAAAAATAATAAACTAAATAATTAATATTAATAGTAACGAGGGCGGAAGCTAAGTTTTAATACCCTTGACTAGAATAGCAGCATGAATTAATAAACAACGTAATATTTTATAATTGAAAAATAAAATTTTACCTTTTTTTACCCTATTGTTCCTATAAGGGCTATGGGATATAGACGTCCAATCGGCACGCGCTTTATCCCTGATCAAGGTATTCATAAAAGAATACGATTTGGAAAGAATCATGTCAATATCTTTTACACTGCGCGAAATACCTTCAATTCCTGGAAGTTATATACGATTTTTCCAATGGGAGCTATAGCATATAGCTTTTTAAACTGAGCTCGAAAACGGTATTAAAACAGACATAAAGACGGACATGGCTACATCGACATCACTATTGATCCTGATCAAGAATAGTTTATGGGGTCGGAAACGACTCCTTCACTGCGTTACAAACTTCTGACCAAAATTATAATACTCTCTGCAAGGGTATAAAAATGTGATTTGTGCAGATGTGAACGACACGAAATAGATCGATGGCTACTAATATTTTTGTATCGTGAAAAATTAATTTTATTTCAAAAATTTGCAAATTGTTTTTTTTTTATCTAATTATCCGATATTATAGCAAGCCCTAGGAAATATCAGAAAAAACTCAAACATCGCACAATATATCGGTATAAACATATCGATGTAGCCCCAGGTTTCTTCCACCTCTAGCAGTCCGCCCATCACCAAAACGAGAATAACTTTTGGGCCCGTAGAGACAAATGTGACATTTGTTTCTTTGATGCGTTGCCATCGAAATTCTCTGTCCTCTTCGGCCTGATGCAAGTAATAAATTCAAGTAAAGGCAAATTGTCCCCGTAACCGAAAGCTAACCATCGTGAATTGTGGCCATTGCGCACCGAACCGCGTGAGACGAGACCAACGAGAGCCAACGCAATTGGAAGCGAAGAAGGAAGAGGAGAGAGGGATCTCGAGCACCCAGGAAAATCCCCATCCCACATCCACCTCCACGGGCCCCAGTATTATTCGCAAGTGGTAGCAGGGCCGCGTTTGCGTTTCGCCGGTGAGTCCTAAATAAGATAATGCGATCTATACATATCTGTCCCATATCCATAAGTTATTCATAAGGCCAAGTCTGAGTGCGTGTTGTGTCGAGCTGGTTGGTTTCCTCGTTTCCTCATGTGAACGCGGGACATGCATAAACAAAAAAATCAATACCGCTCGCCTGCTATATGCAGTTTTTCCTCTTCTTTTTTTTTGGAGCTCGGGGTTTTACGGTTCTCTGTATGGATTTTGCCTTGACCTCTTCAATTGCGCGGAGCTGCCTTTGCCTTTTGCAGCAATATAAATATTTCACCCCCAAAATGGTTGGGCCAAAAACAAACAAGTAATTGCTTTAAAAACCTGGTAAAAAATGTCGTGATGTCATTTTTTGTCGGCCTTTTTGGATTTCAGTCGCATGGAAATCGACTGTATTACTATAATCGGGTCAGCCCATGGGGCTCCTTCCGGTTTTATGCATATGTGGGCCCTTCGTTTCTATCAAAACTTTTTTCGGGGGTTGTTCGACCCCTGCTCATAGATAATGTCTGGCCTAACAGTTATTTTTACACCCTCAAGGGGTAATTTTCTAAAATGTATGCAGTATACCCAAGAAAGAGAAACAAGTGATGTATGATTTTTACTCTGCTTTAGTAAAAATGCAAAAGAGATCTCGAAATTTCAAGCCGTAATATTCAAATTTACATAAAAACCGATATAGATACATACATATGTAGATTCGTCTACTCAGCAAAAAAAAAAATGCACAAGTTCCGCAAAATTGGTTTGGAAGAGTTGTCGCAGTGTCAGCACTTCAAATCTCTCCTTTTTTAAGGATTATTCTAAGAGTTTTGTGAAATTTCAATATTTAGGACAATTTTCTTGTCTGGATGGTAAGCGAAAAGTAGTTTTTAAAGTCTGAGTTTCCAAACGTTTTCTAGTATTAAAGCCTACTTTAAGTTTACCATCCAAATTAGAAAAAAGGCCTTAAAAAGAGATCTTTCACAAAAAAAAACAATGTTAAACACCATAAATAAATCCTATGGTATTCGTTTAACACTTTTGTGGCGATTTTATTTCACCGCGACTTGAAATAGTGGATAACATCCGAAATAATTTTAAATATATTTATATATTTTTTTTAATTCCTACGGAATGGAAATTTAAGAGTAACATAATTTAATTTTCGTATTTTATTATGTGTACAATGTACATATACTTGGAGAATTTTACAATTTTCTGTTACTTATCATAAAGTTTCGATAAAGCTCAAAGTTTTTGTCAAAGGTGAATAAAAACACGAAACGAAATCGCCGAAAAAAACATTGAATGTTTTCTTTTTCTGACAAAATGTACCCAATTTTCTTTGCTCTCAGCAAATTAATAAAATCTTCGATGCGTTTGAATGCTTTTTCAAAAGTAGTCAAAAAACGTTTTCATTATACAATAACCTGAAGATTAAATTTTAAAAAATTTGATTTCAAACGTACATGTTGACGTTGTACTAAAAATTCGCAAGTAATGCAAACACTGATTGAAATGGGTATTTAATAAAGTTCATAATTTGACTTTGACCAATTACACCTTCAATCACAAAATTAAATTTTTTCAATATTATGTTTTTTTACAATGCTTCAATTAAATGGAAGCGAATTACGCATCTGACTTTCTTGTATTCCAATAAATGTAACTTGCTTAGATATAGTGCTCTAATGCTAGCTCATAACTTTAGCGCTATTTTTAGACGTCGGGACTATATGAGAAAAAATGTTTAAACATCTGGTTTTTAGAGATCCTTGACTGGTTACCATTTTTTTTAATAGAACAATAATTGGATTACGTTTAACATAAATTATGATTCGAACCCAATAATTGTAACCAATGAAGTTTAACTGGAAATCGGATGTTACAAAACTAATATCACATCTAATTCAACGTCTAATTGATATCAAATAACTTAAATGCCTAAATAGTGTATCAAAAATGTTGTGGCAGTTGAAATGTTCATCTTGAACTTCCACGACTCTTTGATTCTTGTATACAATATTTTTGGCAATCCAATTAGTCCTAGATAAACAAGCTATTTAAATAAAACTGTTGTTTCCCTTTAGTTTAAGAAATTTAGAATTTAATATCCGTTTTTAGATTAATAGAAGAACTGATTAGTATTATAAGAGTAATTTTTGGTTATTACTTGTTAAAATTTGATATAAAATCATTTTTTCCTTCAATTTTATAGCATCGCAATATCTGAAATCAAAACCAAAATCAAATTTGTACCGGTTGGTACTCATAATCATACCGAAATAAAACTTACTCTCTGCGAGCCACATGTACATTAATTGATGTTTAAAGGTATTACAAACACAAGATGAATACCAAAAACATGCAAAACAAACCCATGGATGGGGGAAAATTTCTTGAGATGTTGTCAACAATATCATTGGATGAAATACTAAAATTTGAGTTTCGTCACAACCCTACGAGCAAGTGGGAATTACTGATAACTCCTCAAGAACCGAGGTACACTTGTAATATTTGCCATGTTGTCCAGTTCGGCGGAAAAAATTTGTTCAGCCACCTTAGTGGTAAAAAACATAACGCGGTTATGGTAGCTGAACAACAATTGCAAATAAGAATCAGACCAGCCGGTGCCCCACAGAAAGCGGTTTCAGAGCCCTTTAAAAAAGGACCGAACCCCACAAACAACAATAATAGTTCTTCCCCGGTTGTAAAAAATACCCCTGCTTTCAACAAAAATGTTCAAAACAAAAATAATACAAATACTAATGCTGCCGGCAAGCAGACAGCTGGAAACTCAGCTGTAAAAGCTCAACCCGTTCAGAAGAAAATTTCAGCAATTGGCGTTAACGCACAAAAAATGTCTAGCCCGAATTCGGGAAATAATTCACCCATTCAAAAGAATAATTTAGCAAATAATCAAACCATTCAAAATAGTATTGCAGAAACTAATACGTCCACCTCAAATAATATTGCAGGAAATAATACATCCACTCAAAAGGATATTGTAGGAAATAATACACCCACACAAAAGAAAATTGCAGGAAATAATGCACCCGTTCAAAAGAATATTCCAGTTATCGGTGCGAACGCACAGAAAAAACCCAATCCAAACGCGGGAAATAATCAAGCGAAGAAACCAGTTGTGAATGTGGCCAACCCAGCCAACCCTGGGATTAAAAAGGGACCACAGTCTACAACACCTAGCACAGCGGGTCCACCGAACATTTCAAAGAATTTAGGAAGTCCTGCACCTAAACCTATTGGTAGCAATACCAATTCTCAGCCCAAACCCACAATCAAAACTGCACAAAATTCACAGCCCTCGGCCAAAATTCAGACCCAAGCACAATCACCCGCCCAAAGACAATTACAGCCCCAAGCAAAGCCAACGCCGATCAAAGCTGTGCAGAATGCTAGGCCCAACAATGTGGACTTGACCCGCAACATGCCAGGCAATCCAAATATTGTCAAGAATCCTTTGGCCACTAAAATATCTTGTGTTCCGCTTGCCAAGCTAATCAGCTCCAATCCAGAACCACCCGAGCCTGATGAGGATGTCATAATTATCGACGAACAGTCTAAAGAGGTTCCCAACCAACCAAAAGAGTTGCCCAAACAACCCAGAGAGGTTACCCAAAAACCAAAAGAGGTCCCCAAACAATCAAAGGAGGCTCCCAAGCAATCGAAGGAGGCTCCGAAACAACCGGCAACTTCGAAAAACCCCATCCCCATTCAAACAACGAAACCGAATACTTCGACTGTTCGTCCTAATATGCATAAGGTAATCACACCTTCATACGCTGTCCCGAAGGATTACGCACCACCTAGATTCACTGGCGGCACATTTGAGTCCAGAAGTCCAAGTGATGTAATGGGTCTCGTTGGCGTGGAGTACGTTTTGAAGATAGTGAGGAACCTTGCCGATAAAAGCGCCAGATACCAGTGCTGCTTATGCGAGATCACCGCTGATGAACAATCGATGCACAACCATTTGCTGGGCTACAACCACCGTCTAAAGTATTTCGACAAGCATTTCCCGACCGCAATGCGTCAGTACCGTCAGTATGTCGCCCAAGTGCCGGAGAGCGAAGTGTGCAAGATAATGATGCCCGTTTTTGACAAGCTTGCAACGGCGATTGAAACCCATCACGGCCGCAAAACTGCCCATCTGTGCTATGACCATGTTTATGCCAAAGATCGGCAAGCCTTGTTCTCCCAGGTGTACAATAGAAAGCATTCATCGGAAAAGATGGGGCCGTCGTTCACCCACGTCGTTGATGCCAAAGAGGTTGACGAATTGATTGAAAAGGCTAGGAACAACATTCAGCCCTTGATGAATATGGAGAATCCAAACCCATATTTCGTTCCGCCATATGCAGCTCAGGGTCCACCTAATTATATGCGCTACCAGAATGTGCCACCAAAAAATCAATCACATACTGTTGATGACGAAACGCACAAGCGAATGGTTGAGAACTTCCTCAGGGACACCAGGAAATCTTCGGGCGATGTCCAGAAGTCTCGAAACCCAAAACGAAACCGTTCCAGATCCAATTCGCCGGATCAGAGGAAGAGAGTTGCCTCGAAAAGGACCTGGAATGTGGAGCGCAGGTCGGTGTCTCCTTTGCGCGATGGGGACCTTTGGCAGGCATACCGCCACATGGTGAACCTCAAAGTGCGTGAGCTAAACGATTCCTTTGACACATACAAATCCGACCCGGAACAGCATCCGAATTATCAGACTGAGTGGCAAATGTTTTGGAAGCGCCGCAAGGATGAGCTTACACTGGCTGGCATCAATCATCGTTCGTACAACTTCCAAAACGAATGGATTCATTTCTTTAATGCGCGTATCGAAGAGCTGTACAATCAAGATATTGAAAATATCAAAATAAAATGTCGCGAAAGGCTGTGTTTGCCTATGACCAATAACGAATTAAGCAACGAAAAGTATCACGTTCATTTGCCCAAAAATCCGGAGACCGATAGTGAGAAATGCGGAACCCAAGAAGGGGCCTCCGAAAATGTCTATGGACGTGGATCCTCCGATTGTGGAGACACCGAATGTTATTCACGTCCTTCGCCTTTTGACGGCTTTGGAGAATTACCTAGGCAGTTTGGGTCCTTTCATTACTGACATGTTAGTAAAAGCCCTGCAAACGCAGAAGATCTATCCTGAAAAAGTCCATACTTTAATTTTGACAGCTGAAAATTGTGCCATCTTGGAAACGGTTAAGGAAAAGTTTACCGGTCTATTGATCTCCCAAATATATGATCCCGCTAAGGAACGGGCTTTGAAAAAAGCTATTAGTGACACCGAACTTCTGCTTCAAGAGGCCAGTAAACATATCGATCCCAAAGATAACGCTCAGCGGGCTGAGAAACCAAATTTGCCGACGGCTAACCAAAATCAGCATAGCCCCGATAAACCATTGGATAAAACTCAGCTTGCGGCAAAGCTGGCTTCTTCATTGGTGTCCCAAGGCAAAACATCTATTAACCGGGAAGAACTTCAGAAAATACTTCAAGTGTATACGATGATTGAGCAAAAGAAACGCCAGGACATGCCCTCTACCAGTTCGATGAATTCCGGGCCCAGCACTTCTGCTAACTTGATTCCCAACTCAAATAACAATGGCAACTTGTTGACACAACACTCTTCTAGAAATCTAAACTTTGCAAGCAATGCAAGCAACACCAACAACCCGACCAGTATGTACACTGGTCAAAACTACTCCGGAAATGTGGCTCGCTTTAACAACCAACCAAACACTAACATACCTAACACCTTAACCTCAAACGCGTATCCGACTGATCGTGGATTTGGCGGATCCGGCGGATTTCAAAGCAATCAATTCGGCACTGGAGCACCGGCGATGAATCCAAGCAGCGTTTTGCGAAACGACTTAACTACGTCGTCGCTTTTCAACTTCAACACCAATTTGAACCCATCTTACAACAACCTCAACCGGAGGAACACTAATTTTTAATTAAAAAGCTATTAGAATTAAACACAACACTTACATGGAATCCTTATTAATGTATTCGCATCATTTTCAAATCAGCTACATTCATTAAATATTTGTACAACATTTGAACGGTGTAATGTAAATAAATCGATTTTATAATTGAAATCAGTTGTTCTTATTTATATTGATAAAATTAATAACTTTAAAGATAGAACATTTTAAAAATAAAATTTTTTTCTTAAATATTACAAAATTGTTTTTTTTTTGTTCTTGATAAAAACAATTTAAATACTATTGATCATTTTTTCATACTCAGAAATTAATTTTTCTTATTAAAATTTTTTTCTTGAACTCAAGACATGTATACTTTTGTAAAAATAAAATAAACTTTAGTTTGTATAATTGGCAAATATAGAAATGTAAATGATTATCTTGAAGCCAGACTAAACATTTTTGTAAATCATACATCCAGTTAAATGGGAAAGATGATATGGGAGAACTGTTTGTCTGGCAATTCGGTCTTTTAGATTATAGAAATAGATCTTTAAGCAAATACGTACAGCGCATGGATTATCTTCTGACAGCATATAAAATAATGCTAATGGATCTTGCAACAGGAAAATTGACTTATCTGCATGGAAAATTGATGAAAAGCATTGAGACTGATGACTGTCCCTATTTAAGGTACTTAGAAGTCAGACACCTTCCTCCCCATTTCATACCATAATGGCTTACATATTCGACGCTGGAAAAAATCGGCTACAACAATGCGAATCGCTGGAAAACGTCTGTTCTTTATCTCACGACAAAAAGCTTTCGATATTTAATATGCACTTTTAGATCAGCCTTACTTGAAAACGGCGAAACCCTTTGCAATTGGGTACTCTACGCTGAAAAAGGTACGAATTAAATCAAAAGTAGTTACAAAACATGAAAACACATTCAAAGCGATTTTTACTTAAAAATCATCCATAATTATACTTTAATTTTTATTGCGGGTACCATGATTTTTTTAATCAGCTTAAAATCCTAGATTAATAAAGCCAATTTGTAAGTAAAGGTTCTCAGTTTCAACAAATCGAAATTTATCTTATTAAATATGATATATTTAAAATTGGAATTAATATGAATTAAAAGTGTCATTTAGTTTTTTGTCTTGTATTGTACTTTCCACACAGTTGTTTGTTATGCGTTATCAATGAAAATAAATCTTCATTGTTAAATTTAAATAATTTCGAAGATATTATTTCGACGTGTGGACGATTAAGGGAGGTTCCTTTGATCTGTATCTAAATGGTATGTTTATATTCCATTTCTGTGATGTGTCCGTCCGCTTGGCCCAGATTAGTTTATAAACAAATTTTTTTTTACTTTTGAAATGTTGAACCAGTTTAAGCCTAAGGCCATGATATGATGAATAGAATTTCTCCTAAGACTGGCTGGTTAAATATTAACCTATTTGTACATGTTCTACCATTTCAGGAATCGTTATGCCGTCTTCATTGTGTGAAGCGCTCACAAATTCTTCGTAAGTTTTACAAATTGTTTATAAGAAAATGATATTTTAATTTTAAATAAGATGTATTTATATTTTATAATACTAATAAATTATAAAAAGAAATTTTAAATTTATCCATTTTCTATATTTACTTATTTTTGGGCTTGTATTATAGAATCAATTTTGAGTACCAAAAAGAAGATGATTGGATTACGAGTGGAAAGCTGGGTTCCCGCGAAGCAGTTTTGGTTTTTAAGACGAATATTCTTAATCCAAAAATCCGCAAGACGTTATCTGAGAAGTCCTCTGCACAAGCGTTATCGGACCCAAAGGATAATGGAGAAGAGCCCGTTCTAAGTCAAACGAAAACGGAGCAAAAAGAAACCACTTCTTCGGAACCAAGTAGTAAGGAAGCTCTAAGCGGTTCGACGCAGCAAAAGATTTATTTCTTGAAAACCCCGCAACAATGTGATAAATCGGATAAAATAACTTTTTCTAGCCCTTTTAAGAAGATACTTAACCGATATTCCTCGAGTGATACGTCCATTTCAAGTGAAGGTGAAGAGCCCGCACATAGTAGAGAATGCAAATCGCGTGTACTTAAAACAAGTCAACATACCAATAATATTAACTTAGATGCAGATTTATCGAAGGAAAGTGGATATGAATCCACAGCACCTGCCAAATCAATTTCAAATACTGAAGTAAGCGAAGAAGATCAGGAGGTGACAAGCGAAGAAGACGACGAATATGGTGTTAACATGCCTGCCTTTAAACTAAAGATTACCTACAAATTCCATCAGACGGAAACAAAGTTGCTAAGAAAACTGTTCAATGTCCATGGCCTTACAGAAATTCAGGGTGAAAATAATAACTTTAATTTACTCTGGACTGGTGTTCATATGAAATTAGATATTGTGAGAAATCTGGCGCCGTATCAGAGAGTTAATCATTTTCCAAGGTAATTCTATATTTATAAATGTAAATACCTAAATAAATAAACTTTTCAATAAACAGATCCTATGAGATGACCCGCAAGGACAGGCTATATAAGAACATAGAACGCATGCAGCATCTTCGGGGAATGAAGCATTTCGATATTGTGCCACAAACCTTTGTCCTGCCAATAGAATCCCGAGATTTAATTGTAGCCCATAACAAGCATCGAGGACCATGGATAGTAAAACCAGCGGCATCCAGTCGGGGAAGGGGAATATTCATTGTGAATTCGGTAATTGTAAAGAAGCATCCAATCATTTCAGATTATTAATTAAATGCTTTCTATTTTCAGCCAGATCAAATACCCCAGGATGAACAGGCTGTAGTATCGAAGTATATTGTGGATCCGCTATGCATTGATGGTCACAAATGTGATTTGAGGGTGTACGTCCTAGTCACGTCCTTCGACCCCCTTATTATTTACCTATTCGAAGAGGGCATCGTGAGGTTGGCCACAGTCAAATACGATAGACATGCGGATAACCTGTGGAACCCGTGCATGCACCTCTGCAACTACAGCATTAATAAGTACCATTCTGATTACATAAGGAGCTCCGATGCTCAGGATGAGGATGTAGGCCATAAGTGGACGTTGTCCGCTCTTCTAAGGCACCTGAAACTCCAGAGTTGTGATACACGCCAGCTAATGCTGAATATAGAAGATTTAATTATTAAGGCGGTGCTAGCCTGTGCTCAGTCCATTATTTCTGCCTGCAGAATGTTCGTTCCCAACGGCAATAACTGCTTCGAACTGTATGGATTTGACATATTAATCGACAATGCACTGAAGCCATGGCTACTGGAAGTCAATCTATCGCCGTCAATGGGTGTGGATAGTCCCTTGGACACAAAGGTTAAGTCATGCCTGATGGCCGACCTATTGACGTGCGTGGGCATTCCAGCCTATAGTCCCGAAATGAGATCTCACTATGACCAGAAATGGTCACGATTCCGCAGCTCAAGCTGCCAAAGGCAGGCCACCTTTCCCGGTGTCTCGCAAAAGACAAAGAAATCGAAGAAAAAGGGAGCCCCCGTTAATGTAAGTCTAACCGGCGAGGAGCAGCGTATTTTGCGCAATGCACGCCTACAGTATTCTCGCCGCGGTGGATTCGTACGCATCTTTCCTACGGACGACTCAATGCAGCGATATGGTAATTTTCTTGATTCTGCCAATGGCATTCCAATTTCCACGCCGACCGTGCAAAGTCAGACATTCCAAACGCCGATTGTGCAGCACAACTACAACCAGATGCTTCACCAAAATTTATACTGCAAGGATGGCCGGCAAAAGCAGGACGATAATTCGGAGGCCGACCGAATTTGGCAATACGAAAGAGCCCTGGAGACCGATTCGGAAATTCCGTTTGTCAAGAAGCCGACAGTGGAGAAGTGTGAGGAGGAGGGGAGGAGGTTGCGGAAGGTGATGCTTAAGAAAATTTCCAATGGATCAGAACTTACACCGTTTCAAGCACGACAGACTTTCAGTATATATTTGGAATCGGTTCTGCGGCGCCTAACCGAAGATCCGAAGGACAATCACGAGAAAATAATACTCAAGTTCTTAAACAAATTCGGCGGGTCTGTAAAGCCGCCCGTCATTTTCCGGAACATGCAAACCCTTAAGGTGGCCAGCAAAGCCCGATCGGCCATGGTGGCGAAGCTACTGGGCGACTTCCTGGAGAATTACAAAAGGGACACGGAGGCCTATGTGGACTCGTTCGATCACTTCGGTATGATACCGTCCAGTGCCTACAATCAGTTCCTCATGCACGCCCAAGAGTCCGATTTGGAGGCAGTGCTGACACTTCACACCAATGTTACCGGGATCATGCCCTTCCTCTACAACCGCTGTGGACTGTCGGTGCCACCCACTCCCCCGATTCCGTCTGGCCTGCACGGCTTTCTGAGAGCCCTCCCCTCCATGGTGAACCCCTCCGGCATGGCCAGGGAGCTCAGCAAGTACGATGGCTACTTTAAGAGCTACGACAAGGAGAAGATATTTCTATGAAGCCGCAAATCGCTGGGAGATCTTAAACTAAATAGCTAATTTGTCAAGCTTTTGTCCAGTCATCCTATTGTAGTAAGTCTAATTATTTTTGTATTCAAATTTTCGCATTAAGGCAGAGGCTTAAACAAATAAATATTTATCGATAAACAACGATTACTTAATGTAATTTTTGAAACGCTTTATTACAAAACGAGATAGCTTTTACATATATATTTAAAAAAGGTCAAATTTTTCTGCCTACACAACTCATAGCTTTAAAAATACAATATACTTTCTACGCCAAAGATATAAATGAAATCGATACTTCGAAAATAAATGTGAAATGCACAAAACAATATAATGGAATTTGGTCCTTAAAATTTATTTTAATGGTGGGGGTTGCAGGTAAGGGCTGCAGATAGATTTGGCATTCAATACTATAGCGATGCGAAAAACTGCCAACAGGTGGCGATGGAAAGACGTGGCGATTATAAGAAATGATTTAAGGAACTTAGTATAATTTTTTAAAAATATCCTTTATTTTTGTAACTATATTGTAAATTAAAATTTTTAGCTGCATTTAATTTTGGCAACATTTATTAGGTATTATGGTGAGAATTTTGTTTGTGTTGTATTTTATATTTAGAGTACTTCTTCTCCCTATATAATGCTCAGAAAAGGAAAAGCTTTTACAGGAACCATGCTTCTAAAGCTTTTGCTGGAGCTTTCCAGAGAACCAAGTTGCCCGAGTGGTCATTCATTTCCTTTTTTGGCAGAAAATCCAATTTTTTGCTAGTTTATTGAAAAGGCAATAAAATTATTAATTTCTTTAATTCTTGGACCACCATGGGCATATTCATCGTTCAATTTTAATCGAGTATACAGCTCGTCCGTGTAAATAGATCTCTGGAGGCAAACCAAACGGTGCGGTGAGCAAACAATTGGTATTGATTAATTCCCCGTCAATAAATAAATATATTTTTCGATCTCTTTGGCAGCGCTTATCACAAATCCCCAACCGCCCGCAGTACAAATATATGCAAATAAGTGAATTCTTATGCCGTTGAACGACTCTGAAAAAAGTAATAAAATTTTCAAAAGCAAATCCAAACAATGACAGCTGATTCCAGTGCACGTAATGTTTTCCGAAAAAACGGCGTTGCCGGCTTGGGCAACAACGGTCATGGTCGAAATCTTATTACGACCGCGAATCCCTCCGGCGGAAGTAGCGCCTCCCTGCTGCAGAAGCAATTGTCCTTTAAAACGCCCGTTGGTTCCAAACAAATTGGCAAATCCGATGAGATCGAAATGATTGACAGTGCGAACATCGAAAATTTCAATACCCGTTATAATAAGGTGAGTAAATATCTATAATTTGAAAAATAAACAACTTTTTAATAATCTTAAATACTAAAACGGCAACAGTGCGTATGATCGATATTTAAGTGATCTTAAACCTACTAAAACTGCAACACTGCGTATGAGCGATATTTAGGGACATAACTAATATAAGAAACTATTTTATCTAAATATTTATTTAATTTGTGTTTCAGTATTTAAAAAGTGTCCCCTTTCAATTACAGAACAGCATTATAGGATGGATATGCTGTGCCCCCTGCATTTGGCTGCGAACATCAGCAGCGGTGCACAAAATGGCAATCACATCCGCAACTTTATTGGTCACCACACTGCTGGTAGCATCGCCCATCCTATTCCTGATAAGCACGGCTCCCTCCCCTTTGCCACGGGATTGTTACATGGACGGAGACCGGTGCTCGCCCGCCGTCTCAACACCTCCGGAATGCTCGGATCCCATTTGCGAGGCAGTGGCCTCCAGCATTCAGGCCAGACTCAATTGGAACAAGGACCCGTGCACAGAGTTCAAGAAGTTCAGTTGTTGGCGTAACACGCGGAATAAAAATATAACCAATCTCATTGAAATGGGAAATTCACAGAAAAGCGTCGATTCACAAATGCTGTGTAAGATGTTTTACACACTTCAAGTACTTTCGCTATTAAATCTCTAAATTTACAGATCTTTTCCAGAACAAGATTATGAACGGCAGCTTTAATATATTGCACAATTTGTTCGAAAGCTGCTTGCAGCAGACAACTAACTCAACTATAATGCACAAGATATTCGATTCCCTGGGCGGATATCTACCTGTTGGTTCGGTGGGACCGTCGAGTATAGCACCTTTGATAGCAAAAATATACGATCTCGGTCCAAGCCCCTTAGTAGACTTATATTATGACCTTAGCTACGGAAGAAGACCGCACATTCTTCTTATTATTAGTGGACCCAGCACATCGTCAACTATTCTTGAGGTTTGTCTTTTGAATTTATTGAAGAACATAATGAATAATATGATAATGTTACTAGCGTAAAATACGTTGGATGAGTCCCAAAGCACCGCCCAGTCGTATTCGACAAGGGTTACCGAAACTGTTGGCCGATTTAATCGAAAATTTTCTACCGTATTTTGTGTCATATGCTCAAAGAGTCTCCGAGAAGGATACTATTTTTGAATTCATAAAGGACTTGAACAAGGTTAGTTTAATCTACGATTGCTAATAGAACTTAAGCACAATAAATTTGATTTCAGCTTCAAGTCGAACACTCTCGCCGAGGATTCTGGGATAGTACTGTTTTATATAATGTATCCAGTCTACAAGACTTGTATCCAGTTGTAAGTTTTCCTAAAAATTATCTGATGCGCGATAATAATATATTTTTTTCCAGCTAAATTGGACATTGTTAATCCCACAGAACTGGAGCGGACCCATCGTTGTCAGGAATAGTGATTATCTTAAAGCCTTAGAATATTTTCTTACCAAGTACCCAACTAGAGTTGCACACAATTCACTGCTTTTGCTGAGCGCTTTGGAAATATTGCCCAGGGACTATCCAAGCCCTGAGGTATGCACTAGATCGACAATGTGGGCCTTACCCGAAATGTCATCATCCCTATATATTGCTCAACACTCGTCGGAAGATTTAAAGGACACCACAAAGCGGGTAGTTATAATCCCAAACTATATATTTATTTTTATTTACATTTTTATACCCAATATAGGCGGAGATAATTTTTAAATCTCTAAAAGCACACTTAAAGCGAGCGCCTTCGTTGAAAGGAGCTGCCCTTGTTAAACTGTCGGCACTGAAGATCCAGTCACAAACCTGGGAAGGATTCTCAAACACAACGGACTTATTGAAGACTCTTCAAACTTTGGATATAACCGCAGAATGCTGGTTTCAAAACATTTTAGAGATTTACAAAAAGAACAAACTGGAACCAAACGATATAAGCTTGAACGGAGGCTCGCACGATGCGTAAGTCACTAAAAACTTAAAAAAAAATGATACAATATTTTTAAAACGATATTATTTCCTTTGCAGTTGGGCCTACCCCATTGTGTCCACCATATTTTATGATACCCTGAGCCATTCAATCGGTAGGTATACCACTTAAGTACAATAATTCACTGATAACCATAATATTTCCGTAAATACTTGCAGTTGTCCCATTATCTGTCATACTCATACCGTATTTCAATGCTGTATTGCCTCCATATTTGCATTATGCTTCTGTTGGTGTTTCAATTGCCAAAGAGATCTTGCGATCTATCACAAAATCGTTTGACGAAAAGGCGATGCGTTGTGTTCCGCATTCTGTAAATATATTCTCGAACTATAGCCGAATGGACATTCTGATACATTCAGGAGGAATGCAGATCTCATACCACTCAATGCTTTCCCTAACGGGTCCTATTAAAGGGATGGCAAGACTACCTGGCCTGAATTTAACGCCGACCCAAATCTTCTTTTTAGTTTCGGCTCAGGAACTATGTGCTGAATCGAACTACTTGGGTATCGATACAAACGCTGCCGAGTTTGATAACATGTAAGTTTTAACAGAAGACTAGAGAGTACTTTAATATATTAATGCGATTTGATTTCAGATTGGGTTGGCTCGTTGCCCAAGGTGGGAGTGCGACTGAAGTTTTCAAATGTCCATCGGGATCAATGATCAACATACAAAAAACCTGCAATGTGCTTTAAATATTATTTGATCCTCACCTTCGACTATTTTCTCTGTCAACGATCCGAATGCAGTTTAAAATATAGTAGCTCTAGAGACTTACCTATTAGTATTGTTTTTTATTTGAAATGTAAAATGTATATTTTAAATAAATATACTGTTAATAAAATGTTGGTTTATATTTAAAGCTGCAGACTTTACCTACATATATATGGAATCATATGTCGTATATAAAATGTGATCAAGTTAGCCTGCTAACTAGTTTCCAAATAAAAGGAATAAATACAATTTTTAATAAAATGATTGCATTTGGATTTCTAATAAATCTATTAATTACTTTCGCAACAAGTGAAATGCCCGGTAATATGAATGCAATTCTAGTCAAATGCCCTAAAAATAATGCCCTAAACAAATCATGCGAGACGCAGTTAATTGTTAATATTCATATGAACCCAAGCTTCGACTTGGATAACTCGGAAAAGTTTTGGGTGGTCGATCAAGTATACGATCCATCAAAAGGAACAACTTCGAAAATAATATCTCCCTATTTAATAGTGGTTAGCAGGGGCGAGCCGGTTGTAATGTACCCTCTTCAGTTTTTAAAAGTCAGTAAATTTTATAGTTTTTTATGAACAGTAATTTATTTATTTAGCTTCAGTCAATAAAGCAGGATAAAATTAGCAAGAGGCCCTTTAAAGAAGTCAATGATATTTCGGATCTTGATGGTTCTACTTGTAAGACTAATGATATAATTGAAACAAATATAAAAAGCCCTGAGATCGGAAATGCATCCAGATGTGAGTAACTTATTTGTATTATTTTAAAAGCTAATTTTAAATTACAATTATATTTTAGTAAAAAGAAATCAGCTTCCTGTCTATGACAAAGGAAAATCAATTATATCAAATTTTTTCAGCAAGGAGAGGCAAGATTTACCCACACCATTTTGGCAAAGAGATAACAAAATTAATGATCAATATCAAACTGACATTTCGAGCCTAGGACTTGTTCAAGTAATGGATTCATCTGTTAAAAAAAGTGATTATATAAATTTTAGATATTTGATAGTCCTGTTGAAATTGTGTAATTTTACAGATCCCCCAGAAACCCCAACGGAATTATTCCATTTAAACAAAGACAAACTGATTATCGATTTTGGGGAACATTTAAACAAAGATAAACCGATAATTGATTTTGGGGAACATTTAAACAAAGATAATCAGATTAACGATTTTGAGGAAAAGTCGCATCATAATTATGATCTAAAAATGAAATACGAAGATCAAACAAGAAATAATAAAATAGAAAGCAAGCCAAGAGAAAACATAAGAAATACTAACACTTTGGACGGTAGTGATATTCGATTTTATAATGAGGTACCTTTAAGTTATATATTCTTAGTTTTAAATTATAAAATAATAGCAAGAAATATTTCAGGACCTAAGAAAGCAAAAGCCACAGCAGATTGAAGGCAAGCCTGACCAACTGTATGCAAATTCTGAAAAGCCAGAGTATGAATCAGTGCCGCCTGATTTTCTTTTGTAAGTTGTAATTTCTTTATGGGAAAAAATACAAATATGTTTTTTAACTAGATATGATCGAATCGCACAAGAAACAAGAAGGAAACAAATTCAGGAAAAATTTAAAAATGATTATACACCGCCTAGAAAAACTTATGTTGATTCGAATGAATTTTCATATAGCGAGGATTATGAAAATCAATAATTATAAACCGCCTACCAATAGTCGTCCTTCCGCCGCAAATGATTTTTCACGTGAAAGTAATAAGAATAATCCTCCGCACAAAAAGGAATATGAGAAAAATAATTTTAAGACATCTTTTCATAGTCAACCAAATATTAATGATTTTCCGCTTGAAAGTGATAATGAAAAATATTGCCTTAAAGTCCCCTAAAACAGGACAATCCAATGTAAATGATTATTCGGGAAGTAAGAAAAATGAATTTAATGTTAAACCTTCATCGGATGAACACGATTTTCCAGAAGAAAGAAATTTCAAAAAATCATATTTTAAAATGCCCTCTAAAAGCCTATCTAGTGTATATGATTTGCCACAAGACACTGAAAAGGAGAACTATAATTTTAGGACACCAGTCGAAGCAGTGAATGATTTTACACACGGAAGTAAGAATGAAGCAAATGATTTAAGGACTTCAGATTATAACAATTATTTAAACTTCAAGGAAGAAAAGACATACACTCATGACAATTATCTGCACAATGCAAATGGTTTTGAAAGTAATAAAGAAAACCTAAAGTTAAATGCCCCTATGAAAAGTCAGTATAGCAATAATGAATTTCCGCTGGATAAAAAATATGAATATTCAAGTTCACCTGTTAACAATTTTAATGAATTTTCTCTGGATAAAAATTACGAAGATCCCAACTCACCAGTAAACGATTTTAATGAATTTTCGTATGCCCAACGAAACATTGGAGACGATAGCCTAGATTTCATTATAAACCATCACATGAAACAAAAACTGCCTAGTGAGTATAAATAATATTACATTTGTGAGTGCGTAACTTTTTATTAAAAAATATACACTTGAAATTTCAGATAATTTTGATTTTAAAGATAATTTTAACAGTCGAAATGATTTGAATTCAGAATATTTTATACCGGATTTGGATTTTGGTTCAAAGCATAAGATAAACCCATTTTCAAATTACCCAAAGACAAATTTCTACAGATCCTTGCCCTATTCACGGTCAATAAATCCCAGAAGGATTAAACGAAGTAAGCTTCAAGCTGAAGATATAGAAAAAGGTGATGCTTCTCCGTTGAATCAGAAGTACGGTACCGATCCTAATTCCATAAAAACGTTCAACTTAAAAAACATAGAGGATAATGGAGAAATTCCATGTGATACTTGTGGTGGAAAAAATAAAAAGAAGGATGAAAAACCTCTACCAAGATATTGCAGTGTTTTGGACGAATCAAAAATTCCTGAAAGTAAAATTGAGGATGCTAGCCCTAAACTTAATGATGCTGTTCCATGCGATACCTGTGGTGGTAAAAACAAGAAGCCTGGTGAAAAACCTTTGCCAGGTGGCCTCCAATCTGATGTTAACTCCATAAAGACTGAAAATGAAGAGACAAAGGCTACCCGATTATATGATACCATGTGAAAATTGCAAGAAAAACAATAAATGTACCGAAGGAAATCTTGATTCTTCATCATGTGGCTGTATAACTAATCCAAGCGTATGCAATTGTGAGTCCTCTAAGTTATCCCGAGCTTTAAACGAAAGGTAATATCGGAAACAATTTGACTATTTATTTTTAAGTTTTATACATTTTTTTTAGTGCAAAGGATATAAGCTACAGCGTATTTAATATGAAAAATCCTGTTCCATTTTTAACCACTACTCTACGGGTTTTTAGAAGACGCCATAACACCTGGTGGAGGGTTGTCCCAATAGTTACGTAAGTTGGAACCATTCAACTCAATCTCTCTACTTTTTAATTGTTTTTCAGACTTGATAGTGTATCAGGAATATTCGCCAATAAAGATCTTTCAGCTGTTTTTACATCACATGTCGACTTGATGCGCTTGGAAAAGTCAATCGGCTTTTCAAACCGAAAACTTGTAATTCCAAAATCCAATGATGATGCATTTACTAAAAAAAGGCATGTGAATACTTTAAAAGAATTACGGAATAACATTGGTAATAGTGTTCTAATCGATACTTCGAGTAAGGACATTTCCATTCAGGAAATAAAGTCCTTTTTAAATGTAAACATGGAAAAGGAGGCCAAGAAAGGAGGATTATCGACTAGAAGCATAGATGGATTGGGATACTTTCCTGTTTCTATGAACGCCTTAGAGAATTGTCCGCATAAAGACAAACACCTATGTCTAAATATTCGGGAAGAGAAAGTACCAGGTAATATTCACCTAATCAGACGTCTGTAAATTTAGTAATTCCTTTTTTTAGAATTTAGTATAAAAGTCAAGATTCCCTTTCGGGAAAATGCTCTAGTTATGCGAAATAAGCATTTAGTTAAAATATCAAGAATTATTACCGACGCAACAATCAAGGATGCGCTTCAAATTTCGATCGATGTTATTAACAAAGGATTTGAAGCGCAGGAATTTACCGTATATGTTTGCAATTGTGAACTGTCTAATAGTGGCTCAATAGCAACTAGTGCGAGGAGATTATTACAACCGGATATCGGACAAACCGTCACCTTTTTATTGCCCTTAATAGTTGGGTCCAGAAAAAACACAAAGTTCAGTTGTGATGGTAAGTTTGAAGAACTTTCTTTACATTTCTTTAGTTTTGCCCCAAATATTTCAGTGGTGGTTAAAGCCAGCGTTTTCAAGGATAATGAGGAATCGGCTAGTGATCTACCAGAACAGGATGATTTGAAAGTCGGGGTGGTGGCAAAAAGATCTATGGACGTTAAGTGCCATTCAAGGTGCTTTTGTGTTTGGCGATGTCGATGCCACTGCATCGGAAAGTTGGAAACTTTCATCAACTATAATGCTTGTGAAAGAATGGATCCCAAGTCGGAGAAAGAGGCTGGCCTCATTTACAATTGTCCACCTGGTAACGAAGAACATGATGTGTGCATCAAGGACATTACGAATGAACGAAATGAGGAGATAACTTGTGATCTTACTTGTAAAATTATAGCCATTACATTGCTTGTATTGATTATACTATTTCTATTGGGTAAGACTATCATTATTTTTAAAAGATTTAAATAAATGTGGATCATTTTCTTGCAGGAGTTTTAAAGGCGATTTTTGGAATCTGTATCGAGTGCATTGGTCGCTGTGGTTTCGACACAGTTCAACCGGGCAGAAACTATGCTTGCACTTCTTCGATAAGGATATTTTTAGTAAACTGTTTCTTTTTCATCATATTTCCCTTTGCATGCTGGTGTAAATTCTTCCGACCCAAGGCTAAGGACTTGATAGAAGCCGGCTCCGATTGGGATTGTACTTCTCAATCTGATGATAAACCTGAGTGTTCCTGTGATGTAAATATTATTATTGTACCCATAATATTATAATTTGCATTATAATTATTTCTTTTAGAAAAAGGAGTCCAGTACAAGTTGCCGTCTCCATGGTGGCCAAGATAAGACCCTACACAATAATTTAGTTCTCGCCTTTGCTCCACTCCATGAAAACGGATTATTTAAGGATGAGAAATCAGACGACGAGGAAAGTCATTTGTTTATCTTAGGAGTCTTGGAGGAAAGCAAAAATTCACTGACTAAAATGGTATAACAGATTTTAAATTATTTGTAATATATAAAGTATTAAATTTATTTCTTTCAGATGAGTCAAGTTCCCGAACCCGAAATATCCCAAAATATAGCGCATAGTACAGAAAGTGATGCCGATGCTATAGCAGCCGAGGAATTAGTGGAAAGTCTTAGGAACTCACAGGTTGCTTATAGGACAATATGTTCACCAATTGGCGGAGTAGTCGACATCCCCGAAAACTACCAGTATTGTATAAAAGGTTTCTTTGTACAAACTCTAAATTCGATCTATGAGTTTCTGAGCTATGATCCATTATCTCAGTTCGTTGGGATCTCGGAATTGGTATTTATTAATATTCAAAAATATCTTTAATCCCAAGATTTAAAACTTTTCTTTAGAATGAAGTTAAGAGACTGGAAAAACCTCAATATATCCACTCAAATGAATTCTCTAGGATATATGCTGATAAAATCGAAGTCCTTAAAGCAGCTGACCTATCAGTTGTTCCTCCACTTAATGTCCATTGTATTAATATCGACGATTCCATCCATTTGGAGAATTCGTTTGTCAAACTTGCAACGCAACAGGAACAACTAAAAGCTAATCCGTCTAAGGAAAATCCATTGTAAACTAGGTTGTTAATAATTTATGTTTGTTTTATTAAATTTTAATTTATTTATATCCTTAACTAAATCTTAATTTAATGGAACGTTGTAGGCAGAGTGTTCATTGTAATGTGGCTTTTTTTGACTATCTAGATCTTCATCAGCGCCTGCCCTAATGTCAATTAAACCACTTCCGTCAGAAATCTCATTCGAGGAATCACTTACGGTCTGTGATTCAGGTGAGATGGTAGTTTTATTACTTTCATTGCCATAATATTTTATGAAATACACTTCCGGTGGACTTGGACTTGGGCTGACAGTCTCCAATTGATGGGTTTGGATTGGTACTTCCGTATTTGTTTTCAGTATAGCCTCTGGTCTAAAAGTTCTGTTATTCAAAATCTCGCCAGGATCTCTTAATTCGTATACCGATGTGTTTTCAGATGCCTGACCTTGGTGCTCGTCCGGGGAATCGTAAAGATATCCACTATTGTCCGCAGCTGAATATAAAGGGTTAACTTGCGGTGTTTCCTGATTGCTGTACTGTAGATTATTTCCATTGATATGTGAGGGTTGCGAGTCAACAGACGAATAATGTTTATTTTCTGAATTTACATTGTAGGCGTTGGATTCACTTTGAGATACATAATTTATTACAGGCTTCGGAGTGGTATTGGGCACAAGATAATGGTAATGAATGTGCTGAACTGGTCGAGTGTTCTGTTGTATTTGCAATTGGAAATCAGTGGAGTACGTTGACTGAGTGTTTATTTGGGAACCGAACTCTGTTCGCGTAACAGATGGGTTTCCATTGATTTTCGGTTCTACAGCAGCATTAATTTGAGGTATATCAGATGACGCATGAGGGCAGGGGTATTCCTGATCTATGCTGGATGTACGCGTAATATCACCAAGATAACTAGCTGGTGGCGAGGGGTTTTGATTAATTTCCTTGTTACTTATGCGGTTCACAATTCTTCCAATCGACTGAGCTTCAATTATGGAACTTTTTACGCTTTCTTCTGTTGAATGAAATGTGGAATCTTTATTTACAACAGCACACTCTCCACGGAAATCTCCGAATAAAATCATATTAGACACAATAAGCACTCTTAAGCCTAACATTTTTTCCATATCGTATAAATGTATTTCACAAAAGACAATCAACAACTGTCTTTTACCCGCTGCGTATACGGACTTTATATGGAATCCAGATTACGTAAATACTTTCTGAATTGCTTGGATAATATGCATGAGTCCCAACTATGGGCTTAATCCAAAGCAAGCTTAATTTATTTATTTATTTTTTTGGTGAAAGGCAAATCGAATGCAATTATGGTGTCAACGTTAATAGAGGCTTGATTTGCGTGGGCTCTACAAAATTTTACACACTCTAGTTGATTGCTCTTCGGAATTGATGGTTCATAAAATCACCTGATTGTAAAATGCTGACTTCTGTGCTTTTCAAAATAAAAAGTCTCTCTGGAAGGGTAAAAACAGCTGCTTATGTTTTTGTTATGGCAAGCAAACCAACTTCAGTGAAAGTTTTGTATACTTATTTGGAATTTCGTCACAACCTAAAGAGCTCCATTGGGTTCCAAACGGGTCAGCTTCAAGGGGACTCATAAAACCCAAAAACAAACCGAAAATAATAATTAGATCCATTACTTAGCTCTTTATAAAGATTTTATTACTATAAAATGTATTACAACAAATATGTAAAATGACAATAAAATGAGGAAAAAATACACTATTACACACATATATATGCTTGCGAATGTTGTTAAGCCTAGAACTTAGCCCCATTGTTGGCAGGGCATTATCGTGTTACTTAATATAAATGCAAAATCACTGTAAAAATTTCAAACTTAAAGTACTACTAAAAATAGTTTTATTACTTTTTTTATTATTCATATTTAGATTCGATTGATATATAAGACATATATGTTTTTGTGGTTTTATATTTTGTATATTTTCATGACCTATGAATGAGCTATGCAGAGACACTTTAATATCGGCGCTTTCGGCTTCCTAGCGAATGGGTTTAACAGGTGGTTTCTAAAAGTGGATCAGGCTTATAAGTACTCGTAAAGGGGTTTACATTATTAACAGTTGTGGAATCTTTGGGGACTCGTTTTAGGGAGATGAAGTCCTCAAGGCGACTTGAACTCTGCACAGCGGCATCCCTACTCACATGAAGTTTATCTGTCCTGTGAGGGCCAACCGAATGAGTCTCACCCACGCCATCAGATGTTGGAATTTTACTAACGTTTCGATCGCTGAGAGACAAGGAAATGTTCTTCTCTAAAGGCGGCTCACGAATCTGCTCAGACAGTCGACGGATATTGAGAGGAAGTTCCTCTTTTGATTGAGTGGGAATCGATAAAGAGCTATGTCTAGAGTGCAATTTTTCTACTTGAAGCAATGATCTGGCTTGATCGTTTGGACACAGCAAATTGCTATTATTTTGATACACAGATTTTCTAGCATGGTTCGGCAATGGACTGGAGATCTCCTTTACTTTATCCGGTAAAAAGCTAGCAGACTTGCTTTGAACGTTTCCTTTAAGATCGTTAGAAGGCTGGTCCAGGGACCAAATTTTATGCGATGTATTACGATATTGTGGAGAAAATGGAGCAAAAAGCAGACCTGGTTCATTTAAGAGTCCTTGATCATCATCAATCTCGGTTTTTGAATGCTTCAACTGCGGTTTTTCACCCTTTGATTTCTCAGTTCTGGTCGAAAGAAGTTTGTTGTTTATGGAAGATAGGGATTTTTCGCGATAGATATTTTTCTTGGGAAGCCGGGAAACCTCCACTGTTACGTCCGCTTGCCGCTTGACCCATGGATCGATGTTGTGATGCATGTTTAAATACTTTTCCGCCTTGGGTGACAAGCTGTTCTTAATGTGTGAATTCTTTATCCATGGATCCGACGGATACACCAAGCAGCCCGTACTCCTATTGTTCGTATCGTAAAGAAAGTTTGCTTTATCTATCTCGACGTTGTTGGGGGAAGTTTGCTCCGATTTGCTAATTTTATGAGTAAGCTGGCGATAAAATTGATTGTCTGAATTACTGGAGAGCTGTCTAGTATTTTGGGAATCTAGTCGCGGCGATTTCGTGACTTCGCTTTCATCGGAAATTATGATGGCCTGTTGAAAGCCACTCTTATGCAATGTCAGTCTCGGAGACAGGGCTCTTTTATCCGTTCCAATCGAACTTTTCAATTGCAAGCACCCCTTGGTTGAATTATCTAAGGCGTTTTTTTCGGTCGTAATAGATAGTTTGGGGTCTTTGAATTTGCTAATGGTAGCCAGCTTGCTACCAGTATCGGGATTTAATTTGATTTTGATTTCCTCGTTTGTTTCCGAATCTGACCCATTGGACTTATGGGCTTTCTCACAGTTGCATATTATGGTTGATGAAATGGATAAGACTTTTTGACTGTCCTTAAGAGATCTGTTGGATGCCACTCTTTTTATACTATCAGCATCGATTTGTTGCGACACCTTGTTATTCAAATATCGACCGGAAAGTTGGGTATGCTGGCTATTTAGATATATATTAGCATTCATTGGTGAATGTGGAGAGAGTACTGGAAGTGTTGGAGCAATATTTGGTTGTTTTAATCGAGAAACAAAAAAGCCGTTTGACTTCATATCGGTTAATGGTGGGTCGTCTTTCCTATTTTGTTTGTTATGTCTGTTTCCGCACGATTTGCTTGATAACTCCCTGTTTGGGAATTGTGGTGAGAAGGGTTGGGCTTTTGAATGCGAGCCCGACTGTTTTTGCTAAAGAAACTTCTGCTCGAGAGCTTTAGTAGAACTCTGGCTGGAATTTGAGGCACCTGTAAAAAGACCGAACACACACATTAGATATACACTCAAGTAACTGCAACACAATAAGAGAGAGAAAGATTTTAAAATTAAATTAAGTTATTCTTCCTAAAAAGCGATCAAGCCAAAGTATAAAGTGGTTTAAAAGTGTAGCAATAGAAAACGGTTCACTTTCAAAGTATCAAAAAATTGCTTTATTCAAACTTTTCGTCCTTACATATTAAAACCATATTACTGAAGCGTATTGCTAAGGGCTCATTTCTGAACCCAATGTGGTTATTTGATTGATTGTTCTACCAATATTATTAATTATTAGATGATATGACCTAGGCTTATTCAATTAATACGGGGACCAGGATCACAATGCTGTAAATATGGGGATCTGGTGCAAAACTCCTGACAACTAGTTAAATATAATCTTTGTTAAAATGCAATTCTCGAATGTATTGATGTGAGATAGATAAATAATTACATTGCCATATTTATGATCTATTACAAACCATCGTTTTCAATCCGTTTGTTATTTGTTTCCACATTTTTTTTACTTGTTTCGCTTCCTGCAGCAGGCGCGACGGGATTCGGGTGTTTTGAACTTAGGGACGCACTACCTGCAGCTGGGTTCGAATTAGATATTACACCCGATGTAGTGTCACTAACGCCGCCGTCGACATTGTTCTTTAATTGTCATTTGACGAGTTCCACCGAAAGAAACTTGCGCAGTCGCTCGTAATAATGCGGATGCAGCTCCACATCATTGTGTCCGGCGCCCTGTAAATAAGGTTTACCATGAATTTATTTGTAATAAATCAAATGTGAGATCTATTCATGGCAGTAGATCCGATTAAAGCAAAGTTTACTATTGCATTGATGCGATCCCATTGCTTGTTCAATGTTTATGAAAAGCTTTGAGCTCGATACGAGACACTCAATCGATTTCATTGGAAATGCCATACTATTAGAATTAATAACGATCATTATCCAGCTTGCAAAGCTGCATAACGAATGCAATAACCTGCTCTAAGCAGGTAATCAATCAAGAATAGGTAAATACTGGTAATTACCTCCACCCAAAACGGCTCGACAGTCTTAGGACACCGCTCGTAGATTCCGATGCCATGGGAGAAGTCGATGACCTCGTCGTCGGTGCCGTGGATAACTAGAACGGGAGCCTTCACCTTAGCCACCTTATCAATGCTGTGCGGAAATCCGATAAGATCAGAATTGGGGTTTGATCGCAAATTAACGAATTAACTCGCTTACCTGGGGAAGGCGTCGAAGAACCAGGTTCTCTTTGTGTTCCGAAAGACGACCCGCAGGCCGGACATCAGTGGCGAGTGGAGTATTACGGCGCCGACTTCGTGACGCGAGGCCAGGTCCACAGTGGGCACAGTGCCAATGCTCTGGCCATACAAGATGATTGTCTCCGGGCTGATGTTGAATCTGGGATTAGGAATCAATGGGGTTAGGAAAAGCAGATGGAAGATGGTAACCCACAAGGTAACCCACCTGGTTCTCATCGCCTGCCAGGCCGCCTCTATATCCGCATAAAGATTCTTCTCCGATGGCTTCCCTCCACTCATCCCGTAGCCGGAATAGTCGTAGCCAAAGATGTTGCAATTGATCTGGGAGCCCAGGGTCAGGTAGAAGCTGCTCATCTGGCCCAGATCGACGGCATTGCCGTGGGAGAAGAGCAGCGTGTACTTGGCGTTCTTGCTGCACCGCACATAGATGCAGGTGATCAGGTTGCCACGCGAGGTGCGGGTGAAGAAGGCCTCCACCTTGGACTTCTCCCGCTCCGAGTACTGCCACTCAGCGCGGTCGAACAGCTGCAGGTTGTAGCGGATGTTGGTGTCGTCCGCCGGAGTCAATTTGTACGTGGGTTCCGGCGGCTGGAAGGCCAACTTGGCCGCAATGGGACCCGGACATGGGGGGCAGCAGAACATGCAACAGAGCTCGCTGATACTGAACATGCTCGCTCCGTGGCTTAAATGGTGTGTATGCTGTAATGCCTTTACGGAATGCTAACGATCTCTTTGATTTCTCTTCTAATGCACACGATTACCATCTACCATTAACCATTAACCATTAACCGTCAACAAAGGACTAACGGAGTTTTGGGCTCAGACTTTTCGGGTCGGTTCTTCTTGCGTCTATATATCATCTATCTTCTGTCCCTCGGTGCTCGCAACTTGTCAATGGGCTAGGCGGTTGGGGTGGCGAGACAAACATAACATTTTGCGTTCGCACACAAGATCCAACATAATCGAACGGAACGTTTAATGGCTAAATTGTCTCACTGAAATTTGGTACACTCACATTTACAAAATGGCAATGTAGATAGGCAAACAACCACAAAGAAGTAAGGTGGCTAAAACGCCCTAAAAAACAACGGCACTTTCGGTATTTTAAGTGTGACCGAGTGGGAAGCGAACACAAAATGCCAGCTGTCTACTTCGGGAAACGAAATGGAATCGAAACAAACGATAAATTGTTTTAAATAAATTTGAATACTGTTTTGACGAGGTCCAACAAAAAAATAAACGTATTTTAAGTAATAACTTATATTCAAAGCTATTTTTGATCATTTAATTTTCGTTAAAAACAATTGTTAAAAATATTCAAGTCTCCTTACTTTTGTAGAACACTTAAAAAACACCTCGTAAACAGTTTTTAAAAAATAAAATATTTAACATTTTAACGATGTTTTAAAACTATCATAAAATAAAAAAGTATAACAAAGTTGCAAAGCGAGGTATTCAAATTTTATTTATTTGACATCAATGAAATGGCTTAATAGCTTCAAATAAAAATGTAAGCAATTTGGAATCATTTTTAAAAAACTTTTTAAACACGAAAGTGTTCCAACTCAATAAACTGTGTTTGATATTGAATCGGAAACGAATAGAACCGGCACAATTACTTGTGGTTGCCTATCGACTTTCGATATTTTAAAAAAGTGACTCTGAAATGCACGAGGATCAAAATTTTGTTGGTGCGATGGAATTTATATGCTTTTAAGCAGAATAAAGCTAGAAGTAAACCCAGAGAACCCAGCTTCATGAAAAGGATCCCAATCTGGATGTGTGGCGCAAATCCTGCTGGAAATCTGGGTCTTGTAGAAGTCCTAAAAGATCTTATAGAAACTACATACATATGTAAGTACTATTGAAAATATGCATGTACATTTGTATGTAAATACATATGTATACAAATATGTAAATACAAAAGTATATTTACAAAGTTATTTTAAAGGGAATACTTTTATTTCGAATAGATTTTTAAGAACTTGCGATGGCAACCAACAAAGAAAGGCTCTAACATCCTTCACACCCTGGGTAGATTTAACCTTTTACACAAATTGGATGTTTATGCTGGAACAATTCGAGGAAATATGGAAATATTAAAACGTCTTTAATGGATTTCACCTTAAATTGAACGGAACACCCCGGTTGATGAAGAGAACCCTTCATTTTGCATTATACAATGTTGCATTTCTGCGTGCAGGAAGAGGTACAGTGGCTCGCAGCTTATTTCGTGCAGAGACATATTTTAATTTTAAAGTGGTCTAGCCGATAAACTATTAAAGTTATCAACAAAATTTAAACGCAGTCTTATTCAGTAGTATTCTAAGATATTATATCCTAATCTACGCTTATTAAATTTTTAAAAGAACATTTAAAATTAAACATAAACTGAAAATACAGACTTTTTTAATGTCGCAGCTTATTTCGTGCAAGCAACAAAATCCGTAAAATGTATGTTAAAACTTTTTTGAAAAATGTTGTGGGGCTTTTGTTCTGTTGTGTAATATCTTCAAAACATATTACCACCAGAAAAAGCCAATATTTTTGGGTAATTTAGTATATTACGTCATTAACGTGCTTTAAATTGTATTTTATTAAAAAAAAATCCTTAAAAATTAACTTGATTCTTGACAGTCCAAAATTGTATTCTTTAATTAACGTTATATAATTGGGTAACTAAATTTATCACGAAAGATGAATTTTTGATATCCCAGGAACGCAAAAACCGAATATTTACTATGGACCGGTGCCCTGGTAAAACTTAAAACTAATTTTTAGGCCAAGTTTTAAAAATATTTTGAGGGAATTTTTCATTTAATGTTGAAGATAAATGTTTAAATCATTCATTCTTAAAAAAAAAAAATTCTTCCACGCTCAGTAACCTCAGAACATGCCCAACCTATATCAATACTGCCAATTTGCTTGGCCTCAGTTTCTTGGTGGGTGTTGTAAGAATCGGAACTTCGTTGGAAGTACACAAATTTCGTTTAATAGTAACGATAATTAGTCAGTAAGCACTCTAATGAAAAGACAAAAATGATTCCAAATGAAAATGGGACAAATGACGTGCTTTATAGCCTATTTTAATATGCTTAGATTGTTCTTAAATGTGATAAGTACCATATTTCAACTTGACTGGTCTATAAGTGTGTGATCTCGCTTTAGGACGCGAATGGTTTCCATATAACATTGTTAGCCCATTCCGTTTTAATCAAGACCAGCTAATTTTGGAAACCGTATCTGTATATTTTTTTAACTTTTCGGATAATTTTCTTCTGCCCTACTTCACTTAGAGTTATAAAGAATGCATTTTGGGACCCTTCACACCACTCAATTTACTTATACGAAGCGTTGGACTACATATTTTGAAAATCTAGGTCGTAAATCAACAGATTCTGTGATTTTTTAAATAATTTTACAAGTTTTTTTTACGTTTAAGCCGTTCAATTTTCAAAAGTTGCGTAATTTTTTTAATTTCTTTATAACTTTTTTTTAGCTGTATTTAAATCCTTTGAAATTTTAAAATACTTTATTAGTAACGTACAAAACAATGTAGAAGTAGAAAAACGTTCTAAAAATAAACAACTTACGAATAAAACGAACATAATGTTGCTGCACGAAATAAGCTGCGACATTAAAAAAGTCTGTATTTTCAGTTTATGTTTAATTTTAAATGTTCTTTTAAAAATTTAATAAGCGTAAATTACGATATAATATCTTCGAATACTACTGAATAAGACTGCGTTTAAATTTTGTTGATAACTTTAATAGTTTATCGGCTAGACCACTTTAAAATTAAAATATGTCTCTGCACGAAATAAGCTGCGAGCCACTGTATGTAAATTACAACGTTCTATCTAATTATCACCATGTTCTAGCAGTCAGACTTATGAATTTTCATTTACTCGTAGTTTTAGTTTAATATAAGAATTGTAACATACCGTACAATGCAGTAACTTAAATATTATGATTCAGGAATCTTTTACAAGGCACTAGAAGACAACTCTGTGCCAGCTATACTATCGTTTCTACATTTAAATGTAACCATTTTCATAAGAGGCTAAGGAACATTTTTTAAATTTGATCATTAATTCGTTTGAATTAACCAAAGAATATCTTGGAGATTATAAAAGTTATTTATATTTTTTTCGATTTTAAAGTTGTTTAAAGATTGTAAGTAAGATAAATAAACGCAGGACTCCATAAGTCAGTAATTGTATGATTTTTTTTTAATTATTTCATCTTTTAAACTGTTTGTTATAATATTAATATACTGCAAATAAATATTCGCTTCCTAGGGTATTTCAAAATTCTGTTTCCAAGTCTCGCTTTTCTTTCTTGTAAGACATAACAAACTGCATTCCGCGCCGTATCGACCGATAACCCCGCTCTTCCTTCCTTCGGATGTGTATTTTACCAGGTATGTGGATGTGGATGGTAACGAGAGCGAAGTATTCCAACTAGGGTTGAAGTCAAACATATGTAAGGATGATTGACAGCTAATGGAAACAAAAGCAATTCGAATACGTGTGTGCATGTGTAAGATGCAAATGATTTGCAAAACAAGGTAGGAAGGCAAGTTAACCATTGGGGACCTATTTTCGACCTGTAATCGAATTAATCGAGGTCTATTTATGTATTTACAACCTGTAGTTTGTTTTCGGGCTATAATTATCTGAGGAAGCAAACAATAGATTAGATGTTAGATGCCGTGGTATTACCATGTGGCAGTAGGAAACTGAAAAAAGCACAGAGTTTTTGCTTCACGACTGGAGATAATTATTATTGTCTTTTACTCATCCTTTTGACTGAAACCTAAAATAATAGATCTTTTCAGAATGCGATATATCTTAGTGTGACAAAACGACCTCGTAATTGTTTTGTAAAACAAATATTAAATACGGTATGGGCAGTTCTTTATTGACTTTAGAGATCTTCTAAATTCAACTGGTTACAATACAGTTTTGTTTAAATAAATCGAGTACACAAGTAAATAACATAAAATTATAATAATAGGACCACTAATGAGTATTTGTTTTAGTTACATGTATGTAGCGATATTTAACTCTAGGGATAACTATAACTTTTAGAATCAAAAGACCGGCAACGGGTCGTTATGAAAGAGCGGCGGTGTTTTCTGGTAGCAAGGTATATTGCCATATTGGCTGTTGTACAGGAAACTCGGAAAGTACAAGTGATACTGCGCGGCGAGTTCGTTAAAATTAAATGGCAAATTGAACGGCGGCTTTTTCAACGCGGAAACTTCGGCATCGGGAATTCCGTAATCCAAATGCACTAGTCCCTCACTTGCCGTATTAGTGGGATCCGGAGCTATGAGACTCTCGATGGTGAAGGCACGCTTTGGCCGCACCGGAAGTTGAGTTATGGTCGACGGAAGGATCGGCGGAATACCCTTATAAGGTGACATTTGAGCAGCAGCAGTTGCATTCCCGAGATCATAGTTGCTGGCGGCCATCTGACCACCATTTCGCGTCGGATCGACAAAGGCCATCTGCGTTAGCTGGTCGTCCAGGTAGTGGGAGACCATCTCTGTATTGGCGGCGGCAAATTTCCAGTTCGATATATCCTTTTCGAGCTGCTTGACGCGGAAACGCTTTCGCCTCCTCAGCAGACTGCCGTTCTCGAACATATCGAAGGCCATCGGATGGAGGGTCCAGTACGATCCTTTGCCGGCCTTCGTCACATTCCGTGGCACTTTGATGAAACAATCGTTGAAACTCAGATTGTGCCGCAATGAGTTTTGCCATTTTTGCGTGTTTTTCCGGTAATAGGGGAACTGCTCCATAATAAATCGATATATCTCACTGAGCGGCAGCAATCTTTGCGGCGAATGTATAATGGCCATGGCCGTTAATGATATGTACGAGTATGGGGGCTTCTGATCACCGTAGGTCATTTTCAATGGGCGTGGCATTGCGAAGTCGTTTAAAATTTCACACAGTCAGTTGTCCGTTTTCCGCTGTCCGTTGTCCGTTGTCCGCACACAATTCCAGTTTATAATTCTCTGTTTAGAGCGATGTTTTCTCGGCGGCAGCAGTGTTAAGACTAATACGAGGGGCAGCAAAACTTCATGTTTTATGGAACTGGCAGCTCGAAAAGAGCGAGACCGGATCGGAGAGGAGCTGGAGAGTTGGCTCTCGCATACATACCCAGTAACCACCCGGTGGTATATCCAGTATTCCGAGGGAGAAGGCAGTTCAGGCATTGTTCCCAAACAGGTATCTGTAGATCTGGTCGTCCTTGTCTGAATTGCGTACCAATGGGAAGCGAAGGTGTTGTTTACGGCGAATTTCCGAATGGGCTGCTCAGGGAGTTTTAACCAATCATCGCGGCCGCGATTACCCATACAATATATTTGGCTCAACACCGGGAGCGTGGCGGAAAAGCGTTTTGTACCAGCGACAAGGCAACGGCAAACGAGGCCCCATTTTTTCCCTTCGCCATTTTCAATTTCCAAAAGGAGAGATAGTGCATGCGTGCTGTAAAAGCACAATCCAACGGGGAAAGCCCTTGATTTGCAAGCTTTTGTCAATACCTGTTTATTTTATATGAATTGTGGGCGTGCCAGAACATGAAATAATAAAGGAAACGCTCGTATTTCACTTCCCATCGCATTACTCCCTTTCATAAAATGATTTAAATTGTTTTGGCTTTTGCATGAAATTGAAAAATAAATTATAAGCCCAGCCGTATTTGCTTTATGGTGTACGTACGTTGACCAGTTTAGTAGCTAAGCATATCGGTAGAAATAAATTAAGGGGCATCAGAAAATTATAGTTAAGGTATAGATAAGCAAAAGGTCTTCCTTTAATATATTTTAAGATAGGAACAGAAAAACTTATAAAATCCGTATTTTTAACAATATTAAGCTTAGATTTAAAATTATTAAAAACTCAAACATTTATTTAGTAGTATTTATAAAATCCATAAATTGAATAAGGACATATGTTTGTACTCCTGTAATTATAATTGTCACTCGTCCACATTTTGGTTTTAAAATACTTGGTACTTGTTAAGTTAGCAAAAACATTTTGAAAATATTTTTAATTTAATTTTTTTTGCCATTATATAAATGGTAAGAAGATAAGAAGAATAGTTTATTGCAATAAGATGCTGCTAAATTACTGCTTGCACTTTCGGAAAGATGATGAGATTTTTTTTTTTTTTTTTCCGGTTGGGGTTAAAATTATTTTACCTCACTTTTATATACAACATTTTATTTACAGTAAGAGCATAAATAAGCTTTTTGTCCTGATCGCTCCGAAAAAAATTTAAAATTCGTATAAAAAACGTGTGTATATGAAGATGAAGATGTGGTAACTAATATGGTCCTCAACTAACGAATTGTCGACTTAACTTATTATTGTACTCTTAGAACAACAACATACACTGATTTTTATACCCTTGCAGAGGGTATTATCGATTTCAGTCAGAATTTTGCAACGCATTCTTGAACAGCATCACTAGATGAGTCGATCTAGCCATGTCCGTCTGTCCGTCTGTTCCTACGCAAACTAGTCTCTCAGTTTTAAAGCTATCGGGCTAAAATCTATTGCAGGTAGTATATAAGTCGGAACGAGGCGGATCGGACAACTATATCGTATAACTCCCATAGGAATAATCGGGAAAAAAAATGTAAACAAATTATGTGTTTTTGAAAATATCACATCCTACTTTTGGAAATAACATGTTTTATCTAATTCTGAATTTCGAATAAATTTTTTTAACAAAATCGGACGACTATATCATATAGCTGCCATAGGAACGATCGGAAAATTAATGGTTATATAATACGAAATAAATTATTGGTTCGTTGGCTTTTATCGTATTCTCTTCTACTCTGGGATATGACTCTTTTTAAATGTTTTCCAATTTCGATTTTAATTTTATCAATATCGAACTACTATATCATATAGCTGCCATAGGAACGATCGGAAAATTAGTGATTAATAGGAATTACTCTGCAAGGGTATACAAGCTTCGGCAGCGAAGCTAGCTTCCTTTCTTGTTTTTAGCCGTTTTACTATTAGTTAGTTACCAAAGCAAAAACAAAATACACGTTACTGTTTCTAGCTCGGAAGGGTAAATTTGACTCATAACATTTTCTTTTGTGTTGATAAAATCCGAATAACCTTTGCGATTTCCAAACATGAAAGTATATTTTAAACATAAATATATTTTTAAGCTGTTTGTCTTGCAGAATGTTTTGCATAGGATTTGACCTGCAACTGAGGTTTTAACACTTAAAAATTAAAAAAAAAAATGTTGTGATTAACTTTTGAAATAAAATTATGCAATTTTGTATTAAACTTAAATTAAAGTTAAATATACATTTTTTTAAATTAGGTGGGAAGTATTAATTATTTTTTAAGTTTGTATTTGAAATTACTTTAATATGTGAAATTCATTTATATTTTTTTATGTCAGCATCAAAGAAAAGCTTTTTAAAAAGTGGTAAGCTAAGATTACAAAAAAATGACACAACAACAAAATCACAAGCAACGCGCTACTAACTCAGAGATCCCGACAGACTGCTAACGAGATAATAGAGGTGTGTGCATATAATAGAACGAGGTCTGTCTTTCTTTTTCATTCGTTGAGTATTATGAGCTAAGGTTGACAGCGTTTATAAGTGTATACCAAGTCTTAGATTTGATTTAAAACTAGAAAGGAAGCTAACTTCGTCCAGCCAAAGCTTACATATATACCATTGCAGATCATTAAATTTAGATTTACTTGCGTATATGTTACAACAATCAAAATTTTAGCTGCTTTCATATTATTTTGGCATTAATTTATGGCAACTATATAATATAGCCTTCCGAATTTTGATAAATTTAATTCGAAATTTGTAAATTTTAAAGAAATACTATATCCCAGAGAAGAAAAGAATGTAATAAAAGTCAACAAAGATATTATTTTTTTCCTATTACTTTTCCATTTAATTTTCCGACCGTTCCTATGGCAGCTATGTGATATGGTGATCCGATTTTTTTAATTTAAAAATTCAAAAATATTAAAAAAAATAATATTCCTAAGAGTAAAAGGTAATATTTCAAAAAACACCGAAGCAAACATTTTTTCTACGTTTTTATACCCGTTACTCGTAGAGTAAAAGGGTATATTGTATTCCTGCAAAAGTATGTAACAGCTAGAAGGAAGCGTTTCCGACCCCATAAAGTATATATATTCTTGATCGATCTAGCCATGTCTGTCTGTCCGTCCATATGAACGCTGAGATCTCAAAAACTATAAAAGCTAGAGGATTGGTATTTGGCGTGAAGATTCTTGGAGTTCCTACGCAGCGCAAGTTTGTTTCAAGAAGGTGCCACGCCCCCTCTAACGCCCACAATAGCTATAAGCTAACGATTTTAAAAATTTAAATATTTCGGAAAAGTAAAAATGCAGTTTTATTGTGTTTATCAATACTTATCAAATCGGACCATTCGTTAAAAAGTTATGCTTGATCAAAGTTTTCTATCTTCATCTCCCTCGCACTCCCTTTAGCTGAGTGACGGGTATCAGATAGCCGGGACTATAGCGTTCTCTCTTGTTTTTCGATCCTTTCTTTGGGAGCGAGAAGACATAGTTGTCTGATCCTGCCGGTTCCGACTTATACATATACTACCTGCAATAGAAAGAAGACTTGGGAAAGTTTTATCCCGATAGCTTAAAAACTGAGAGACTAGTTTGCGTAGAAACGGGCCACGGGTCATGACTAGATCGAGATATCAAAGATGTCAAAGTAATTTTTAGTTGTTAATGATTGGATGTCGTCTAGTAATGATATTTAATAATTTATTAATCATATCAAATCCGGCTTACGAAAACTAAAATTCACAAATTAAATACAATTATTTCATTAGCCTTTTAATTTTTTGAAAACGGAATAGAAAAGGTCGTGACATAAGCAAAAAAAACTAGCTGGAGTAAAATAAAATGCCGACTTTAACCGGCAGTGAAACCTTTGACAAGACATTAAAGAACAGCAAACAAATTTCCAAAAAACTAAAAAAAATTCGAAAATTTTAAGTGGTAATAATGTGTAATAACTTTTTATTGATCTTCATTATGATGCAGTGGTCATTTGAACTAAACACGATCCTTGTGGTCTTTTTAGTGTCAAAGATGCCAGCATTCAAGCCGACAGCAGATGGCCAAGATCGGCTGTTAAAGCTGAGTGAAAAAATGTTCTCTGCCATCAACGCAGAGTTGTTGAAATCGTTGTATGTGTAAAACCTTTCAGTCAAACCAACTACTCAGTAATCACCAATCGATAAGTTTTTCTCCTCTTTTTCCTGTCGACTCTTTTTTAGCACACCGAAACTCGCAGCGCTAAGATGAAAGCTGTTCGACCCATAAACTAAATCAATTTAGTTATTTCCGTCCTACGGCTGCTCGCCTTGTTAATGAAGATTAGCGTTGATGAAGATGATCACCAAGGCATCGTAGAGAGTCGAATATAATACGATTTTGTAAAGCAACACGGTCTTAGGACCTTAAGCAACACTTGAAATGAAATATTCGATGATGGTAAGCAAGTAAGGGCGAATAATTCCCACCAAATATTTCGAAGGTTCAAATAACATATTTAGCAATATTATATCGATTTAAAACACTGTACGGGTGTTGTTCCGAAAAAGTTCGGAGCGAAGACAAGATCTCTGTTGGTGTCGGGATAATAACCGTCAGTATTTATTTTTCCTATGTGTTGGGATTTTGTCTGCTTTGTATTGCTTTATACTCGTAAGAAATAAATGTTTGAACACAACAGGCCGCCAATTTATTGAAGGCTAACACACTAATTTGAGGAGTTGAGTTGTGTTTACCCCGAGGATGTATGCTTGTATGCCGTATCTACGTATATCCGAGTGAATCTTCCCGACAAAGCTTAAGTGCAGTGTTCATGCTTCTACCTGCAATATAAGAAAGCTAAAGAATCCTGCCCGGTTGGAATTTTGCTGCCACGAAGTGTAGCCAGAGTTCTTATTGCGGCTAATTTATTTTATTGGCCAAATGCATATTTTATGCTGACACTATAATAAGCTAGATTATAATTTTCAGTATTTACGAATCCACTTTATTAGCAGAATAAAATATTTTATACTTATGTACTTAATAACCCAAATATGTTTATTTCCCACAAAAATAATAATATTTTAGGAATGTATTTAAATTAGGAAAATATATTCATTTCTATAGGTTTAATTATTTTTAGCAAAGTATGTAAAAAACTATATTGTTCTTTTTTTATTTGTATAGTATGTAAATGGAAAAAAACCATATAAGTTAATGTTGTAATAATGTAATAGAAAGAGGAAAAAACAGAACCCTGGATTATAAGCTTATAAAAATCGGATTTATTTATCATGGAAAAAAAGTACTGATGATATTATAGGCCGTTTTTATTCCACAGATAAAGTATGAAAAAAACGGATACTCTGGATAGTGCAGTCAGCAGCCCAGAGGCAGATTTCCTACTGCCCCTATTAAATGGGCATCGGTCGGCTCAATCGTTAGTGTCGACGAGGTGAGAATGAACATCGTCAGCTCTTTCGCCTGGCTTATATCATTCACACAACACCCATCGCAGCGAATTTAAATCATAACCTTATTCATGACAGAGGGGCCGCCTGGTCCTGGATTCTGGAGCTCTGGAACTGGGATGGACGTGGGTAAATGATTAGGCCGCCTGGCAGGCCAGAGATTCCTGATTCCCGATTCCTGCCTGCTTCCTCCGCGCTGAAGCGCTGAATCGAAATCAAATTAAACTCGGTGGTGTTTCTCCCAGTTGCGTGTGTGTGTTTCCCGATGGACTGGAGCGGACGACTGGACTGGGCTGGATGAAGAAGGAGGAGGAACGCATTGTATATTTTGCAATTTGAACAGCCGCTAGTTGCCGGTACACAGACGTTTATAATTCGCAAAGGTGTGCGTGGTGGTGTGGTAAGTATAATAAGAGGTGTGCTCAGACATCAGGCTAACAAACAGGCCGCGCACAAGCAGCCACAGTAAAAATCACTTCGATGGAAGCCATAATGGCCCGGGCTCGAGCTCCTTTCTACGAACCGAGAAACTGAGATCTGACTACCAATTTAAAAATGCCGCTTTTGACTTGCGAGACAGAGTGGCGGTATTCTGTATTCTGCATGCTGTATTCTCTGCCCTCTGCCGGTAGAATCGTCTTTTGGGTCGGTCTTTCTTTCTTTCGGTCGGCCGGTCGGTCGGTCGATCAAGAAATACCTTTAGATCACCATCTAATGCGATGGTAGGTTGGTGCTTTTCGCACAGTTCGTGCTTAAATACAAAGTAAGCTGTTAGAACCATTTGCTTTTCGGCTGCTTTTTATTTTGGGCACCTTTTTGGGCCGATTTAGTTAATATAATTCTATAATAACCACTATAATGCGGGGCTTAGGTTTGCATAGCCCAGCGAGAAAGAAGAAAGTCCTGTCATCACAGCCTAAATTTAAATCGATCTTCTGAGCGGTGTACATATGCATCTGCTATCTAACCATCACCAATTATTCGCCTATTTTATTATCGTGTAAGCACTAGAGGGTATCGCCAAATTGGTCAACACTTTCCGAGCCACTTAAAAACCCTTTTCAATTTTTTAAGTATAAATATGGTTAATCAGCATCAACACCCGAGTCTCTCGGGCTCGAGTGCAAACTAGTCTGTGTGTGAAACTAGTTTTCGGTGTTGAAGCTACTTAGCCGATGCTTTGCCCACTCAACTCGTGTGCTTTGCTCCACTGACGGATAAGTCGGAGCCGTAGGGGAAAGATACTTCAACATATGCCTGCACCGAGACTTGGCAGTCGAGCCGAGCTGAGCTGAGCTGATCGATCGCATGGGAATTTCAGACGATCAAAGCGGGCTCGGGACTGCTCTAATAAAGTCAGATAAGGCCTACTTTATACATTTTCATCATGCCGCATCGGATGGTGTAAAGGAAAATGTAGACTTTATTAAGGTTTTTCGGTACATTATTGTTAAACGGATAATGAAAAATGTGCTTACAACTATATTTTTGTATTTCTCATATTTCTTTTATCCACTTTAGCTAGTTAAGGCCATGTTTTCCACTCTCGTTCAGCCCACACACTGTAATTTTACATTTATTTTCTGAATTTATTTTATTAAGCGTAGCCGTCGAAAACTTGCCATGAAACGTTTTATTCGTGCAAAACAATTGATTGCATAATAATTCAAACTCGTACAAATAAGTCCGCTGTGTGTAACTCTTTATAAAAAATAGCAAATAATGCCGCAACTAAATTACCTCAATCAAGTGGTCACGTGACACTTGTGGTAATAAATACAATGGCGATGGGCCAAATTGCACAAGTGCTATTGCGGCTCATTAGCTTTCCATGGCAAGTGGGTGCGATAAAACCAATTTTGGCCTTTTCTCTGGGCATAAGATTTTTGCGCAAAACCAACGGGGCATCCCCATCGGAACATCGGAAGGTATTCATCAGCATCCCTTATCGTAAACACCACAGTCATTTTGTTAATGCTGGCCTACTACACCATGACGATCCTTTTAGGAAGTGATGTTTTACGCTCGGTGTTGATTTATTGTATCATTATGAGTTTATGAGTTCGTGCCCCTTTTCCTGGCCGATGACTGTGCAGTATTTGTATATTCGTTTAATGAAATCAAAATTAGATCTAATAACTTACACATTTGTTCAATTTTCCACTTTACTTGAAGATTTAAAAGCCAAAAATCTGTAATTCAAATCGCTATCTGAGATAAACGTACCTTATAGGAAAGTCCATAACCCCTGGCATCCCAAAAAATCATTTCTTTTGAAGTCCCATGCGCTCTTTTATAATTATGCCTTTACCCTTTACCTTTATTTACAGAAACAAATTAATATCCGCTTAACTGCTACAAATATCATTAAGTATCTTGTGCACACAAAAACACACGTAACACCACTAATTTGAATCGGCCGAAATACAGATGGGCTCGTGACAAAGTACCGATTACTATTCGTTCCGATCACTCTAAGTATTCACAACCTTTGAAATGCCTCTTTGATGTACCGGCAATAACAAAAAACATGATGGTTTTGTTAATGGATTTCTATAAAGGCTTCCGACTGTTAAAAGACCCGACTGCAAGAACACCCGTGGCGATAATTTAAAGCCACTGTCTAAGCCAGCATACCTTTTTATACCCTTGCGTGGGGCATGGTAGTTTTGACCAACTGACTGCAATCGGCCAAGAAAAGTCATTTTGACTCTGGGAAGCTTATAGCTGGATCTGAATTCGGTTCGGGGGATCCTTTTTCAACATCAATTGTTCGAATTCAGGTGAGTAAAAATATTTTCTTATAACCATGAAGTCGATAAACATTTAGAATTCAGCTTAAGTAAATTGGAAGATATTCTTTTAAACGAGTTATAATTTTTGTGTGGTTATAAATTCTATAAGTATGTATAGTATACATATACATACATTGTTTACATACATATGTATGAAAGTCGTTCTGAAAGCAAATTAAGTGTATCGAATTTTATGATTTTAACACAGACCCTTCGTCGTACCTGTAATTTAGTTCCCTGCCTGATATGTTAAAGCTGGTTTCAAAACATCTTTAAAGGCCCGAGCGATTATGCAAATGATTCTGGCTTGGCTCCGAACAACAAAGGATTATGAATTCAACTTTTGATTTTCTATTAAGTAAACAACCTATAGAAAATCTGCAGCTAGTGTGAGTACCAACTTTAAACAATAAAGTTTGTTGTGTTGGAGTTAAGTTTATAAGATACCTATTACGCAATTCCGTCATAAAATATGATTTAATTTTTTTCGGATTTTTTGGGAGTTGAAGAAGGCGTGGCTTTAATTTTATAGTTTATAGGTAAGCAAATCGCAATTTGTTTTTATACCATCAATGAAGTTATTAAAATAGGGAAATCATAAATCGGATAACATTTGCGATGAAGAATCAATAAAATTTTCCTAATGTTGTTTTTAGTACTTCATTTTTATTTTAAAAGAACGAAAAACCTTTTGGTATCGATTAAATTATTGTATTTGTTGTATTTAAATCCATTTATTCTTATGCAAAGTTTAATTTTGATCTCAAATGTGATTAAATCTTACTTACTTTTGCAATTGCAAATATACTAATTGAACATTTTAGCGTAAATTGAAAAAACCTTCGACTCAATTTATTTATTATCCGAAATAGAAAACATGTTTTAATTGATTAAACGAAATAGAAATATGTTTTATTGCCTCATAATCACTATTTATTTAAAACGTTCAAATCTTTTTAATTTCACGGTGAATATTTGGACAAACAATAATGACAGAATCAAGAAGCCATTTATTACATTGAAGCATATTGTTATGTTTGTAACTAATTATTACAGCATAATTCTTCTCGCAGCTGGAGTTGAAAGTAAAGATTGGACTACACCTTTTATGTTGCCGCTAATATTCCGTTTCCACTAATTTGACTAAAGCAAATATAATTAAATCGGGTAAAACGGCTGGTTTTTGTTTTCCGACGGGCCGGTACCATCATAAACATTAATTTTTTGTTTAATGGAAAATAATATTATCTGTATGTATATGAACTAAAAGAGTGAATGGATATGCAGATGAACCATTTATAAAGCGCGTCTCATCAAACAAAAAAATTGTAAATTGAATAATTACAAAAAAAATTTCAAAGCCAAAGAATTCGGGTCAACACGACTTTCGCGTCTCCTTTGAATTGGATAACCTTTTTATACCCGTTACTCGTAGAGTAAAAGGGTATATTGTATTCGTGCAAAAGTATGTAACAGCTAGAAGGAAGCGTTTCCGACCCCATAAAGTATATATATTCTTGATCAGGGTCACTAGCCGAGTCGATCTAGCCATGTCTGTCTGTCCGTCTGTCCGTCTGTATGAACGCTGAGATCTCGGAAACTATAAAAGCTAGAGGATTGGTATTTGGCATGAAGATTCTTGGAGTTCTTACGCAGCGCAAGTTTATTTCAAGAAGGTGCCACGCCCCCTCTAACGCCCACAATCGCTTATAACGATTTTACAAAATTTAAATATTTCAGAAAAGTAGAAATGCAGTTTTATAGTGCTTATCAATACCTATCGAAATGTAAAAGATTTTTTAAATCGGACCATTCGTTAAAAATTTATTGCTGATCAAAGTTTATATCTCCATCTCCCTCGCAATCCTTTAGCCGAGTGACGGGTATTAGATAGTCGGGACACCAACCCGACTATAGCGTTCTCTCTTGTTTTATTTTTCCGATAAGTAAACATTAAACGTCATTGATATAATAAATTAAAAAAAAAACAATTCGTAGTAAGCCTCGAATATCTCGGCCATTAAGGATTTATTTAAGTAGAAATAAAAGGCTTTTCAACTTCTGTATGTGTTTAATCTGTGAAGTATTTTATTGATTTAATTTTATAAACTACTAAGCTTGCTTCATATTGTGGTACCTACTTTTCTCAACTATTTTCATGTTCAGAAAACAAAAACACAGAGAGGATACGCTATAGTCGGGGTCTGGTGTCCAGACCATTCTAATACAGTCTACGCTAAAGGGAGTGCAAACGCTTATTTTTCGGGTCTGCACCAAAGTGTACCTCGACTATCTAATAATCGTAACTCAGTTAAAGGGAGAGCGAG
The DNA here is from genome assembly GCA_037075205.1 of Drosophila prostipennis. NCBI lineage: Eukaryota > Metazoa > Arthropoda > Insecta > Diptera > Drosophilidae > Drosophila > Drosophila prostipennis. The sequence continues at coordinate 89,541 of JBAMCJ010002175.1, read as the reverse complement.
GGAAATGGATATATTAAATTTGTTTGATTGCGTATAACTTTTTAATGAATGGTCCGATTTGAAAAATGTCTTCTACATTTCGATTGGTATAAATAGGTATATTCAACAAAATTGCATTTATACTTCTCGGAAATCTTTAAAGGTGTGGGCGCCAGACACATTTTAAAATCGTTATAGGACGATTGTGGGCGTTAGAGGGGGCGTGGCGCTCGGCTGAAATAAACTTGCGCTGCGTAGGAAGACCATGAATATATGTTGTTAGTCCCAACTTTCTAGCTTTTTTAGTTTCCGTGATCTCAGACAGACAGACGGACATGGCTTGATCGACTCGGCTAGTGATCCTGATCAAGAATATATATACTTTATAGAGTTTGAAACGCTTCCTTTCCCTGTTACATACTTTTTAACGAATACAATATACCATTTTACTCTACGACTAATGGGTATAAAAATCTTATGGAGAGATATTGAGAGTTACTATTTGATAGGTAAAATTGAGAATTCGATTCCGTTTATTATTATATAGGTTAGTTTTACGAATAGATTTTTTTGTGAGTAATGATGGTTTCACTTTTAAGGTTTTTTAATTTATTTTTAAAAGCTATGAAAGTAGTTTGCAATATTGTTAATAATTATTGTTTTTAATGTATCCTGTAAAACGATTGGAGGACGATCAAAAATATTATCTCTTTACTTTTGTTAAAAACATGAGATACAGGTAAACGAATATCGAATGTAAGAACGACTAGAAGGAAGGCTAATAAGGAGGCTACGAAATTTTAAACGGCTCCAAGCGATTGAGTGTATGTGTGTATTTATGACCAAATAACTCAGCTGTTGTATTCATTAAGCCTTGTTCTCTTCTCTCCTTATTATTATTGCTCCCTTTATGTTAATAACCTGAAAGTGTTTTAAATTTCACGCGTCTTGCTTGTTAAATACAGACATGTGTTTATTGCAACAAGAAAGGAAGAACCGACGCGTTCCGAAAAATTATCCCAAGACACAAATGGTTATGTGGTGATATTTCTAGAAAATTAGGGTGATCTGTTACTTATTGAGACTAACAAAGAGAACTAACTATAAGCCAAGATATATTCGATACAAAAACGTACATATCTTTTGATACAATTTTAATTATTTTCTCTATTTGTTTCGCTGGGTTAACCGAATTAAACATGGGTTATTTTTATACAAACTCTACAATTTAACTAACCTATATTCAAGCAAAGTTTTTTAGACCGTTCCGATCCCTTTTTAAGCACCCGATTTTTATCTAACACTAGTTAGACCATTTTTATTATTTTAAAAGTTATTAAAAATTCTATTGTATTGTGGCCGTTTTAGCCTTTTTTCGTACCGATCTGTCTCGAAAAATGTTTTAATCCTATTGTCCAAAAATGTATTCTTTGAAAACAAGTAACAAGTTCAAGTTAAAAATCCCATATAATAAAGGATATTCTTATTGAGGATCTCTACCCATCTCGACCGAGCCATGACCGTCTTTTTGTCCGTCCGTCCGTATGAAGTTGATACTTCGGAAACTATAAGAGATGGATAGTTAGGACTTAATAAAACTCTAGTAGTGCCTACCCGGCGCAAGTTTTATCAATGCTTTTCTACGCCCAGTATAACACCCACAAGATTATTTTATTTGACAATATCGACATGCCGAAATTATTCAAATCGCTTATATAAAGCTTATATACCCTTGCAGATAAAATAAATACATATAGTTTAATGGTCACTCGATCTGTGCAGTTCCAGGGATTCCAGATATATTATTGCCTATTTAAAATGTTGTTTTTAAGTTGTCAAAAATCAAAACGCATACTTCCTACAAAGTTAAAATGAATTTTCTTAAGATATAGTGGTCCGATCCGGCTGGCCCCGACATATGTACTACCTGGAACAGAAAGAAAACTTTTAAGAAACTGAGAGACTAGTTCGCATAGAAACGGACAGACGGACATGGCTAGATGGACTCGGCTATTGGTGCTGATCAAGAATATATATACTTTATGCGGTCGGAAACGTCTCCTTCACTGCGTTGCAAACTTCTGACTGAAATTATAATACTCTCTGCTAGGGTATAAAAAGTTCGTATAAATTTAAATGTAAGGTAACAAACATAACTAACTGATGTACGACGGAAGATCCGGTCCATTCTAAATCTTGTTTATAAAATATCTTTCAACATATTAATAACTACAACTTTGTAAGGATATTCTTAGAGCAAGAACTTCAATTTTTCTCTAAATCACCTTCATCTATCAAAACACCTCGTAGTTAAAGATATTGATTAAAAATTGGTCAGGTCGTTTTGATTCTGTTTTGGGCTTTTTTCGATCCTCTTTTACGGTGAAGGGCAAAACTGATAACAGTATTAAAATCTTCAACCATATACTAATTTGTGTGTATTTTTAATCACCATCACTGATCACTTTGTTGTTTTAAGATAAAATACCCTGAGGGGCGAGTAATTTTCTTTTATAGATTGTAAAAACGTTACCAATTTTCTGAAGCAAATGGCATTTTCCAGTATTCTAAATTTTCCAGTAAAATTAAAATAACTAAAATGATAAAAGCTTTCTCTCACCATAGACAGTTGGAAATTACGATTAATCGTTATACATATTCTTTAAAATCGTCTTTGTTGATAGATACAACTATCTATCCCTTTACTTACGCTTATAATATCAATGGTCACCAGTTATAATATATCATAGATTTAAAAAAACATATGTTATCAGTTATTTAAATGTTTATATTCTTCACAAAATGATCGATTTATGCACTAAGTTTGATACAAATAAAATAAATAATTTACTAGTACGGATATGTAATACCAGCTATTAAAATTTGTATAACAAGCCTTTATTTACATGCCTTCTACGCCTAAGAATGTATACCATATGTTTTGGTCCTATTACAATTAACCTTAATACAAAAGGAACTACGTTTGGATGGATATCCATATACATATATATCGTTCATAAATAATGCTATACATAGGTGTCTGTGTCTTCCGGTTCGCCTGATCTATACTCTATATCGTACGCATATCGTTGTCTATTCTATTCTGGACCTCGGGTGTCCGATATTGCTGCGCCGGGGCGACGAGAGTGACATTATTGTAGTATATATTATGCATATTGGCAATGGGCGCCGCCATCATGAAGAGCGGATGCGAGATGGCCAGTTCGTAGGTGGTGGGGCTGCTGGGAATCCCCGAGGCCTGCAGTCCGGCCACATTGGCACCCGTGGCGTAGTGCAGGAAGGGCATGGAATGGGCTCCGGCGTTTATCGTGTGCATCGGCGGCAGGGGATCCTCGGTCCGGCTGGATCGGTACTCCTCGGGGGCGGGCGTGGTTGGATACCGGCTGATGCCACTGCACTCCACCACATCGATGTCCACCCGGTCATCGTCGTCGTCCTCGTCCTCCGACGGCTGCTCCTCCGGCTTGTCGGGCGTAATCAGACTCTCTATCGTGAAGGATCGCTTGGGTCGCAGGCTCAGGGGTCCCTCGATGTCGGAACTGGTTAGCGCGGGCAGTTGGGACAGACCCATGTCCGAGAGATTCGTGTGATCCATGGAGCCGGGCATTACGTGCGGCAGACCCACAGTCGCCGGACCCAGGGAATTGGGCATATGATTCGTGGCCCTGGGCAGAGGATCCAGCCTCATCGACGGACTGTTCATGTCCAGCGGTGACATATGCGACGCACTGCCTCCGTTCCGGGTGGTAAAGAAGAACCTATTGAGGTTAGCCAGCGCGGTCAGCTCCTCGTTGAGCAGATCCTTGTCGTTCTTGTGCAGCTTGAAGCGCTTCCTCCGCCGGAGCAGACTGCCGTTTTCGAACATATCGAAGGCCTGCGGATGGAGGGCCCAGTAGGCTCCTTTTCCGGGTCTGTCCGGCCGACGGGGCACCTTGATGAAGCAGTCGTTGAAGCTGAGGTTGTGCCTCAGCGAATTCTGCCAGCGCTGGGTGTTCTTGCGGTAGTACGGAAAGCGGTCCGTAATAAACTTGTATATATCGCTGAGCGGCAGCATTTTCTCCGGCGAACTCCAGATGGCCATGGCCGTCAGCGAAATGTACGAATAGGGGGGCTTCTGTTCGCCGTAGGATTCTCGCGAGGGCCTGGGCATTATTACACAATGTTTGCCTTTTTTCCTAACACATCACACAGTGTTACATATTTGTGGTGTAAGTTTATAGTTGCACTATCCTCGAAAGCACTTAGTAATATTTATTAATTTCTTCACAGGTATTTCCTCGTTTTCCGCATTAAAATCCTAAATCCTAATGCTATTTAGGAAGAGTGCCGAATGCCGTCGCAGGAACACGGGAACAGGAACTGGAACTGGAACTAAACACCCAATGGGGGCACGGTGGCGATACGACATGACGATATGATATGGGGATAGCGAGATAGCGACGAGAAGCGACGGCGACGGCAAACAAGATCGCGCCAACTGTCGGCAATAAACTCTGCGCAAGAACTACGCTCGTTATAAGCTCCGGCGACGACACTGGCTTTAGCACTGGATGTAAAAAGCACTCTCACTGAGGTTTCCTCCTCTACCTTCCACACTCAAAAAAAAAACAGCCCGAAATCGCCATTAAATCAAGAAATTCGCCATGAATTTCAGTCGATGGCGATTTACCGTATTTTTTAGAAAGGAATTTTCTAAAATTTAGGAAAAAAATTCCTGAAAAGCAGAAATACCTTTCTAAAATCAAGAAAAGTTGCCATCAAATTGAGAAATTTTCCTAAAATCCAGAAAGTACTTTTCTTGAATATAGAATCTTTTTTCTTAAAATAAGAAAGGACTTTTTTTATTTTTAGAAAATTTTCTTTATTTAAATAAAATGCTTACATATTTATTTTACTATTTTATTTCCTAAACAAGAAAGGGAAAAGAAAATAAAAAAGACGAAAAGAAAATTATTAATATTTCCTAAAAAAAAGGAAAAGAAAACAAAAAAGATAAAAATAAGATTATAAATATTTCCTAAACAAAAAAGAGAAAAGAAAACCAAAAAAAGAAAAAATAGCATTACAAATATTTCCTTAACAAAAAAAAGAAAAGAAAACAAAAAAGATAAAAATAAAACTATTAACATTTATATTAAATATTTAATATATTATTATTAAAATTTACTTACTTACTGCCAAATTATCAACAATACCTGAAATTGAAATTATTCCTGCAATCGAAAATAAAAATTAATATTAGAGAAGGATGGTATTTGCGGCCTGCAATATTATTAATAGCCAAATCTATTTAAATAGTTTGCCCTTTGCTTACCATACATTTTTACTTACTTACCAAATTTAAATTAAAATTTATTTCAATTGCTTACCTATAAATTGCCTCTTAGAGGGATCGCACTTTAACTTTCTTAAATAGGCTCTACACAAACTTATTACTTTGAATGCTCATCCAAAACTGAGCGCAAGGGTTCAAGATGCAGCGCAACGCAAGCAACTCTCTCGCGAGAGACTGCATTTCCAAAACAACAACGCAATAAAAGTTACAGCTACGCACAAGAAAATTCTCGATCATACACACAAACACACATAAACATATACATACGCCAAAAACTGTCAACGCGACGCGCCGCGGACTAGCCCCATGTCTTCTTCTTTTTCGTTTCGAAGAAAGAATGAGAAGCATAACAGAAATAAAAAAAGTTTTTCTTAAATCTATGGTGATTTTCTATTTCTACTTTTCTGTTTTCAAGAAAAATTTTTTTTTATTAATTCAGAAAAATTCTTTAAATTTAAAAAAAATGTACCGTGTTTTTTATGGCGACTTTCTAGATTCTAGGAAGGGATGAAGTACATTTTTCCTTAATTTAATGGCGAAATCGCCATTAATTTAAGAAAACTTTTGGAGAGCAAACTAGGAAAAAACACCATTGATTTAAGAAAAAAAATAATTTTTCTAAATTTAAGAAAGGTTTTTCATAAAATTCTGTTTCTATGGTCTTTTTTCCTAGATTCAAGAAAACAATTTCTAAAATTCAGAAAATTTTCTAAAATTAAGAAAAAATTTCATTTTATGGCGATTTTCTAAAATTTAGGAAAAAAAATTTTTTGAGTGCAGCCTTTCTGCCCGCCTGGCAAATTACCATCAAAAGCTGAATACGAATACGTGAGTGGTAGTGGCCATAGTGGCTATAGTGGCAGTGGGTATTCGGTATTGGGGGGCTATAAAGCCAGAGCGAACTTGGGGCGAAGATAGCGATAGAGCGGGAACAAAACAAACGACAACAAACGAAGAACACGGCACACAAAAAATTACTGTTTCAGCAGACTGGCAGACGACGTGCCGGTTATTGTACTAAGTGAGCAATGCCGTCCCCGTCGTAGTCCGTGGTAGTAGTCCCCATACCACCACCTCGGTCCTCAGTCCTCAAACCTCCTTCCTCCCGCCTCAATCCTCCGGCCGTTCGTACGAACCAACCACAGTGAGCAATGCAATCAAAATATAATCACTCACATCATTGCCCCCGTGCTCTCTCCCAATCACCGCGATGCGAACATGCATCATCCCTCCGCCACGGCGAAACTTCAAAGCGGCGAGGAGAGCCAAAGCAAAGAGTCTGAGATTTACTAAACGAATAAACCAGTCTGACCAGACCGCACTACGCCGCTCTGGCGAAGAGCTAATGCCCCGCCGGTGGTTGCGGCGGCTACACTCGCAGAAATCTACCCTTTCCATGAAATGGGCTTTTAAGTTTTAACGAGGATAAAAGGTCTAATCCAATGAAAAATCCTATGAGTCCTATTACCAATATTGAGATAAGGACTTAAAACTTTCCGAAATTTAACCATTTTGTGTATTCAGCTATCCGGGACCTATTTTATAAGAATCCTCTTCAAATAACTTCTCATAATAAGCTCTCTTTAATCATAGCTTGCTTATTTATTTCTATAGACCTTAAATACCTATGTAAAACCATTGCACAGTATTTTTATAACTATTATTTTAAATTTCCATCAGTCACTTTTGAATTTCTCAAAGGCCTTTTAGGTCTCATATCAGAAAGTTCTTAAATTACATAGAGGAGAATTTTCCATTCTCTGTTCAAATTGTGTCAAAAAAGATTCACGTTTTAGAATTTAGACTTCATTGTATCTTATCTTATCTTATGGTATCTTATTCTATTACCATTTCTATTATTTAAGTTAAAAAAAGCTTTTTTGAAAAACTTTCTAAGCAATAGATAGGAACAAAAAACCGTAACATTTTTGTTTGTATGCTAAGTATCTGAAGTGTAATGGAACTAGTAAGGAATAGTGCACCTTAATCTATATTAAAAGCTTTTGAAATACGATAGATATATATTTCTTTCGGTGATCTTTGATAGATTCAACCCACATGATTTCTTTTCGTGTATCAGGGGAGTATCTCGTCGGTTTTATTTAGCTTTTCCTTTGCCGTCGCCGTTGCCTCAGCTCCGCTCTGGTCCGGACAAAAGAGCAGCCGCCCCGGCAGCTGGTTCTGGCCATGGCTGGGACTCTGGCTAACGGCCCAATGCGCGAGAGAGGTGTTGAAAAAGAAAATTACAACCACTTTACCGATTTACTGATTTTACGTTTTCATAATCTTGTTAGTTAATTTGCCTGCTTGGGACTCGGCCATGATTCCACAGAACGTAAAAGCCAAAGCACATTGCCACCGCATTCGGCGAACGTGTGGGTTTGGGCCTGTGTTTTGTGTTTTGGTATTATGGGCTTTGGACTTGGGCTTGGGCCTGGTCTTGGACTGCAGCGCGATTTCGCGAGAGTCGATTTAACACTAGGATGGATAATTGTCTTTAATAGTGCGCCGGATAGACCAGCAAATCGCAATCCGCTGTATGGGTGTATTAAATCGCATTAGCTATTAATGAGTCTGCATTCTTCCCATTTTCCAAGTGTAAATTAATGATATCTGGGTAGCGCGAAAACAAATGAGTAGTTAAGCAGTAGTATGAAATGCTTGGGGGTATAATTGAATTTTAATCACTTGACGTATTCATGGGTTTGCCTTCTTTCTGTTTATGTATAGTTTAAAATAATTTATTTCCGTATAATAAAAGTTAAACAAAATATATTGCAGAAACTTTTAAATTTCTACACTAGTTTTCAGAAATAAAATATATCCGTAAATCAATCTGTAAATAATTATCCTTAGTAAAAAAAAATACTCCCAACCACCCGCTTTATTATTAATAGGAAAAAGCTCTATAGCGGATACTCCAGTTAATTAAGAATTTATTTATTTAATTTATCTGTTTATAAATAACAATCGCATTTGGCCATAATTGTGCCGTTCATAGCGATAATTAGGTGCTCGGTGAGCGAAGGTTAACAGCGATGCGGCGCAGCACTTGAAGGGCGGCAAACTGGCCCAAAGAGAGAGAATGGATATGGGATATGGCATGGCATGGTATGGTATGGCTTGGCATGGAATTCCGAATGGAGTGAGAGTCGTCGGATAGTCGGCAGGCAGTACCACCAAAGCGGGATGGCACGACGACGACGCTATCTGACATCTCGCTCCCTTGCTTGTCTATACGAAAAAAACCTAGGACGGGATTGGCCATTGCTGGAATACATTTGTTGGGGCGGAGCCAAGCTGAGCATTGTAATAAAATTGTATATTTTAATTTAAGTGGACATATGAATATGGCTTCGGTAGCACTTCTGATTAACCATTAACGAGTTTTGAATATCTACAAAAATTCAATCAGCCCGCCAAATTACATGCTATAAATAATGAAATTACCGCTAGTTACATTGTCAGTCAGTTTCACAACGAGATTATATATAAATATGTACTTTACATAATTTATATAATTACAAATGTACATACTGCGAGCAATTCTCCACTTAATGGGTTTATTATTTCATTCATACCATTCATACTGCTATTGCTTATGCATGTGTGACATTAATCGAGCCCACGCGGCCATGCTGTATTATAATAATGGAGTGTCCTCCATTGCAATTTCTGGATCCGATTAAACTGAACTTCATCCCTAGTGACTAAAAATAGTACACATATTTTTTATGAGCTCTAGTAACCATTCTGAATTTTCAACGCATACATTTCCCATAATAATATCTATTAATAGGTTTGCAATCACCCACGAATATTGACATGTGCTTGTCTTTAGTTGTTTTTAGCTCCAACCTTAATAAATAAAACATTTTAATGTTTTCACAAATATCCTTTTATGGTGTTGAGCTAGCACCAAGAAGGGATTTGAACCAGATGGAAAAAAATGTAAGCTATGAACTTCCATAACTCAAGTTCTCCATAACTCTAATTTTTTTGTGGCTGAATGTAGTTCGATGTCTGGAACTTTAACTACTTATGAGAAATCCTTGAAGAATTGCACTGTAGTAACCTCAAGGCACAAAAAGATACATAGAGAAATTATTTTTGCTCACGTTTGGGTTTCAGATAAGAAAGGCTAAAATTAACTGAAACTAAAAAATTCAAAACATATTTCGAATTTCACATTTTAAGAACTTTCACGAAAATAACCCGAAAGCATATTGTTTATAAAGACAACAATTCAAACCACAATTCTGTATTTTGATTTCTTTTGCAAAAATATTAAATAAAAAAACTTTAGGCATTGGCTACAAAAAATATCCAAGTCTGAAGTTTACCGCAAATGCAAATAATTCTTTTTCCAAAAATCGTACAAGGATCAAACTCGTCCGTTTCTATCACTAGGAAAATTTTTAATATTTAATTTTAAAAGCTTTAAATTCTGTGAAATTTTATTAAACAAATTCGACTGTCCTACATCTAAGATATTGAAATTATTTATCATATGCATAAAACCTTTGTGATTTTAAAATACAGTCTTTTTTAGCTTTCAACAACAATTATGTTAAAAATGGCTCGCCTGGCATTGAAACATTCAATTGGAATTCTGCAAGATCCAATTTAAATATTACATCTTATATTTTTTTCCGATTTATGTAAAAGGTAAATGTACCTATTGAAATTTATTACGAATATTACCCAGATTACAATATTACAACAGAAAATTTAAAAATGTGGGTTGTACATCTTGGTAAAATGTTATGTTTATTGCGACTTTATTTATATAAAATCGTATTGTTAAAACCTAATAGCTTACTATTCAAAGAAGAGGGTATAATTTTTATAGAAAAACATTAACCTTGCAAAATAGGATATGACTTGACATTTCCATGACAAAATAAAATGTATCTGTAATACAGATTCTGTATACAATTTATCAATTTATAATTTGCCTGGTTGTGTTTGCATGAGAACAAACACCTTTTCCCATCGGTCAGGACAACATTTTGCCCTATTTTCCTCTGCAACACCCAGGCCATTAAATTAAACCGTGAATCTTATTTAAAATTTATTTAAAAACCATTCGCTGAAACATGAAAAGGCATTCAAAATGCGCCAGCGTGACGAATGCCAGACATAAATTTACATTCTACCCAGAACCATATTTTTAATAAAATTATAGCCGCTGAGGTTTGCTCAATCAAACGGGCAAACGTACACACAAACATAATGTAACAACAGATACAATCACAACAAATTTCACGCCAAACAATTACAACGCATTATAAGAATTTTGTTGGCAGAGGGATGGTCAAGGTATTTAACCCGCAACCATAAATCTTTTCATATTCGGCTCCGGCCTGTGGTTGTTACTTGGTTGTTTTTACTTGTGCTCAGTACCCACCCAGCAGTGGGTTTGGGTTTCGGTTTGACATTTGCCTTGTAAATGCGTAATAATCAGGACATCCGACAAACAGAAAGTTACGCTTTAACTCCATTCGCCTCGGTATACGGTTAACAGTTGTTACAATCATCCATTTAATGTTGAACATCACCGAAACGGAAACCAATGAAAATAAACACAAAATCCGTAAAGGCAAAACATACCCCCCGACTCAAATTAAAAATCTATTTTTCGCTTTTCGCAATCCATTTTCCCTGATAACTTTGGCAGCTGCAGCGCAGTCGCCATAATGGACTCCCAACCGCTTCATTGTCAATTTATATTGCAAATCTCGTTTTCTCCACACAAAGACTATAATTAAAATGAATCAATAATATTTTTGACGCTTAGGCAGGCCTTTCCTATCTTCAAACCATTAAAATCGCAAAATCGCCAAATGATTATTAATATCACACAATTTTAAAAGAAATACAATCATTAGTCTAAAAACTATGCAAAAGAAAGAACAATCATAATTTAAAAAATCAAAACTTTGTTATTAATATTGATGGATGGAACGAATCAATTTATTTATAAGTTTGTCTTACAATTCGCTTGGCGTGTCTAATAGAGAATTAAAATTAATTTGTTGACTAATATTTGGAATTACCCACCAAGTTGCAAACCACAATGTTTTCCTCAAGATTAATGGAATTCTAGATTTTAAATAAAAATTAAACTAATCTAACCTTTTTCGAACACAACTATATTTCAATGATAAAACGATACCAAGATTTTATAAAGAGCATATGGTTTATTAAGGTTAATCGGTGGATTACAAAACGGGGTTTGCCAAAACATTTTTAATTTGTTATGCCCAAAAGCGGCTCATCTATAAAGGAAAATACTCCCGTTTATTTATTTATTGACCATCTTTTACAAATAATAATGTAGCATATTTTATTTAATATCCGACGTTTGGCTGCTAATGCACCACCTGTCCAACAAAGCGTAACAATGCCCCAAGAAGTAGTTTACATTAAATGAAAGCCATAAATTAAAAAAGGAAACTGCTGTGCTATGTGTCAGAACCGTAATTAGAGATATTGGCTTTAAATAATCGACCGGCACTCATTTGTTCACTTTTTACTCGCCGACAACGCAGCGGCACGCCTGTGTTTAAGATCGAACCACAGAAAAGGTGTTAGAAAAGGGCGATCGGTAAAAAGGTAAAAAGGCACACACGAATTCTCGTTTCTCACATGTGAATATGTAGTGTATGTGTATGTCCGAGTGCTGCTCATCCCCTTTATTGTTTCATGGGACTGGACTGGGACTGGGACTGGGATCAAGTTGTATGTGGTCCAAACGGAGCGAAATCGTATATTAGTGGACGAGTTTCCATGCTCCGGCCTGCTGATCATCGGCATTACCAGTAATAGGCTGCCAGGTCTAACAGCCTGTGCAGGCAGGCTATTTAGGAGAATGCGTTCCATCATTAACATCAGACAGCTGTTAAATGATAGACAGAATTAGTATAAACACATTTAATTATATGGTTGGTGTTGTCAGGTGTTTTACACCTTATTAGATCGTGTTAACCTTTGATCTAACTAACTGATATGGAACGGCGGATGTAGACCCAATGCGATTCCTGAAAACGTTTGTCTCTGCCGCTAACAATGCAACAATTTTGTACCTCCATGTGTATTTCCGATTTATACCTAAACTTTATAATTTTCAATAAACTTACTTTCAATAACGGCAAACCTTTTCATAAAACAAATAAATATACCCTTCAATAAAATTTCTTCCAACCAAATTGTAAGAATATCACACAAGGTTAATGTTTCAACAATCCTTCCGAGGATAATAGAATGACTATCATCACCGAGCGATTCGATACAGACATTTCTTGGATCCCCAACTGTTTCCTTTGTTAATTGTTTTTGAGATAAAATCACAGCAGGTTACTACAGAAATATTTTAATTGCAGAATGCAAAACCCAACGATTTGGTGTTGTGAAAAGCGTTGAAAGAAAATTTTGTTGTATAATTCGCAAAGTACATCCGGAACTGACAAAAGTATCAAGTTTGTTCATCTTAAAGTTCACATAACCCTTCTTATTTTCCGATTTTCTTCAAGAATAAAAAAAAACAAAAAAAAAACAAACAAGAAGGATCGTCTCGACTACCAGATACCCGTTACTCTGTTAACTAATTTGAAAATAAATATGCCTAAATTCACAGACCGAATTTTCGCGATTAGTGGGCGTTAGAATGGACGTTGCTCTCGGCACAGGAATCTGAATGCTTAGTCAAAATATTCTAGCGTTAATAGATTTCGAATGCTCAACGTTCATACAGACATGGATAGATCAATCGATTTTCAATCGTAATTTTTTGCCAGATTAAAAATTTTTTAACACTGATTTTTTCAGTCGGAAATAGAGGACTTTCAGTAAAAATATCCTCTTTCTCTTTAAAACAAAGGCGCACAGCTAAAATTCAGCATGTTTTTACAGCGAGCAAGAAACGTTTTCTGTTCTACGAGTAACGGGTGTAACAAAACATAATATTACAAATATCAAATTATAGTATAAAAAACACATTTATTTTTCTTAAATTTCTTGGTGCCTTATTAATGTACCATAAAACAATTCTATGCGTCAGTTTCCTTATTTATTATTCCTGGATCGTTTGAAAAGATAAGCCTTTTCTGCGAAGTGTTCATATATGGACGGTTGATCCATTCAGTATCGGCCGCCTTTATATTTTCCAGCGTTCCAAGTTTAATTTGGTACAGCTTCAGGGAGAATCTTGGCCCCACTTCGCTTAGCTCCAGTTCCTTGTTCACATATTTGTACTGATGATGTCTAAATATAATCGAGTCGTTGTGGTTTAGGAAGGACATTACCCTTTGCGAGTTTTCCTTCGGCACAGGGAACAAGTGTTTGAGTATCTTTACAGTCCTCAAGCCAATGGGCGTTTTAAAATTATTAAAAATTAAATGTGGCTTTTGCTCGCTCATGTGTCCGATATCGGGAATATCATGTCGCATAACCACATCGGATATGTTAAAGAAGGCAGTCGGCCCATACGGAAGATGACAGACCACAAGGCTGTCCGGGATGCCACGATGCTCATGGATAATTAGGAAATCGGTTACATTATTGGCACGACAGGCATGCATTAATGTAGTCAGCTGGTAGTTGCCTCTGTTCATCTGCTGGGCATTTGGAATGATCAGCCGAAGTTCCTTCATAAACATTTTCAATCTGGACGAGGGGTTGTGCGAGGTGGTCATCATTATTTTGGGATCCTCACATCCGGCATAGTGGTACTCATCATTAACAGTTCGGTCGTCGACACCTGAAGTTGAAATGGATTTATATTATATTATTATTATATGATAAAAATAGTTTCTTGCAGATAAATTTAAAAACAAAATAGTTTACTTTTAAAGTACTCAAGGGGGAGTCATCTTTTTTAATGTTTTCTTCAACGCACTTTAAAGCAGTAATGATCAAATTTAGTTAACGTAGTTTAAAATATGTATTTTACAAAATTATATTTAAACTTTGGCGGTAAATATGATTAATGGCAATAAAACCAACATTTAATGTTTGTTAGTTAGTGGAGTCTGCCTCCTAAACACGCATAAGAAATTACTATTCACCGCTTGTTAGTTCAAAACGGCCATTAATATCTGAACTTACTAATTAAGAGTCACGAATACCTCGTTGGTCTAAAGATCTTGCAGTTTTAGTGCAAGAGAAGTACCCGGTTGTCTAGCCTACGCATGGTTCTTGCTTTTGTTTTTTCAAATTTCTCTATAAACCTTAGTACAGGGATTGTAGATATCTTCCCAATATTTCACTAATACTGCATAGTTGTGTACTAAAGATTAAATATTCTTACCATCATCTGCATATTTCAGCGACTTGTAGGCCGTCAGACTTTTCTTCACATTTTTGGAGCCAATCGACTTGTTTTCATTGATGCTTTGGACCACGGTCTCCTGGATTTTCTGCTTGGACTTCAGGCGCTCGGTGAGGGCTTTATTGTATAGATATTCCCTTCGTTGTCTGGCTTGTTTTCGCAGCATTTTTATTTGTTATTATTTCGGCCTGCACGTGTACGGTGGAAAATAAATGAAAACAATACCCATACCACTCGCGCGGTGTCGATAACTTATCGACAGCTGCTGGAGAAACGAGTGGAAAAGAAACACGGTGAAGAAATTTATACCTTATTTTTTCTGATCAATCCAAATTTCAATATTTCTAATTTTTTGATTAACAATTCAAATCGTTATTAATTATATTAATGTTTTTAATGACCTTTAAACTTAAGCATACACCTTTTTCCGGTTAAACTCGTTGTCAAAATTAGTTTATCGTTTATAAATAACTTGTTTTAATACAATTTAATATAAATTTTGTTCTACTATTTAAATTTAGAAAATTGAAACCATTGCTTTTTTAACACTTCGTTATTTTTACTTTTTAATTTTTTATTTAATGAATCCCATGTTCCATCTTTAACCTCTTGAAATCCAAGCCTGACTTTGCCGCTATCTTGACTAACACAAAAATATTTACGACTGTTTATAAATGCTCGTGCACTGTGTTTTTGAATATTTTTTAAATAATATGCTTTTACAATGATTTTTAATGCACTGAAATCCCAGGGCGAAGCAATGTAAATTGCTCTAATGGGATAACTTAAGGGTTGTGCACATAACTCTCGCGTTGCTGTGGAATACTATGGCATCGTCGGAAGACGTCATAAAAAACATAAACAATTTGCGGCAAAAATATTGCTTACGCAAAGCATTAAAATGGTAAATAAAAAAGTCTTAAAGTTTAATTAGTGCAAACATTAATTTTCGTTATATTTCAGCAACATCTTCATATGTGTCTGCTTTGCCTAATTGCATTAGCGATACTTTCATATTTCGTACACCAGCGGCCTTCTTGGGTAACAGATTATAAGAAAGTGGTCCACTATAATGAAGCGTAAGTTTATATCCTTATAAAGATATATTTGAGATATGCTTATATTTTTTCAGTTTATAATACATACCTACTTTTGCTTTCACCACCGATTTTTACGACTTTTTTATTTTGGCCAATCCGGTTGTTATAGTTTCCCTAGTTTACAAACAATATCCCATTTAGGAAAAAAGCTAATTTATTTTGAGTACCAACTTTAAAAACAGCCATAACTTTAGTACCCACCTCATTTCCTTCACATTTTTAAAAATATTTGTTTCTAATTTTTATTTTTAAAAATCCAAATATGATCATATAATTAAATGTAATAGGCCGACCACTCTTGCTTTCAAATAAGTTATACCCCCTTTTGATGATTCACTTAAACTTTCTCAATCTCGACTAAACAAACATCTTTACTCCGCAGCCAAGCTTTGAGAGCCCCGCTTTATATCGTGGTGGTCTGCTGCGGTCAAAGAGTCCAGGAGACTCTTGTTATGATCAAGTCAGCCATTCTATTTAACTATGACGAAGAGTATCTTAAATTTGTGATCTTCACTGAGGACGGAAAGGGTGATGAGTTCAGAGAAAAGTTGACGGACTGGCGTGATATTAAACCATTTACATTTGACTTTGAGATTTTGCCATTGAAGTTTCCAAGTGGCAATGAGGTCGAATGGAAAAATCTATTTAAGCCCTGTGCAGCTCAACGTTTATTTTTGCCGGTAAGTGAAACCATAAATTAGTATTCATTATCTATTTTAATTACTCCCATTTATCTAGTCATTGCTTACGCATGTGGACTCTTTGCTGTATGTTGACACGGATATATTGTTTCTGTCGCCAATCTCCGATATCTGGAGGTTCTTCAAAAAGTTCAATGAGACACAAATGTCCGCATTGACCCCAGAGCACGAGAACGAGAACATCGGATGGTACAACCGATTTGCACGACATCCGTTCTACGGCCGACTGGGTGTTAACTCCGGCGTTATGCTAATGAATCTCACGCGGATGAGGGAAATGAAATGGGAACAACATATCGTGTCTATTCACAAGGAATACAAGCTACGCATTATTTGGGGAGACCAAGACATTATCAATATACTATTCTACTATCATCCTGATAAGCTGTACATCATGCCATGCGAATACAACTACCGTCCAGATCACTGCATGTACATGAGCATTTGCAACATGTCTCACGCTGGCGTCAAAGTAATCCACGGAAATCGCGGCTACTTCCACTCAGATAGGCAGCCGCTCTTTAAGTCTATTTACGAGGCTATGGAGAACTACCAGCTGGGCTCCAATGCCAACACCGATTTCCTAATGCCCTTACATGCAGCACTCAGTATACCATCCGTCAACGACTCAAGCTGTGGAAAAATATCAAATGAAGTATTAAAAGTGGCGAATACAGTTATAAGTAACAGGTACAGGGAAGTAGTTTAGTAGTAGAACATGTATTGTAATATAGATTATTATTAGAAAATGCAGCTGTAGGATTTATATCGAATTATACATAAGTCATAGGTTTTAATTAACTCCCATTTTTTATATATACGCAATAAAGATGTATATGATGAAAATCAAACCCAGGATCAATAACTGCTCAATAAAATGTAAGATTTTTAAATGAAACTTTAAATTTATTTTAATTCTCGATTGCATGGTAGGTATAATAACAAAGACACTTTGTATTAAAACGGACTTAGCTAGGCAATAAATATGTTCGTGTATTTCCATACAACTTTTGACTAAGAACACAGGCATGTATTTTCTAGATTAGATTTAATCCACGGAATGAACTTGCTCACTCTCGAGTAAACACCCGGATATCCTTCGCGGCCACATCCGACGCCCCAGGAAACGATTCCGACGATAAAATACTTAACTCCATTAGATAACAACAGCGGTCCTCCACTATCGCCCTGGCAAGAGTCCATGGATGGTCTGCCTGCGCACAACATCGATGAGGTAATTCGAGTACTTTTGTATTTTTGATTGCGGCACTCCGTAATGGACATAATTGGAACCTTAACTTGATTAACGATGGATGGCAGTTCTCCTCCTTCGGACGTTCGTCCCCAGCCCACAACGGTTCCAATTCGACCTGAAAGAATATTAAGTTATGAGTATAATTTATTAATCCTGGGAAAACAGTAAGAAATTACCTGCTGGGTCGTAGTTGAACCGAGGAAGACAGACTGGCTTTATGATTTTAGAAAACGAAATAGGCTTGCGAAGTCTCAACAGGGCAATATCATTGTTGTATGTATCTGGGTCAAAGCTTTTGTGTTTTATCACGGCCGTAACAGCCCGTTGAATGGCTTGGGACTCCGAAGTAATCTCTTGATCGTGGTCTCCGAAAATAATACGGATTTTGGATTTTCTCAGTTTTTTAACGCAGTGAGCGGCGGACAGCACGTAATCCTTGGTCAACAAGGACCCACCACA
Source organism: Drosophila prostipennis (assembly GCA_037075205.1). NCBI lineage: Eukaryota > Metazoa > Arthropoda > Insecta > Diptera > Drosophilidae > Drosophila > Drosophila prostipennis. The sequence goes on along the minus strand of JBAMCJ010002175.1, from coordinate 71,360 downwards.
ATGGAACTTTCCGTCATAAACGATCCTGGCCATCCAAGGGTATTGGTTGACTCCAGTGGGCTTCCCACCGACTATACGGTTCTCTTCATTGGAAAAACCACAATCTTAAGGAGAAAACGAAAATAGGTTAATCACATGAACTTGAAATACAGCGACTGGCTTAAGTCTACCTGGCCCAAACTAGGCTTTTTGATTAACAGCAAAAATTTGGGTCGTACGTAGAATTTTGTCGGCCACTGTATGAAAAAGTTTCTACTTTTGCTTACCACAATCACAATTTTTTAGGCTCGAATTTTCTGTATACTCAACATCGTCTTCGGTATCCGAAAATCCAAAAGCATTTGATACTCCCGAACTTATGCGAAAAATAGTGTCAAATAGAAATTTACTCGTTCGTTTACTTTGGCCCGTGTGGATTGCGTTAATTGCAGACTCATTAAAACCATTTGAATATTCCAAGCACATAAGACTGGAACAATTCAACGTCAACATCCAAAATAAGAATATATACTTTAACTTCATGTTCACGAATAAGTTAACATTGTAACAATGGGGTATTTTTGTTTTTGTGGGAAACTTGGTCAATACATCAACAATTGCAAAACATCTTTAAACACAACAAAACACTTGCACATCTAAAACGTAAAATTGCAATGCTTAAAAGAAATCAACAAAGTTTCTGTATAAACGGCCTAAGAATAAATAAAAGTGTGTAACTAATTAATGTAACTTAATATATGAACTAAGTTCGAGCATAATGTAGCGTACGAATCGCTTAACGTTAATACAAAACGAGGGAATTAGTCACAGTGTGGCCACATATTCGAGTGGCTAACTGAGCTCTTCTTTGGGCCACCTCATGGTCATGGTGGCTCAGCTGTTTTAAGACCATTTTCACTTTTAGAAAGTAAGGAAACCGGTTTGCCAGTTTGTACACAAATGTTTAGTACCGATCAGAGGAGTATTGGCATCGAAAAACAGTCTTCTCTTACTAAAAAATATTCGAGGATATTTTCTAGATTTTTTTTTACATATTTATAAGATGTTTTAAGTACCTATATAAAAAACAATTTTTTGTGTGTTTTAACAGCAACATTTTAATGTAATACGTTATCTATCTATGCAAGTTTTTCGTTCTCCAGTCGAACAAATCGTCCACACTGCAGTCTTCCTCGCTTCCTGAACTCAATTCAGGATCTACTTCTACCTTGGGGTTAACTCTTCGCTTTTTATTCAAGAGCAACGTTTTCTGATCGTTGATTTTAATGAATCTCTTCCAGTTATCGATTTGCTCGTCAATTTCCTTAATGTGCCGCTTGAGATTGATGTCCTCCTGCTCGTCGGCCACAATAACACTGGACACCGTTTCGGCTCTCTTGATCTCCTGCTGGAATCGCTGCCATTCTTCGTCCTGAAGACGGGCTGCTTCAGTTTTACTGGTCTTGTCCTCGTCGAAGAACTTTTCTGGTAGTTTTTCGGAAGCAGATTCAGTAACAGTCTTGTTGCTCGCATTTGCCTGGGGGGTTTTCTCCGGAACAACGACAGGATTCTTTTCCTGGCTGGTCTGTGGAGTTTTATCCGGATGAGAGCTGGATTTGGCGACAGGAGGGGCAGCGACAGAAGACGGTACTGACGGTTCCTTGAAGGCACTAGTAGTGACCGGCTTCTCTATCTTATTCTGCTTGGCCTGATCCACATTCAGTTTGTGTTGCTTGGAGTTGATGTGCACCTTCCACACGCTGGGCTTGATGGGAATCCTGCAAATTATACAGGTCAAGGTTCCTGAGGAGTCATACGTATAAATGAGTTCAGTTAAGGAAACCATGTAACAGGAAATTGGGCACCAATGCTAATGTAGAATATATATTTAAGAAAACAAATAATTTGTTTGTAAAACACCGGCTAAAAATGTAAATAACAATTGGATTTTTGTGTTTTAAAAGGATATTTTGCCAAGGGTGAATCCACTGTGACAGCAGGCTTCTTGGAAACGCTAAGCTTCTTTTGAAGGCGTTTATTACTTCCATTATTCATGATTTGATTTTTAATTTTTTTTGTTTAATTCGGCTACTTTTAGGGCATCAGATGGGAACTAGTTCAATGAACTAGTTCTGTTTATAGTAAACTGGTTCAATGTATAACTAGAGATGAGCAAAGTGACAATTATTTCCGAAGGGAACGAATGGAATTGGACATAAATATTTTCCTAAGCCGAAATTTAAATATTAAATTGACTCAGTTTGTAATAAACTTTTATGAGTACGTCTGATTTTTCTAACACTTACCTGATTGGGAATCGCTAAACCAAAACTATTAATTTATAAAAAATGCTGAATTTTTAAAAGATCTAATTTGAGTTATTTCAAATTAAGGTGTAGTCCTAACAGCTTCCGCAAAAAAACTTTACACATAATTATTAATGGAAAGTAAACACCTTAAATAAAAAATAAGTACAATTAAAAATATCGCATGACGTTCTTTTTATCGATTGCCCTATCGTTAACAAACCTGCCGCCGAGTTGGCAGTCTACCCGGCAATTTTTTTAGACTACGTGTCTAAGCGAAGAATGTGTCGTTGCATTTCAGATCGGTTATAATTTTCTCGTTACTGGCTGGAATTGGGACATGAATCGGACGCCGAAGATGCTGAACAGCAAGGTGGCTGGCTACAGCAGCCTGATAACCTTCGCCATCCTGCTAATTGCCTGGCTGGCCGGATTTTCCTCTCGCCTCTTCGCCGTCATCCGCTTCGAGTCGATTATCCATGAGTTCGATCCGTGGTTCAACTACCGGGCCACCGCCTACATGGTGCAGAATGGTTGGTACAACTTCCTCAACTGGTTCGACGAGCGCGCCTGGTATCCGCTGGGCAGGATTGTCGGCGGCACCGTGTACCCCGGTCTGATGATCACCTCGGGCGGCATCCACTGGCTGCTGCACGTCCTCAACATTCCGGTCCACATTCGCGACATCTGCGTGTTCCTGGCGCCGGTCTTCAGCGGCCTGACCTCCATCTCGACCTATCTGCTGACCAAGGAGCTGTGGTCCTCGGGCGCCGGCCTCTTCGCCGCCAGCTTCATCGCCATCGTGCCCGGCTACATCAGTCGTTCGGTGGCCGGATCGTACGACAACGAGGGCATCGCCATCTTCGCCCTGCAGTTCACCTACTTCCTGTGGGTGCGCTCCGTGAAGACGGGCTCCGTCTTTTGGTCCGCCGCCGCCGCCCTGTCCTACTTCTACATGGTCTCCGCGTGGGGAGGCTACGTGTTCATCATCAACCTGATTCCCCTGCACGTGTTCGTGCTGCTCATCATGGGCCGCTACTCGCCGCGCCTGCTGACCAGCTACAGCACCTTCTACATCCTCGGACTGCTGTTCTCCATGCAGATCCCCTTCGTGGGATTCCAGCCGATTCGCACCAGCGAGCACATGGCTGCCATGGGCGTGTTTGTACTCCTGATGGCCGTGGCCACCTTGCGCCATCTGCAGTCCGTGCTGTCGCGTCACGAGTTCCGGAAGCTGTTCATCGTCGGCGGCCTGCTTGTTGGCGCTGGCGTCTTTGTGGCCGTCGTGGTGCTCACCATGCTGGGCGTTGTGGCACCCTGGAGCGGACGCTTCTACTCGCTGTGGGACACTGGCTACGCCAAGATCCACATTCCCATCATTGCCTCCGTGTCGGAGCATCAGCCGACCACCTGGTTCTCGTTCTTCTTCGATCTGCACATCCTTGTTTGCGCCTTCCCCGTGGGAGTGTGGTACTGCATCAAGCAGATCAACGATGAGCGCGTCTTCGTGGTGCTGTACGCCATCAGTGCGGTCTACTTTGCCGGCGTGATGGTGCGCTTGATGCTGACCCTTACGCCCGTGGTGTGCATGCTGGCTGGAGTGGCCTTCTCGGGTCTGTTGGATGTCTTCCTGCAAGAGGATTCGTCGAAGCGAATGGGCACGGCCATAAACACGGCCACCGAAGTGGATGAAGCCGAGGATTCCATTGAGAAGAAGACGCTGTACGATAAGGTATGTCACTATTGCAACAGCTCCATTGGAATTGGTTTGAAGAAAACCCTTATTTCTAGGCTGGAAAACTGAAGCACCGCACCAAGCATGATGCCCAGCAGGACACTGGCATCAGTTCGAATCTGAAGAGTATTGTTATTTTGGCCGTTCTAATGCTGTTGATGATGTTCGCTGTCCACTGCACCTGGGTGACCAGCAATGCCTACTCCAGCCCCTCCATTGTGCTGGCTTTCCACAACAGCCAGGATGGGTAAGCCAGATATTACCGCCTGACTATATGATTCACCTGCTACTACTTTTCGCTACCACTTTTCTCCCTCAGATCTCGCAACATTTTGGACGATTTCAGGGAGGCTTACTACTGGCTCTCGCAGAACACTGCTGACGATGCCCGCGTTATGTCGTGGTGGGACTACGGATACCAGATAGCGGGCATGGCGAACAGAACAACGCTGGTGGACAACAATACGTGGAACAATAGTCACATAGCGCTGGTTGGCAAGGCAATGTCCTCGACCGAGGAGAAATCCTACGAAATTATGACCTCCCTCGACGTGGACTACGTCCTGGTGATCTTTGGCGGTGTGATCGGCTACTCGGGCGATGACATCAACAAGTTCCTTTGGATGGTGCGAATTGCCGAGGGCGAGCATCCCAAGGACATCAAGGAAAGCGATTACTTCACCGATCGCGGTGAATTCAGGGTGGATGCCGAGGGCGCTCCGGCCCTGCTTAACTGCCTTATGTACAAATTAAGCTACTACCGATTCGGAGAATTGAAATTGGACTACAGGTAAGCGAGAGCCATTATTTCAGGTAGATTTTCTGGCTAATTACTAATTACCCGTTTCAGAGGACCGTCGGGCTATGATCGCACTCGAAACGCAGTCATCGGAAATAAGGACTTTGATCTGACCTATCTGGAGGAGGCCTATACAACAGAGCACTGGCTTGTTCGCATCTATAGGGTTAAGAAGCCGCACGAGTTCAACAGACCGTCCCTGAAGACCAAGGAGAGGACGATTCCTCCAGCAAACTTTATCTCCAGAAAGGTAGTGCCTACACATAAAATGTCTAAATTAACTCTAATACAAATTTATTACTTTTCAGAACTCGAAGCGTCGCAAGGGCTACATAAGAAACCGACCGGTTGTTGTTAAGGGAAAGCGCACCTTGAAATAAACCCAAATATATAATGGTATTGATCTTTCACCAATATAGTAAACTTGGTTAAAACACTTTACACGCAGCACATGGTTTGGTGAAAGTGTTTCCACCGCATCCTCATGTTGAGGGCTTGAATCGCCGCCTCAAAATAATAATTTAACATATTCCCAGACTCGTGTGACACAATTTTTATCGAGTTGCTTGTTTTGATGAAATTCCCGGTACCTTCGATTTAAACTGTTTCGCGGCTCCACCATTCATTGTCTTAAGCTAGCAATTCAATAAAGCAGAGTGTACATTTTTAAACCTTATAAAGGATGTTACTTATTTTTATTTTGAACAGATGAGAATTCAATTGTCATTACGTCGTCGTCGCTGGAGTTTTCTATCCAAGTCCCTTGACTTTTGCTTCTTGGGGGGAACGAAAACCGAAGAACTGAATGGGTTTTCATCCTCATCGAGTTCATTTAGGCCAGAGGATTTGGGCAGGACCAAGTTGCTAGAGTCGAAATTGAACTCGTCATTCGAGTTGGCCAGTTGGCGGCGAAATACGGCGGCACTGTTAGTAACCCGGGCTTTAGGATGCGATGGCGGCAGCCACGAGACAGTCTGAGTGGTCGAATTGTAAAAGTAATAGGCCTTGCAGCCCTTGTCGTACACATCCTTCCATCCCGCCTCCAGGGGATACTTGCGCAGCAGTCTCTTGTAGCGCTTGAGATACTTGTGACTCGGTTGGGAGTGCGAAAGCGGGGAGCTGTTGAACTTATTCACGCAGTACAGCGAGCACTTGTGGTAGATGTTGTACTTGTTGGGACACAGCTTGTATCCGTGGTAGGACTCATTCACGCCGATCCGTTCCTTGATGCGGTGCGACCAGAACTGCTCCTCGGTGCTCCGCCGCTTGGGTTCCGGCGCCGAGTCCTCTTTATATGGGTATGGGCCGCTCTTATCGTCGTCATCGTAGTTTTCGGCTATAATCTCTTCTATAGCTTCCGATATCGGTGTGGTTCCTGAAGATAAAGTGGGTTATATCCTATTTCATTGTAATTCCTATAGCTTCCTATTTACCCGATTGTTTGGTTACAAGTCCTCGCTTTTTAAGGCGCTGCAAAAGTGCAGCCGGTAGGCTCATCTTAATTATTGTATCCTGGTATTGTTTACGTTTTGTTAAAATAAAAAACCTCGAAAATTAATAAGACCCTGGCTGAACATGCCGTATAATACCATGTGGTTAAGGAGCGTTCTATTTTAAGGTATTTACTGCGCAAGTGCCTTGCGGTCACACTATTTTCAGCGAATAATAATATTTCAGGTCAGGTTATTTTTGCTGGATATATTTAAACTTTAGAACGATATGGCTGATAACGCAGAACCACTGACTTTGTCGAGAGGTAGGGATTCATAATTAAAATCTACACAAAGTCAAAACATCTGATAAATACCCCAAATTTCAGATGTCAAAAGATCGATAGAGCTCTTGGAAAAACTGCAAGCCAGTGGAGATTTCCCCACAACAAAACTGGCTGCCCTGCAGAAGGTGCTAAACTCCGAGTTCATGACGTCAGTGCGGGAGGTGTACGAACATGTCTACGAAACCGTTGATATTCAAGGATCCCATGACGTTAGGGCCTCGGCCACCGCCAAGGCGACCGTGGCTGCCTTCGCTGCCAGCGAGGGACACGCACATCCCCGAGTGGTCGAGCTGCCCAAAACGGAGGAGGGTAAGCCACGCCCTTATGATCGTAGATACTTTAAAGGGATCCTTTAGAAATATTATCAAAATATTGTTGACCTAGCAAGACTATTATGAACGATAAAAAGGACTTGCCCCATCATCATATAAGATCTGTGTATATTTACATTAGAATCTCTTTTTATCAATCAATTTTTTGTTTGTATACCACTTCTTATATATGTATGCACTATGGAACCTAATCTTATGATTTCGTCCCTTCAGGCTTAGGTTTCAACGTAATGGGAGGCAAGGAGCAAAACTCGCCCATCTATATTTCCCGAATAATACCTGGAGGAGTTGCCGACAGGCATGGTGGACTGAAACGAGGTGATCAACTTCTGTCTGTCAACGGTGTGGTAAGTCATTATAATATTCACCTTAAACAAGTATTTTTGATCTACAAAATGTGATTATTTCAGTCGGTTGAAGGAGAAAATCACGAAAAGGCCGTTGAGCTTCTCAAGCAAGCTGTTGGATCTGTAAAGTTGGTCGTACGCTACACACCAAAGGTCCTTGAAGAAATGGAAATGCGTTTCGATAAACAACGCAACACACGTCGCCGCCAATAGAGCACACAGGCCAAAACTTAAGCCATAGTAGTTTTTGCCACTAGACCATACTGTTATTCACGTGTGCGTAAAACAAACCCTTTACGAATAATATAATTTAATACAAATACCATTTAATTATTATTTATTACGAGAACTCTGAAAATAACTCTTAAATCGTAAAAAGTGAGTGTTATGTACCTAAAGTACCGTGTTGTTTTCTGTTCCAATAAAAGTAAATGAAAATAATTCTCAAGCAAATTTAATTTTCTCTTTTAATATCTTTCCACATTATTTAGAAAGTTCAGAATAATTTCCCAAATAAAAAAATGAAGCCTTGGATTTTTAGTACGACTGCCATAGAATTATAAAAATACATTTTTATTGCTTTTCTTCACAACGTATTACTTTTTACAACTTAGGAGAAGGATCGGTTTTTCAATTTTTTAAGAAAGTCCTTGGCTTGTTTATCACCTAGTCTGTATTCCAGGGCTCGTAGCGAATCAGAATCTGAAAATATGACATTTAATTATTTGCTGCCGGATTCTTCCTATATTTGAATAACATACCAGTGTATTCTGGTCTGGATAAGTTCATCATAATTTGTTCGCCTGGAGGCGTTACCTCGAGATCTTCGAATGAGATATAGCTCTCTGCTAAATACTTGGTGGACATTCCAAACAGATCTTTATCTTTGACACTGAATACAATTAGACTGTTTTTTTCGTTTCGCTGTTGCTCACTCAAGGTTCTATTGAAAAGTATGATTAGGATCTGGCACAAAGAAATAAATAATGAATTGATTACTTACATACGAAACTCCTGATCGTAAAGTGGAAAACAATTTTTATTGTGCACGTTAGTCTTCACTGTTGTTACATCATTAAATCGGCTTGTGGGCATGAAACTAGCTTTAACAAAGGAATCCACCGTGCCATTCGAATCCATTGGCATTAGGTTCCGGGCATTTAAAATAGTTAACTATAAAATTTAAAAGAAATTAAACAAATACAAGATTAAGTGTTGAAAGAAGTAATTCTTACCAGTAACCCAGAATCAGTTAGTTCAGCCGTTACAGTAAGTTGTCCATACGGAGATGACTCTTGGTTCTTTTGGTTTTCCAGACGCTCCAAATAATACTGATGAATAAGATCGGCTGTTTCCAGTGAGTACAGCCTTAGTCTACTCTGAATTGAAGACAGAATCTTAATGTCCGAAGTCTGAAGGTTTCCCATTTTAAAACAATCCATCATTGTCTGAAGAGTGTTGTTTAAATTTTGAAAGAAAGCTGGTGGTCGACGTTTCTGAAAATAAAAAGGCATTTTATTAAGCTGCCGGATCATAGAAAAAAGTAAACTTACGTCAAGGTTTGATTGAATAAGGTCATACATTATTATTGAAAGCTCTGACCAAATGCCATCCAATATCCTTTGAAAGTTGACTTCATTGAGAGTATCGTAAAGCGTTGTCAATGAGCCCTCCAAGTACATCATCAACTGGTCCATCGAGTTGGAGTCCTTGGCGAGCACCTCAGCACCTTCGGCCAGATATCGCTTAATGGGCGGTGCCATTCTTCGGGCTACAATCTCTATAAGCTCAACGATCTGATTGCGTTCGGTGTCTAAAGCGTTTTCGATTACAGTTTTGATGGTGCTTGCACATCGTTCAGCCTCTAAGTTCGTGCGATACTCGCCCAATCTCTTAATTATATCATCAATGCTAAGTTCCTGGAATAATACAAAATTAAACTCATTATTTCTTTATATTAAAGTGAATTAAAACTATTACCTTTATGAATGAAGGTAAGCTCTGGCGGATGTAATCCATGTTGTTAATGGCTATGCACCATTCTTCTGACAAGGCTGTAAAATAATTCATTATTAGTATTAATAAGAAATGGTTGTAAATCATTCACACTTATAAACTTACTGAAATTCTTATTATTATCATCGACAATGAAAATGTTTTCGACTCTGCGAGACATCTGTTGAGCATAAAATATGCAGCACCGACAAAGGTCCTGTAAAAATATGGTTAGCACAGAAAGGCACTTGATTATAATGAATTTCCAATCTTACATTGACAATTTTGGCCACAAAGATGTAGGAACCCTCGACTTCTGGCCAGTCAAGTTGTTGCCAAAATATCTTGATTTGGTAAAATATGGAAAGAGTGTCCACAGCGGAAGAACTGTATTTAACTGTTTCGTCCACAGCTTTCAGCTGATCCAAATCAATTGCTTTCTGTATACGGCTTAAAGCCTTGATTATAGAAATATCAAGCCAGTGAGTAACTCCCCTCTCGAACCAGGGATAAAAGTTGGCCAGTTCCAAGCTTTCGGAACAAAGTGATTCTCCTAAAAAGAGAAATAAACATGTATTACTATCATGCGATGGATTTAAAATCTCTCAATACTTTACCTAATTGCACATATCGCTTGAGTATTAAGTAGACTTCGAATAAAGTTGTTCCCATATTTACATTCTCCAGATTCGGTAGATATAAGAATTGATCGTCTGGCACATCCAATCGCTTAATGTTATTGCACACTTCTATTATAATGGATTTACAAATTTCAGCAAGTTTTGAGTCATAGAATAAATATAGGATTGCGGAATAGTTAATCTGAATTTTGCTGAAATGGAATTAGAAAATAATATTTGTAAATAAAGTACTGATATGTTGATAAATTTTAAGACTTACTGGTAAAATATTTTATCAAAGTATTCCATTGCACGTTGTAGGTCGGACCGTACCATTTGTATGAGTTTTATGATGTACTGCAGCTTTTCATCATCGGTTTCATTGTTTTTGGACTGCCTGCTGCCCTCCACAATGTGCTCCAGCCATTCCTTCGTCCCGGTATTGATGGCATCCACTATGGCAGTGTCAATATTGCACGTTTCATCGGTGTCGTTTGTGTGTAGCCAGCCGTAAACCGATTTGGGGAAAATATCTACACTTTCCGGCACTTCTAGTTCCTTAATCTTCTTTAGAATATCCAGCACTTCGTTAAGTGCTCTTATTATATTTTTATCACTGGTGTTTTTGGACCTCAATTTCCGTAGGACAGCGAAGCACGAGGGCAGAAGCCGCCTCACTCCATCCCAGAATGTTTTAACATCTTCTGAATCGTTCTGCATGTAGCTGATGACCGGCACCACAACGTCCAGAATAGAGTTAAAAAGTGTAAAATTGAGTTTGTGTGTTTCGTGGATGGTGCTGTAGGCGTGCCACTGGCTAAGGGCACAATCGACGGGAGTCAGCCCACTCTGGGCAGCGTGCTGGGATCGAATGAGTTCGGCATTGGGACTGAACTTTCCGCTCCACCAGTAGTTGGCCACCTGCGAGGTTTCCAGCTCGTACATTAGCAGCAGCTTCAGTAAGTTCTTGTGCTCCTGAACGGCGACACTTTTGTTCTTTTCCGCACTCAAAGCGAGGTTTACCAAGAGAGATCCTCGACTCCGGCCCTTGCTTCCCTTTTCCAGATTATACCAAACGGTTAGGCCAGAAACTGGAATAGTCTATGAAAAATTAGGGGGTTAAAATCATAAGATCTTTTGAGTTTTTAGAAATCTTTCTTACCTTCAGGGTAATTGCTGCTCTCCCAATTAATTCATTATCATGTTTTCCCGAAGAGGCGGTTACTGCTATTTCTTTCATTAGCTTACTCAGCCCCTTTACACCTTTCACATCTAGGATTTTGTTGACCTTTTCTTTAACCGTTTCCGCGGCATCGAAGTCCCTGAAAGGATAGAACGTCATGTTCGTCAATTAATAAATTTAATAATTTATATTACAACTACTTTTCAAAACTACGCAACAAAATTTAAAATATAATGTCAGTCAAGTGAGTTTTTCAGATACCATACCTTCTTTAGTTAGTCAGACCATAAAGCTATTAATCCGCGATAAGTGCATTTCAGAATTCAAGAAGCGTTAGATAACTTAAGTTTGATGAGTGCGTTTTATTGAACGTAATCAAACAGAATCACACTTACCAGACTTCAACGATAAGCACTTCGTCTCGAGCATTCTCAGTAATCGGCCTAAAAAAATAGTATAATTACTAAATGAGAAAATTGTATTTTAAATACAATACTTACAGTGAAAAGTGCTCCTCCCATATAGGATTTAATGTGGCAGGTTTTACAGATGAGTTATATCGATGGGAACCATTCGACTCTAAGTAAAGGGTTACGAACGGATCGGATAGGCCATTTGAATCCTTGGACATTAAGTTCTCGGCCTTGATAATCTCGACATTTAATCTAACATTTGGAGGTTCCTTCAATCTCGCCGCCTCACAGATTTCCACATGCGTTGCGTTCGGAATTTTGAATGCATCCTGCACAAATTCAACCAACCCGTTTGTGCACTCTTCGTTGTTTTCACAGCCAATGTTGTTGAAAATTTCAAATAAAATCTCCTCATACAGATCTGTAACCTGCAAATTAAACATGAAGTAATTAATTCTATCTCAATAGCGCTCAATTAAATACATGCGACATTTATAACCTATCCATTCAGAGGAGTATTTTAATTGTATTGAAATAAAAATAGAAATAAATCACTTATCTAAAGGTCAAATCTAAAGAAAATATCGGCGAATTCCAGATAACGGAAATATAAACAAAAGCGTCACAAAGAAAACGGAAAACCAGACCCAGCTGATGTCATATTTACTTGTCTACATTTTAGAATAAATCCCATAAACTATCCAGAAACGTAAATATTTACTTAAATCAATCCTGGCATTTCCTAGGGGTATTCTGTAAGACTTTTAATGAATTCCTAAAATTTCTAGATTCTACGTAATTTCAAAACAAACGTTCTTCAGTTTTTTGCCAAAAAACAAGTACATAAATATATCCAAAAACTGAAATACTCGATACACTTAACTCGAATGACTCAACAACAATCTTAAATCAATGAACTTATACAATCGCTTTTGTTTACCAAGGCACTGTGAATAAACGCATAGAACTCAAAAATTCTGAAAGCGATGAACTGTTTCCTTTGGATATTCTCTCTAGCAGTTTATGATAGAAGACAGATATTGGTAACACCTGTTGTTATCTAAACTCTAAGTTCTACTTACGGTCATCGAATGGCAAACCGCCTTGGCATGGGAGTCGAGTAAATGCTTATGTACGCCCCGAAAATGTCGACTGGAAATGCTTCCATTGCGATTCAATATGCTCATTCGTCGCTCAAATGGCTCTTTAAGTGACTGGGTGGAGGATGCTTTTCTCGAGAGTCTGATATCGTTGCATCCTGTACTCGTTCTGGATCGGGTAAGGCTATTGGTTTTCGAACTTTGGTTAGACGGGTTGTGATTTTGGGATCCGAACTTGCTCAGAACACGTGGTAACGATAAGTAGCTCATGTTTAATTGCTGTAACTATCTGATCACTCCACAAAATATATTTAATTTGTATTGGCGCAAGCGAAATTTTTGGCAAATCGTTTCTTGCAAATATACAATTCGAAATGGACGCACATATTATCCGTGGTCGGGGCGGTGGAAAAATCACGGAAACCCTATGGACTTAAGAACACCGACTAGACCCAACCGCTTCGGGGAAGAGTCTGTATCTAAGTACAATAGCGTCCGGTCTCGAAAATCTTTGCGATATCCGAAATATCTTGACGTTGACCATGAGATAAAAAGTGTATGCGCTCAATTCGATTCAAATTGTTTACTGTATCTGTGCATATGTACACGGCGATTTCGAAGTGTTTGTGAGTAATAATAAAGCAATCTTAAGAGAAAATGTTTTATTTTTGGATTCAAAAAGGAAAAGCTCAAGGTGGTAATGAAAAGTGTATTTTCTAAAGTACATTAAGCTTTCCTCTCGTTCAATTCGCCACAGTCCGTTGTATGTTTGCATGTTCTTCAGAGCTTGTTTATGTTGTCAGTATACATTATTCAGTTTGTTTATACAGTCGGTGTATATAGATAGGTAGGTGCATAGGCCTCTGGCAAGTTCATTTGTTTATTGTTCAAACGTTTCTATGGACACGACTTCATTTTTTCAGTTCAATTAAACTACACCTTCCCAGACGGCAAACATGCGAACAGCAAAATGTTGGTATAAGATAAAACATTGCACGGACATTAAAACGGTGGGATCGTTATGCTCCGCTGCAGGCTAGAAAACTGACCTATGTCGAAATTTCCTCGGTAGTCAGGTTTGGAAATTGTGAAATGAATGTGACCAGGCCTAAAAGGCCCCCATATCCACCAATACAACCCATGGTGGGTTGCTAGTTTGTGAGCCTCGACGGTTACCAAAAGCTTCTGCAGATGTGAGTAGAGTCTGAGGTACCAACAAAAAAATTAATAAGACAGAAGTTCCACAAGCGATTGTACTATTTCATCAAGTTCTACCTTCAACACCCATGACCTATAACAATTTTTTTAAGATGCCTAAGTTCTTAGTGGTTGCTAAAGTGAGGTACATATAATTCCTAAATGGAATCATTTTGATTTTTAAAAAAATCTTCAAGCTTTCAGATTTTTATAAACATATGAATCATTCGGCATACAACTTTCACCTTGTTAACACAATTAGGTAAAGTTAATAAAATAAAGGAGAGACCTCAAATAAACCCAAAAACATCCTTAACGGAAGTGTTACGAATTCTCAAGAAATCGAATGAATCATTTAACAGTTAAAGGCGTTTTTATATGAATTGAAGAGAACATGAATTACTATAAAGTAAGTTTTAACCTTAAAGGCTACATCGTCCTATTTAAAAGTACATTTAGACAGAAAGTTCCATTGACATTAGCTGGAGCTCTGCTAGATGCACCAGATGGGAATGTTGTTTGATAATTATCACCATCCGTTCTGACCTTTCAGTAGCCTTGTCACCCTGATTCATAGCTTGGGGAACTTACAACTTACATATGTTTCCAATCTATAGAGCTTGCTGTTTCTAAAAGGAAAACTTACATTCATTACAGGAGCCGATTCCAAAACGGATGCGCTAATATCATTATCAGAAGTCGATGCCAGTGTACTTTCCGTGGCAAAGGTATCGATGCTGATGCACTCCGCATCCTGGCTACATTGTAGGGTGCCATCGGGACTTTCGTCGGACTCCTCTGCCTCGGCACTACCATTTTCCTCAAACGGAGCCAGGGAACTTTTCAGGACACCCTCATCAATTTGGGATTTTTGCCGCAAAAGGGATCCAAATTTTTCGAAAAAGCCATCATCGCCATCTTGCAGTCTAGAAGATAAATTTAAATTAAATAATTATACATTTTTATAACAATGAATAAGCAACGGCTTATCATTTCTAAAAGGGGGTTTTACCGAAGATATAGGATGTCATGAAGTAAGTCATTAAAAATTGTCTGAGCATAGGGATTGTATGAGAAATAGCTAACAAAAATTCCCTGGATCTGAGTCATGTTTACATATATTAACCACCCACTCGGTAAAATCGATCTGTGGCTTGGATTCCCTTACATCACTTTCGGTGTCTCACGCACACATAATTACTCCACTTGATAATCTTTAATTTATCTGATGACACAGTTCCAGTTCTCCAAAATGTTCATATAAAGAAACACACATGCCTGCGAACAAATGTTCACATATCCATGACTTTTTAGTTTGCCACAGGTGTGCGTGAGTCTGTATTTTTTGGATCGATTTATTTATCCAACTTACTGGTGTTCATGCTCTGTGGGTGGATTCATTTTGAGTTCCTGCAACTTGAAGAAGAACCCCTTCCACATTTGTTCCTCGTCCATTTTGAAGAGGCTATTTTTGATATATTTTTAAATTTTTAAGGGAGCACAGGCACGGGAACCGGAATCCAACAAGTGTCACCGGAGTGTAGAAACATACTAACGGCTTATTTGCACCGAACAAACGATGTGATTCATGGGCAAAGCTGCTCTCCGACGTAGATTTTTCTCAGTAGTATTCACACGCTCTTCCGTACACTATCACAAATTATAATTAGGTATGTTTGTAAACCAACATTAGGCGAAAGTAAGGAATTGGGGAAGAGCAGAGAGATACATACGAACACTGGTTACCATGGAGATCGCTGGGGTTTTTATCTAGCTATTTTGCTTATGATCTTAAAATCTAGCATCTTAATAATCTTGAAATCTTTTAAATGAAAACCCATCTAGAACTGAATCTGAATGTTTTCCATCCAATGACTTTTAATGGCCGTTCTGTCACACACACACCTGCATGAAAAAGGTAGGGCTAGGTGTAAATGTTGTTGTTGTAGCCACCTCTGCAGACCTCTTCATGGTCAACTACGCATTTGAAGACCCCCTCTTTCGGGGTTCAAGTAAAGATCTATCAAACAACAAGTTACTGGATAGATAACTTACCTTATTTTGTCGAAAAGCCTTGCTTCCGAACGCCGGAAATAGCTCTTCAACATTATTAGGTCCTTTACAAGGTTAAAATATAGGTATTCATTAGTTAGGATTGCCAATTGGGAATTTAAAACCCATTAGTCAAAACAAATATATTTATAATAACCGATTAAATTAAGGAAGCGTGATACGCGATTAAGCACTTTAAAGTTTTCTATTTATAGATTGTAAAATAAATTAAGATTAGATTAGATTTGTTTATGAATTTGGTATTAAAAATACCTATTACAAAAACTACCGAATACCGTCTTTCGATATTTTACAGATGGCAGCCCTGCAGTCCGATAAACAAAACAAACCACGGCAATAACAACACTTTTGTTATTTGCTCAATTTATAAATTAAAAAATCATGAATCTGAAATATAAGCGACGATACGAGAGTCTAAAGCGCTCTGTGAAGAGTTATCTGCTGGTAAGATCGGATAAACGTATATGGAGTTCTGTAAACATTTGCATAAAGATTCGTACATACAATTACAATATTTTACGATCTATTAACATACGTAATCCCATTTCAGGAGAACGCATCACTCACCGACGAGATTTGCCGCCTGCAGGCCGAGTTATCTGTCACCCGATCTCAGAGGCTATATTTGATTGAGAGGCTTATGTTCCACGAGGGTCTGGAAAAGTCAAGTAATGGACGACCCAGTGTCTCGAACGGAAAAGGCGAACCCAATGATCCCACTCTCGGAGGTCCGAAGAAAACCAAACCAGTTGTTGTGCACAAGAAGCCCAGCGAAGATAGGCCAAAAAATGTCGCTGTAATTCGGAAAAAGAAGCCCATGTTTCCAATGAACTTGAATAATGTATTACTGCACTCACTGGGCGAGATAATATCAGTGAATCCCAATTTCCACACCGAGACCTGGATATATCCAGTGGGCTACGTGGCCACGCGGATTTACGCCCATCCCAAGGACCCGCGTAAAAAGTGTGTATTCACTTGCAAAATTCTGAACAACGCCGGGATTCCCCAATTTCAAATAATACCTGACAACGATTTGGATGGAGTCTTCTTCGGAGAGAGCGCCAGTACGTGCCACATGGAACTTTTAAACTCCATTCAGAGGTCTCCCAGTGTAAAAGTAAAAATACCCTTTGACATACAAGGTGAGGTGTTCTTTGGATTGTCCAACCAAAAAACACAGTCGCTTCTTATGATGGATCCAGGTTTTCATCACTGCACAAATTTCAAAGGTTTCGCGGTGCAGAATGTTCAATCGTTCAATAGCGCCTCATTATCGTTCGAGACGCTTCAAGGGTTTTTATCCTGATAAGATTTTTTAGTTTGTCTCCACTATAAGATTTTCATAAATATATCTAAATAAATAAGAATAAAACGTAATAAACCTATAATATTCCAAAACCCAAACAGCTGATATTTCTGTTCCAATTCCATTCGTCTGTTTCATTTCCTAAAGGGAGTTGCATTTATTTGTTACTTATTGCTTTACAAAATAAATAAATCCTTAAAAGGAATAAAAATGTTAGCAAATTAAAATATTTTTTTGAAAATGTAATGATATAATTGTTTCTGTTCTGATTCCACATGGTTCATTATATTTAAAATCATATGTTTTCTGGCTATGAAACTGTGTGCATTCGTGGTAATTTCGAATGGAACGAAAAATGCACTTCGTTTTGTTGTTGTTAACTATCGACTGTTCCTATGACGGAGCCGAAAACAAGCTGGCAACCTGCTGTGGCAATCGGAAATACAACCCTTGGACAGAAACATATGTACACAACACCTATCTGAAAAGTATTAAATATTTTTGGAAAGTTGTTTTGGTTGACGTTGAATTAACCGACATTGCATCAGCAGCTGAGGATATAGCAGAGCATCCAGATCTGTCGAGATGGGGAGCATCGAAAAGGCGTGTATATCCGGATTTTTGTGCCGACTCTGTTCCGAGATGCACCGAACAGTAATTCATATTTATAGTGATCATGGCCAGCGTTTGTGTCTTGTTGAGAAAATCAACGGCTATTTGCCAATAACAGTAAGTATTACCGAGTATTGGATGCAAGGATATTTCAAGGCTTTTAAGAAATGGGGTTACACATCATCGACCATGTTTGTATGTACTCGAAAACCAGCCATTGCAACAGAGACTTGCACAAACAATAGTTTTCCCGATAGGTCAATCTATAAACACCTTGAGGAGGAACATGTATTGATTAATCATATATTTATTAATCGCACCAGATTTCTCCGACTGATCCCTTGCCAAAGACCATTTGCAAAACGTGTCTGCATCGCGTGGAACAGCACTATTCGCTGCTAATGCGACTCACACAGATGCGGGAGAAGCGCAAGATTAATGTAATCGAGTTCAAATCTCGCATAGAAGTGAGTAGACAAGTTATGGCATAGAAAAAGACCCTACTCTATACCCAGTAATTACATTTTCCAGAGAAATCCATCGATATCCAGTGTGAGTGAGTCGGATGAGGAAGTGGTGAGTTGTTTGGGGTTTATACAAAAGGATTTAGTCGTAACTTTCTACTGCTTTTGCAGATAAATCAATCAACCTCGATTCACGAATTCTCGGATGAGGAGGATCAAGCGTCGCGTCGCAACGAGTCGGGAAGTACCGAGGCCGAATCCTCAACTGGCCCACAGACCCAGGAATCCCAGTCCCAATCCCCCAAGTCAACAGAGACTGTAGTGCCCACACCAAACAGCAGCGAAAGCCACGATGATAGTGGCGCTGGCCCCAGCAATAGAGACCCAATAGAGACTGTCAGAGGCACTGGCCCAGGCACAGGCACAGGCAGCACCAGCCAGCAAGGAACCCACGTAGATTAATGACTGCCAGCCTCGTCTCTGGTCGGTGGAACTATATACACGAGTACTTTACTATGTATATATAGACACAATTGTGTGTGCGTACGTTTAGATTGGAATAAAATAAGCATTTTATTTAATGAACTAGGTAATTTCGAATACAGATGATAAGTCAACCAACCAACTCTTGCTTTTGGATTGGCAGGAAGCAGGGTAAAATGCCCTAGGATAGAGTATCTTCATAGTGGGCCAAATACTCTCTGCGATACTGGCCCATCGCTCAACGTGGCATATCCATTTTGTTTACCTTAATCTTATCGTAGCTCATTTTAGTGGCTACATTCTTTTGCCATGATAGCGGAAAGTTTCTTTGTTTGCATCGGTTCCAGTTTTATATTCATTCCCTCGATGGTTCATCGATTCTCCATCTTATAGCAGCAAACAAAGGTCCAAAAAAGAATGGCCTCTGTATTGTATTACTTGGAAAATGGTGAAAGAGATTTGTGCACCCCTATATTTTTGGGCCATTTAACAGGTAGCCAGAAAATTGGGGTAATTTTGGTTGGGGTTCAACAAAATTCATTTTGCCCTTTAGGTTTTTAAAATAATTCTTTAATGGTAATTGATGAACATGTAAACATAGGGAGTTCGTTTAACTTATTAAAAATAATAAGGCATTTACATAGATTCGCATTAGAGCCAGTAATACCAACACGTGATATTTGAACATTTCTTTTTTCGATAATCTGTTCAATTTCTCTGATATGTTTATTATAAACCCCGTGACTCTGACACTCGTTCCAAATTCATTTTAGTCCTTGTCTGTCTTATGAAATGTTCTTTTTATTGAGCCTAACAATACGCACGAATCGCTGAATACTTAAAATTGTCAATCAGAATGGTATTATGATAACTTAGTTTATCTTGCTTTTCCTATCACTAATGTTTCCTGCCATATAGACGCACACTGATGGAGCACGTCTGATGGGGAAAACACTTGTGCTTGCAATTGTCGTTACATCTTAAGTTAGTAAACGTATATTGTTTTTAGTTGCGGCTTCAATTCTGGAGGTATCACTGGAGTGTGTTCCACTTTTCGAGTCACTAAGCGCTTAAACCGTCCACTAAATTGCTTGCGAAATCCTTTAAAGCTGTTTTTATCACTTGAGGCCATCATGTCCTGGAAAGAAAAGAAAAGTAAATTATTAGCAAAGTACTGAAAACAAACGATATATACCGAAACCAAAATAAATTGGATAAGCGTTTTGGTTTTTTATTTTTTGTAAGTCTTACTCATTTTAATGAATGTTTCGCTCTGATTGTGAGTGGTTGATTTTAGTTTATCAGAATCGTACTTATATTTAAAATATTCAAAATTCCGGGAATGCGTTGTGAATTTATTTTTAAAGATTACTTGAAAAAGAGCGTTCCTGGAATTAAATACAGTAATTGCCTAATTGAAAAGCCCTTGAACGTAATATGAATATTCGTGGTAAACAACGAAGGTGAAAGTAAGCCCCGGAAATGGAAAACAAAAGTGATTTAGACCCCTCTTTAAAGTATTCGCACACATACGATCCCCCAGTAACGTTAGGATTTATTAACCCCAGCTGACCTGAGTGTGTATGTGCCGTATGCGGATCTCTAATCTTATCGCTAAAATGGTTTCTCAAAATAGATCTATTTAATGCTGAATGCGGCAGGTTTAATGCCCATAATATATTGCCAAACGTCCGTATGTCTGTTCATACTTCCATACATACTAATGATTTAGACGGCAATTGTTGAAGTGCAAACAATTTGTTTCCTCTTTATCTTCCGCCAACACACGAGCGCACAAAGACTAGGAACTATATATACTATGTATGAACGGTCACCCGTGGAGTATCTAATAATCGTTACGTCATTATAATCCGCACTGCGAAGGAAACATGTGCGAATTGTGGTTAGGATAGTAAAAGAACAATAGTATATACAAATTTAAAAATAACCCTCTCATATCATATCCATTTTTAACACCATATTGATATGTTTATAATCCTATATCTAAAATGATCATCTTAGCATGGGAATTTTTCTTTCAGTGCGGACTTACGGGACTCAGGCAATTGTAGATATGAGGAGTGGGCGCCTTTGGGGGAAATGTCCACTCCGTTTGATTCGAATTCCCATTCCCGTTCCCGTTGGCGTCGCAAACAGCTGGTGCATTACTGGTCCTCACGAACGTAACGCTCTGGGTTTGTTTGGCAGGTGGTGAAGACGATGATGTTGATGAGGCCTTGCCCCTGGTCCTTTCCTCGCTCTGGTCCTTCATTTTTATGTGGTCGTCCCAGTAGCGGGTAAATATATTTTTGGTGTGGACTTCGGCGTTTGTCGTGGACGATGGATGCGGATGCGGGTGCGGGGTGTTCAGATAGTCGGATACAGAAACATCACGTTGAGAACATTTACTGCGGACAAGACGCATCGTTAATTTCCCAGTGATACCCTCGATCGGTGCTAAGTTAGTTCATTTCGCAAAACTGTTTTTAGGTACACGCGTATCACAGATGGTTTATGTTTTTGTTTTTGTTTTTCGTTTTTGGGGGCCTATAGCTATATCGGTATGATATGTATAGACATTTGCTATAGCCTATATGCCGACCATTGGCGGAAGAGGTTTTCGGTATACTAATGTCTCGCCTGTCTGTGTTTTATTTTCAGGTAGGCGCTACCCAGCGTTACAGCGCGACTAGAATATCGATTTTCTGTACATGGGCTGCCGTTTTGGGTGGTGAGTTAGTCATGATGGCTGCGCACTATACTTTTAGCTCAGCCCTACTCCGAAGTTTTGGCTTGCTGGCTGGGTTCCTTTGTGGCAATGCTTGTGTGTGCCTTATTGCGACTTCCTTTCCCGAGGAGGTGTATTTATAGGAATGACAATGACACTTTTCATCTTTTCAATGCTAGATATAACTTACACAATATCAATTTTGCGTTTTCACTAGGCCAGGCCAAACAGAAACAGAAGCAGAAGCAGAAGTAGAAATCAGAAACAGACAAACGTGTCGAGTATTTTCTAGTCGTCGTGCAAGGGAAAAATGCGATTAATGCTGGCACTCTTCACTACATCCACAGCCACGCTATGGTTGTATGTTTGCACATTTTTTTTAACTTTAACTGCTTTACACGTAAGTACACACATTAGTATTTGACTTCAGTTCGGTTTGGCTGGCAACGAGTATCTGAATACTGAACTCGACCGACGACTGGAACTGAACAAAAGCAAAATATTAATCTGACTCATGTGAGAGCTCTTTGCAGCAAACAGCCCAGCCAACAGCCAAAATATCAATCGAAAGTCGGTGCGAATGCTCTCTTGATCTCTCTCAGCTCTCTGGGTACACCATTTACCATATAAATTCGTGTTCGTATGTACACTCCCGCTCTTTTCAAGACCTTCTGACGTCAACTGACATTTAGTGAGCACTGTGTTTTCACAAACTCTGGCCCGTATGTATGCGCATTTGTACGAAGGTATATAAATAGCGGGTTTCGAGTGATTTACCCAAGACAAATTAATTCCGATTCCGGGGAATACGCTAACGACTGCAAAAACTCCCAAAAACACGATCGTGAATATTACGTTTTAGGAAACGAAACGCTGTTTCAAATGAAGTGTTCCACGCCAAACTATCATCGCACTTAAGCAATTGGCTAGATTGCTAGCCGAGTTAGCCTCTGAACTGAGATGTTAAACGGACCGCAGTCCCGCTCTAAATATTTTTGTTTGTTGGCAGGCTAATTAATTGAAAGCAATTAAGAGAATGGGATAGGTATTGTTTGTGATGAAAATGAACAATGGATCTTTTGCGATATTAAGTGTTTGGCTTGTTTCGATTCCGCCGTTCCTCTGTAGAGCTGGCAGATTTTGTGGCGTTAGGAATTGCAATAGTTGAATTTTCGCGGTCACTCTGTATTTCAATTTAGTATTCACTTTTACAAATGATAGATAATATTTAAACTCCATTTTTGTTTTAGTAATAATATTAATTTTATTTCGATTTATTTTTCGCCTTTACTGGGTCTGAACTGAATATTTTGGCCACCTTCTTCGTTACAAATATGATGGCGACCAATGCAACTATACCCAAAGTCGCCAAAGATGTTATATTTTCAGATTTGAAATAACTCTGCAGAGGTCCCAAAAATTCGTTTCTGAAAAGCACGAAAGTTCAATAATTAATTAGGGTATTTTTTATAGTTTAACATGTTGTATTAAATTCGATCTTCTGAAACCAGGAACTGTTTAAACCAGGGTAATATTGATTATTGTTTATGTACAAACTATTCAATGGATATTATACAACTGTTATGATTAATACTTGGTTTGATATTAATCAACGGAGTAATATTAACAATTTCTTAATGCTCAATGGTATAATCAGTGTCTGTGTAGATCACCCTCAATCTGTCGTTATATGCAACCTTGCACCGGGGACTAAAGATCAGTATTTGCTAAGTTAAATAGTTTTAATAATTATAGAAACAATTAGTTTTAAAAGGTCAATCTTGGCTCACTTACTAAAGACATGTATCAGTTTCTCACAAATCCCTATAAAAAGGTCATAATCGGACACTGAGTTTAATATTCGATCGAAAGAGATATATTTAAGTAGTACTATGAAGCTATAAGAATACTTACACGGCACTGGGTATTTGTGGAACTGGTTGAGGATGGCTCTGGGTTAGATATCCCTTCTCCGCAAACTCGACAAATGCCTCGGGACTGTATTTCTTGGCCAAGTACCGGTACATCTTTCCCTGCCGCAAGCTGTAATTACTAAGGGTTAGCATATGTTTTCTAAAGACATCTTTAGTAGTACGCACAAAATAAAAGCCGGTGATTCCAAAGCTCCAAGTCGCTTGGCCGTTGAGATTCCAGACTCCAAGCTGTTCATTCGGGCAATATTCAACTTTCGCTTGAGCTTTCCGCCCACAGACTCCCAGACGGCATAGAGCCGCTGACATACGGTACACTCGGCGGAGGAGCTAGAAGTGGGTGTACATAGTTAGGTATACATATCTTATGACGCTTAGACGGCGACTTCAACGCATGACTAATATAGCTTACAAGAAGATAAACCAGTCTCCGGTGGTGGCTCCCGATGAGGCTTGTGTGAGGTGCTCAAAGTTGTCGTCGGAAAGCTCTTTGACCGCTGGCTCCAAATTGTCATTGAAGAAGTCTAGGATTTCGTCATCGTTAATCTCGCCGTGGTAAAGGATGGGGATTCCGCGCCTGAAGAAGACCAAAGCCGGTTCCTTGCTGGGATCGTATATGGAAACGAGGTTGCTATCCACCGACTGGACCACTATGGCCGACAAGGTCTCCTCCAACTGGGGATGTATCTTCGTGACCACATTCTCATACTCCAGGCAACGCTGGCAATTGTTTTTGTCTGCAATTAAAGGAGTTTCTTAGCCACTAACCGGTGTTAAATAGTCCATATGCACATTGTACACGTAGGCTGGATTTAATTTATATATATGTAGGTACATATAACGAACTTACTGAATAGGACAACCACATTGCTGCTGCCGGTCAGAAGTTGAATCAACTCGGTGTCGTCCACACGTCGCAGTTCCTGGGCCGCAGCATTCCCCAGGCTTAGACCCAAAATTACTATAAATATGAACTGCAGCATTATCTTGCTGTGTTTGTGGAGGAGCGGACTTGATCACTGGCCAATCTGATCGGAACTTTAATGCCGAAACAGAGTAAGAGCCCGGCTATCGATAGTCGCTTCATTCATGTATCGTCAACAGTGATGCGAAGCATAACAGGGTTTTGTACCTAGATGAGAAAAAACAAAAAACGTACCTAGGTAAATATCTTTTTGCTTAAAAGCTGTTACAATTTCGATCTCAAAGTTTTCCGTTCTTAAAAAAATGGAATGTATTCAGGAACGGTACAACGAATTTATGCCCAGCACGTTAAACAGAACGAATATAAAAGTGGGACATTGGTGAAGCCACAACTAATAATAACCCGGCGGCAGCAACTTTTATAAAAATAATTTATATATAATAAAGGGGGGGAGAAAACCATTGGCTGTTTAAATTTTTCAAATGTTTAAGTAAGCCAACTATTTTCTGTGCTTTTCTGTGGCCTTACAAGGGTCTAGGATAGCTTCCCAGGATAATGTCCAATCCGAGTGTCTACTGAGCCCGCACTTGAAGCTCTTTGGCTTCAATTAAAATAAAGCTAGAATGTCATGCACACCTAAGCTTTTGGCGGTGCAATCCAAAATGCAGGCACTTCAATCAGAGTTTCAATACAAGATGAATAGAATTCCTACAAAGGTTCAAATTCTTCAAGAAATTAAACGGAACGGAGGCATTGCTGACCAGAATTGAACTTCAACATCTTGCGCTGCAATACCAAACAGAGACTCAGAAAACGACTCTTCTGGAAGCTTATGTTTGCAGATTGGCAACAGGTTCATTTATATCGAACAGAATCTCGAGAAAAATTGGACTTAGGCTGGACATTTTTGTCATCAACTGGTACCGGGAATCCCCTTCCCAGGGGAACAGAACCACATCTCATTGCGGGTTTTCTTGTTACTCAAAAAATAGAGAAATATATACCTGTCAATTTTTACCTTTTATTTCAAAAGCACAACCGTAAAATAAATATAATTAAGTTTTATTTATAAATCAAATTTTAACAAATAAATAATCAAATGTAATACAATTTGTAACAATACATTTTTAACTACTTTTGGTATGAATCTATGATCTTCGTCCTTCAAAATTTTCTATAGAATTTATTACAAAATCGTAAAGATCTTCTATTTGTTGAGCTAGTTTATCTGAAAGAAGTCAGGAAATATTAATTTTGAATTAAGCACTTTATTAAATTACCTTACCTTTGTCTGTTTCTACGAATTTACTTTCCATTCCATCGCTGCTCTCACCAGATCCAGACATCATATCGTCCTTGAAAATATTTTTCAGCTTTGGCAAAACCAAGAGTAAGAAAATCAGGCCAATAAACTTGACAATTTTCTTGAATATCAAGAGCTTGAGCAGTATCTTTCCAAGCGTGTACAAGTTGATCTTGGACTTAAGGTGTTCCAGAAAAGAGCCATGCGAGTAGGGAATTGGTAGAGCTGGCTTATAAAAAGGAGGAGAGGGTGGGCCATAAGAAGGATATCCGGGTGGCGGTCCATATTCAGGAGGAGGGGGTAGATAGTTGTTGTTCGGCGGAGGCAAGTAGTTGTTGTTTGGAGGCGGATTATATTGGTATCCATTATTCGGTGGAGGCAGGTACTCTGGTGCGGGGGTGGCAGGAGGTAGGTAGTTGTTGTTCGGTGGAGAACTATAGCTGTAGCCTCCACTGTCGTTGCCTAATAAATACAAAATAAATTATGTAATTACAATACACCACGTTTCAGGATATAGGGATAGTTTATAATCCATAGATCTATATCATCTTATTATATTTGTCTATTAAGTTATCTTGGCATTCTATTGTTTGTATCTCAATGCGGTTATTTGAGTAACACAATTATACGACAAATTATTGAAAGATTTTAAATTGTCCTTGAGATATAAGCGTTTAAAAGATTTGTAAAGTACACAATGTCCGATTAGATTTTCACATATTTCTTAAATCCTTTGGTTATTCACGCACCGAAATCCAAAGAATTCGAGTTTTGGATGTCCCCGGAGTAGCTATCTGCAATGCAAGCACAAATGCAGGAAGCGCATATCAGAACGGCAAAGTATTTATTACGCATTTTTTCGATCGCGGTGAGATATGAATTAAACGGTTCCTAAAAGTACAATAAACGGTTTTCTTGACGACCGCCGCTTTATAAATTTCAAACCGAAAACATTGTTGCAAAGAAAATATCTGGCCGACGCATGTACGTATGTGCAAGTATTTATAACTGCCATTGCTTTTCCCCCGAAAGGTTTGGCCCCTATAGCTATAGGGCATATATGCAGCGATGAGCTGAAGTTGAATCACTTGTGTATTCTTGCAAGAAATGTGGCTACCGTATCACGTGCTGTTCAGTATTCATGCTACGTGCAATCGCTTGGATTGTGTTGGAGATTTCGAAAGAGACGCAAAAAGTTCAATACAACTTTCACTACCCAACTTTCAAAAAGCCTGAAAATAGCAACCGCCTATATAGTATTTGCGAGTTTGGGGTTTGGGGTTTCGACAACCACTTTTTTGACCTATTGTTAAACTCGTTTTGTGGGAATAAACGATTTGCATAAGTGACACAAATTGATGACATTTCAGACAAGTGTTACGAATGTAATACTTTCAAAGACTTTGGGAATACTGGAAAGTTGTATCCGCCATCATTTGATTTCATTCATATTATTCCAGTAGGAATATGGTATAGCTATAGTTAGTATGCACCGACGTAATTAATAGTTTTACGTCGCCGGATATGCTCATAATGTATCCGACGGATCTTCAACTTGGTTAATGTGCCACAACACAGCTTGAATTCGAAATGCATTTATTAGTTTTTAATTGAAGGTACACTGAAAACCTACACAGAGAAAAAAACGGAACAATACCCGATTGATATTGTCTCCTCAATTTGTACATACCAATTCTTCCATATTAAAATAATACGAATTCATACCAAAACGATACGAAATCATAACAATTACAAATGTTGATATGAATCCGTAAACTATTAATATGAAAACTTGAAAGATTGATATGTTTTTCATACCAAATGGGTCACCGAAAAGTCTTCGAAAAAATAGTATGGCTGTGAATTCTGAATTTGTGAGTATTTATGGTATTTCTTAAGGTATTAAATGCATTTCTGGTCTAATTCGCCGCGGTAACACTGGCATTCTACGAAAAACGTGAAACTACAAAGTGAAACATTTTGTGCTGTTTATTTTATTTTACATATGGTTAGTATATATTATTCAATTTAATTTACTTGATGTTTCTTACTGGCATTTGTTTACTTTTTTAGAAACTGGAATGCGATATTCGGGGGTCTGTCAAGACGCCATTGACCGTCCCGGGACCTCCTGTCAAATGGCTGGCCAGAATGCCAAACTGGGCTACATGTACGGCCCCCGACTAGCTGGTAATCATCTAATGAAGAAGGACTCTCTGGCGCTAAGTAAAATGAGATACTTGTGGAGCCCAGATTCAGAGTGATCAGCGCCCTTTTATTGCTAAGTTCTCGATACTTGATAATTATTCCATTATTTTTAAAATAAATCATTTATATGAATTTACTAAGGTTTTGGGCTCTATTTAATTACAAAAAGCTAAAAAAATAAAAATAAATTTATATAATGATATGAGAAACCATATCCATCTGATGTGAAAACCATATCCATCTAATATGAAAGAAACTCAGTTTGATATGAAAAATACCATTCTGGTACGACATTTCCCATAATTTTGTAGCAAAATTTGATATGTGCGCATAACAATCTATTATGAAAAATACCACATTCATATGTTCGAAAATACCAATTTGTTATGTTCGAAAATATAATTTTGGTATGACCACATATGGGACCAAAATTGTTATGAAAAAATACCCGAATGATGACCATTTTTGGTATTTTTTTTCTCTGTGTATCTAAATAAGTGGGATTTTCAATAAAAATGATATATATTTTAAGAGTTACTGGCGATTATAGTTTGGTTGTTTGTCTTTCGTTTTCAATAAGTTACATAGGCAAATTAATAACTTCAACACAGTTTTATTCAAATAATTCAAATAATTATCAATTTAAATGCATTATGAATCTTACATTAAATTAGTACACAGAGAAAAAAAATACCAAAAATGGTCATCATTCGGGTATTTTTTCATAACAATTTTGGTCCCATATGTGGTCATACCAAAATTATATTTTCGAACATAACAAATTGGTATTTTCGAACATATGAATGTGGTATTTTTATACCCTTGCAGAGGGTATTATGATTTCAGTCAGAAGTTTGCAACGCAGTGAAGGAGACGTTTCCGACCATATAAAGTATATATATTCTTGATCAGCATGACTAGACGAGTCGATCTAGCCATGTCCGTCTGTCCGTCTGTCCGTCCGTCTGTCCGTCTGTCCGTCTGTCCGTCCGTCTGTTTCTACGCAAACTAGTCTCTCAGTTTTAAAGCTATCGGGCTAAAACTTTCCCAAAAGTCTTATATCTATTGCAGGTAGTATATAAGTCGGAACGAGCCGGATCGGACAACTATATCATATAGCTCCCATAGGAATCATCGGGGAACAAAATGTAAAAAAAATTATATCTTGGGTGTTTTTGAACCTATAACCTCCTACTTTTGGAAATGCCATTTTTTATCTAATTCTGAATTTCGAATAAATTTTTTTCAAAATCGGACGACTATATCATATAGCTGCCATAGGAACGATCGGAAAATTAATGGGAATATAATAGGAAATAAATTATTGCTTCGTTGGTTTTTATCGTATTCTCTTCTACTCTGGGATATGACTTTTTTTAAATGTTTTCGAATTTCGATTTTAATTTTATCAATATCGAACTACTATATCATATAGCTGCCATAGGAACGATCGGAAAATTAGTGATTAATAGGAATTATCTGCAAGGGTATATAAGCTTCGGCTGGCCGAAGCTAGCTTCCTTTCTTGTTCATAATAGATTGTTATGCGCACATATCAAATTTTGCTACAAAATTATGGGAAATGTCGTACCAGAATGGTATTTTTCATATCAAACTGAGTTTCTTTCATATTAGATGGATATGGTTTTCACATCAGATGGATGTGGTTTCTCATATCATTATATAAATTTATTTTTATTTTTTTAGCTTTTTGTAATTAAATAGAGCCCAAAACCTTAGTAAATTCATATAAATGATTTATTTTAAAAATAATGGAATAATTATCAAGTATCGAGAACTTAGCAATAAAAGGGCGCTGATCACTCTGAATCTGGGCTCCACAAGTATCTCATTTTACTTAGCGCCAGAGAGTCCTTCTTCATTAGATGATTACCAGCTAGTCGGGGGCCGTACATGTAGCCCAGTTTGGCATTCTGGCCAGCCATTTGACAGGAGGTCCCGGGACGGTCAATGGCGTCTTGACAGACCCCCGAATATCGCATTCCAGTTTCTAAAAAGTAAACAAATGCCAGTAAGAAACATCAAGTAAATTAAATTGAATAATATATACTAACCATATGTAAAATAAAATAAACAGCACAAAATGTTTCACTTTGTAGTTCTCGTTTTTCGTAGAATGCCAGTGTTACCGCGGCGAATTAGACCAGAAATGCATTTAATACCTTAAGAAATACCATAAATACTCACAAATTCAGAATTCACAGCCATACTATTTTTTCGAAGACTTTTCGGTGACCCATTTGGTATGAAAAACATATCAATCTTTCAAGTTTTCATATTAATAGTTTACGGATTCATATCAACATTTGTAATTGTTATGATTTCGTATCGTTTTGGTATGAATTCGTATTATTTTAATATGGAAGAATTGGTATGTACAAATTGAGGAGACAATATCAATCGGGTATTGTTCCGTTTTTTTCTCTGTGTACGCATTATTTTATAATTCCGGAAGTAACCTGACTTGGATATTATGAAAAAAGAACTAACAATAAAAATATGATTTTGCAAATATTTAAAAAAAAAATGTCTTTCTCCAAAGTTTGTATTTTAAATTCGCCTTCGCTAATTTTTAAATCTGATAGTCGTAATGTCCTAGCTTTCGATTTTACAGTCCATGCATAATATAATTAATACAGATACAGAACAAATAAAATTTAAAAACGAAAAACATCGATAGGTCTCCGCCAAACTCAGGGTTTCCTATGTTTCGAAAACATCGATTCCGCCATCGATGTTTCTCCACCTCTACTCAATTAGTATTTACAATTGGAACTGCGCTGATAAAAAGTGAATAAAATTGTTGCATCGCGGGCGAAAGTGGGATCAAATGGACTCAGCACAGGAAGACGACTCCTGCACGGATGTGTTTCTGGTCACGGCCAACGTTGGCAGCCTGTTCGAGGACGTACGTAGAGCGTTGACTCGATGAGCCATGGATACATTGGGCTAGGAAGTATACATGTTTACGTACGGCCATACATACACGATGCGTAAATCGCATATTTATGTATGGACTGACATAAATATGTGTATCCGAATCCGTGTCCCCAAACAAATTGGTATTCCGCACGCCCGCCCCCCGATAATCGAATTTCCAATACACTTTGCAGCCCGAGAGGCTTCTGCAGCTATGGCTCCACGAATTCCTCGCCAAGATATCGCACGTAAAGCCCCGATTCCTGGCCCTCCACCTCCAGGAGGTGGGCGGGAAGACGTACGAGAAGTCCATGGAGTACGTCCAGGAGTTCATCAGGTGCCTCTGTGATGCCCCCGAAATGGGCGACTTCACCTGCGTACACATCTTCATGGACGAGGACTTCAAGTCAGCCGAGCATTTTACGGTGGGTAATCGTGTTTCTAGGTCAATCGGGCGCATCGAAAAAAGATTCGGATGAGCTCAGGCATTCAAAGCACCCATTGTTCAATGGGAGTATACCGAAAATATTTAAAAATTTGTAATTAACTCACTGGGCTTAGTCATGATATGACGACTCTCTTATTTCATTCATCAACAAACATCCGTTTTCACTCAATTAAGCTGATACTGTAGGAGAAATATTTTCGAAAACCATTTAACTTGCATTATCTTTAAATTGTAAATATGAACGATAATTTACTTTTGGTTTCTTTCAAAATTAAGTTCCTAATATAATATTATTTTAACCATTTCTTTTTAGGCCCTCGGAAGTCTTTATTTTGTCCACAAGGATGTTACTTCCTTGAAAATATGGAATTTTCTAACCCACAGTTGGGAAGAAAGTCTTCAAGATATTCAAGATAAACATATCTATTCCGGAAATATTGAAACTATTGCCACCAAGGAAAAGTCAAAATTCCCTCAGCATTTCTTTCCGGAGGTAGATTTTATGAATGTTACTAAGTATTATGGTTGACATATTCAAGTATTGTATCGTTATTTGATTCAGTGTAAGTGGTCCCGAAAAGGCTTTATGCGAACTCGATGGGAAATCAATGGCACAGTCATCGATCTAGTCAACATTCACTTATTCCACGATGCTTCCAATTTGGCGGCATGCGAAAATTTTCCCTCCGTTTATTGTAAGACTCGGAGAAGAGCCTTAGTTCATACTATTGAAAGGTAACTTTTAGTATAAATATCTAAAAATAATATTAACTTGAAAGCGCTTGAAAACAGGTTCCATTTGGACGAACAGAATGGCACTGTGCCATTTTTCCTCTTTGGGGATTTTAATTTTAGATGTGACACTGAAGGCGTTGTGAAAGTAAGATTACTATGTGAAGTAGCCAGCAGTAATTTAATAAACATTTTTGCATAGGAATTAACTGAAAACTTGACCCCTCATCGCGTTCAAAATGTCAAGAATGAAAACGATAAGATCCATTATCGCAACTCAACTGGAAACAACGTACTAACCGTTGGAAAAAAAGAATTTAGTCATGCCGACCATCAACTCAAGTTCAAAGAAGACTGGGTAAATACATATAAAATTGCTCAACAAAATATGATGACGAATATTTTCTTATCTTTAGCTAAAGAAATTTGACAGAGAGCTGGAGCCACTCAAAGATGTCCTAGTCGAATACCCCATTAAGTTCGTCCCGTCGTATCCCTTCGAGGAAGACCCAGAAATGCCCACCGACTACATGTCTACTCGCTGTCCGGCTTGGTGCGACAGGATTCTAATGAGTCCTCAGGTCCGTGAGATTATTCGGAGCGACGATTGGACATACGGAATGATCGGTGAAGCAGTCTGCATGGGCGACCACAAGGTAAGGTCGCTTAGAAACCATTCAATATTTTATTCCCTTTTTTAATAACTTCAGGAGCGATCTAAAATTACTTACAAATCTCGATTGCCTTCAACCACTTTGCACCACTTTTGATAAATATTCTTGCTATTCGCTATTAGAGGCTTCGTATTGTTTCCGAATGTCTTACACAAACAGGCTGTTTCTAATTCTGCTTCCATTCCTAACAACTCTGTTTCCCTTCGGCATGGTGTCGCTTAGTCCACTTGTAGTGCGCTTACTATACCCTCTTAAAATGATATTTAAACTATAAAAAACTTAAACCAACTAGGAACGGATGTATGTAAAATCACCACTAAACAATTTCAGATGAATCGGCAAGGATATTTAAAGGCTTCGGTTCGTCGAAGTTAGTTTAAATCAAGTTGTTAAATTTGTAGATACTCAGAATTAAATACTCAGAGTAAGGTTAGTCAAAATCATAGGAAACTCATATGTATATACCATTTTCGATGGTATCTTCCACTTCAATCGGTCTAATGAATATTATCTCTTCTTTTTTGTCATGTAGCCTGTTTACTTAACTGTCCGTCTTAAACCAAACAAAGGTACTTATAGATCTTGTGATTGCAACTACACGAATACTTACGCCAAACCCAACGATATCTCAACATCACCTCTGCCCGCACTCAAACTGAAATACTGTCCCTATTCAAATAAGCTCTTTGAGGATATAGCCACCAGTTCAAAGTTGTTGACCAACGAAACGGAGGCTCGCAATGTGTACAATTCCCTGAAAATGAGTCAGGACGAGAACGAGGAGGCGAGCAAAACGACTAGCTCGAATTTCCCGAACATTAGTATTAACATAATTGATTCCGATAATATTTGCATGTGCCTGTGCGCACACCTCTCTAGCAACAGTCTGCTGCAGTTTGACGACTGCCAGCGAACTGGCGAAGCCATTTGTCCCATGTGCCGGAACATAATCAAAAGGCAGCCCGCGGGGCATCGCTATAAGCTGCTGTCCAAGCGTCTGATGCTAACGCAGGATATCATTATTAACCGCATAGATACGCAGCACTTGAGCACGGACTCTGAGCGGCTGTACGAGGATCCCTACACCCCGGAGAGCACCGAGTCCCACTCGCCGTATCCGGAGGTCACTAGCTCGTGCACCTCCACCTCGAGCAGTTCGCGCAGTCCGCTGGAACGCAGACTAGCGCCAGACAGGCTGGCAGAGAATAAGGCTGGCGATTCGGATATATCGCCCTGTCCCGAGGTGGCGATTTCGGTTGCGGAAAAACCCCCCAGGGGCACCGTAACTCCCGGCCAGCTGAAGTCACGGCTAGAGAACCTAAAGCGCTTATCCATCAAAGACGAGGTCGAGGACGAGGGCACAGTTGATGCGGCGGAAGCGGGTGATGTTGAACAAGTTGACGCTGTTTGCTCCCCAAGCGCTGCTCCAAAGCGCACAACCAAACGCAGTTCTAGTGTTACTCCTATGTGTTGTACTATCCACTAATTCCAGTCTTTTTCGTTATTTTGATTTATATTTCGTTGTTAAGAAAGTATTTTGAGACCGGCGATTAAAATACCGCTTGTTCAAACGCTATGCATTATTTTATACTTATTTTATGTAGTAAGATTCTTAAATTTCCCTCTCTCTGCATGCAATTAAACCCGTGGATTTACCAAAAACAAATTACGGCTATTTTTAAGTCTTAGCTTCAATATTTTTATGTTATTTATGCAAGTTATCATAAGTAATTGAAATCTCCAATCTCTGCATCTTTGAAACTCACTTTTCTACATAGATCGTTGTAATTTTGACCAAATGCTTAAAACGCCAAGGTGCAGTAGATATCTTTGAATTTACGTTGTGTAAATATGTAATATATCGAGCGATTGTAGTTTTAACTTGTAATTTGTGTGCATTTTAAAAGCCATATCGAAATCTCTAAAACCAATCTGATGTACTCTGTTCCTTTTCGCAGTAGCAGCGATCAGCTTAAGCCCGTATTTGAATCTGTGTTTTAAATATGTATATTGTTTATTGTGTTCGTCTTTTTTAAGAAAAAATAAATTACGTTTTTTACCTCACTTGTCTTCTTTTCTTTTCATTTGTATCTTATACTTTTTTTGGGCGAAAGCGCCAATCCTTTTCAGTTATTTTTTCCGCCTAACATCAAAGTTGCAAGCCGACCGAAAGAAATTTTGTGGACCAAGAGTCCGGCTTGCAGCCTCGTTTTGAATACCCCAAAATCCTGTAATCTTATATTTGTATTTTTGTAGGCCCTGCGGATCCCACTGGTGCTTCCCAGTTGCCGGAGAGCCTGGCGAACTTGGTGAATCAAGCGCTGAACGACGACAGCCTGTGGATGGAGCAGTCCGTGGTGGACGATTCGAGTGCATCGGCCAAATCGCGCTATATCTTGATGAAGAAGGGCACCGCCAGTCCGTGCAAGGAAGCACCCGACGAAGATGCAGGGGCCTTGGCCATCAAGAGCGACGGTCTCGAGACCGAAAGTGCAATGCTGCTGAAGGAAACAACCGTCTAAGAGCTTCAGATCTTCTCTCAACTAATGCCAGCTGAGCCAATAACTTGTACCGTGTGGTTTTGTGTTATGTACCTGTTATGTTAAACGCGTCCAATACGAGCTATTTATTTGTCACACACCGCCAAGACATGTGGGAAGCAGTCGCAGTAATAAATAATACATACGTGGTAGTTGCATTTATTTCAGAAAAACGTTCAAAAGATGAGGAAAATGAGGAAATCTAAACCAGACGCTCAAACGCAGTTCCACACACGCATTAAGACTACGGGGCTAGGCGAACTATTCGATGAGTTTTTTGGCTTTGAAGTACCTGCGGAGGTACAGAACCTGCCACGTCGCCAAGCCCAGGAGGCAGCACATACTGAAGATGCTGAAGAACAGGACGCGGCTGTTGGTTTTCTCTGTGAGAAGAATGGGTTTAGATCAGTTTCTTAGGGATTTTGGTGTGAAACATACCATTGGTATCGCGCATTTCCTCCTCCCGCTTGCGCATGAGAACGAAGTCCCGCACAATGGAGTCGGAAAGGTCCTCCAAACGCTTAAGATCAACTTCCAGGGGCTTCAGCTTGGAGGCCTCACCAATCTGATTTTGGAGCAAAGAAATGCAAGTCATTTAGGAGATAAGAAAAGAAGGCTGGTTTGGACTTACGCCTTCGTAGCTCTTGGTTTCCACACCCTTTTTCGTCTGCAGAGATACTTCCTGAACCACGCCGCGTTGGTCTGTGGAAGGAAGTGCGATTAGGATTAGGATTTAAAGTAATCTGATAATTCTATACTATAGATATTATAGATTAAAACATTTTGAACTGGATCGTTTAAATTAAAATATAAATTTAAATACAAAAAAATTCTTCTGATAGGTTTTGAACCCGTGCTTTTGTTGTACAAATTGAAATAATCTGACGTGTATGTCAGGTAATGAGCAAACTAGGCCTGTAACTTACGTGCAGGAACTTTGGATATGAAGCAGATCTCGTAGGCGTCGTACACCTCGGACATGAAGCTGAACTTGCCCTTGGTGATGTGCTCCTTCTGCGACAGGATGTGTCCCTTGGTGTCGCGAGCCTGTTGGACGAAAAGTCCGCGTTAAATCCATGGGAAAATATATGTGCTATGAAGAAAACTCACTATGTAGTCGATGACCTGGCCGGGCACGTCGGAAACCTCGTACTCGCCCATCACCAGTTGGTTCGCCTGGATGTCCTCCTTGAGGCACTTCTGGGTGTTCGGCGTCAGCTTGAACATGACGGCGTGGCCGCCCCAGGCACAGGCCATCAGTAGGCACACGATAAAAGCCGCCCTCGCCATAGCTCCAATTTAAATCCTATAAAATCTACGGCTGACAAGATGAGGTGGCTACTTGGTGGAGATGGGTAGAGTTGGAAAATATCGATTGAACCGATTGTGTTTCCGTTCCAATTAGCAATTGTCAGCACTCAAAAATATTAGATTCTGCAATTTACTAACACTATTTATTTAGAAATCCTCCAGATTCTAGTTTATTTATTAATTGTTGGTTAATTATTAATAATTAAATAAGAATACATTGATTTTCAGATTGTGAAGCTCCGAGTTTCCCACCATCATCCAGGACCTAGGCAGGCTTCCCTCTTTCGGCCACAGGGGCGCTCGATAATTTTGTGTTTCAGCCCTGGTACGCCCTACGTTCGCTATGTAGTGTTAAAAAATACCAAAGTTTATAAAATTTACAATTAATTTTTTATTAAAAATAGATTTCAAAGAACACAATCTTAATTTTAGTTCTTCAATTTCTTATATAATAATTTCCCACAAACTTTCCATTCAAACCGATAACCGTTATTTTAGTGTTGCAAACACCGCTTTGTCTGCGCAACGCCGTCGCAAGAATACGCGGCTCCGGAAGCGTTAAGAATTCTGTCGGTGTATTGGTTAATGTGCGTGTGGTGTCAGTGTATGTGGTTCTTAAGTAAAAAATATCGGAGTTTTTAAAAACTTTTAAGCAACAACTTCCGCCTGCCTTGTGTTTTTATATCATTTATTTTAAAAGGGGTAATATAGCGGCCATCGGCGAACCGCAGCGGCAGCGCAGTACTAAGCCCTTTCCTATTTGCAGGCAAAAAGTGCAGCAAATGTCCGTGGATCAGGTAATTGTATTTTGCATACACACACATGTACATACATATGCCCGATTCGATTTATGTCGGGATTTCTGCAGGAAGATTTTCTGTGCTAAACCGCCGTCTTTGTGTACATCGGAATGGTGGATATAATAGTACTTGCACAGCCCCAATGTTATTAACCTGCCGTGTTGTTTTTGTTTTCAGATGAAAATACCAGGAAACACAGGTATATAACCCACCACCACAGAGACAGGGAGCGTTTTCCCATAGACGGGAACTACTTTTCGACTTCTTGCTTAATTTTCTCTGTTTACCATGCCCCATAATGTAGCTAAATCGGTCGAGGAGCGCAATATACCATGGAGCCAGCAAGTCGATGAGGCCTCTTACGAAAATCTATCCTCTCCCACTCACGATGAAGTCGTCTCTGGTGAGTTCTTTACCCTATCACCACTTCAGATCCCGAACCATCTAACCTTTTCCAACGATTGCAATCCCCCACAAGTCAATGAAAACTCCATGCAATTCCAATATCCGCCGTTTAACTTTAAGGAGAATTGCAACACTCCATGGAATAATATGAAAAAGGGCCGAAAAGCGAACGCCAACCATGGTATGTATAGTTGTTTTCACCCAGTTCCCGTACTCATAGCCATCGTAGTGTGCAATCGTTCTCGCTAACTGGTTTTTCGACTCTGCGAATATGCATAAAAGTCGGTGCATCGGGAAGTCGATTAGTCCGATTAGCTTCCGATTGGATTCACTTGGGTCTTGTATTCACAGCTTAACTGATTATATTAATATCGAATCATCACAGATCAAGATATCACAGCCAGATCAAGATAAGTGGCTTTAAGCTACGGTCTACTGATTATAAATTGTTTAGTATACATTCAAGCGAGTGGTAGATCATTTCCGGGAAGACCAAACC
Source organism: Drosophila prostipennis (assembly GCA_037075205.1). Taxonomy (NCBI): domain Eukaryota; kingdom Metazoa; phylum Arthropoda; class Insecta; order Diptera; family Drosophilidae; genus Drosophila; species Drosophila prostipennis. Next base: position 33,192 of record JBAMCJ010002175.1, on the reverse strand, counting down.
CCAGTTTCTGGATTTATAAAAGGAATATTTGTGAAACGAATAATCATATTTCTTGGTACCTATAATTTTATAATTTTAAAACAATATTCTCAACATCAGCCTACATTATTTACTATTAGCAAAGTTGCTGCACACCAGTATCTGTGGGGTGTATGAATATTTTAGAATCATTACCATCTATAAGACATCCATACTACCTTTGCCTTCAAGATGTCCTCAGCCCAATCCTCTGCAGCCATATTTTTAATGGCCGTCGTCAAGACCTTTTGCAGGCTTTCAGCTTGCTTCTTGAAGATGTAGAATATTTCGTGGGTGGTGGCGTTCGGCTGCTGGGCGCACCAGCACTCCATGTTGGTGACCAGGCCCAAGGAGGCGTACGGAATGCCGGCCTCCTTGGCCAAAATGGCCTCGGGACACAGGGTCATGCTCAGCAGGTCGGCGCCCCACTTGCGGAACATATTGTTTTCGGCGACCGTTGAGTAGCGAGGTCCTTCGAGGGTGAGGACAGTGCCACTGCTTCGGGTGGGCAGCTCCAGCTCTTGGGCGGCATTCAGAAGGTGCTGCCGGGTGCGCTCGCAAAAGGCGGGATTCATGGGCACGTGGCAGACGCCCAAGGGACTGCCCACGGCTCCGTCGTAGAAGGTCTGAGCCCGCCGACTCGTATAGTCGATCACATCGTGGGGCACCACCAAATGTCCCGGCTGCAATTTGTCCCTCAGCGAGCTAAACGTGTTGGTCACCAGGATGTGGGTGCAGCCCATCTTGCGCATGGCCCACACATTGGCCCTGTAGTTGATGTTACTCGGCATGATGTCGTGGTTTCGGCCATTTCGCGACAGGAGAGACACATTCACGCCTTCTATCTGGCCATCGATGATCACATCGGATGGTTTTCCGAACGGAGTGCACACCGCGTATTCCATGCGCTCGGCTAAATAGATGGGCTTGTCCAGATTGGCCTCCCCGATTATGCCAATTTTGATGGGAATGGTGTCCCTCTCCAGGTCGCTGGTTACCTCTAAATCCCCCTCCATTAAAAACGTAAATTTGGATAATTTTCTTAAAATCTGTTTGCCCAAAAGTGAAATAAGAAACAAAATGTAATTTCAAGTTGCCTTGCCTCCTTAAATTTGTAACAATGCATTTCTTATGAGTACAATTTTGTTTTAAATTATTTAACATTTGGATAAGTTTTTTGTAATTTTATTTATTTGTTTTTTTAGATAGGAAACTGATTTATTATTGTACCCGATATTTTTAGATTCATATAAAAGACATGGACATAGTATTCCCAACAACACACGACGCGAAGAGCACCAAGTAAATCCTTGGAATTCCAGGAAACCAGCAGCACAGGTACATGAATAATAGTGTAATAGAATATTAAATCATCTATTGTATTAAATCTATCACATTATGTTATATTAACATTTGTTCTCCGCAATTCTTCAGTCGATTCGAAATGAAAACGACCACCCAAAGCTGGACAACAGAACAAGCGATGAAGCACAAAATCAAGAAGTTGTCGCCGCTCCCAAGAAGACAACCTGGGCCTCAATTGCCTCCCAGCCGGCTAAACTGACATCCAGAGTGAGTACACCTTTGGCCCACCAATCGAACGCTTTTATAACCTGGCTTTGTACACAGGCAGCGTCCACCACTTCCAACAATAAGAAAAAGGGTCCCGGCATGCCACCACCACCTATGGTCCCAGGAAAGCACAATTTAGATGTTAACGTATGGGACTTGCCGAACAATAAACCTCCTCCCGTACCTTCTCCCCCCTCGCCGATCGACTTGGGCTATTCCGACCTGAGCTCTGACTTTTCCATATCGCACGGCAACACAGCAGCAGCGGCAGCAGCAACCGCCACTGGGCGCACGCACCGAGAAGGTTCACAAGGACACGGAGAACTTCCAGAAGTACGAACACAAGGGCCTGGGCAGCAACAATAATTTCAGCAGGCCCAAGGTTTCGCCCACGGGCCCCGTGCGCAGGAATCTGGGACCCCAGCAGCCACCAGTCCACCATGCAGCCCCTCGTCCAGCGACCAATGCAGGTCCGCCATTTGGGCCGCCACCCAACAATAGGCGCCACGAGGGCGTGCCCCATCCAAACAGCCGGAACCCAGAGCGCTCGGGCAACTACAACAGTTTTCGCAGCAGCGAATTTGAGAACGCATCCAAGTTCGGCGAGTACCGGGACGAGAACCAATCACGACCGGTGGAAGCCACCACATCTGTAACCGAGGAGGTGCCTGTCGATCCGCAACTTCTGTTGGACGAGTTAAGAGACAAAAACAATTACAACCCGAAGGTGGTGGACTTGAACAAGGCCACGGCAGCCAGGTAAATTGGCTAAATATGGAAAATAATATAAATATATATTTATTCTTTCATTTCGTAATGGTTCTCAGGTTCTTTGTCATCAAATCGTATTCCGAAGATGATATCCACCGCAGTATAAAGTACGAGATTTGGTGCTCGACCGACCACGGCAACAAGCGATTGGACGACGCCTTCAAGGAGCGCCACAAAGAGGGCGGCAACATCATGCTGTTCTTCTCGGTGAACGGATCCGGTCACTTTTGCGGGATGGCACAAATGATGACGGCGGTCGACTACAACTCAACGTCGAGCGTCTGGTCGCAGGACAAGTGGAGGGGCAAGTTCAAGGTGAAATGGATATATGTGAAGGATGTGCCCAATGGCAAGCTGCGCCACATTCGACTGGAGAACAATGACAATAAGTCGGTGACGAACTCGCGGGACACCCAGGAAGTGCCCAACGACAAGGGCATCGAGGTGCTCCAGATCTTGCACTCGTACAACCACTCCACGTCCATATTCGATGACTTCTTCCACTACGAAAAGAAGCAGGAGGAGGAGGTCTCCTCCAAGCGTCCGCCGCCAATGCACGTGCCCGATGGCAACAACCAGCAGGTGCCGGCCCCCCTTGCCCGCAGTTTCAACCGCCAGGCGGACGACAAGGACAGGGAACGGGATCGTGAGCGCGATCGCGATCGCGATGTCCGCGGCGGTGGCATGTCACAAAATAAGCACTTCAACGCTGGAGGAGGAGCCGGTTTCCGTAATCCAGGTCACAGGGGCGGCCCGGGCAGTGGTGGCGGCGGGTCGCACAGCAACTACAGCGAGTATCGTCGAGGCTTCGACATTCAGAAATCGGGCGGCGACTATCAGTTCAAGGACCGAGACGGCCCGGACTTTGACAGAGAAAATGACTTTGGAGCCCACTACGGATCCAATAACCGCAAAAATGAATATCAACAGAATAATACGAACAACAAGGCCAGGTTAAAAACCCCCCGTGATCGTGATTTCAGTACTGAACAAATTAAAATCGGCGTGCGCTTTAAGGTGGGTGGTTTGTCCGCTTCTAAGGATTTGCCAAGAGTGAGTCTCTAGTGGTTCGGCCTTCCGATGATTTGGATAACTAATTCAATTCTAATTTCCCTTGCAGGACACCGACAAGGATAAAATGCGAAGCAATGAATATTCATAAATTTACTGAGCTGCGGTAGAATTCTTTTTTAAATGATATTGAATGGACTCCCACAATCCGTTGAATTGCTTAGAGACGTTAAATTATAATTTTTAGATTTTTTAACCATTGCGTGTACAAGATAAAATCCCGATTCATGAAGAACTTATAAAACAAATCGAGCATGTGGGAACTAGGATTAATGATTAAAATATGATAACATTTTTACGTAATTATTTATTACAATATTTATATAAATCTATTGACGCTCACATTGAACAGTTCATAAACAAATTAATGATCGATTTTGCCGATATATACAACATTTATAAACACCAAGGAGTCTGCTTCAGCCATTCCTTGTAGTTGCACTGTAACAATTTATACAACTTATTTGAATCTAAAGTGTACACGACTTATGTATGTATAATATAATTAAAGTAACCAATCCATCATTTACTCATTGACTAAATTACCAACATCTCTTGATATAAATCCGCTATTTGTAAGAGATTGTTCAGAAATTCCCGTCTCCGACAAGCATAAAATAGTATTTTCTAATTAATACTTACACGCAAAGCAATATGGGCCGAATATTATTACTTTCACAGCGCTATCCAATAATTATACGTTAGTGGAAGACTGAAACAGTATAATAAACAAAAAGTCATGTACGTAACAAAATTAAACCCTGCAGAAGATGCAAACACAAAGCGAACTCATACTCTAAAACGCAAAAGACTTATTTGATTAATACGCTATTATTTTTAGTTTAAGAAAAATGATAAAAATATGAAAAGTTTGGTCAAAATCAAAAGAAAGTTTTAAGGATGAGATTTGGTTTAGGGATTTCAAGGAAATCCAAGTCATTTACTTAAAGGGTACACGGTTTTAAAGATCTAATGTGGATAATTTGGTAAGTAACAGGTTAAGGTTCAAGAATATTCCAAATTATAGCGTCTTCCCACAGAGAACCATTCGTCGGAACTGAAGATTCATAAGGATTTTCCGTTTCGAAAAATTTCCAGCAGTTCGTTATTCAAATTCAAAGAGCGGCCGCTCTTTTATGCGATGTTTTTTCAGTGCAACTCTGAAGTCCTCTTCTTGACTATGAAAATTGGAACGATGACTATTAGAACAAATTAAATCATTGGCGGGAAAAAATGAAAAATTGTTTAAACTCATTGATTTTTGGCTCTTGTTAAATGTTTAATATTTTATTGGTAGCGGAAAAGCATTCGAAAACAGGTTGCCATGTGTCACAACTAATCCTATAAAGTTTCATTTTGCTAAAAATTACCAAAACAGAACACATTTGGTTTTGTTTGTGGAAAGAGGTTACAAAGAGTGATAAAAACAATTTTGGGACGATATGCAAGTTAATCTGAACCCGATATGATAAAACAGTGCTCTTACTGCGATGAAGTTTACCTATTTCAAAACAACCATTATCGTTACAAAACTTTAAAGATATCAAAATATGATTTATCATCACATACCGCCAAAATAAAAACTCCGAATTTTCTCACTTTTACATAACTTCATTTATTGTAGTTTACGAATTTCAATATATATAATTTATATTATAAGTATAGTATATATGTATGTATTTTTTGTTTTGTAAAGCAGGAAGTTTTAGGATTCGCATGAGTCGCACCTTTGGTGCCCACAAAAATCGTACATTTTTCGTTTGCGTTTTTTTTTAGTTTTTTCTTTTCTATACATACAACATTTATGTACTTAAAATGAACACACACATTTAGCTATATAATGTATACATAATAATATTCAGTTACTTCATGTCTTCCAAAAGAGAGGTACTAACTTATTGAATAGAAACAAGTGAATCAAGAAAGCGAAAAATAAAACACAAATTTTGTCTCCTTCAGGACAATGATAAAAAAAATGGCACAAAAGTAAAGTTCCGCTGGGAAAGCCACGAAATGCAGATGGGGATCGGGCGATCGAGCGATCGAGCGGACTTAGGTGAAGCTGTACTGATTATCGACGGCCCGTCCTGTGCACTCGGCTCCCCCGCTGGATCCCGATCCGCCTCCGGTTCCTCCGCTATTGTTGCCACCGTCGCTGGGATGCCGATTGCTGCCGGAGGATCCCGCTGCCGGATGATGGGCGGCGGCCTGGAGGGAGGCGTTCGAGGCCCGCAGATGCGGCTGGTCCAGAAAATTCTGGCCAGCTGGCGGTGATCCGTGCACTGTTAGCGTTGTGGGGTCCAAATGGAAATAGACTTGCTCCGGAAAATAGACGTGTGTTGGCTCCTGTGGCAGTTCGATTTCATTTGTCTTTAGGCGAACACTCAGATTCATGGTAATCACTTCGTTGCACTGTTGTTCGGGGAGATTTAACAAGGCATTCATTAGTCGGGGTGACTTTTCAAGGCGGTCTGGGGGTGTGTGGTGAAACATGAAGCATGCGACAATCATAAGTCATTCAAACTAAACACAGAAACTAAGTTAAATAGATAAATTACTTGATTTAAGGAATAGATTTCAAATGGAAATTATATCAAATTACAACTTAGTACATTAGTTTCAGAAGAAACTGTAGAGAATTTCAAATAAGATACTTTAACTTTCCTTTAAAACAAAATGAATCATTTATAATCTAGTATCGTAAATATTTTAGATTGAAGCTAAAATTATTCCTATCCGCATTTATATTCAACTATACATTCATCAGTTCACAGTTCAAACCCCATCCCAGTTGCAATGAAATGATAAGAACTTAACAGAAATCAAAGTAAAATAAAAAACCATCACTGACACTGAATTGACTCCAAAATTTTGGCTATCTCACATGTCTCGGCGACGGATGGCCACCGCCAGCAGCTCCCGATGCACCTCCTCCGGCCGCATTCGATGCCGCGGATGATCCCTGGCCATTTTCGTAGCCATTTCCATTTCCGTTCGTCGACAGATCATTTAGTTGTCCGGAATCATGTGCTCCGCCACCCGTTGGATCGTTCAGTCTGCTGTGCGTGTGCACCCATTCCGTGAGGGTAACATCCGAAGTGCCGCCCGATTCCAGGGGTATCGGATTGTGGCGGAAATGCTCGAGCATCTCCTGGATCGAGGGGAACCACAGGTGCTGCACGCGGCACTGACCCTTCTCCGAGATGGTGAGCCGCAGATGCTTGGCTCGTCCCTGGAAATTGAAGGTCAGCACGAACTCGCCGCGTCGCGTTTCGCTCTGTCGGACTAGGAAGTATCCATGTCCCGCCGCATCGGAGTGGAGAACCATGCGGGCGGCTTCTGATCGCGTCAGTGTGCCGTGGAACCAGGGAAACACGCTCATCTCAGCCGTCAAGTCCGCCACATCCGCATCGTTTTCGGTGCCCTCGATGCCATCAAAGTTGCTGGAGGCCGACAGTCGCTGTTCACCACGATGCGGTCTTACGGGTATATCCGGTGGACCGGAGGGCGGTGTGGTGCCTAGTTCGTTGATTACATTCAATTCGCTGGCCGAAATGGCGCCTCCCTGACCCAAAGCACTGTCCGCGGATAGGGATGTGGCCAGGGGAGCTCCTCCTACTCCTCCTCCGCCGCCGCCACCCACCAGATTGCCATTGGAGCCGCCCTGCTGCTGGTACTGCGGATTTTGTATGCCCCCAATGGGATTGGGACTGGGATTTGTGGGCGATGTTTGCATGGCGGACGCCATCACGCCATCCGATTCGATCATTGGCTGCTGAGTGGGCGGCGTTCGCATGCAGTAGCGTATGGTGGCCAGCCAACTGCGCATCTCCTCGGCGCTTTCCGCCTCGATCACGTACTCCATGTTGTTGTCCGCCTTGAGGACGAACGTATTCAGCCTGTCGGGCATTTCCAGCGCCGTCGTTTCGCGTGCCTCGGAGATGAGGAAACAAAAGACGCCACTGCGCGGCTTCGTCGCCTTGTGGGGTGTGTAGAACTCGAGCATGTAGCCACCCACGGCCTTGACCAACACCAGTCGGCATTTCTCCCACTTCTGGGAGCCCGTCGGCTGGTCGAGACTCTCCGGCGTCAGGTTGTTCACGGTGCCCTCCTTGCGGCACTCGACCACGATCTTGGCCAGCTTCGTTTTGCTCTGCTTGCCGCTCCCACCGCTGCCGTCCACGTCGTCCGAGTTCTTGTGGAAGAAAGCCTGCAGCAGAGAGATCTTGGACAGTTAAAACAGGGTGGAGACAATATAGCCGGTGTGTTTCCGACTATCAAACATCCTGGTATTCAAAACCCTCTAAGCTGATAATCGAGTCTTGTCATTTTAGTGGATTAAATACACTTTCAGTTAGCACTAATCAGAAATCTGCACAGAATGCAAAGAATGCTAAAGTGAATGTTCTTATCTGCACACTTGAACTTCGTGATTGCACGCGTAATAATTATCTCATCGACATTCTAAAGTTGAGTGTGATTATGGCTGTTGAATCAGAAGACATGTCTTCCATAAAAGGTAGGTATATCATTACTTTGGAATAAGAAAATCTCAGAGTTCCCTTCCTCAATTCTAACATTTTAAATAATTATATAGATTTGAATACCAGGTGTTACTACATAATAATCAAAAATCAAGGTAGATATGTAGAGCAGAATATTCCTTGTGATTTTAGAAACTCGGAATGCTCTCCTTCAACCTAAAAACCCAACTCACCTTTCCCTTGCGCAGTCCTTTGAATGAGAGCCGTCTTAACAGAGACTTTGAAAGCAATCGCGGTCCCTCGTGCTCCTCCTCGAAGTCCAGTGATCCCACGCCCGATTTCAAGGTACTTCTCCGTTTGAAAAACTCCGTGTCATAGTGGGCCGAAAAGGACTCAACGAATTTCTGCGAAAAGCTGCGATGCTGGATGTTCCTCGCCTCCTCCGGCGGCAGGTTGCCATTGATGTATGTGATGCAGGCCTTGGCGAAATCCGAGGCGGCCACTCGGGCATGTCGTTCGCAGAACTCCTCCCAGCTGGTTCCTCCGTAGGCGTACGAGGACACTCCCATGGCGTTGCCCGTGCCAATCGGTGCGGGTATTAGGTCACTTCCACCGGCAATCGCTGCTGCTGCTGCTGCGGCGGAGGATGAGGTGCCCAGACTGTGATGACTGCTGGCCGACGTGGGACCAATGTATCCGCCTGCGCTAAAGGCGCTCGAATTGGCCCCTGTGCTGTTGCCACCCATTTGGCCAGGTGCTGGTTGCCAGTCCCTCTGCTCCTGTTCCTGCTGCCTCTGCCGGTTCAGGTTCAGTTTGCCGCACGAGTTACCCAGCTGGAGTCCGTTTCAAAAGATCTGAAAGGGTGACAAAACAAAGCTGTTGCGGTTTAGTCATTCGAGGTTCTTGGAATTAAAGGAAAGGCTCATATCTCCTTACAACATTCCTGAATAATACTCATCTGTCTGCACAAAAGGAATAATTGATGTATGTATGTTTAAAATGTTCGGTTTTAATTGGTCTTATCATTTATTTTATAATTATTAATTGAAACTGATTCATATACAATCTAGTTGCAAGATCGAAATTATCTACAAAATGTATTATTCAATAAGAACCACAGTAAATTGTCAACATTGTTATTATTTAAAATACAAATAATATTTTTCTGATTAACCACAATTAATTATCAGGAATGACAAATGTTTGTTTTGTAACATTAGTGGGTCCTATCTTTTCCATTTCCGATTTCAATTAAATTAGGATCATGTGCGATTGTTGGCCTTGAGTCTCTGACTCAGAGGATTAAAGCTTCCAAGGAATTGGGGGAAGTTTTGCGGGTATTTTGCAGTTTTTATTGTAATAGGCTTGATAAGATTATGGTGGTAAACATAATAATTGTGTTACCTTACGATCACAAAATTTTGGTTTTTAAAGATTTGTGTGAGTAATTTGCACTGGGCAGCTTATCAATGGGTGTGTGCAGACCGCTGTTCTACAGTGTACGTGAGAGGCAGCGTATGGGCAGAGCAATTCCCTATGCTCACATAATAGGACGCTGCCGAACGCTGCTTTAAATACTATTCATTTCACAATTATTTTAAACATTACACAATTCTACAGTTTTGAGGGAAAACAACAATCGTAAAAGCTGTAAGTTCTGATAATACATTTGTTTATGGTGATAAGATTCTTGTACTTATACTTTGGTATTGTTTATTATTAAGAGGGTTTGCTTAGAAAAGTTTCTTTGTTTTTAATATTTATGTTTTTATGCCTTGCTATTATTGTGAATATTTTTATTTTATTTATTTATAAAATGCGCCGTTTGTATATGTTGAACATTGTCCAGACGCAATAACATACATATGTATGTACATATATATATTTTTGCTTTTATGTAACGAACATTTACGCATGTTTGCAGATTACATTAAGTAACACGCATTTTCGGTGCCACAATTAATCCTTTTTCTCGGCAATTAAAAACAAAACGAAAACAAACTTGCGGCGTAGCCCACACACAAACACAAATACAAAAGCAAACACACACACACCCACACAACTGCGCGGTGGTGAAAAATTTCCCACAGGAATTTCCACGCCTACGTCACATCGCAATATGCGCGTGGAAAATGCTCACAATACTACCACCCACATAGCTTCGAATTAACTATTTAGCGCTTGAAAATAACTCACTTTGCGGTTTAACTGTTTTCTAAATGCACGGCATCTTTTTAACTTTTATTTTTCTACGCAAATTGAAGGCTGTCTCGCTCGCACACACACACACGCACGCACATCCGCTCAAAATATTCTTTTGCGTCGTTGTTGTTGTTGCGGTCAAAAGGAGAAGTTAATTAACAACTGAAATGCACGTCCACTGGGTCGCGTTTAAAGTGCTACCCTCGGCTGAATGTTCCGTTTAGGTAACCGTCTGTTTTTAAATTATTTCTCGTATTCAATTCGCATCGATCGGGTACTAGCAAACACTTATGTTTTTGTCCCATCACCAAGAACGTAAGTGTCAAAACGTAGCAAACGTAAGTGTAAGTTACGTATTCGAAAGGAAGAGTTGCCATCCCGATTTCTACACAGCTAGGGATGAGGGATGTCAAAAATATCAATACATCGATATTTTTAGCAAAAAAAATATATTTATATCGTGATATTTTTTTAGCCAAATATCACAATATCGATATTTTATTTTTCGATATTATTTCCATAGAGGGCGCCCGTTTCCCTAAGCCAGTTTCCCCCTTCCGCCAATTTGGCGCTCCTAAATGTTAGATTTCATGGTTTTTCTAACAGCAATGTTAAGATACAACGTTTTCTTACATTGGCAGAGCAGCGGCAGAGGCGCAACAGTTCTGCCAATGTAAGAAAACGTTGTATCTTAACATTATGTTAAGTTGAGAGCGGAGCGGCTCTCTCAGTAGAGTGACCGTCATTAACGTCTAGAGGTGGGAACATCGATAAAAACATCGATGTTTTTTGCCACAATCGATGTTTTTGTCCCATCACCAAGAAACGTAATTGTCAAAACGTAAGCAAACGTAAGGTAAGTTAGCGTAACACCGGCTCTCCGTCATTAACTCAGAGAGAGAGAGAGGTATTTTATTCACCACGTCTAGAGGTGGAAACATCGATAAAAACATCGATGTTTTTGTCCCATCACCAAGATATGTAAGTGTCAAAACGTAAGTGTAAGTTATACGTAAATACAATGGTACGGAACTTGGGAATAACGAGCGGCAAATTTCAAATAGAAAATAATACTATGTTGTATAATATTCAAGAAAACATTACCAAGTATTTTGTTTAAATCTCACATTTTTATTGTTTCTATACGTTTCGAAATTGCATTTACTTAAAATTATTATGTAACTATCGTTTCCATATGCATACAGTAATTATTTATTGTTAGCTGCGTTAATAGTAAATAATTAAAATTCTTGAAACTTAATTTTTGTGAAACACACGCAGTGCAACAGTTGTTGTTGTCTAGCTTTTATTTATTGTTTGCAACGAACACATGCATTTTGGCAAAACATCATTTATGGTTGTGAGTTGAGTGGGGGACATTTTTGTGGACTTTTGGGTGAAAACCGGGGGAGTTGAAGGACGGAAATGGGCGTGTGAAACGGAAACGGATCGCGAATAATGTGTTTTATGAAGGCGAGCTTACTAACTATTATTTGTTGCATGGTGGTTTGTTATCAATACACATACGTACATATCCATAACTTAAGTATTTACAGAACATACTGCCCGGAACAGATTTCGAGTGGAGTTTTGATGTGTGTTTTGGGGATTTGGTTGCGATTCGAATCTCAAACGGTCTTCATTCTAGTCTTTTCGCTATCGTTTACAGAGTTATTTGTGTTATGCCTATGAACTGTAACTAATATTTCGCTTGATCTTTGCTCTACTCGCTAATTATCTGCATGATTGGAGACTTTAAAGCCGATTTGAATGAACTCTCGTATGACGTATATATTTATATGTGAATATATAAAACCTTTCCGCTTAGGCTAGAAACTATAATTACTCGGTTTTTGCTTTTATTTCACTATGAAAACGAGGATCACCTAACTTAAAACGAAACTTAGTTAAGTTGAGTTAAAAAATACATACTCAATACGTTATTTAAGAGACAAACGTTTAGTATTAGATCTTATGTGTGTGTTTCTTCACGTTCTTTTTGTTTTTCTTTGCTTTTAGATAGAGTACACTCAGACTTCCAGTTGTTTTGATGGTTGTTGCGCGATAAACGGCTCGCTCCACATGCGCCGCAGGTCGCCCTGGAGGAGCAAATCATAAAACATTATAGATATCGATTTGGGATTATTGGGGGTGGGGTTGAGCTCTGGGGTTATTGACAGTACCTTCAGATAGGCCATCAGCAAGAGCGGCAATAACGTAAAGGGCACCAGATACAGCAGCGCCGGCTGAGCCGCCTTGAAGACCTCGGAGCTGACCGTCGCCGTTAGCAGACCCAAGAAATAGCTGCAATAAATCGGTAAAAAATATTAAATAATCTTCTAAATATATATCATTGCAGAGGCCAAACTAATTAAGCTGTTATGTTCTTTTGTTTTGTACTAAGAAATAGTTTTGTGCCCTAGTGAACCCAATCATCTTAGTAGCAATAATTTGTGGGAATTTCGGAGACTCCAAAATAATCACATTCTTTATAAACACGCCTCACAAGAATGGTTCTGGTTTTCATGTTGTATGTTATCTAAAAAAAATCCCGAAATAGCTGAAGCCATAGTGGGTAATGTTACTATTACTATTTAAGTTTACATTATTATAGTGGTCCAAATTAAATTAAAAATTGTTTGTTTAATCTAAAACGAAACTTTTTCTACTCTAAAATAAATCTTAACTAAGCCTCAATAGTTAGCAAAAACCTACTGTGAATGGAAGCCTTCTTGAACATTTTCCTACGTTATTTAACGACTTACCCCAGTAAGGAACAATGAAAGTATGTCAGCCGGGAGCCAACTCCTCTGGGCGGCGACAACGTTGGATCCGATGTGACGCCCTGCGCCTTCTTATACGCATCATAACGCAAGACGAAGCACAGCAACAGTCCCGGCATCACCACATCGCCCAATCCCAGCATGGAGAAGTGGCCCGTATTGTGGAGGCTGGGAAAGACGAGCTTCCCGGGCAAGTTCAGCTTCGGTGTGTCCCGCACAATCCCGCCCAGATGCAACTTTCTGGCCACGATGCCGACTGGATTATCGGCGGGTCGCGTGGCCACCTTGACCATCACGTTGGTGCTGAAGATGTACGAGGAGAGGAATACCCAGAAGACGTCGTAGATGAGCAGGCCGGTCAACAGCAGCGTGGACACCTTCAAGCTGGGCAGACGCACAAACGCAATGAAAGCCACACACAGGCCCATGCCCATTGCTGTTGGAAGAAAGGGAAAATATTTCGTTACAGAGAGCTCTTGGTATTTCATCATAAATAAAGATTATTACCATCCATCAGCAGCCAGTGTCCAGTGAGCACCCAGATGCACACAATCGACACTGAGAGCGTAAAGCTGAACAGCTCCGCCGCCGTGAAGCGACCACAGATCCCGAAGGAGAACCGCTTGCCATCCGTGCATGGCCTGATGATGTACTGGCACATGGGCAGCAGCAGGAAGGCCAGCGCCACGGTAGCAATAACTGTGGAGAAAGAAATATCAGTTTAAAATGTATCAAAATAAGATATTTATGAAACTACAAAAAATGAGTTCGTTTTGATTCTTTCTCTCTGTTTGTAGTTATGATTATCTTATAAAATGCTTATGAAAAAATTTATTTTAATGCTTGGAATTAACAAAATTTAAAGTTTCCAGAAAGAGATATTAGTTTAAAATAGATCAAAATAAGAGATTTATGAAGCTAAAAAATTCATTTGGTTATGATTATTTTTTCTGTTTGTAAATTTGGATTATCTTTACCAATGCTTATGAAAAAATGTATTTAAAACCGAAAAAACTAGTTACCACAAATTAATATTTTATCACACACATTTGTCATTTATTTTTGCATGACTTTTCAGAACTTAAAATTTAACAAAAAAGTTTAACAAGCGTATTTTAAGCTTTTTCATGACTCAGTAAAAAACGTGATTCTTAAATTCATTTCTTTAGCTTCTTGCAAACATTTTAGTAACCTTGACTTCGAGAATATTCTTATTTATTTATAATTATCATTCTTATTCGTATTTACCGGAAGTATGGAAAGATAATTCCGATATATATATAATTAAAACGTTACTCACTTGCTGTGCAGACGGCGAAGAGCAGCTGCATCGAGTCGAAAAAGAAGAACATGATGAGCAGTGAGATGGAAGCTCCGAGGGGCAAACACAGGGCATGCATCGTGTCCAGGGTGGCGAATTTATCCGCTGTGAAATAGAGATCTGAAATTTATAAAACACTCCTTATGCATTTTGGGAGCAAGTGATTCAAACATACTTGGTTCCTTCTCGACGGGTTCGCCGGTGAGGAGATTGGTCATCGATTCATTTCGCTTCTTCTGCTCCCGCTCGCGGGCCTCCTGCTCGATATTCAGGGACCGGAAGCTGCCGTAGACGATCAGCAGCATCGATATGAGGCAGGTGGAGACCCGAGACGAGTCCATTACACTCGAGACCGTCCAGTGGAGTTCGCGGTATTCTCCACCGCCAGCTGCCGCCGCACCGCCTCCAAGTTGGCCGGCTCCAACAGTTTGAGCTCCCAGACCGCCACCGGCTCCACCGTGCGACATGCTCGCTCCGGATCCTCCGGATGCGCCTTCTCTATACCCCAGCTGTCAGAATCAGATTTCAGATAACACTTTTTGTCGCCAGTTGGGTTTGGGTTTTGGTGGCTTCTCCGCTTATCTGTCGACCTGCGCTGGGTTTATCACGATTTTGTAATGTCGGCTGCACCGTTTCAATCTAAACAGAAACAGAAAATGAAATGAAAAGTGAAATTTTGGGTTTTGGTTTATTGATTTAGCGATAACTTTTATATTTGCTGACCTTATCGCTAGTTAACCCCCCGTATCTGTTTGTCTTCTTGAGGTTATTTAGACAGCTGCGATTAGGTTTTTCGGAGCACACACTCTCCCAAGGTTTATTTTCCACCAAGTCGCCTTAAGTCGAGCGGGAAACCTTGGGGTCAACTTTCACGCACCTCACGAATTAGGCAATGAAAATAAATTAGAACGCCACTCACACTCAACGAAAAAAAAAATAGAGAATCATCAGAAAACAGAAATTCACTTGAAGACCTTGAAGTACTCCGTTTTTGGAAACTTTATACATGAAGACCTACTGGAATTTTATGAGGAACACACCTGTCATCGATCTGTATAAGTAAATATGTACATTAGTATTTTTTGATTAAAAAGATGATAAACAATATTATTGTTTATCCTAGAAATATTAAAGTAGTTAGAAAGACGTTGGAAAGCCCACAAAAGGCATTCTAAATTTTGTTTCCTTTGCTCATGTATAATTCATAGGCTTGCAACTAACCTTCCAATTTCAAGGCAATAGAAAATGTAATGAAAACTAAACTTTACTATTTGTTTAGGCGTGAACTTTCGTTAAATAAACTATGTGATTCCCTGCAATATTGAACATCTACAGCATACTGTTTAAAAAATGTTTACTTTACATTTTCTAAACTATTTCCACAATGCGTCCAGACAGGCATCGCATATCTTATAAACAAACATATGGGGCCGTCTATATATAGAAATTATATTTTATTTCCCCCCCATTTCTCATTTACAACGTCTATAGTGCACCTTTCTTTTTCTAAAAATGAGTGAAGGTACATAGAAAAAATTGTTATAATTTTTATAAAATAATAATTTATGATTTATGATTTTTGTCAACGATTTTTAGGGGATATTACTATTTAAAGAAATTATATTTTTTATCATAAAGTTGCAATTTAATTACTGAATCCATCTTAAGAACTTGTTAAGTGTTTTCTTCCGGTGTAGTTAAATATAATAACAACAACCGGTGTGAGAAAATAACAGATTGTCCGCATGGGACTTACATAGCAGCAATAACAACAATTAACCGACAAGAAGAAGGCCGTAAAAGCAGTTAAAATTGGAATAAATTATAAAAGCGTTACCCAGTTTTCCACGATGCCAGTTTTCCATTGTTATTGCCACAAATTCTATAGTATTTTCACACACACTCCCATATATAAATACACCCACGCAGGGTTGTTGCACTTGGGAAATGTTAATAACAGACGCTGTTAATAGAGTGGCGCTCTGCTAACTCGCTAATGACAATAAAGAGAGGGACAGAGCGAGAAAGTTGCAAAATGACAATAAGACAGACAAAGCAAGATAGAGATAGTTGACAACTTCCTTAGCAGCTGTTGTTGTTGTTTTAGTTGCATGTTGCCAAGTGCCGTTGCTCGCACTAATTTATGTTGACTGTTGTTGGCAAATGTAAGTGTGTTTGTGTGCGGAATGCAAATGATTGAAATATATATACAGTGGTGGGCAAAAAAATAGCAATGTTGTTTTACAAATGTTTGAATTACGTTTTAAGAAATTAAAAATATGTTTGACTTTTTTTACCTTGGATGGCTAAAGTACATTTACAGGTTAATAAAAACTCGTTTGGGACAAAATATCCCACGTTAATTGTTTGATTTTTTACTTTAAAACTGGTTTTAATTCGGTTTTTACGTGTTACTGATTTAATGGAACATTAGATTCAGATATTGCGTATAATTTAATTTCTTCACACAAAGATTGAATAGGTACTAATATGTTAGCCACAACTGTTTTTACTTGTGTGTACTTTTCTGCTCTTGTGTGTAGTGTTGTCCCCCTTTTCCCCGTCTCCCTCTATCTTTATTTCTATCTCCCCTCTGGTTGCAACAAATTAAGTTTCCCACACATTGCAATTCCAACGGGGGGTGACAGAGGCGTAGGCAGGGGAGGGGGTATTTGTTAACGAGCGCTAATTAGAATTAAATTATGTGGCGGGTGTAAAGTTACGCTCTCCTAAGTTGACACAATTTGCGGAGAATTTTCACAGTTTAAAGCGGTTACCGAACATGAGCTACATAATTAGCCAAACTCATTGAGAAAATGCCGCTCACATCGCAGACACACATGAAAACATACTGACAAACATACGATACACACACACGCAAACACTTTCTAATTTGAAACGCCCCAAAAGTGGGGAACAAACATAAAAATAAAAGAAGTACCAAGCAATTGGCTTTGCTGTAACTGCCCACGACGAATGTGAAAGTGAAATTCGCCAAGACACAGAGGCGGGGGGATTTCTTGAGCGGGGTTAACGGAGGTTGATAGAAAAAATTTGAATTCTACACCTAAAAACTAGATTTACTTTAAAAGAAATTTTATGGCACAAACTACATTACATTTCATATTTTTTCAAGTAATAATAGTTTTCTATTCAGCTTTAGTATGATAGTAACTAGCTAAACTTGATAAATCATTTCATTTAATTAGCATTTTTCAAATATTTAGATAAGGTTCGCAATTCATAGTCAGGCCCCGCGTTGTGTGACGAAACTGTCTTGAATCACAAATAAGAACAATTGACTTTCAATAACCCAACTAATTCAATGGAACAAAGTAAAATTTGCATGACAAATTGCTAACTTAACTACTTAAAGGTAAAAATTATTTAAAAATGTATTCGAAAAGTGAACATTTGTTCCCAAATTTAATCTTTTTTAAGTATGAAATTCTAGTACTCTTACTTTTTTAATGCCCCATTAAAGAGAGCTCTCCTATACTCTAAGCATATTTACTCTGAAAACTATAAAATAATCTTTAAGATTTTCATGACTGAGAGGCTACCAATTAAAGTTTTAAGTGCACTGAACGCGGAAAGCATAAAAACAAGTGCGTAAAGTGGGCGCAAAGTTTTTCTTTTATTATGCAAAAGGGGGAGGGGCTTTTCGCTTTGGCAAAGACTGGCTTGCAGCGCTTGAGAAATTTTTTTGTACCAACTAATACGACGACTTAGCCTGCGCTTTAAGGTTTTTTCCCCATTTTTTTTGTATTCCGTTTCGTGTTTGGTTACACTCCACTTCATTTTCATTCCGTTTCATTTCCATTCCACAAAACTCCAACTTCGCTCCACTGCGTAACAAAATTACAAGACACTCACACACTTGCAACAAACAACAACAACATCATCGAAAGGGGAAAAATACTTGTCTTTAATTACAGCAAGGCAATCGAAATATTGTAAAGCACATAAATACACATAAAGTGCACTCGATACTCCCCAAAAAAGTTGGGGGACTTTTTCGCTTACTTTGCCTTCACATTCACATTCGCGTTTGGCTGTATTTTCCTTGGTTTTTGTTTTCCCCTTTGCACCGATATTCGTATTCGCGATAAAAGGTGTCTGCTACATTTTCACGCGCTTTTCATTTCGCCCTGCGAGCCGCTTTCCACATGCACATTTCCACGATCTTCGGCGGTCGCTGCTCCTAACGTTAGACAGCCATTTTGCTTTTGCATTTATTTCTATTAGTAACTATAGCGGGAGGAGAACAACAACGAATTAAACATTTCACGCTTTAGGCAATTTTCGCCTGCGCGAGAGTATGACCGTGAATGTGCGGAAATACCACGGAAATATAACGGTCACATTTTGGAGGTGCCGATTATTTTTCTTTCAAATATTTAAAATATAGATGCTATATTATATGAAGGAAAGATTTTAAATGGAAAGATTTAATAAAACAAAATGTTCTGTATTAAAGCCGAGACTGTCAATTAATTTATTTCTATTTTCAATATTAGACCAACAAATCATTATCCTGCTTTTTTAATTACAAAGGCTATTCATGGGCAGCTTTAAATATTTTCTGAATAAAATGAATGAAGGAGATTATAAATTGTTATCTAAAATATCGATAAGCAATAATGGTTTGAGCATACGCTAGAACTCCAAGCAGGTTGCAAGCACCGTTAGATCTCAGCAAAGTAATAAACCCCATACATTTAGTGTTAATTTTAGGGTGTCCGCATTTTAGGCTTTTTCGTTTCTATATCCCCTGGTATATTTGAACGGCCCAGTTAACGGTAGCACTGATTCAAGATTTTTACACTCGACGGACGCCTCGATGCACAAATAAAATTTAAAATAAATCGGGTGCAACGGCTAATCGCGCAAACAGTGGCTCAAATCGAAGAGTTTTCTCGTGGAAAATTGGAAAAATCCGATAAATACAGTGCGTTAAATCGGGTGTTTTAAAAGAGTGCAAAGAAAGGCGGAAAAGTGCAGTCGATACTGCAGTTCGGGTTCCTTTTGGAAAAGAGCATCTTCCAGTGGTTGACAAACCAGTTAAATCAAAGCCACTTTTTAAGGAGTAGTTCATCTAGAACAAACTAATCCGCCATGGGTCTCAACGGCTGCTGTTCGTGCGTCAAATATCTGATGGTCCTTATAAACATTTTATTCTGGGTATGTAGATTCCAGCAGCAGCAACAACAATAAGAGATTCGATTCTCTCCCATCACAACAACAACTGGAACACACGGACCTCCTTCTGGCGCGCACGCTTGTGTGTGTGTATGTGGGTGTTTTGCGTGAGCGTGTGTGTTGTGTATTCCCTACGCCCCTCTTTCTCTCGCTGGGCGTGCGGGTGGGGGGCTTTAGGGGGGAGGGGCCGTGCGCACGCTCTTTGGAGTCCTACCGCTCTCTCTGGATCCTAGAGGTGCCCTAAACGAAAGATTAAACCTAAACACCTAGGAAGTTTAAAAAATACAGAAAACGGAAAGCATTAGGTGGACCTAGATTAACATTATAAGAAATGTATTATTGATGTTCTAGTAAGCCTTGTGGCTTTCTTATTGAACAGTGGTATTTCAAATAAAAATCAGCGTTTACTAAAGTGGAAAAAAACAACAATTTTTTAAATACAATTTTTTTAAGTCTAGACGAAGACATACATTTTTAAAATAAGTATTATCACTTAATTTACTTTCAATAATATGTTTAATATGTTTTAAGGCAGAGTCCGACTTCAAAAAGCCAAAGCGACATCACTGATTGGCCCCCAATCTAGCTCTCCCTCCTCTCGTTCCCTAACGCTGAGTAGGGCTCTCTGCTCCTTACTCCCCCACATAAAAACAATAGAAGTTCCGTTGTGGGAGGAGAGTGAATAACACACACACAGGCACACCTCCGCACACACAGACAGATAAACATTTAAGCATCTCACTCCCCTTACCCCCACTCCCACCCACTGTTTTCTTTCTTCTCCACATGTTTGTTCAGTTGTTTTTCTTCTGCTTCTGTCTTTTCCTGTTCTCGTTTTTTTTGTTTTATTATTTTTATAACGTATACGTGCGTTTGATATTTTTACAAACTTCGGCAGGGTTAATTTGGAAAGGATAAAGGACCCCGTTCTCTAAAAAAAGGGCTAAACTTCCTTTGCCCCATCTTATCTGCTTGTTGTTTTACGCAATTTGTGACTTTCAACATCGCCCCGTTTGGCTTTCAATTGTTTCCATTCAATTATTATCTGCCACTGCGATTGTTTGTGTTTGTTTTCCTCGAGTTTTTCTTTTCGGGTTTTCCTCTTGTCTTTCGTGGCTTGCGAAATCAGTTTCGCTTTTTTTTCCTTTGGGCAACAAATTTAAAATTTTGATTCTTATGCGGGTTTTTTTGGTTTGGTTTGTTGATTGTTGCTGCCTTTTTTCGATTTCTGTCTATAGTATTTATTAGTCAAAAGCTATTTTCGAATACGGGCGGAAAAACAACAAAAACTAACGCGTCCGTTCAGTTTTTCGCTGTTGTACACAGAAAGAAACTTTACATTTTATTTAAATTTGTTTCAAGTGCTTTCAGCTTTAAACTATAATTATTATTTATTTTATCGTATTTATGAAATAAAATGAATAGTACAAATTTTAACTAAGGAATTTCATATAAACTGGGA
The DNA here is from genome assembly GCA_037075205.1 of Drosophila prostipennis. NCBI lineage: Eukaryota > Metazoa > Arthropoda > Insecta > Diptera > Drosophilidae > Drosophila > Drosophila prostipennis. The sequence goes on along the minus strand of JBAMCJ010002175.1, from coordinate 12,306 downwards.
CATAATGATTTTATTTTGTTCAGTGTAATTTTCCTTGATCTGTGATGTTTTAGTATTCATCGTTGTTGTTGCCTATTGCACAGTGGTATGTGTTTGATGTTGATGGAGGCAACAATAAATGATGGAAATTGTGATGTGTTTGTGATGCAGTTCGTTTCACTAATCGGCGGAACTATTTTTAGATCGATGTATGGATGAAAGTGCGTCAGATATTTATTTATGTTCAGGTTCTTTGTTTTGATGGTATTTTTAGCACATGGGTGGTTATCAATTATTATATTTAAATATTTGATAGCACTGTTGTAGATAAATAATTCTAATTGGATGGATTAATTTCCAACATGAATTTTCTAGCCAATCTGATAACCACTGTACAAATTGTTTCGAATCCCTCCCCACTGTTCATCGGTTGCAAAACATTTCCATTTTCATCGTCGCCGTGGGGCATCGTGATCAAACGCCACGATCTCTGAGGACGCTGACGTTCCAATGAGGCCGATATCCCATCAGATCCAAGATCCAAGTTGCCGGGGGAGGCCTATGCCAAAAGCGTCCAAAATGCTAAACTGCCGGCGCTGTCGTCATTGAAGTTGACAGTGACCAAAATTGAATTTTTTTTAAATATTCCGTTGGCCATCTGACAAAACTTACGTCTCGTCCCGTCTCTTATATTGTCCTCTTACCGAAAAGCAATTCATTTACTTACAGTAGAAATTCTACAAGGAAAACAATTATCTCAACTAAAATTTAAAAAAGTTTATAAAGAAAATTTTAAGAATGTTTGTATCTTTAAAATACAAAATATTTCTTTTATAACTGTGAATAGTTTAAAAAAATATAATTTGAAATAATAAAAATTTCTTAAAGTTTTAGATCTGTGTATTTTTCCCATCCGATCGCACATGTCATTTCTAAATGCATAATTTGCTGTGCTATTTTTCACTCAATTATTCATGAGTGGCGCTTCATTCATTTTTCATATATTCAGTTTGTATTTTCAGTTTGCGAGTTGCATGATGGCCTGATGGCTGCAATTTGCCATCGATGCGGTTAATTGTGGGACAAAACTGCAACTGGACATGCATGGCAACCCAGCTGCCTTTTGCCCACTTTTACCCCCTTTTTTTTACGAGCAACTTAGCAGCAGTAAAATGAAAATGCTCTCTCGTTTTTCGCCTTTCGACGCCTCGGCTCTGAAAACTGGGTCAACGAAGGACTCTGCACATTTATTGGCCCATTCGGCAGACATTCTGTTTGTTTGTCATGGACACGGGACATAGTGTCAGATGGTGTACAAATATATATGTGGGGAAAACGTATGGGGAATCGTAAAATTCCAACAAACGCGGCTACAAACAAGGCGGGGATTCAATTCGTACGGAGAAAAATGGGACTGATTCGAAATGGGGTCAACCTTTGCTCTTTAAAAATAAAGGAATTAAAGTTTAAACACATTTCTTGAAACCATCTGGAGCAATTAAAAAGAGCTTTTAAGATTCTGATCATGAACTTTACTTTAGAAAATTGTTAAAATAAAAAAGATTCTTATAATAATTTTTCCACATTATTAAGAGCTTTATTTACTGAAAAACCCCATCGATCTTTTTACATATTATTTTCCCTTGAAAAATAAATAAAAGTTACATAAGCTTAGACTTCTGGTTACAAAGTATGTCGGATGTTACTCAACAAACTGCCCTCGTATGGGGCAACATTGTATTACGTTTCCATGAGCAGTTTTTCCGTTAGCTACACACACATATCCAAACCCATGAACTTTTGGGCCAGTATATCGTGCACTCTGTGTGGCACACTTTTTGTCTCATTCACTTTTTTGCAGCTTACTCTTTCGTGGACCACCCGCATAAAGCCGGTCTCTGTTTCTCTTATATTTCCTACGATTATCACGAATTTTCCGGCTGCGTTTGCTTGCTCTTTCGCACTTTTAAAATGTTTTTACCGTGAGATGCCTTCTATTTAACTTGAGCGCCAAAAGTAACCTCTTTTACCTGCTTTATAAGTAATCTTAAAATATCATTTCTTAATAAGGAGGTTTTAATTAGTTACATGAATGTTTGGTAACTGTTTGTTCGCGTGCGTAATCTTATCAAGAAGCACGGATGCTACGAATGCTCCAATTTTATTCAGGCAAATTGCGAAAGCTTACGAACAGAGAACAAGAAACATTTAATACGATTTGTTTTGTATTTTGAAATGCTCCCTAGTTTGCCTTCGGTTTTTAAGTGGTTCTAAATTTACATATTTTCCCATATAACAAATGCACTTGCTTACATCTCTCGATTAGTTCTCATCGCACACTCAATTTCCCTGCGATGAATAATTTTGCTGAATAATTCATGAACTTTTGCATAGACACTCTGGATGCTTGAGGGCCCAACGTATTAAGTCATTAGCTCTTTATTAGATTTTCTCACTCATTGCACGAACAGAAATTTAAATACAGCATTTTTCTGGTTGGTTGGATTGGCATAGGAGCGTTAAGTTCTTAAATTTCTGAGCAGAAAACCTTGAGGGGAAATAAATAGGGAAAGTTCCTTTAGCGGAAACAATTCAAACAAAAGTTCATATTTCGTTTGCTGATAACCCGAGGAGTGAGATAACCAGAGCTTGGCATCTCATATTCTCGTTGGGGATCAACGTCTTGCCATTTCTATATATAAATACAGTCTGTCTTGGCGATGAAGGCTAAGATGTAACTTGAAACGAATATAATTTGATTTTATTTGGTGCATTTTTGCCTAACCGCATCATTAATTTTTGAACTTAATGGACCGACTCTTATGGGTTTTAAAAAGTTCAAAGTTTTAAGAGCCTTTTTTACTTGGTACAAATATTCTTTGATTTTATTTCGTGAATTTTGCTTAACTGCAATATTAATTTTTTAACCTGAAAATTTATTATTTATTTTATTTTATTTATTTTTTAAAAGTTTAAATCAAACTGAAAATGCTTTTTTAAAAATTAAATATTTCTGATTTTATCTTTGTTTTCCGCTGTTTTCCGTTGAATGCCATAACTTAATTAAATTAAAAGAAGCCAAATAGCAAGTGGCAAATATAATTTGACGCTTTCAACTTAGCTGACATCATGAGTTGGAAACTATAGAAGTTGAAGGGAAGGGAAAACTGGGGCGGGCTAGTCTCCCACTTTAATTGCCGCCCCGCCAGATGGCGTCATTGACGCGTGTTGCCAGTTGTGTTGTATGCAACTATTAGAGAATTACAAAGAAATATGCTGTGAAAAATACAGAAAAAACACCCTACTATATTTTCTATTTTCTTTGCTTACAGCTCATTGGCCTGACCATCGTGATCACCGCCGTTTGGATGCTGACAGATCCCACATTCATGCTGTCGATGACACAATCCTACAATCATTATCATATAGCCCTATACGTTTTGCTCGCCATCGGCATACTGATCACATTGGGCGCATTCTTTGGCTGTTGTGGAGTCTGTCGGGAGTCGCAATGTCTGCTGGTGTCGGTGAGTAAAAACGATTGCAGTAAAGTATAAAGTACTATTTAGTACCAGTGTCTGGGAATTCCAATTAAAACGGATGCAAATGTGTGGCCCACACTGTTCCTTTCGAATAATTGCAACGGAGGTTCGCCCACATTGTCTTGGGAATTCTGAAAAAAATGTTTGCACTTGGCAAAAATGACCAAATATTCATAAATTGGTTGTGGGAATAATAGCTTTTTGATATTCAAGATGTATTAAAATTATTTTGTTTAAATTAAAAAGAAAGATTATAAACTAAATTTTCAATGAATATCCATTTTTATTAGATTATGCTATGCAAAATAAGATGTTTTAAATATTTAAAAAAATATTCTATTGCTAAATGAACAACATTTTGATTTTTTCAAGTGACTCCAGATTGCATGGAGTTCTTTACTCCGAGTTTATCTTTCCTAAATCGCACCCAGTTTATTTACTCAACGCCCACTGGCCTGTCGCACTCCGCCATTCATAAATCTCGAAATTCTCTTGCAGTTCTTCTGTGTCATACTCATCGTGATGGTGGCACAAATTGCAGCCGGGGCATGGGCCTTCCACAACAAAGACAAGCTGGATGACATCGTGCGGGCGGCGGTCAAGTCGTCGGTTCAGGAGGAGTACGGCCAGTCGACAATGAGTTCACGCACCGTCACCTTCGATACGCTGCAAAAGAATGTAAATATTTGGACCATGGTCCCCATAAACGATTTATGTGAATTTATTTATTCGCTTTCAGTTGAAATGCTGCGGTGCCGATGGACCGGGAGATTGGGCCACGAGTCGTTTTAATAATGTGGATCGCACAAATATTGTGGAGATCGCCGTGTCTTCCATGAATGTCTTCTATAACATACCCGAATCCTGCTGCAAGGACAATCTGAAGGATAACGAATGTGAGCTGTCGCGACGGCTGAAATTCGGTGGTCCATTGAACAACGCCATTTATCAGCAGGTAACTAAGGGTAGAAAGTCTCTTTGAGTCATATTGAAAAGGAAATGAGTTTTTCCAAATTTAGAAACCCATTATGCATACTCAATTTTATTTAAATTGCTTATCAGTGAGTCGGTTGTATTTTTAAAACTCTTTGACTTATGTATGTATGTCCCTAAATTATAAGGAAATGAATAATCCATTGAGAAGACTCAAATAATTTTGTTTACTGACTCACGTTCCTTATAAAAATTCCCATAATTGACCTTTCTTTCAACGCTCGTTCATCGATTCAATGAATTACCGAAAAACCATCAAAACTCAATTGATAGGTGTGTCTGAATCGTAATTTCTTGGCTGACCGATCGCTATCGCCGTTTCTGGCCATAAAAATTAATAATCCTTCCTTCTGCGGTCTGCTGGCTCTCAGCGCCTGGGTTAATAAAAATTCACGCCCGTCAATCCGAAGACGATAAAAATGTATTAATTAATATTGATATTCAACACGCATTTCAAACTTCGGTCTGTCTGTTGAGACATAAGATATGAGGGGTTCTGTGAGTGTAGATCCAGTAAATAAACTGAATGAAAACTGTACAGCCTTGTATATGAACTGATTAATGAGTTTCTTACTTCTTCGTTTTAGGGCTGCGTGGACAAACTGATTGAGATCATTTACGAGAACTGGGTCACCATTTTCGCCGTCACCGCCGCTGTCATTCTGCTGGAGCTGCTGTCCCTCACATTCGCCCTGAGTCTGTGCTGCGCGGTGAGGAATCAGCACTACAAGGCCTGAGAATTACAGAACTCCCATAGGGAAATCACCGACGATGAGAAGTACTAACAAACCAAATCGAAACGGATGCATAGCGAGCGTTATTACTGAATGAAGACGTGTGTGCGAATGGGGGAAAAGCATTTAGAAGCGAGGGCTAGCGAGATAATGTCCGGTGTTCCCTGGTCAATACTTTAACAACAACAACAACACAACTGACAACAACACAATTTTGTAGTACTTTTAACAAGAAGACAAGCGAAAGCAACAAACAACAACACGGGAAAGCTGAGCAATTGTATTTGAGATGTATGAACTTTTTGGAATTTGTGGAATGTTTTTAAATCACAATCTCCACAGGAGTCTCAAAATCGACTTTATATGAACTTGATATGCCAGCAGAGCAAAAACAAAGAAAACACTTTTTTAACAAAATATTTCTACCACAAGAAAAACAAAACACAGACAGTAAACTCCATATATGTGCGAGCAACATAAGCAGCTCCATAATACTTAGCCTAGCGAAAAAGTTTCGAATTCATAGATACATACTATATATTAAATATATAGATCAAAGCATAAGCACAAAAGTATAATGTTAAATGCCAAAACAAATGGATAATGTATAAAAAAGGAAAAGCAATCAAATTTCTTTTAATATTTATTTCCCCGTATAAGACTATCGAATCGATTAGCAATTTGGTTTTTTCCGCGGCCATTTCTGTATGCTAACACAATGCCAAAAGATATATGAATTCATATATACGTATGTAACATATGATAACAGCATTCCACAAGAATGAGAATGATTGACAGATTTTTGTTCTGGCTAAAACGCATTGCCATCCAAAGACCCAGCCCAAAATATATATTTTCAAATCACTTCTTAACCTTGTGCAAAATGTTGTGCTAAAAATCGAATACCATTCAATTCGTAGAGCTTCGCGAAATTAAATGCCAAATATTTTATGTATTTACAAAATTGTAATTTAATTTATTTATGACCTATTTATTTGAGCATAAGCAAGGAGCAAACACAAAATGTTAGAAACTATTAAGTAAGTGTTGGCCATTCTGTTGACAAGCAGCATTCAGTAAATGTATAACTCATACTATCCAGAGGCGAAAAATTGGTCCATATTTGTATAACCTCACAGTGGATATTATAGTTTCTGGATCATCGTACCGGAAATAAAAACTGCTAGGGTCTATAAATTAGTTTGAGTAAGTGTTGGCCATGCTGTTAATTCGCAACCTTTATCATCCCACACTCTCGAAACGAAACGATTTTTTCGAATCCAACTTACCTGCATCGAAATATTTTATAATTTAGGAATCCTCGTGCCAGGGCAACTATTTATGTGGGAAACCGAAAAAAACAGCACAAAATGTTAAATGAAAAGTACACACGAACGAAACAAAAAGTCTCTATATTTACATTGTATTTTTACCATACACCATAAACTAATTAAAGGATATATATTTTTTGTAATATTTTCATTTTATTGTTGTTATATGTGAATTTTGTTGTTAGTTAAGCGTAGCCTGAACTTCGTACCCCTCACAACGTTTAAATAAATTAAATCTACAAGAAACCCAATCCAAGGACAAAATTATATTAAATTTACAACAAAGAAACGCAAAAAAATTAAAATAAATATATTGTATTTAAATTTACACACTAAAGTAAATTATTTATTTTAACATTTCTTAGTAAGTAGTTACGTGCGGAATTTCATGAAGTTAAATCAAATAAAAAGTATAAAGTTCTAGCCTAAGAGATAAGCCTCATAAAATTCACGTTCATCTGTTGGATTTGTAGCCAGACAATGGAATGTTTAGGAAATAAAACCTTCAAATTTAAATGTTCTCTAAAAATTAAGCAGCATTGAACGTAGCATAATATTTATAGCACAACAATTCATCAACATCTAAAATCAAAACCAAAAACAAAAATTAAAAATCTACTCTTCAAACAAAAATACAATCAACTCAGCGTCTTCATATGGAAACTAAATAGTTTGTATGAGAAGAAATGCACATTTAGCAAGGCATCTACCATACAATTGAAAAGTTTAAGCAATATAAACGATGCTCAAGATCTGTATTTAACAGTATAATAACAACACAGAGGTACAGATAATACTGAATCATTATGGATAATTGAGATAAATTATAGAAAACAGCGGCATACAAACTGATATTTCAAATAAATAAACATACAATAAAAAATATTAAAAATTGTTTTTTTGGGCTTGAAAAATATATTATTGTACCTCCCAATTAAGAGACACGAGAAAAGTACATAATTAAAGTGGTATTTTTATTAAAATTGTTATTCTGTTTTACTTTTTACCCATCTTGTTTTTGGGCATGTTTTCAATTTGGTTTTCTTAATTTTTTTATTTTAAGTGGCATAAGAACTGTTTTATTTTTGTCTGATGATTAATTTTATTTTTTTATTTATCAGACTAAAAACTAAGGTAGACAGAAAATAGAAAAGAGTTCAAGAAATAAAGCATTAATAGGACCTACTAAAATTAGCTTTCATTAGGTGTTTCCTAAGCTGACATTATTCAACTAAAGGTACTTTTTAGTGGTTTAAGTTATAATCATACTCTCTGTTCTTCTTTTTTTATGTTTTTGCATAGTTAAACATTTATTTAGAAAGTTGACAACAAATAGTCCAGATTTTTGATTTCAATAATGAATGTTAAAAGTAATTATCAGGATCTTTAGACAATTAAATTAATTAAAATTACACATAGATGGATTTGTCATGTCGTATTATAGAATAGTTATTGTTTTTGCTGTATTATTTTTCAGTAAACGCTTAGAGGGTTTTCCTATCATGTACTTATAAACAATCCAAATCACTAACCACGTTTCCTCTTGTTAAGTTTCTTTTAATGTATTATATCATAGGGATAGCGAAAATCATTTATTTAGATAACTTAAGATTTTGACTCCAGGATGTTTTTTGATGGTAGCTTGGGAATTAACATCTGGGGTTTCACTTACAAATCGCTTAGGCTGACAAATTATTATCGTAATTTACATTTACTATAGGTACATTTGGATTAAATTTAGTTTCAACTAAACACGAATTAAACGTAGTTGTAAAAGTAATGCTAAAAATTAGTTACTACACGTTAGTTACACATATTAGGCTCTGGTATCGGAAACCGACTTAGATCTTTCGATTTCCATTTCCATTCCATCTAGCTAGTAACAATTAAACGTTGATCTCGACATAGCATAGTTTATTATTCCTGGACATTTAGCAGCTAAAACCGATATCATAACATTGTCTTCCAATTCGGTTGGTTAAATAAATATCTTTAGTGTTACATTAGTTTTAACATTAGGTATAAGCGTTTCAATTTCATTATTTATTATGTTGACTAGTTAGACACTTAGCTTTCCTCAATTCGAATGATAGGTTAATATCAATTAGTTTGCCATTTTGGTATTCATTTGTTTTTTTTTGGACAGTGTACGTTCATATTGCATAGATCGTTTCTTAAAAGTTAGAAATTGTGGGTGGTTTACCGAGTAGGTCGCATAGATTAATTTTATTCAACAAAATCTTCTTGTTCAACACATTTACTAATGCTAAGATTATTTGATGATGGAATCGCATTCAATGGCTTTGCCGTTTGATGGGAGTGTATTCTTTTTTACTGAAGGTTTCATTTCTTGTTTTTGGAACCCTGTCTGAAAAATGGTGGAAGAATGTTTTAAAAATATTTTTATAACATTTATTTAACAAAGTTGTATGCTTGCTGAAGCTCTGATTCAACCGAAATTAAATTGTGGTAGAATCTATGTTAAGCCTTTAAAGTTAATAATTACTGTTGGCATAGCTTTGAAACCCAACAATCAGATATTTCCTTGTTCTAATTCACAGTTAGCACATTTTAAACGATACACCGGCTAGGTTGAATAATTAAATTAAAAGGTTCTGACGTCAATGAACCACTGATTCCATTTCTTTATGTTCTTCGCTTAAGGCTTTTTTCCATACAGAAATATGTTTTTTGTTTGTTTGAAGCAACAATGGAAGAACAATGTGTACAACTAAAAGAGGAAATAGGAAATATCAAACCACATTGATTGTCTTGTCTTGTCGATGCACAATTAAGCATTCAATGTTTTGTGTATGAGTTTTTATAAAAACGGTCTCTCGTTCCATTATTATGTTACATTTTCATTTCGCTGCACAACTTTTGTCGTCTATTCCTGAAGGCACCCCCTCTATAGATTCTTTTTGGCGGGGGGATGATGAAATATATAGGGTGTGTAAAATGTGGGGGCGTTACGAGAAAACCGGACGAACCTTCGCTTATTTGTGTGTAAATATATGTATGTATCTCCTTGCAAGTGTAATTTAATAAAAATGTAATTTAATTGAAGAGTCATGTTGTGAATTGCAGATAACATTAAAAAATCAACACGGCCTTGTATAAATATTAAATAATCCGTAATTGTCAAGTGCTATTTTTATATATCGGTGGTTGGTTGGGCACACACAACCCAGGCATTATTTATTCATGTGTTTATATAGTATCTATTTTTTGCCTTTTCAAACCAATTTATTGAGACAAATTGTAAATTCAATTAGTTGATGCAAAACAAATGAGCACAATACGCTTAAAATGGCTTTAATAGAATATTCCACAGTCTGAATTAATTTAATTTATCGTATGTGTCCTGTATTTAATGCTTTAATTGACGGTGAAAAAAATATGGCTCAAACAGTTTAAATTCATAATCTAGCACGTGCAAAGGAACAGAATCTTAAAAATCTCAATAAAAAACTAATTTTGGTTGGTAATATTTCTCTCAGCTAAGTGTAAATTTATATATTAGTATTCTATTATTTTTTATGCATATTTATAGTAAAGTAAATCGTGTTGAGAGCTCGGTTTCTCTTGTTGTCGGTATACCAATTCCATTCCTGAATCAAACATTTGGTTTGGTGGTTTTGTTTAGTTTTGTTCTCGAAATTAAATTCATTTACACATACAGCTATCTCGTACATATACATATTTATATAGTAAATACATATATAAGACCAATTCGCTTTTCACGGCAGGAATAAATTCATAATATGCTCAAAAAATTACATATTCTTTATAATCGATCTTCGTCGACCTCATCGTTAGTTATATAATAACACACTCATAAAGTTTTAAAGATTTCTTCCTTCGATATTTTGCCTAAACTAATTTTAAGTACTAATATGTTTCATTTCCTCGTTTTCCATCAATTTCACTGGTGTTTTTTTTGCATGCTTCTCGGGGGTTTTCCTTCAGTGTAGTTTTTTTTTTAATATTTTTTGTTTTTTTATGGGTTTGTCAATTTTTTAGCGTTGCTTATTGCATTTAAAGATCTATAAGGGATATTATAGTCCTGGAATTGCGCAGCCCTGGCTCAAGCTCGCCCTCTTGTCATCAAAGGTCGTTGTCGAACATTTGCAGCGATCGCGTTACCAAATCGTCCTTCAAACAGGCCTCCAAAAACTCCTCTATCGTTATAATGCCATCCTGATTCAAATCCAGTTTGCGAAACACTCGATCGACCTGATTAAAAAAGAAGAAAATGGATTTAGTTGAGTTTTAGAACATATTTATACGTTTTCTCAAATACATATCAAGAATACACTTCAATATATTTTTTTCAGAATATTTTTATATAACCAAACTGTATGTTGCGTGTCCTTAAAAATCGAAAACAAAGTGAAGTACCCTTAATACCATTTTCCTTTATTATTATTGTTCAGCCTTTGACTGCCAGAAATCCCTTATCCAATTTAATCCTTCATTTCAGCGACTTTTCATTGGCATTTTCATTTAAGCATTATCAACGGGAAAACGTGAAACCTTCATCATTAAGTAAAATATCCGCTGCTGTTTCCGCACACGAAAGCTTCCGTTTTCCCCTCACTCGCTTTTCACCCACTACCGATGCAATTTCGATTCCCATCTTATGCATTCTATATGTATAGACGTAGTTCTGTGTACTCCCAATCATAATTACTCATACGCACTGTGCGACCGACTAGCGTCAGCGGATGCTGCACGTTTCATGAAGTGTGGCTTTTGCATAAAGGACGAAGCGTACAAATCTGCGTCAGAGGAAGTGCGATGAATATGCAGATAGATATTTAAGCAGAAAAGCCTAGAACGTGAGGCTCATTCGAGATAAACACGGATTTTGCAGTTGCAAATGTCACCATTTGAATGAATCTTTTAAGCGAAATGATTAAAGCTTAGCACTTGGATTGTGTAAGGCGAAATGAACCCTTTGCCGAGGGCATAATATAACACCTAGAATTGATTAAGTACAACATTTTTTAAAAAGTATGATATAAAACTGTAAAGGTGTCCATAAGTATGTTACAATGTTTTTTTAATAAAAAAAATGGATTCATTTTGAGATATAAAATCATTATCTCCATTAGACACATTTATACTTAAGTACATTTTTTTATATTTCAATGTTTGATATGAAAGGTGTCTTCAAGTATGCTACAATCATTTTTTCCAATCCTAATTACTTTTACACACTTTTATAATAAATAATAAATTCTCATACAATTTTTCTGTCAACTGAGCAGTGAGCAAACGCGGCACCCATCGTGCCGACAGCTTTCTCATGCCCAAAATTTCATGCAGAATATGACTCACGCGGTCTTTTGACATGCGTACTGTCTCAACTATCTCGCGTATCTTCAATCTGTAGGTGTATAATATATCCCAGATAATTAAATTCAACACAGTTTTATATATATATTTATTAATAGCTTTATTCAGTTTATGGTTTGATTTAGTCTCTTATCAGGATCACTGCTGGCTTTCAACTGGCTTTCAACTGAAATCGCTCTCAGCTCACGTCGCACCAGCCCCGACTCTCTGAGAGAGTATGAGTGTGGTCAGATCACAGAAGGCAAGCACAGTGAGAGCAAACTCTACAACAACAACAATGTATTCTAAGAATATACTAGAACGTTCTAGAAGGAATACAGTAACTTATACATACATACATACTACTACGTAGCCATCCTGCTACAA